>OZ037779.1:8317042-8342042 GCA_964035525.1 Porites cylindrica | reverse complement strand
TCCTTAATTAGGCAATCAAATTTGTTAGAACCTTTAGTGAGCACGTGAAATTGTTCTGAAAGAAAAGGTGGTACGTCCGAGTTATGTTCGCTAAGATAATGTTTACAAATTGACGACGATTTCTGTTTGTGTCCATCAACGCGTTCGTGGAGGTGGCCGCGAGTAAAACCAACATATCCTGCATCGCACAGGTTACATTGAAATTGATAAACTAAACATTGTTGGTTAACAATGGCTGGCTTGACTTCTCGAAATTTAAGGTCTTCGTTGAGTTTTCTGCTGATGAACACGGGCTGAATAGTGGTCTTGATTTTTAAGCTGAGGTCTGTGAGACGTTTATTCACTATAGGTGGTTTTCACGTTACATCATCGCCGCCATGCTGGTGGATGGTAAACAAAAGCTCGCTCATTAGCTAGCTTTGTTTGTCCACCAGCATTTGTTCATTTCACCATTGTTATTTGTGTCTCCCGAGATTGCATGAAAATCACCTATATTAGCAGAGACCTGATCTTTAAATTTTTTAATTTAAATCTTTTAATTAACCAATTAATTAATTATTACGAAAACAGTAAAATATGTTTACAAGTAAAAAATTTAAAAAATTTAAAATCTTAAAATCGATCATTACAAAAATAAAAAATATATATAACAAGCTTTAAAATTTGCTGAGATCTTTTGAAAACGTTTTAAACTTGGATTTAAAAAGAGATAAAACATTACACTCTTTTAAATCAGTTGGAAGGCTGTTCCAGTCTTTCGCGGCGTGAAAAATAAAAGTTTGTTTACCCCAGTTTGTTCTGGGTAGGGGTAACGGAATATCATTAAAGCGTCTTGTATCATGTGAATGAACAGCTTGATTTTTGGTAACATTAAAGTTGAAATCGGTTTTTCTAATAGGACGGCTTGTGGGTTGCAATGCAGCGATGAAAAAACCTTCTCTTGGAGAGTGACTTCAGATCTAGACTCTTCAGCGCTTCCGTTGACGAGCTTCGGGGTGGTTGCCCCAGCATAACTTTAGCAGCTTTATTCTGTAGAATCTGTAATTCTGACATAATGGTGTCATTGTTCTTGTCCCCCCGTATAACGTCTCCGTAATCAAAAAGGGCATTGTACAAGGCAACTCTAGCTTGTAGCGGTAATAGATTCCTGATTCTCCTGATTAGGCCTATTCTCAGATTAATCTTCATGCTGATAGCATCGACATGATCTGCCCAGGACATAGACTGTTAAAGCGTTACGCCTAAGTATTTGAATGATTGTGTTCTTTCAATACTACTGCCCTCTACTTTAACCGAAATGCCTTGAATACGATTCAGTTTCTGAGGACTTCCAAAGATAACAAAATTACATTTGGATATATTTAGCGTCAGGAGATTTCTAGAGAACCACTCATACACTGTCCCCAAGTCAGCATTGATGTGATGTTCAAGATCACTGACGTTTTTGGATAACAGAGTACAGTATCGTCCGCATAAAGAATAATATCACTTGCCAGATGACATTCCGGAAGATCATTCACGTAAATTAAAAACAATAAAGGTCCCAATATACTGCCTTGGGGTACTCCAATAGGTATTTCGGTAGATGCAGAGTGAGCATCTCCAACCGATGTAATTTGTGACCTATTTGTGAGGTACAATCTAACCACTGGGTGGTAGAGGTGGTAATACCGATGTTCGTCAACTTTTGCAGCAGCAGGGGATGATCCACTGTATCGAAGGCCTTTGACAGGTCCAGAAAAACAGCACCTGTAAAGGAACCAGCGTCCATATTCTGGAGGATATTGTCTGTGAAATGAGCCAAGGCTGTTTCAGTTGATAACTTCGGTCTGAACCCAAATTTCTTAGATGTAAGGATACCATTGTTCTTAAGATAAGTGCACAGTTGGGTGTGCACGGCTTTTTCTAGAATTTTACTGATCGTTGGCAGCACAGTAATGGGTCTGTAATTGTTAGCATCACATCGATCACCTTTCTTGAATAACGTCACCACTTTTCCAAATTTCCAATGAGAAGGAAAGGTGCGAGTTTCCAGGGAAAGATTAAATAATCTAGTAAGACGGGCGCTGATTACTGAGCTGAATCTTTCAGTAGACGAGCAACTGATATTATCTAGGCCAATGGCTTTATAGGTTTTGAGCTGTTTAAGCTGACGAAGAACGAAGTCTTCCGTAATTGGCTCGAAAGCAAATTCATGGGGTAGATTCGAGTTTACCGCAGGCGCCGAGTAGATGTGGGATCTACAAGACTTGAGCGTTTGCGCCAGTTTGGTTCAAATTGTTGAAAAGTGTTCATTGAGAATCTTGGCGATAGATTTATTGCTGCAGTATTGAAAACCGTCGGTCTCAATGCAGGAGATGGGAGTTCTTTCTTTGCGAGTTGTTATGTCGTTTAGAGTATGCCATAATGCACTTGGATTAGGTTTGTTTTCGGTAATAAGCTTAGAATAGTATTCCGATTTACATCTCTGTCTCCTCATTTACATAGTTCTTTAACTTCCTTATAGCGTGACCAATGATTGGCAGATTTTGTTTTCAGGGCTTTACGATGGTAATAATCTCGTTGGTACATAGCTACAGATAGCTGTGCGTTTATCCAGGGAGAACGGACCCCTTTAATTCTTGATTTCCTCATCGGAGCATGACTATCGGCAACATGAGTAAAAAGATTGTTCCAATCATTGACCGCGGAGTCAATGTCCTGCTTGTTTAGAGCTTCGTTCCGGTCAATTTCTTTCAAGTCATTCACAAATTCCTGCTTTGAATAATGTTTGTATGACCGATATTCCATGGTTCTCTCTGGAGCCTTGGGAACACCTGATTTGATAACACAGAAGATCAAACAATGATCGCTTACAAATAACACGATGAGGAGTGTTAGTAAACAATAAGTCAATCAGTGGAGATGATATGATGGTAGCTGTTGTGCGAGCGGGTCTTCACAACACCAGGGACAGACGTAGAGCGGAGGGTCGCCTAATTTTTAAATGCAATACTCTACTGCCGCGCGGCACAAACATTGACCTCAATTTTATTTGAGCGAACTCTTCCAGCGCGCGCTTCAAATGTTGCCACATTTGAATAAAGTGACGCGCGTTCAGTGTAACGGCATCTTTCACTGATGAAGGGACAGTAGCCCCGAAACGTCTGGATTTTCAAACATTTTAGCGCCAAGAACACAAAGACAAATTTTAACTGTAATCAACTTATCAGCGCTACACAGTTCCTTACCATGTTTAAATCAGTGTAGATGACGTTTCCGTTATCCTCGTTGATGTGTTAATTACTTGGTCAAGGTGATGAACATTTGTCACCTGGAGAAGTTTGCGCTTCTTGCAGCGTTATCATTATTCATCTTAGCGCTTGCAAAATTTATTTTGAAATCCCTGAGCAAAATAAGCTCAGTCTTAACGGGCACAGAAGACAAAGATGTATTTAAATCTTGAATAAACATTTCCAGATTCGAATCAGGTGCTCTGTAGATTGTCCAGATAATTAGTTTCTTGCATTTAGGTCGGGAGATTTCGATGACACAAGATTCAGGTAAAGAAGTTCCAAGATCAGGTCTCAGTCGATAAGGAGTACCATCTCAAACATAGGCCATAGTACCACCGCCTGTTTTGTGAAGACGATCAGATCTCACGCAAGAATAACCAGGAATCTGAATTTCGTTATGCGGAGTCGATGGTTTGAGCCATGTCTCCGACACAGTAAAAACATTAAATCGCTGGTTGAGAAACCAAAGTTTTAACGAGTCCAATTTAGGATAGACACTTCTCATATTCAGATGGGCGACCTTGAGTCCTCTGAACCGTGTAAAATCTCTCACAGACAGACTTGGCGAAGCAACGGGGCCAGGATTTGTCAAGACGTCACCAGCAAGAGAGATCAGTAGTATTGCGAAGGAAGCTGAACGTTCTAAGCGACAACCAGTAACGGCGAGTTATCAATTTGTTAGCGATGGTTTCGATGTTTTGCAAGAGCTCGACCTCCTTGAAAATTGCAAATCACTTATTTTAGGTTGGCTTAAATCTCTAGCCACATACAGGACGCTGCTATCCATGTGTCTAGTTGGAAGTGAGCATTTTTGAGGTGAATATTCGAAGAGGAAAACATATAGAAGAAGTAAAAACCAGAATAGCGGGAGCGCAGTAAACTCGTGACACTCGCCGCCATTGTCCTTTGATAATCAAATTGTCCTTTGATAATCATTTTCCTTTGATAATTAAAAAAATAATGTTTAAGCAACGCTCGTTTTCCCATCTAAGGTTAATTACGATCGGAACTACTGACCCTGCTAAGGATCTTGGTAAAGCAACTTGTAACACGGCTGAATTGACACTCATCCCTAAGGGGTTTTCGGAGATCTTAAACTCATTGTTATGAAATCACATTTAAAAGGTTCAAATGTCAACTCTGATAAAACTGAGTTTCGTTCTTAAGATAACATTGAAATATCGGCTGTGACACAGTTCTTGTACAGAAGCAGATCTAGGGGGAGGGTGCAACGGGTGCGTACCCCCCCCCTCCCCACGAGATGACCTGCGGCTTTCTAATACAACGGCTATTCTGCAAAATCCGCAGATATGTTTGATATGTATTCTCAGCAGTTCACATTATGTTATGACCTATTCCCTTCTTCTAGACTGCGAGCAGTCCCTGTTCAGTCAGTCGAGTCTAAGCTCGGCAGTATTAGCTTCCCCTTGGCTTCTTGTTTTTACTTTCGCTCGCTTCGCTCGATTTCCTCGCTCGCGGGACCATCCTGAGGGACTGCTCGCAGTCTACCCTTCTTTGTATTAGCCTGAATTTCATCCTATTACTTCGAGTCGTTATTACTTCCTCAGTAACCTCGTTGCTAAGAAAAGAAAACGACTCGAAGCAATCGGATGAAATTCAGGCTATCTTCGTATTCGCTTTTAATATTTTTTAGGTCACCAGTCAGGTACGCCTGTCCTTAGTGGTCCCGGGTTAGTGGTGCACCCCCTCCTACAAAAAATCCTAGAACCGCTCCATTTGCAGGGCTCGGAATCTGTTGGACAGGTTTAGAAAGCCAATACCTGTCTGCTGTAACTCCTTGTCCTTCATATGGCTTTAGCTGGGGCTGGAGTGTTATCATTCCAGGTAGCAGGCACAAGATGTATCCATATTGCAATCTTACATCCCCTAGGGATCACCTGATCTTCTGCTGATACACATGTGAACAGCCTGCTTTCAGTTGCCGTGACGTGGTCAGTGCGCGTAGATCAGAGGTCTAGGTCTGCAAACAATTCCCGGTTCTCGTTCATACTATGTCGTCCAATATAAAACGCTCGCATGAATGGTGTTGTCTCCTGCCTCTTCGTTGGAGACTTCCACTAATTAAGAGCTACCTCTCTACTTTGTAGTTTTCAGTGTGATTCAATTTACATTCTGCATATATATCTGCGGTCTGTAGTTTGCAGTCTGCGTTCTGCTGTCTGTTGTTTACAGTCTGTGGTTTGCAGTCTGTGATCTGCAGTCTTCGGTCTGGAGTCTGCAGTGTACAAGCAGCACCACACTACTATAAGGGGTGGACCTTTTGGTATCGAAGTTGTGCTATCTAGGATTTGGTATCAAAAAGAATTTCATAGATATATGTGATATTTTTTCCTAGGACATTTAACTTCACCAGCAGACCAAAAAGCTCCTTATAAAGGGCCACATTTTGAAGGCAGAGGAGCAGTGGTGCAAGAAATTGTTCAAAAACTTACTCAGGACCCAAATCCTTCACGCGTCAGCATCATTGTTGGTATTCCTGGGATAGGTAAGACAGAGGTTGCAATCCATGTCACTCATTTACTTCAAGAGAAACATAAAAAGTCTGTTATATTCGTTCCAAAACAAAAAAACCTTACAGGCGTCTGCAGCGAAATCCTCCGTCGAATTAACCCTCTAGCTCGTAGACCCTCAGAGAGTCAAGATATTGTAAAGTTAGCACAAAACAGACTGCAAGGGCTTAACATGAAGAAAATTATTGTGTTGGACGACACAGAAGACATACAGTACCAAGGAAAACAGTTTGAAGAGTTTGTACGATATGTAGAACGATACGCACCACAAGTTCAGTTGGTCATCACTACTCGAGAGGATGTGGGTTTTCAATCAAGGAACATACACAAAGTGCGTCTAGATCGTCTGGATTTTGAGTCGTCTGCCAAATTACTTCAGGACTCTGTTCCAAACTGTGAGGAACAGTATATCAAGGAGCTTGGTGAGCTCTGTGTTGGGATACCGTTAGTTCTTGTCAACTGTGCAGGCTTATTAGAAGAATGCACGATCAGCCCGGCAGAGTTGGTGGCACAGCTGAAAAAAAATCCCATACCACTTTTCGAGACCAACGCAGAAGATGTTTACGATGCTCTGAAACAGTTTCTGCTCAATATTTCAGAAAACATAAAAGCAAACCTTGTTCGCCTTTCAGTTTTCCCATCGGCATTTTCCGTTAAAGACATGAAGTCTGTCTTCGGTGACTCATTGGATCCTGAGACAGTTAAGACTACGGAGCCTGAGACAGTTAAGACTACGATGATACGTCGCTCTCTTCTACGCAAAATTGACGATGAAATGTTAGTTTTGCATCCTTTGGTCCGTGAGTTCCTCAAAGCTGAGAGAAAACTTCTGAACATGGCTGATATAGGTAAAAAAGCACAACACAAGTTTAATCGACATTACCTTAAGCTCCTCGAAGACTCAAGTAAAAACTTTATCGACAAAGAGTCGTCGCAAAAAGCTATTTTTACCTTTTGGAGGGAGAAAGAAAACATCCTGGAAATGTTCACAAATTTCCTGCAGGAAAGAGGCGACAAGAAAGAGACCGAGTCTTGCATAGATGTCGCTACCTCCACCGTGGTTTTAGATTTCCTGGCCAAAGTTTTATCTCCGCCCCCTGAGTGTGAAAAACTGTATGAAAGCTGCCGGCACATTGCCGAAGCAACTAATGACATGAGAAGACTTGCTGATAGTCTAACTGCTCTCGGATTTCTTGGCCTCTATAAAGAAGCTCACCTAGAGGTCAGCCAAGATACTCTTAAGAAGTTTCAGCGGGCCTATGAAATTCGGCAGAAATTGCCAAAGGAACAACAGCACTGTGAAACGCATGCACACACCATCTCCAAACTTGGGCTGTGTTACGCACTTCAGGTAAAACTACAAATAGAATTAAGTTTTCGTGTGTAAGTGCTTTAATTTTATTCTTTCCATTACATAACGTATAAGAGAAAGGGAAGTCTCTTTTAATGCCAATGGAACAATGCATCGAAAAGGTGTTTCTTTTTCTATTATCCAACGAAGGCTGCCTCGAAGGGGTGTCTTTAAAGTCCCCGCAGCTAAATTTAAAGGTACTTACTTTTTAAACCAACATCAAATCACGAAGCTGACCGAGCATGTTGTAATCACTGCTCATCAGAAAACTCCTGAAGATGAAAATATGCTTTGATCATGATGACGTAGCATAAACTGATAAAGTAAATGTCAAATTAGAAAAAAAGGCCTATTTCACGACTAAGCTTTGCTGAGCGAGCTCATTTTTTAAATTGAAATAATCCTGAAGACGGGTGTATTCTCGTAGGATTTTTGTTGCGATTTTTTAAAGCGATTCAGATTCCACTTTGGATGCGACGGGACATTGCAAATGTAAATTTCCGGCAATTTCTTGGCGATTATGTTTGACTCAGAGGTCAAACAAGGACTTCTCCTATAGTTACCAAGCATTATATAAGGCTAAACAACACTTCCGTTATAGGTTGCGACACCAAATAAACTGCGGGGCAATTAGGCTTCTACTATATGTTAAGTAAAGTAAAGTAAAACTTTAATTACACAGGGTAGCCCATTCAGCTCTAAGACTGGTCTCCATAGGGGCCCTTTATCTTAAAAATATTAATTTACATTAAGAATTATCATAAACTATTGCATTTAAAGAACCTAATAAAAATACAATGATAAACTTTAAGAACTACATTAAAAAAGCCTAAAAATACAATACAAAATCACATTCAAATCCTAAAATGTAATAAGATATCAAAGTTATGATAAAAAGAAATGTCTTGCTTGGCAGCAGAACGTTTGAATGTTTTCACTCTTCACGATGTTTAAGAAAGTTTGTTAAAAATTTTTGCGCCAGTGAAAATAAAGGTCATGAAAGGTCCTTGTCCCAAAATTCTGTTTGAAGTTTGGTAGTGATAGTGGTAGCCCCATACTTTGCCTTGTGGAATAATTGTGAATGTTCGAAAATCTAGCAAAATACAATAAAAAATAACTAGGAACTAATGAGTGAAGACAGAGAAAAAGGAGTTTAGCCAGTCTTGGACTTTGCTAGAAATTTGGTTAGTTTATTATTCAATTATTATTTTATCATATCACGGTATTATTAAAGATTGTTTAGTTTTTCAAGCAAAGAACATTTTTAGCTATTTTTCCTGCGTCCAAAATGTTCGCATCTCAAAAGGATTCTTTGTTTTGTCTAGGGCGAAGTAGATAAAGGACGGGAGCTAATCCAAGAAGGAATTGATATGAGGAAGAAGCTTGGAGTGCTTGTTTATGTAGCTGCTGGTTATTGTGATCTTGGAAGTGAGTATCGTCTTTTTTCACTCTGACTTTTGACTCTGACTTCACGTTGCTAATTTAGGTTTAGTTCAGATAATTATTTTGGCCTCAATGGCGGATCCAGGGCAGGGGCCCGGAGGACTTGCCACCCACCTTAATTTTAGACCAAACTGAGGCCCGACGGGCCCTTTATGTAAGGTTCTGGATGACCCCCCCCCCCCCTCCCCCACTTATCTTGAGGTCTGAATCCTGCACTGTGACTTTTAACCCTTTAAACCCTAAGAGTGATCGACATCAAATTTCTCCTGATAATGTCAATGTCTTGTAAAACAGAGTGGTCATGAGAATTGTGGACATGATCACATGAAGATGAATTTACTTGATATTTTATCAAATTCTCACCCCTACCTCTGTAGGAAATGAATAGGGGCAACAAATAAGAAATCAAATTTTGATCTTAGGGTTTAAAGGGTTTAGGAGGCTATGCCACGAGGAACTTGCTCTTTAAGGTCAATTCTGCGCTTACGTCACTACTTAGCAAAGCCTTTACCCCATACACAGAATGCTTCTGTAGAGTTATGAACAAGATATCAATTTGATATTATAGTTCGTGCTCCCTGATGAAATTTGTTTGAAACAAATTTTATCAGGGAGCACGAACTGTAATATGCATATTTCTAATTTAGGTGATTATTACAGGCCTTTTCAATTTTCAATTCATGTTCATCCTTGTCATCCGTTTCATGCGACGACAAAATAAAACCGGACCATTATTATTGGAACTCAACTACGGCGAAAATTTTTTAACGCTTTTTAAAAATATAAAAATAAAAATAAAAAGGCATAGCCCCATTAACGGCCATGTTACTATGTGCTTCAAAAATGTGATTAATCTGTATCCATGTGAAACCCCCCTCTACGGAAACCTGTATATATCGGACAGTTTCGTTTGTTTCGACGAAAAGGTTATATATTTTCATTAAACCCGCTTTATACGGACGGACATCGGACGCACTCAACTCCAACAGCACACTTCCATATATCGTCAACCCCGCTTTACGGACACTGTTTATCTGAGCGCTGCCTAGGACTGAATATCTTACCAGTGAAAAGCCAACAGAAAGGCCAAATGACCTTTCAAAGGTTCTGTCTAACATTAAGTCCAGCTGGCTGGGTCGCAGACAAAAACCATCCAAGTACAAATTAACGTCACGGATTCTATTGTCGTGTTTTAAGAACACTGACTCAAGGGATAACATAAGTTCGGTTGGTTTCTTTAGGATGAACTTGTAACAGTTACGGTTGAGAAATAAAACAACGTTTTCTAGTGAAAAAAACCTGCTTTGACGTGTTTTCGGAGAGCCCGCTTAACCCTTTAAACCCTAATATCAAAATTCAAATTTTCTTTTGTTATCCCTATACGTTTTCAATAGAAGTAGTGGGGAGAATTTGTTAAAGTATCAATTAGATTCACCTTGTGTGATCACGTCCTCGATTCTCATGACCTCTGTGTCTTATAAAGCAGTGATATTACGAGGAGAAATTTGATGCTGATCACTCTTAGGGCTTAAAGGGTTAATACGGACACCCGATTCTATGGCATGTCCCTCGATGTGGACTTCTAGATCTGGTCATTAACCCTTGAAATGCTTATGTCATCAAATACATTTTCTGAGTTATAGCTGATTTATCTCGCGTGGTTAACTTTTCAGTTCTCGTGTGACCAGTTTGCTTTATAAAGGCCTGATACTACAAGGACAAATTTGACGTTAACCACAAACCGTTAATGGCTACAGTAGGAGTTCAGATTAGAAAGTTTACTAAAGTGGAAGCGTTTCGAACGCAATTTTATCACCGGCTAATATGCGTTTCGACACCTTAAACTGGCCCTTCTATTTCCTTCCTTTAGACACTTACAGAGCGCACGGGGACCATAGACAAGCAATTCACATCTGGAAAACAGAAACTTTACCATTGTATAAAGATGAGCTTGGTGACCACCCTTGGACAGCCTCGATCCTGCGATACATAGCCAGTTCGTACAGGTGTCTTGCGAAATCTGAATCTGCAGATTCCGGAATAGCTGATGTAGCTGAAATGTACAGCAGAGAGGCTCTGCAATTGCGAATCAAGTTGCTGAGAGAACATCAGGATACCGCACGGTCCCATGTTGACCTTAGCTATGTCTTGATTATTAAAAAAGATTTCAAGTCAGCTTTGAAGCAGCTTCAAAAGGCTATTGAAATCCAGAAGGACGTTCTGGGTGAAGAACACGAGACCACGAAGAAAACACTAATGCAGTTGAAGGAAATACAATCTAAGGTAGAATAGGAGATACTTATTGTAATTAGAGAAAAGGTCCCAGGAATCATCTGAGTCGATGAGGTGATTTGACAAGATTCAAAAGCTGGCATTGAAGCTTTTGTCCGACGGTAATCAAGCGTTTGCGAGTTGTATCAGCTTTAATATCTCAAGTAGTGAAGCTGCGCTAACAGTTGGTAGAAATTAGTGACGTAAAAAGCTGCTGTACAATAAATGAGCTGAATGAAAAGTGTTTATCAATTCCGTGACTGGGTTAAATCAGTGACGAGTGCTAGTCTTTTCCCCTTTCTCGACTGAATTGATCGTGAAAGTGAAGTCCTCACCCCAAGCACTATTTAGAAATAATTTCGTGGTTATCAATTTTCATTTTTTGCCAAATTGTCTATTTACAGCTCCAAAAAAATGTACCAAGTAAGCAACGCCCAACGACAACGTAAATCAATTTCCAAGGTTTCTTAGAAACGAGAAAGCTATTATAACTGATTTCTTACACAATTGTCAGTGTACTAAATAATCTTATTCTTTCCAGGCTAAGTAAGCGATCGAAGCAGCAAAAGTCGAAAACGAAAACGAAAATCTTTAGCCTTTCAAATTAAAAGAGGTTTTTCACATCTGGCGATTAGATATGTTTCTTTGCAATAACAATTGTCGTCCAGCAACAAACATATTTCTTTAACACTTAGGAATTATCTAAAATCGGTTCTGTGGGTTCATATAGAGACTAGAAACCAAGTACCTCTGGTCACAAGCAGCTCCCACTCAGTTCCAAGGTGGACGTAACCCCTTGAGGGAGCGGTAGCCTGGGACCAGGCTCCTTGGTGTGGATCGGAAAAGGGTGAATAACGAGCCCATCCAGAATAAAGGGGCAAACCATGCGGGGTTCGAAGGACTACCCTGCTTAGACTACTTGCAGTCCGACTGATATCTTAAAATCCTTCCAGGTCTTATCGCAGCCAGGGCTATTGAAAACAACGATGTTACAATAACGGATTAGGACAAGACGAGACCCTCACACCCTCGTTATCGCTGCTCACGGCTTCGGCGTTCACCGCTCGCGTACATGGGTTTAATACGTGTGGAGTAACTTTGCAAAGAAAGGGGCTTAGAATGGTGCCTCGAAAAACGTGGGTCTCGGAAAATTTTGGCCAGATCTTGAAAGCTCGTAAGCGTTTTTTATGTGTCTCGAAGTCGCGTTTTCTGATGATTTTTGCGTCTCGAAGTCTTGAATCGTTTTACCGAGGGGTCTCGAAGTCTCAGATTTGTCGTCTTTCCTTTCCCTTTGGTCTTAAGGAGTCCAATTTTTCAGAGTTCATGGGTACACTTATCGAACTGAGCAAGCAGATCATCAAGACAGTCTTCCATTGGCATTTTGGGTCATTTTCCTTAGTTTTATTTGTACCGTTATCTCGAAATTTTCGGCGCTTAGCGTTTCAGGCTCGGATTTTTAGAAGTAAAGTCTCGCTCTCGCAGTGTTGCGAAGTCTCAAATTTACCATTCTATACCCCTAAACAAAAATTGCTCGCCGATTTTGTTTTAATAAACGCTGTTTACACCGTTATTTGGCTTTTTTTTTGTTTCCGGCACGCGAAACTAACAGCTGGTGGAGAAGAGCGAGTTCGAATCCTGGCAATTGAGTGTGTGTCTTTTTTAATTTTTTCCCCTTCCTATCGTTTTAGCATTTGTTCACGATCAAACGCACACACTCACACAAACAAGGAAGGTGCGAAAACACGCGGAAAGGCGGAAAGGACACAGAGAGCAGTTCGCTTCACTCGATTTCTGGATTACAGATTTTATGTTTGACTCGGGGCGTTCATTTAGAGTCAAATATGATCTGATTCGTCGACCGTATTAATTAATTAAATCCCTAGAATTGTGGCTAACCCGACTTCACGTTCAACAAGAGTTGTTTTCCCTCTAGTGATTTGGCATTTGACTATATGATAGCCTGTTCCAGGTTCTCAGATAGTGGGGAAGACGCGAATTCTCAATTCAGCGGGCCCAGCTATCTCGGAGCCTGGAACAGGCTAACTATATTATGGTGTTATATATTTTCATTAAAATAAACCCGCTTAATACGGACGGACATCGGGGTTTGCAGTAATGATCATTACTGCATTACTGCAAACCCCGACAGAATCCTAAATAAAAGATCAGAACTGATTTCCAAGTGCCGCCACGAAAACAAGTTTTACCTTAGGAACAATTGACTCAAAAACAACACTCTATTAGTTTTTCCTCACACCTAATTGTAATTAGAACCGCACTGCCCTGCTTTTTGTAATCAATAGACGCGTGTATATATATAACTTGATAGGTTTATTCTCCATTAAATACTGTCTGATGAGTGCGTGAGCACGAAACTCGGAGTAACAGAAAATTTTGTCTCTTCGTTATATCTTCTTACATATAATAATTATGTAGATGAAAATGAAATGAAACTTTAGTATTCAGAACAACTGATTGATGAGTGAAATAAAACAGCCGAATAAAAAATGGAAAAATGACCATAATTTCAATAAAGATTTAACATTTAAAATAATGGAAAAAAAGAAATATCGCAAAACAAATGTCGCTTTCAATTGTCAACAACCCTGACTAGTAGGTTCCAGTATCCCTTGCCGTGACTCATCGAGTAGTCTTCGTCGACACATCTTGCCTCGTCGAGTTGTCCTCGTCGAGTCATCGTCTTGTTGAGTCGTCCTCGTCGAGTCAACTTCACCGAGTCATCCTTATACTCGAGTTACAGAATGCGAGAAAGCCTTAGTTTAAGGTGGGTAAGAAAAAGATTTTTACGGAAATTTTCCGGTCAGTGTAACATGGTTATTATTATTTTTTTTTGTCTTGCGCCCTTGACTGAATTGTACTCATTTTGATATGGTTTAAAAGATCTCTTCACTCTGCACAAGTTAGCTGACAAAACCTGATGACATTACAAGTGGAAGAAGCGATGTGGATCCGCACCGGCGATTACGGGCGGCTCCTGGGCAAATGGGTTAAACGGAAGCAAAAACGTTATTTTGTGTGAAGTTTTTGAGACCATATGGACCGCGTGCGTACTTGCCAATTAACTCTCTAGGACACTCTAGGTCCCTGAGTTTTAGTGCCATAATAAAAGTAACAATAATAATGATGGTGGTGATGATAATGGTTGTGGCACCGTGTTGTCCTCTGAGTTTGTTTGGTTTTATGAACTAACGCTTATTCATGGCAATAAACACTAAAATCTTGTTATATCTCTGGACATACCATCATAGGTTATGAAATCGGACTTCTTCGTTACCCGTGCTACTAGTAAAATCTTAAAATATATTTCTCGTACAATTTCTTACGCCTGAAGGAGACCTTACTTTTATGGGCAATTAACCCGATAATACAGATAGCAGCTAAATTCAAATTCAAATTCAATTAAAGTTAGTATCAAAATTACAGAAAATGTATGGAAAAAATGAGGTTTTCTAAAAACTGATCACGGACTTCTTTGCACTCCAGATTTAGTGTATTGTTTCTTTGAACTCGTAAGTTACTCTTTTCAAACAGAAATCATCAAATACATAAACTCAAGAAGAGTTAGCTGGCTTTGAATTCTAATACAAATCTCAATTTCCCACCATCTTGCCCTGATTACCCAGTGGTGACGGTTGTATTGCTAAGCCCGGGCTTTTTCGATGCACTTCTCTTAGGTAATCAGTGTAAGCATTGACCTGGTTACATGTAACCGTTGAAATGCTTATGTCATCAAATACGTTTTCTGAGTTATAGTTGATTTATCTCGCGAGATTAAGAGCGAATGCACAGAAAAATCGAGCAAAATCGGCAAATCGTGGCCACAGCTCAAAACCTAACTTACCCTCATTTTCAGTCTGTAATAAGGTTTTAATGAGTTTATAACACTGCTGAGGTTTAAATTTCAAAATGCGGCCGAGTTTGGGAATTATTTGAGATTTTCGATTTCAACGGTCTGCGGGCCTAAAATTAGCCGCAGAACACGGCAATATAGCCTAGCGACAGAGATGAGCTGACTTTCATAAACGAGCGAATATATTGGCAATCTTCCACTTAAATCTCAAAAAGCAGATATCTAACAATTTCTGAACGGCACATTTCTTAGATTTAGAGTATAGAATATCGACGAACGAGCAGAATTTTGAAACGTAATTTGCATAATGCTTATAAATACAACAATTTACCGCTAAAACCAAAATCGAATTTTCTATATGGGGGAATTCTCCAAATCACCCCAAATCCCGCTTACTACCCAATGAGATATAGTACTTCAACATTATCAGAGAGTTAGTCTGGTGTTCTTGCGAACGCTTGTAAAATAGATTGATTATTTTGAGGTTATTTTGCCCCAAACAACCGTTAATTGACCCCAGGGTCAATTGACACGTGCACGTCACCTTAGTTTTATGCATCGATTTGAGCTCGTTAAAAGGGAGAAACTAACAAGATTCTTTTAATATGTACCTGTTTTAATGAAATACACGTAATCTTCAAAAGGAGAGGCCGTTCAATGGGTAATTTCTGTTCTTGAAATCTTGTAGATTGCAGCATGGAGTCTGCGAGTGGACCTGAGTCTAGGTCAGTTTTCCCGTGACTGCGAAATCAGAATAACATCAAGAAATAATTGTCCCTCGAATCTTCGTAAGTGAATCAGCTTTGCAGTGCCTTACCTGAGATAAAAAGTGGGCCGAATAGCAAAATATTTCTAGCGCAATTTGGGTCCTTTGTGGAACGCAGTGTATTGCTGAGCGAAAGGTGAGTAAACAAACGTGGGAAAGTACGTTACCTTTGATTGCGTGACCAGCCAGTAAACGATAGTCTCCAGCGAAAAATAGGATTCGCAAAAATCTTGCTTATGTATATTTAACAGTTTGTTACTATAAATTTACACCTGGTTTGTCTAAAACTTTAAACAATGCATATCTGTCCAAGAGTATAAGAATGTTTCGAAAGATCCACCCCTAAATAACTGTGGGCTACTCCTTTTTCCCCATCACCGATGTGCACTTCCTTCCCACTGTCTTTTGCATGAGGCTTGTATGCCTTTTTAACTGTTATCGACACTTAAAACTGGCCGTTTAAGGCCTGATTTAAGAACTTGACTGACTTAAAAAACCGTCGCGAACGTGCGCTATTATTGTTGGACTTTGGAAGCTTTAAGCCCAAAATGATGGTGCAATCTCGAGAAATTTGCCCGGGTCTAATTATAAGACAGGGAATGGGTACTAAGAAAGGGACGGTCTCATTTAGCAACCCGTGGACAATCTGGGCATGCTTGCCTTGTGTCGCAGGGGCAACCGTTAAGCCCAGGTACGCAGCGCCCACCCGAGAGGATTGCATGGCATCCACCATTTCAGTCGCTTTTTCCACATCATGACCTTCAATTATCATGAATTATAATGCGGGCCTTGATCGTTGCCACCTTACCAGAAGTCTAATCTTCGCACTGTAAGACCATGAGAATCTCTATTATTATTCCATAAATGCACCATTAACTTTTCCTTGCTCAGATTCCGGTAAGCCGATACTCCGAAGCAAAAATAGCTTTACAACGACTCTATCCAGGCCAGAACTCCTGCTATCAACAAATATATAACCCCCCCCCCCCCACCCCCCACCCCCCTAAAGAGAGCAAACTTTCCCCGAACTACTCACTTGACCCAGCCCATCCCTTCGTTAAGAAAAACTACGCACTCAGTTAACTGGACAAAACGCGTTCGTGAATATACCAAACTATAGTTGTTCATCCTACAAGCAATCTCAGTTTCAGCAGGCGTGGACACGTTTCCAGTTGCTGTAAGATTAATTCGACACCTGCAACAGACACTGTAAATTAAATAGCAGCCACAACGCCCTTCTTTGAAACCGTCAGGACGAGAAAGTTTATAAAAGACTTAACAGGTGTGCGCGGCGGTTTCTTTTTCTTCCTTCCCTCCCATTGTAGCACTCAAATTCTGACCCTGATATTAATTCTAGTAGTAATCAATCGTTCCTGAGTCGATAGGCACAAGGATACCAGTTTCTTGCAAAATATGCTGTGACATCCGTTTGCTCATCCCCCTTTCTGCCTTCGGCCGCTGATTAGGTTTGGTTCTGTGCTTTGAAATAACTTTAGGAACGAAACAGGATACGTGAGGGGCGTGTCCGGCTAAGGGAAAGTGACTCTCGGTGGTGAAGACATATACTGAGCTTGTCAGTATTTCGTAGCCTGTACCACGTCGCGAAAATAGAACAAGCCAAAGAAAAATAAGACGCCTTTCTTTCCCCAGCCCCCGCAGGTTTTTCGCATTACTTTTTACTGCACAACTGATTCTACCTTTTCGAGCCGGAGCGAACATGGACGCCCTTGGGGTTAAGTTTCCACTTCATTTTCGGCACCTGACTAAACGCAAGCGCTGACTTGTGCGCCTATGCTTCGTTTGCACTGAAGTAGCAGTATATGACCACGACAGACTTGCTGCTATCCTTGGTTTGAAACCGCAATGAGCAAGAACAATTTCTTGAAAAGAGCAAACTATTTCCTCCTTAGCAGACATGGAGAACAACTACTAGGACTTAAGCAATGCCATTGCTTAATTAAGTCCTAATAGACTCGAAAAGAGAAAGCATGATGCTTTCTCTTTTTAATGATTTACGGCTAAACAGTACAATTTCATGTAGCTTTTACGCAAAATTGAATACTTAGTTGTTTGCAGAATTGCATTTAACAACAAATTACAGAAATTTAACTAAGTTTAGATCTCATAGATAAGAATTGAACGAAAAAAACTTCTGGGGTAAAAAAGTCAAAAAATAATGTTTGGTGGAAAATCACTTAATGGACATACAATAGCAGAGATATCATGCCTGTAATTTTCTGTTCAATGCACCTTATGACAAGTCTGACTAATCCACTGGTAACCCATGCCTTAAAACCGCCTTGAACCTTAAAATTTAATCCATTTGCCTTTCATGCGTAGTGCAAATATATCTTCTGAACACTCCGGGGTTGGGGGTAAAATCAGAAGAACAGAACATTCAGTTACTGTACCATTTTTAAAAGTGGGACAGCATGTTTGCTAATCATCTTAGTTAACCGCTTTTAAAATAGGACAAAAGGACACCTGGTCATACAGAAAAATGAATTTACTGTATCCCGAAAGCTTTGGTTTCCCGTGCACTTATTTTTCGCAGGAGACAATCGATAATTGCCTGGTCACGCAATCGGAAGTGAGTAACTAATTAAAAGTCATTGATACCATCGCCGCTTAGCAAATACACTACGTGCCGCAAAGGATCCAAATTGCGCTAGAATGTTTTCCTATTCGGCCCACTTTTTATCTCAGGTAAGGCACTGCAAAGCTGATTCATTTACGAAGGTTCGAGCGAGAATTATTTCATGATGTTATTCTGATTTCGCAGTCACGGGAAAACAGACCTAGACTCAGGTCCACTCGCAGACGCCATGCTGCAATCTACAAGATCTCAAGAACAGAAATTACCCATTGAACGGCCTCTCCTTTTGAAGATTGCGTGTATTTCATTAAAACAGGTACATATTAAAAGAATCTTGTTAGTTTCTCCCTTTTAACGAGCTCAAATCGATGCATAAAACTAAGGTGACGTGCACGTGTCAACTGACCCTGGGGTCAATTAGCGGTTGTTTGGGGCAAAATAACCTCAAAATAATCAATCTATTTTACAAGCGTTCGCAAGAACACCAGACTAACTCTCTGATAATGTTGAAGTACTATATCTCATTGGGTAGTAAGCGGGATTTGGGGTGATTTGGAGAATTCCCCCACATAGAAAATTCGATTTTGGTTTTAGCGGTAAATTGTTGTATTTATAAGCATTATGCAAATTACGTTTCAAAATTGTGCTCGTTTGTCGATATGTTATTCTCTAAATCTAAGAAAATGTGCTGTTTAGAAATTTTTAATATCTGTTTTTTGAGATTTAAGTGGAAGATTGCCAATATATTCGCTCGTTTATGAAAGTCAGCTCACCTCTGTCGCTAGGCTATATTGCCGGGTTGGGCGGCTAATTTTAGGCCCGCAGACCGTTGAAATCGAAAATCTCAAATAATTCCCAAATTCGGCTGCATTTTGAAATTTAAACCTCAGCAGTGTTATAAACTCATTAAAACCTTATTACAGACTGAAAATGAGGGTAGGTTAGGTTTTGAGCTGTGGCCACGGTTTGCTCGATTTTTCTGTGCATTCGCTCTTAAGTTTCCAGTTCTCGTGTGACCAGTTTGCCTTATAAAGGCCTGATACTACGAGGACAAATTTGAAGTTAAGCACAAACCGTTAATGGCTACAGTAGGAGTTCAGATTAGAAAGTTTACTAAAGTGGAAGTGCTGCGAACACAATTTTAACACCGGCTAATATGCGTTTCGACACGTTAAACCGGCCCTTCTATTTTTTTCCTTTAGACACCTACAGAGCGTGCGGGGACCATAGACAAGCAATTCACATCTGGAAAACAGAAACTACAACAGTGTATAAAGATGAGCTTGGTGACCACCCTTGGACAGCCTCGATCCTGCGATATATAGCCAGTTCGTACAGGTGTCTTGCGAAATCTGAATCTGCAGATTCCGGAATAGCTAGTGTAGCTGAAATGTAAAGCAGAGAGGCTCTAGATTTGCGAATCAAGTTGCTGAGAGACTCAGGATACCGCACTGTCCCATGTTGACCTTAGCGATGTCTTGATTATTAAAAAAGATTTCAAGTCAGCTTTGGAGCAGCTTCAAAAGGCTATTAAAATCCAGAAGGACGTTTTGGGTGAAGAACACGAGACCACGAAGAAAACGGTCGGCATTATATTCTACCCACCCAAACCACATCGATCGAGAGGGACTGAGATTGAATTTTGGACACATTGTGGCATAGATGCCCACGGTGTTTTGATGTATTCGCCTCTCGGGATTCGCCTTTCTTTTGCTTTGAGCTTAATTATATTTGGGATATAACGTTCTCGCCAACAAAGGGTGAATATAACGAGAATAACTGTATTTTGGCATATATTGTACATGAAGTTTTAAAACATGTTCAGATATTTCATGGGGCTACGTGATACACATCTAGCCCCGAACACTGTTGGTGGTTTTGGTGGATGTTGAAGTCTACATAGGCGCATAGTTACGCTTCTGCAAAGTACTGACGGACTTTTTAAGACCATACTCATAAAGCAAAACAATTATTGACACAATGAAAATTTTAATCATGGTTTTTATAAGTTGTTATTATTTACAAATACAAAATATTTTATTTTTTATTTTTATTATTATTATTATTTTTAATGTGCACTTGTGAGCAGCACACTTACACTTCCAGTGAACATTTTCACTTGGAAGAAGGAGAACCATACTCGCCCGGGGCAACAAAAATTTTCGTGCCCCAGGCGGGAATCGAACTTGCGACCTTCCAAACCCCATCATTCCCGGGAAACAATTCATGAGGAAGAACATGGCGGGAATTCATAAGTTACGAACCCGCGTTCGATAGGAAAATTGCTGAGAATTTTGGATATGTTTCTTCCGTCCAAGAGGCTTATAATAACTCATCGCAGAGTTTGAAACGAGATCGACGACCAAGTTTTCCTGCTTCAAAGTGGACAAAGAGTTTGGGAACATTGGTATGTATCTAAGGTTCATCTATTACTGCGCTTTTCACGAACATTAGAATTCTGAAGTTCAAAAGCCAACTGACGATTGCGTTTTTTGCTTCCGTCAATCATCTTAACGGACCTCTTAGGAAACAAAACTTTACTTTGACGGGTTCAAAAGGTCAAGGTTTGTGATTTGTGATTGGTGGATTTCGATCCGTTTTGTGTGTTGCCGTGTTTCAAGGTTCGTTGCTTGTGACCGTCAATGTCGAGGCTACTCACCCGCTTCTCTCCCTCGTGTATCAGCGGGCTCAGTCGTATTATCGCGGCATGAAGACCCATATTATACACCTATATTATACACCTATGGGGGGGGGGGAGTGCGGGCAAGGGGGGGGGGGATTTGACAAATTTTAAAATTTTTTGATCAAATTCCCCAGGGTGGGAAACGAAAGGTCAATCAAAAGTATCAAAAAAGACCCCACTCCAGGGGAAACCATCTAAGCAAACAATACTATAATACAAAATAACACGAATAAAAAACATTTCAAAAGTACGTTCTTACTACTTTTATTTAAGGTTAACGTAAGCTCCGTTAAGTTACTCGCTGTAATTAAGTATTTTCTCTCTCCACCAGCATTTCTTATTTTGAACAACAAAATCACTCCAGGAAGATTGACCGTGCTGTTATAATATTAATGAAACTTAAAATGCTTTATAACATCTCCTCAACATGTCGGAACAGGTCAGATCAGAGACTCGTAAAAAATCCTCTGACTTTCATGGTGGAATTCGATTTCAATCGAGTTTTACAATCAGATGGGAACTTGAAGATAAAAACTTTCTTAAAATAGACATTATCTGTTTAGATGACAGAATCGGATTATGGCGATTAAAACAAATGAAAACTTCATACCTTTCTCCAACAGCGTGACTTCCAGAAAGCCTCGAGTAACGGACTTGGTAACTGCTTCTGAATTGATACCAGGAATACCAGGCTTCTGTCGGTCAAAGTCAAATGTCCCGATCCCGGCGTCGCTTCGTACGATCAAAAGCCCGACATGGGGATAGTCTCAGGCATCAAATCCCGCCTCTTGCCCGCACTCCCCCTCCCACGGGATTTACATTGATAGGTGCATTAGACAAGAGCCGTTGACGAAAATACCTTATAAAAAAACAAATTTTAAAAAAGTCGGCTTTTCAACAATGGCTTTTACGGCCACATGGCGTTTTCGCCACTTGAACGTTGTAGGTTGTTTGCTCATAAGAAGGCCTACCAAGGGAGGGTCACGGGCACCCCAGGACCCCCCTAGCTACGCCCCTGCTGTATCGTTGAAAAAACAGTCTCTCCTCTTGATTTTCAGCAATATAACCACTTCAAGTATTAGAAGATATGTTTATGCGTACCTACGCTAATTCTCGAGTGAAAAGAAAGAGCTTCAGAGCTTTTATAGAAAAAGTAAACTACTCCAGATGTTTATGTTGATTTCCGGCGGCCATATTGGTCCATACAAAGCTCTACAAGATGCGTGAAACGTTTCGCCAAATAATTCAGAAATTATGGGCAACAAAGACCTGAGACTTGGACAAATTGTTCATATATTAGTCTTTTATAACATTTCATTTTCCTGGTTTCTTCCACGGTTTCACGGACGGTTTCTAATTTAATTTTTTGTCGTTGCGTGACAGTGAAAACGATCTATAGAGAGAAAACCATTTACATAAAAACCCATAACACGGCCATAAATCGGCCCGTGGACCACACAGGAGAGACGTAACACACATTTTTAGTAAGGTAAGCTGTTTTTTATTGAAATCATTTCATTTTCGTAGGTTACAAGAAACGATAGGTTTTTTTCCCATACAAATCCTTATATTTTGAATAGGAAGCTTACGAATCGACGACTTTCGCACGACGCCGCCGCTGGGTCACGTCATAGTTCTGCGTTGCCGTCCTGTAGAAATTTGAATTTACGATTCGTAGTAAAGACGACTACGTTGGTGCTCGCGGCAGGCAAATTTTTCCGCCGTTTCTGAAGTTTGTTTTCTTCTTTTCACAAGTAAGCTTGTTTGTTCAACCAAAATGTCTAAATTCATAAGACAAATGAGAGTTCGTATTGCAAACCCTTATGGAAACAGATTTATGAAGGACCGAGTATTTCACTGTATTTGTACTTTTATGCGTTTCGTCAACAAACTGAGAGTTAACTACGGATGTAGACGAGACAACAAAGAACGAATGCAAAGCGCGTTTATATCAGTACAGGGAGGGCATTTATAAACTTGCGGAACAGCTGTCGTTACTGTGATGAGATAATCACTTGCAATGGTCTAGTTGTAGTTTTGGTACCATCTCGCCAATAGGGTTTACACTCGTTGTTAATTTATGTTTGTCTACAGCCAGCTATGGTGTTGATTCTTCGGGTCGTTAATCCAATGAAAACAGACAAACAAATCGAAAACATATGTAAAGAACATGTCCCTAATGTAATACTTGAGTTATCTGGAAAAATCCGCTGAAGTATGTAGGGAAAACCTTGAAAATTAGCCTCACGTCCTGCTTTTTCTAGGACGCCGGCGAATTGCTGTCAACGACGGCGTCGACTTTGGCACAACGCCGGCAAGTGCCAAGATAAGCATGCGCAGTAAGCCTGTCACGCAGTCCAACGGCGTCGTCGTGCGAAAGTCGTCAATTCGTATGCCCCCCAATGTTACGCAACAATGCCGCTGCTCGCCGATCCTCATATTTCGAGCTTGGGCTACCTGTGATATAAATTATCGATTTCCTGCTTGTCCTATTTCTTGTCCTGAAGTCCCTCAATTCCTCGTTAGCTGCTCAACGGATTAGAACTCTAGCTTAAGGTGGAAATTGAATTTTACGAGGTAAGTCATATCACAGTTTCGCTAAGAAATGCATTGGTTCTCTCGAGCTTAATCCCTTATTAGAACGGTTCGAGGGACATTGAACTTTACAGCATCGGCGTAGTTGTCATAGCTCAGACAGCATCCTATGTAGGTTCTTTTTTGAAAACTTTGCTAAATAGATGTATTCGTACAACAATTTCACACATTATAATTTACGTGAATCAAGTCGAAAAGTATGTGTTTAATTAATTAATGTTTGGAGCTGTGTTATTCTCGTAAATCAGAAGACAGTACTTCCGCTATATACTAGTTGTTATTTATTAGGCAGACGGCATACCGCACACTGCAGACTGCAGACCGAGTATAATATCCAGACTATGACTAAAACATTAAAACCTTTCCGCTTTCTTAATTTCCGAAAATTCTGTTTCTCAATATTGGCAGAATACCGTGAAGGTCTTACGCCTGGTTCAACATCGAACTTTTCATGTGCCGAACGTAATACCTATTTGGGTCGACCGAAATGATTAAGTTCGACGGTTGATTCAGACGTCGAACCTTAACATGTGCCGAACCTAACTTTTGGAGTAAACAAGTTCTATTGTCACCGCTTGAAAATATGGAAATGAACTGATAAACGATTTATTTTCATTCCATTTCGTTTCAATAGTTTGTTTTAGCCCCGGGGTTTGAGCATTTATAGACACCAAGTCGGAGTAGCTTTTTCTGCTGTGTTCCGTTTATGTTCAAGGAAATCGCGATCATATTGAGGTACAAGTAAGGAATGAATATATAGATAGTGTTAGTCGACCGTTTTGAGCGGGGGTCCAGTTCCAACATTCGAGAACGGAACGGTCATCAAGCTTCTGTGAGTTCTCTTCACGTGTCACAACTCACTATACAGCCAATCATAAAGGCTGTTGAGAGATTGGAAAAATATGTATGCAAATTAGATTCGGCGCGTGAGGAGGTTCGACGTCTGAATTGATGTCCAACTTTTGCCGTTCCATTCGACTGGCGGGTCGACCCAAATACAAATCTGTCGACGAACCTAATTGATTCATACGTTTAACTTTTCATAGCCGAATCTGATAATTAAAGGGGCTATGTCAGCTGGAGAGCATGCGCTCTAAGGTTGTGCAAATTACTTTCAACTGTCAAAATTCTATTGTTTTTAACGCGTGACTTTCTCCATGTGCGCTCTGAGGTTATGCAAATTACTTTCAACTGTCAAAATTCTATTGTTTTTAACGCGCGTGACTTTCTCCATGTTCTCTGTCACGTCCAAGGCTCCGAATTTAGAGAGGTTAACGAGCGAAATGTGTTTAGATAAGGGATATTTCGATAGAATTTACGGAACGTTTCTTTTCTGGTTATGCTAGATCAAGAATAAAGTTGTGACGAAGATTTTACTTGTAGTTTTGGAGTAAAAACGCATGCCATTCATAAAATAGTGCGCAAACAAAAATTCAACAACATATTGTCTTATTCAACAAAATAAATCGAAGTTGTATTTTACAAACGAGCTACAAAAGGCGCTAGACCGAAGATAAAGACCAAGACTGTTTCAAATCATTAACAATTAGACTTGTCTGTCGCTAGTGATTTTATAATTTAGATGCTGATAGAACAACAGACATCAAGTCTTTGTTTT
>OZ037779.1:8287042-8314542 GCA_964035525.1 Porites cylindrica | reverse complement strand
TCACCATAGAACGATTCTTAATACAAAACTTCGCTAACTATCGAACGATGGCTGAGATTTAGACAGATGAAAACAGCCTTCCAAAATCTCCGACAGAACTTGAAAAAGACGGGCCAACTTTTTCAAGTTTGTTTTCATTGGCTCGCGCATGCGTGTGGGGTGACATAGCCCCTTCAAGTTCGGCGCATGAAAAGTTCGACGTTTGAACCGGGCCTTTATATCAGAACCGAACAGTTCCGTCACAAACAAACCAAAGGTCACTCAATCAGCCCAGGCCGTTAAATAAACCAGAAATAGTGTTTACGTTAGTTGCCCTCGCTTTTAATTTCACGTTTGTCTAGATTTCAATCGTAGTAAACACTAAAAACATGACTTTTTTATACTTGACTAGTTATTTATTTCAGCGAAGTTAACATCAATGTAAATTATACAATCTGTTGATCAGATTGATCTATAATGTATAGATCTATTACAAACATACAATATTTTTATTCCAACTTTCAGTATAAAACGTATTTTTAATAACATAGTGGTTTGCTCTGGGGCCTGTTTACAAGGAGAGAGGGTACCCAGTTCAACTTTATCAGTTTTACCGAAGTGTTTCGTCAGATGTGACAGCATAAGATTAAAAAAAAATTCTTGGTAACGTCAGAAGCCCATCTCAGGCTCCTGGTAAAACGTTTACTGGTAGTTTTAAGCTTGCTAAAATTCAGATAACAAGAGACGCAACATGCTTAGAAAACATAAAATCAAACCACTACAACCACTGCTGCAAAGTACTACATAACGCATACAGGACATCATTTTCTGAGAAATGCTTTATTGTTCTCATGAACAAACTAATGACAGAGCTGCTAATTTGAATCGGTGTTGGCGTGCCTGTTTAAATGGATCTAGCATTTTTAGGAGTCAGGTGTAATAATGTAACGGTTAACAGATTGTTCTAGCGAAGAAAGAATTGATATTATTAAGGAAAAGATGAAGGCAGTGTTTTTTTTTTTCATTTTTCGAGAAACATCCTAAAATACTCGTCGCCCTTTTTCGGCTTCCCAGCATGCCGATTCCTTGTTCTTAGCCTATTTCTTGATCAATTCAAGCGCCTCTATGTGAATTTTGGATTGCACGCGGGATTTTGTAGGATGTTAGCAGCTAAACCTTACTGGCTTCCCTTTATAATATCTACCTTATCATGCATCATGGTACAGATAACTTGATCATTATGTTTGTCGATATTGAACTGAAAAAAAGGGAAAAGAAAAAAACAATACTCTTTGTTGCTCCGGCTTCTCACTTTTCTTTCTCTTTTCAAAGGTCTATAAACTCCTTCAGTCCTGAGGTCAGAACAGACCTAATTAAATTTCATTTTTTCCTCGAGGTCCGTATTATCCAATCACTTACCCTGCGAGAAGAGGCTACTCATATTGCGTACCTAAGTTTATATGGAGAGAAAAGTAACCTAGCCTTTGTTAACAGGCTAAAGAAAAATGGCCTTGCAAGAAATCACTGAGCAAATTCTGGAAGCACACTTACAGTAATTACTGCATTTTTCCACCTGCATGTACAAGTTTTCATTTCGTTCACAAAGTGTGTTGGGGGAAGGGTGGGATTGGGTTAAGGCTCCCCTACGCCTGTGCGGGCCTTACTTAACTTCAGAGTCAACATTTTGACTCGGAAGACGGCAACTGCACTGGTTGTCGAAACGCCAGTCAGTGTCAACAACAGCCTTATTCAGGACTATGCTCACCCAGGGGATACTCGGACGGTTATTCTCCATCTACTTGTGAAATGACTCCTGGGTTCAAGCGTTTGACAGGTTTCAATTATTGATGACACTTTGAATGTTAGCAGTGTTCAATTTTAACTACTTATGAATTTCATTAATCATTGATTGGTTGTGCCTTGTGTATATGTGGCATAACTCCCACCTACATGAGGCATTACTTAAATTCCGCTTTCAGCCTTCGTTTTTGACGTTACAATTGCAGGCACAAATAAAGTACAAACACATGGCAAAAGAGGGTTCAGAAGCGGTAGCTGAAGTAACCGATGAAATGGGTAAGACAGTTTTAAAGGAAGCAGCGAAGGCAGCCGTAGACCTATCACTTAAGACGGGACAGTAAAGCTATGTTGTAAATTTTCATACGTAGATGAGTTCTAGTCAGATCAGAATCGCTAACGATGTCTCTTCATGTGTGAGACAAATGGTACGTTCACTAAAAGCAGTCAAAAGCCACATGGTTGTGTGAGTTTTGCGTCAAAATACCGCCTTTCGCAGGCGCACTTTGCAGCTTGTAACGCCCTTGCTTCCTCGTACAAAAGTGAAAAACATCCCGGGAAATGGAGCGGAATAGTTTCTTATATTTCACTCTCGATGAAGAAAATTGTAGGGAGACGGCAAAACAACAGCAGAAGGGGAAAACAGCAACGAGGCGTAAGCTAATATTAAGTTGTACTTTTCATGGGTAATATTTTGTCTTCTGTTTATATTCAAACCGGCCCTTTACACACTTAGATTAAGTCAAATCAGAACTGAAGTCAAAACTCAGCCATCGCAGAGATCACGCTGCTTTAATTGAAGAGTTTCTGACTGCGATCGCCTACCTTCTTTAGGCGATCTAAATGAACATGAGGAAACCAAAATTAACTAATTCCTCTTTTGCAGAGAATTTTCCCAGTGTCCTCGTGTAAATGTCAGTCAGTATTTTGGGGCCAGAGATGAACAAAGTCACACGTGAGACTACTGATCTAAAAAGTAAAAGAAAATGTCGCGGTTATAGAAGCAACTGTTGCAGTTGCGAAAAGAAAGCCTGGAAGAAATCAGAATTGTACGAGATTCAGAAACCCTTAAACTCTGTGATTCCGGTGCAGTCGCTATTCAAAATGATCCTTCTACGTTCTCTCCATATCGAACTCCCATAGCAAAGACTTGCCCGGGGTGGTTATGGAATCAGACTTCCTCTCAGAATTCGGATGGGTTGTAACACTTGTTCTACCGTAACCCTTGCCTATACTTCTCTGCGGTACTAAGTATACCTGACCACTGCATTTTAAAAAGCCTCTGCTGCAGTTCTCGTCAATCTTCAGTAAAATCAGTGAGGTGGAAACCAAGTGAAATTTATATGCTGGGTATGCATATTCTTCGTTCTGTAACATCCAACAATGTAACATCTATATCTTCATTTAAGAATTGGTATTTCCGCAGCTCACATTTTATGTTGTGAGTTGTTGGCCAACACTTACTAGTCCCTGTACGACATAGGCAAGGCCAACACATGTTGCATCCGTTTTCACGGGGCTTAATATATGGTTTTTTATGTTGATATTTCATTATTCCGTAATCGTTATTGTATCTGAAGCGAAAGCTGCTCGTGATATGATATTTATTTATTTGTTATTTAATATTTAGAAACGCCTCTCGGTTCATGTGTTCTTTCAGCATCTCTTGAATCGCCGAGTATGACGTCTGCTGCTGCAACAAGTGGGCACTTGATGGCAGATTTCAATTACTTCTTGCTCCAAATAGCCAGTGAAATAAAAAGCGACGAATTGGCCGACATGAACTTTCTATGCGAAGGAGATGACGATTTACCGAGAGGAAAACTTGAGCCAATTGCGAAGCCAAGAGAGCTGTTAAACGTCCTCAAAAAAAGCGGTAAAATCAAACCTGGAGAAGTGATGTATTTGGTAACTCTACTGAAAAGAGTAGGTCTCGTTCAGCTTGCTGAGAGAGTCAGAGACACGGGTAAGAGGAGTATAATATTATTTGGTTTTATAATTAACGACTTTTGTCGCTGGGGGTGATGTGGTCATGAAATGACTTGAATGTTGAGGTTCTTTATCTTAGTTTATGTTGTAATACTTATTCTATTGTAATCCTCGCCTGTTGTTTCGGTTAGAATACTTGATCACTGCACGCTCAATTCAAACACTGATCCCAAAGTCCCCAACTCTGCGAGCACCATGACCAATAAACGCACCAAAGCGGAACCGATGCTATCGCGGCCGACTGTAGGTCGATTTGTTGGCAGATACTCGACCGACAGTAAAACATCACTCGGCCGATATATCGGTCGATACTCGGTCGACTCTCGACCGACATCTCGGTTGAGAGTCGACACCGAATATCGACCTACATAGCGGCAAATATATCAATCGATAGTCGACCGAGATGCCGGCCGATACATCGATCGACAGTCCCCCGAAAGATGCATGATCCGCATCCCTGAATTGGATGCAACATACCAGGGGTCTAGGCTCATGGCGTTTTTGTTGGTGATTAGATCTAATCGTACAACACCAGAATTTCTATTAATGGCCCTTTTCTAATTTGTACCTCCTAAGAGGTCGCTAAGAGCAAACAACCAAGATGGCTCGGATAAAAGCGGCTTACTGGTAAAAGTTTAGCCCTGGGGAGGGGGGGGGGGGGGAGAATTCCTGTGAATTCTTCGTTGGGGGTGTGCCGCCCGGTTCTCCATGTCTAGCCTGCGAGCAAGCTCTCCGATGACCTCTGGCGGCCGGGCGGGAAAAGGAAGGAGAGCTTGCAACAACGTCTCTGGACTTTGAATTCTAACTTCAATTCCCCTGTGTCTCGTCGTTGACTGAGCTGTCAGATTTCCGCCAATCAGCACGTAGCGGAAACGAGCCCGAGTGTAGACAAACATTGAAAAACACGTGCCAAGGGTAATGACGTCATTACTAATGTCATCTCCACCAATTAGCATCTCGCATCGACTTTTTCGATGCAGATAGTCAAATTCAAGAGACTTAGTTTCAAGCTTTCCGTCCTTTTCCCGCCCCGCCGCCACAGCGCCACGAAGAGCTTGCTCGCAAGCTACTCCATATCCTGACCCTGTTTCAGACCCAAAAATGTAATTTTCCACACCCGTTTTCAGACCAGACCTCTAAAATCGATACTCGTTTTCAGACCTGGCGTTTAGACGGAAAGTTTGTCATCATTACTTGGATTAGAGCGCAAACAAAAAAATTTACTAAAATCCATTTTCGAATTCGCATATTTCTCTTTCATTCTTACTAATTTGGAACTGAAACGATAAATACCGTAAAATTCCGAAAATAAGGCCCTCCATGTATAAGCCCCTCCAAATATAAGCTCCCCAAACGGGAAACGCAAAAAACGCTCCGTTAAATCGCCCCTCCAAATCGCCCCTCGAAATATAAGCCGGGAGGCTTGTACTTGGAATTGGCCCTCAAATACAAAGTAAAACAAAGTAACAACGGTAAATATCCTTCCGAATATAAGGCTAGCTCAATCGATTTTGAACGCAAATTTCCCTCCGTAGATAAGCCCCTCAAAAGGGGCCTTTGAAAACTATATGCCCCGGGCCTTATTTTCGGAATTTTACGGTACGTTCATACACTCCCGTAGTTCCCTCAAAAACCATACCCGATTCCAGACCAAAATAGGCAAAGTGTTTCCCCGTTTTCAGATCAAAAAGGCCCAAAAACCATACTTTTTGGGGCGGCACATGTAAGTCAGTCCCCCTCCCCCCCCCCCCCCCCCCCCCCCCCCATCCCCGGGAAGATGATGTTTTTTCGATTCACAGATAACTTGTTTGGTAGTGAAGGCAAAGATTCTTCTTGACGTTATTTTGCTCAAACATGTTTTGGCGGTTAAGCCGGTTTTCCGCCCGACTAGCTGGGAGCCGAGCTCTGACCAAGCGCTTTACATGGCGTGTAGATAGCCCACCTTGAAGGGTGCGTTGAGCAAGTGGACAGGTTGCTCCCACCCGGCAAGTTATTCTGTCTAGCCTATGTGTACTCTTCCTGCCTACAGTCTCCATGCAGGAGGTGGTCCTCATCTTTTTGGGACGCTCTCACGACTTTGCTTCTATATCTTTGCCACTTTCCTCACAGTTGTTGTAAGGATTGGAACCCGTTGGACAGGTTTTAAAAGCTAATACCCGTCTGCTGTAACTCCTTGTCCTGGTCTACGTTGTAGTAAGCTGGTGGGTTTATTTGTGCCACATATGACTTTAGCTGGAGCTAGAGTGTTGTGACTCCAGGTAGCAGGCAGAAGATGCATCCATACTAACGCAATCTTACATCCTCTAGGGATCACCTGATCTTCTGCCGATACACATGTGATCAGTCTGGTTTTCCATGACGTGGTAGGAGCTCTGCCAGGTGGCTTTGTGGATGTAGTTTTTTAAGATTTTCTTCACCTGATGACCTCGCCTGTTCTCGTTCACTTTTTCCAGACCATGTTGTCCCAGATTATGTCGCTCGTATCCAATGCTGTCGTCACCTTCCTCTATGTTGAAGACTTCCTCTAAGAACTTGAGCCATACTGTGGAGTCTGTTGCCAAACTCCCCGTTCTTCGCCCCCGCCCCCTTCCCTCATCCAACGTCATTCGTGGGCTAAGGCGCTGCACCGCACTGATGAGGAAGTTTTTCATCTTTGTTATAAACTTGATCGCCAGTTTCTGGAGTTCTCAACTGATGTGCGCTCCCTATGACCCCTTATTAAGCCTTTAAAGGCTGTGGGAAGCATCTTTCTCTTCGACACCTGCATGAGTATTCAATCCATCTGGTGCGACAAAGCCCAAGCAGTGCTATCTTGAAGTAGTGTTCATCTTTGCTGCCACTTGTGCTTCCTTTCCAGCTTCTTAAGTTGCTCGGATGTTGCAACTAGCAGTCTTGGCTTCTGCCTTTACTGTCAGAAGATGGTCGACCCTGCAGCCACTATCCGGATGTCACTGCCGCTGGCAACATGTCATACTCTTGCAATATGAACGCTCTTTCACGACTAGCAGCATCGGCGGCGTAACCACCTTTTTTTAGTTCTAGCGTTCTTAGTCCCTTGACCTGTCAAGCTTGGGTACCCTTCAAGGCTACTTTCTCGCTATGCTAGAGGCCGTCGGGAAAGGAGACAATATTGTTGGTGACGTCGCCTTCAATAAGATCTTGGTGTCATTTAACTTACATTCTGCAAAGTGCGTTCTGCAGTCTGCTTATGGCCATATACTGTTATAATACCTCTTGTGCATTGATGCAAATAAACTACCAAACCACGGAAAGGAAACTTTTTTTGGCATCGGGCTGCGCTATAAGTGATTTGTATCAAGGAGTTGTTAGCTCTTTCTAAACAAAACTGAAATATATAGTTTTTCTTTTTCGCTAGGACAATTAACTGCAACTGCCGAGACTACACTTCCTTATAAAGGGGCACATTTTAAAGGTAGAGAATTAGTGGTGCAAGAAATTGTTCAAAAACTTACCCAGGACCCAGATCCTTCACGCATCATCATCATTGTTGGTATCCCTGGGATGGGTAAGACTCAAGTTGCCATTCATGTCAGTCACTTACTCAAAGAAGAACATAAAAAGGCTGTTATATTCATTGAAGAAAAACAAAAGCTTACAGAAATCTGCAGCGAAATCCTCCGTGAAATTAACCCTCTGGCTCCGAGACTTTCAGAGAGTCATGATATGGTAACGATAGCAAAGAAGCGACTTAAAGAGCTTAAAGAGAAGAAAGTTATTGTGTTAGACAGCGTAGAAGGTATACAACAACAACAGCGAGGCGGAAAGGAATTTGACGACTTTTTAAGGTACGTAGAAACATACGCACCTCATGTTCAGCTGATCATCACTACTCGAGAGGATGTGGGTTTTCGTTCATCGAACATATGCAAAGTGCGTCTAGATCGTCTGGATTCTGAGTCGTCTGCCAAATTACTTCAGGACCTAGTCCCAAACTGTGAGGAGCGGCATATCAAGGAACTCGGTAACCTCTGTGGTGGGATACCGCTGGTTCTTGTCAACTGTGCAGGCTTGCTAGAAGAGGGCTTCAGCCCGGAAGATTTGGTCGCACGCCTGAAAAAAAATCCCATTCCACTTTTTAAGACCAATGCAGAAGACGTTTACAATGCTTTGAGACAATTCTTGGTCAATATTTCAGAAAACATAAAAGCAAACCTTGTTCGCCTTTCAGTTTTTCCATCTGCGTTTTCCGTTAAAGACATGAAGGCTCTCTTCGGTGACGTATTACAGCCAGAGGATGTTAAGAATACCATGATAAGGCGTTCTCTACTTCGTAAAATTGACAAGGAAAAGGTACTTTTGCATCCTTTAGTCCGCGACTTCCTCAGAGCTGAGAGGAAACTGCTCAACATGGATGTTGAAGGTAGAAAAGCTCAGCACAAGTTTAATCAACATTACCTTAAGCTCCTCGAAACCTCAAGCAAACAATTTATCAGCAAAGAGTGGTCGCAAAATGCGATTTTTACCTTTAGGACAGAAAAGGCAAACATCCTGGAGATGTTCAATAATTTCCTGCAGGAAGGAGGCAACAAGAAAGAGACAGAGTCGTGCATAGATTTCGCTAACTCCACCAAGGTTTTGGATTTCTTGGCCAAAGTTTTATCTCCTCCCGCTGAGTGTCTAGAACTGTATAAAAGGTGCTACCACATTGCCAAAGCATCTAGTGACACGAGAAGGCTTGCAGATAGTCTAACTGCTGTCGGATTTCTTCGTCTCTGTAAAGAAGCTCACCGAGGGGTTAGCCACGATACTGTTGAGATGTTTCAGCGGGCCTATGAAATCCGGCAGAATTTGCCAAAAGAACTACAGCACTGTGAGACGCATGCACACACCATCTCCAAACTTGGGCTGTGTTACGCACTTCAGGTAAAACTACGAATAGAATCAAGTGTTCTTTATTTTATTACTTCCATTACATAATGTATAATAGAAGGGAAAGCCTATTTTAATGCCAGTGGAACAATGCCGCCAAAAATTTCCCTTTTCTATTTTCGCACACTGGAGTTCTGCCTCGAAAGAGCGTCTTTGAAGTTCCCGCACCTAAAAGTTAAAGTACTTACTTTTCGGATGTCTTGTAGCTTTTAAACAAGAATTAATCAGTTATCGATGCTGCCTGAACAGGGAGTGGAAGGAGAAACTTGTTAATGATCAAACGTTATCACAAAACACCCGAAGAGAAAAACAGGCTATGGTCATAATGAAGTACACTGTAGCATAACATTAAGTAACTATTAAAGTATCCGATTGGAATACTGGGTCATTACATGACCAAGATTTTTGAAAGATTTTTGGGATTTTTTAAAGCAACTCAGTTGCCACTCTCTGGATGCGAGTCTACATCGCATGTATTTGTCGCTGCGAGGTCAAACAAGGGACTCCACCCACAGGTACCAAGTGTTATAACTAAAACGACACCTGCCAGGAGCATCCAACGACGGTTTCCCCCCTAAATGCATAGGCTATCCTGAGTACCGTAAAATTCCGAAAATAAGCCCCGGGGCTTATATTTTTCAAAGGCCCTTTTTGAGGGGCTTATCTTTGGAGGGGCTTATATTCGGAGGGGCTTATCTACGGAGGGAAATTTGCGTTTCAAAACCGATTGGGTTAGCCTCATAGCTGGAAGTAAATTTACCGTTTTTGCTTTGTTTTACTTTGTCTATGAGGGTACTTTTGCAAGTACAAGCCCCCGGAGGGCTTATATTTGGAGGGGCAATTTAACGGAGGGTTTTTTGCGTTACCAGTGTGGGGGGCTTATATTTGTTGGGGCTTATACGTGGAGGGGCTTATATTTGTTGGGGCTTATACGTGGAGGGGCTTATTTTCGGAATTTTACGGTACTTTTAGGCCCGGTTCAGACGCCGCTCCACTCATGTGCCGAACCTAACTGAGTTTGGTTCGACTTTGAAGCGACATTGGCGCGACTTCTGATTCAGACGGCGCACCGTGTGTCGAACCTAATCTTTATTTCATGCAGGAAGATTTATAAATTATCATAATGTATGCATTTGATTCGGCACACGAGAAGAACGCCGTATGAATCACCTGCCGCTCCAATGTCGAATAATGCGACAGACCCTGTCGAACTTAACGTTTTTGCGGCACCAAATTAAAACTGCCGTACCAAACTGATTGAGACGCCTCTCTTTTGCCGTACTTAAGAGCGGCTCCGCGTAAATATCAACTAGACGTGGAAATAGTCAAAAAATGACCTGGCCTCAAACTCAGGCAGAATAAAGCCCTATGGGCCCCAGTTACAAAATCGTTGGTTTAAGTACGGTCGAGTGAATAACATTTTTTTAACGAATTTTTTTCTTCCCGAGGCCTAAAATGGGCAAAAATCATGCGAAATTAAGGTCATATTCAGTATCTCGTACATTTTAAAATAAAGTTGGCTGCTAAAATATAATGACACTTCATATTTTTACTATCTTTCCTCTATATTTTTAACTGATGAGTTTGCGATTTGGTCGACAACAGATTTTTTACTAAATTTTTAAAGTTGTTGACTCAAAATCGCTTAATCAACCGTCAAAATTTAGCACTTTTTCACGAGCTAAAAAAACGGATTGGTACATGGCTTTGAACACCAAGGCTTAATTAGTCTGAAAGAGCATTCTTTTTTCTTCGAAATAGCGAAATAAAATTTTTGGGTAAATGAAATCACGAGCGCTGACAAAGCGAAGCAAATGTAAATGTTACACTAAAAACGTGCGAAAAAACGTGACCTCTGACCGAAGCGCAACCAAATGCGAATTACGGTAGGCGCCAAACCTTTAATTATTCGGAAACTTCTCGAAACAATATTGGTCCGAAATGTGTATAGGTTTTTTAAAATAAAGCTGAGTTAAAGTATTAAGTGTCAAAAAGTCCACAAAGCGGTAAAAAGTACAACAAAAGTCACGAGTATTAAATCTGTTCCGTTTTCTGAATTTTATGCAGCGATTTATGCGATTTAAAGAATTAACAATTTTTAATCCAACGATACCCACCTGCGACTGTGTTAGTTTAAGAGTCCATAGAACTTCTCAGAAGATTTCTCGGAAAGACCTCCAGAAGGAAATGAATGAAGAATTTGAACTTATAACTGTAATAATTTCACTTGCCGCCACGGCAAAACGAAACAAGTGTCGAACTGCCACAGGCAAACCAGCTTTCAGTGCTGTCATGCAAAGCATGTCACGTCACGTAATTCTGCCACGCGCATTTGGGAAGGAGGGAAGAAATTCTTCCATGCTGTGCGCATTTAGTTGTGGTTCGGTCAGAGGTCACGTTTTGCCTCTTGTTGACCAAATCGGGAACTAATCAGTTAAAATTATAGAGGAAAGATAGTAAAAATATGAGGTGTCATTATATTTTAGTAACCAACTTTATTTTAAAATATACGAGCCACTGAATATGACTCTAATTTTACATGAGTTTTGCCCATTTTAGGTCTCGGGAAGAAAAAAATTCGTTGAAAAAATATTATTCTCTCGATCGTACTTAAACCAACGATTTTGTAACTAGGGCCCATAGGGCTTTATTCTGGCTGAGTTTGAGGCCGGGTCATTTTTTGACTATTTCCACGTCTAGTTGATACAGGGCGGATAAATCCGCCCTGGTTGATATTTACGCGGAGCCGCTCTTAATACCTCAGTTAGGTTCGGCACATGAGTGGAGCGGCGTCTGAACCGGGCCTTAGATCTCTAGAAATGCATTCTAAGCGGCGCTATAAAATTTGTATCTGTTCGGTCGTCTTAGGGCAACTTGAGTCTCTTCGAAATTACCAGGGCTTCGGTATTATTTTCCCGAAAATTTTAGATCCCGAAAATGAGAATTTTTCTGATTCTTCTCTCCATCGCATTTTATAAGTTTCCTTTTTCTACGAAAAATAGCCTAAATTGGGGACTAAAATGCGAAATCAGACTTTAGAAAATCGTTGGGAATTTATTAGATATGCTACGAAAATTGTACATAAATGGAACGGTCATCTAGAGATTTTTAGCCTTCCTCAAGCTATGGAAAATGTTAAGGCCGATTTAGACGGTTCGATTTTTGCTTACAACTATATTGCGGGACTAACATACGTCATGACTTTCGACCATCCACACGCGCACGATTTTCACTTACGACATCCTAAAATATCGTAAGCAATGTTGCGAAAATGGCCGACATCAGGATCGTGTCGGCCATGGTTGGCGCCGTTTTATGTTAAAAAAGAAGGAAGAGACGAAGGGAAAGGGAAGTTTAGGAACGGGATGGGCTACAAAGAAGATGGGGAAAAGGTGCATTTAGACAGTTGATGGCGGAGTTGAGGCTAGAGGATGAAGAGAGTTACAGAAAGTATCCGCGGGTGGACACTGCGACAATGTCCCGAAAGCGCTCGAAAATACAAACGAAATGTGCTTGTACCCCCTAGGCATCCTATAACACTCCTTAAATCTAATTAATTCAATATGGCTGCCGTATCGGGAAAAAGGTCTATTGCAGAAAGCAACAGTGTTTGGGCTAATTTCTGGCACAACTCTGACTGCCAGAAGTAGAGGTTAAAAGGTCTCAGGGCAAGAAATGTCTAGGGAAAGTGGTGGCATCGAAACAAAGCTAAGGCAGATGTAAACAAATGCAAACTTTAAAAACAGGGGTCAAAGAAAAAAAAAATGTTAATATAGAATATGATATAGTTTCTGAGGACGATAGATCAACCCTGAAGGAGTTGACCGGGGTCCAACGATATAAATATTTTCCTATTTTGTTCGCAGTCTAACCTCTGTGAATTTTTCATCTCATCTCTGATCGATATTTTGCTGCAGCTTTTCGTGTTATCAGTTACATGGAGTTTATTACTTTTTTCTTTAGCCCTTCGTAAATTGTGTAAACCATCGTCTTCTTTTTCTGACAGCTATAATTCGGTAGTTTTGGGGTGAAACTTTCGGTTTGCGCCTTGAGTTGACGGAAGCCATTTTCTAGCTATCTCTATGTTGACAATTGAAAATAAACTACGCGACCGTGGTACAAAGTTAACCTATTTATACACGAACTTTGACCCTGATAGGCCGTTAACTAATTATAGAACACCATTTGTTTCTAAAAACAGTTAAGGGGTGGCACACGAAATTTTAAAAAGTGATTAAATCGATCGACTGTTTCTAGACTAGTTAACAATTATTCCTCGAGCCCGAATGGGCTCTGAGTCAGCTGGTCAAAAATATGGAGGCAAAACAACTTTAGCTGGTTAAAGCTGGACTTTAATCCTTTTTTTGCCGCCAAAAAGCCGGCGCTTTCGCCTCTAGTGGGCTATAACATATAGCCTAGTAGTAGCTCAACCAGTCAGAACGCAGCATTGATAATAGATCACTAGCTGGATTTTACTAATTACTGTTTATGAGGAAGCAAACAAAGAGGGTACCACGGTTACTCTATAAACATAGTAGAATTGTTTTTGTTTGAAAGCGTGCTTTAAAAGTTAAATATTCTCACCTTCTTTGCCCAAACACGAGAAAATGCGATTGATCGCACTATGTCTCGCGTCCATTTTGAAATAATCCTTATTTCGACAATTAAATAAAACCGTCTTCCCCGTTCCACAGTGATATCAAGTATTCTGTTTCTTCGTCAGTCCAAGACGTTTTGCTGGCTGAAGGACCTGTAGCTGATTTACGTCCGGAACCGTTGCAGGAAACCACAAAGACTTCTCCTTAGTCCGCCATTTTTGCACATGCAGACCATGTAATTTCCAGTAGTTCAAACATGAGGTGTGAGCTAAAAATCACGCAAGGGACTACTTACACCTGCTGAAAAACGTCATAACACGTCATTTGTTTACTGTTCGTGGCTACGATTGTCGCAAGATTTTAAAATACTGTAAAATTCCGAAAATAAGCCCCTCCAAATATAAGCCCCTCAAACTCATAACGCAAAAAACCCTCCGTTAAATCGCCCCTCCGAATATAAGCCCCTGGGGGCTTGTACTTGGAAAGTGCCCTCAAATACAAAATAAAACAAAGCAAAAACGGTACAGTAACATTATAAATTTTTGAATTTGCCAAAGAACTATTTCGTGTGTGCCAAGTGTTTGTAGTCAGAAAGTGTTACAGTTAATTGCTGTTTGCGTGGTTCCTCTTCACTCTTGGCCTTGATTTCCTCGGTCCATATGGACAAAGTACTTGTATGGCCACGTTTTAGAAAGGTCTTCGTCCTCAAGGCGAGTTTCAGTAAAAACTTTCTGCAAATTACTGACATAAATTTCCTTTCAACTATAAGCTAGCTCAATCGATTTTGAGACGCAAATTTCCCTCCAAGTATTTGAAACGCAAACTTCCCTCCGTTTATAAGCCCGTCCGAATATAAGCCCCTCCAAAGATAAGCCTCTCAAAAAAGGGCCTTTGAAAAATATAAGCCCTGGGGCTTATTTTCGGAATTTTACGGTATGTTTCAAATTGCTGCGACATTTTTCGAGTTGTGAACATTTGTCGTACGCATGTCGTGGGTCTAATTTGCGCGACACGATCTGTCCTGAAGTCATGACGTATGCTTGTCGCGCGCAATAGTCGTAAGCAAAAAATCGGCCTTTAGGAGGAGGCAATGTTTGCTTCTCCGAACTGATATTTTACACAAAACAGTCGCTGGGTGTTATTCCTCGCGAAACGTCCTCAGCGGCGAAGAGCGAGGAGAAACGGCTGTTTTCGCGGCTAGCCCCTGACCTGCTGACCATGTCTCTTCGATTGCGGCACTAAGCTGCGAACGAAGTGACTTTTTTTAAATCTTTAAAGATATTTCGTATATTTTTATTGCTGTAGTTGTAAATTTGCATTGAATTTATGTATTATGTATCATTATTATCATATTATTATTATAATTATTAGTTGACTAGTTTTCTAAGCAATTTTTGTTTGTTTCAGGGCGAAGTAGGAAAAGGACTCAAGCTAATCCAAGAAGCAGTTGATTTGAGGAAGGAGCTTGGAGTGCGTCTATATGTAGCAGCAGGTTATTGTGATCTTGGAAGTGAGTATCTACTTCTTCCATTATGACTTCTGTGATTACATTTTATCAAGTTTGTAGCATAGTCGAATAACACCGCTGATCAACCGCTACGTAGTATTACAACCGCATTTTTATATGGCCCGACAGGCCCGTAACCAGGAGGGGTGCACGGGGTGCGTCCGCACCTCCCCACAGGCCTCAAAGGTCCGCATTTTGATACTCAATATCCAAGTTAAGGCGTGCAGTCGGTTTACCTGAAGTTTCAAACTTAACAGTGCAGTGATATTTAAACAAAATCAAAGAATGGAAAAAGCAGTGGTGTATTCACTGGGAAAATAAAACCACCTACACTCTAGTAGCCCGAGCCATTCAGAGCATTTCAATGAGCGCACAGATGTCCGAGCTTATGTAAATGAATAATGAAATTAACGTGCGCAGGCCCCGGGGCGCAGGCTTTGAACGGGAGTTTACGACGAGCGAGACAATGTCAGACACGTCCGCTAACGCGTCGGGTAGTATTCTCTATTTGTACGAGCGCATGAACGCCTGAAGATGCAAAATTAGTTTTTTGTGCAATACGTTATGGGTAGGAGACAACAGGAAAATAGAAAAAGGAAGGCTGCAGCTAAATCTTGCCAGTCTCTCGATACAACACAGGAAAAAATAACGGATTCCCATTTTTGGATATTTTAGGGTATTTAAAGAATACCCACAAAAATCCCAAATTTGGAAGAGTGAGACAAGTCCCAATCTGGGAACTTAGTTGGGAATTCCCCGGTTGGGACTTGTCTCACTTTGCCAAATTTGGGATTTGTATGGGTATTCTTTAAATACCCTAAAATATCCAAAAATGGGAATACGTTATTTTTTCCTGTGCAATGGGTCAATAAAGTACCCCGTCAAGAGCTATCAGACGCTGACAATGACAGTGCAGTCTGCGACGACAGCCCAGCTGAAACCACGACTTCAGATCTATCTCAGTTAACCACAGTTTTACAGCGAGATATAAACGGTAAATCATACTCATTTTCGCAATGTCCACCAGTCTTGATCCCGTTATTACGCTCTGAGATTTAGTCGCTACACCCACGGAGGCTGGAACTCGGAACTGTTCTGACGGATTAGTTCCGCAGTATTTTAATGTATCATTTTACATCGTAAAATTACTCCTTTATAACTAAATTCAAACAGTTGTATTCGAAAAATGTAATATTCAGTTCCTACCGTGTTCTTTGCCGTTACAATTTCTCATGTATTGCTACTTTCCTAAATAAACGGATCAGACGATAAAAAATACATTTCCGTAGTTGGGTCCGCTTTGGCCTCGTTAGCACCCCCCACATAAAATCCTGGTTATGGGCTCGGGCAGAGCCCATAATTTAGGATTAGTTCAAATAATTAATTCCGCTCAGTTATCTGGCAGCCAAGTTACTTTGTGCTGCATGTGATTAATCTGTATCCATTCATTTAATTTGGTGATTATCGATAGACGTTATCATTGTGTATGTTTATTTGATTATCTATGTTTTTACTATTTTTATAGATGAGTTTGACCGACTTAGTGATTTTATTAAGTTCTATCGATGGTCCGCGTCTTGGACGACTTGTTATTATATACTATAAATTGGGTTTTAAGGTGGCTCGATACAGTTTTTCAAGGTCAATACCTCCCAAGTTTGAGCATAAACTACTTCGCCACAAACACAGGTTTGGAAAAATTGCCACCACAGTTGTATCAGATAAAGATGAAAATTTGCTATGATCAGGGTTGCAACGACATCGGAGTTGTCATAGCAACAAAATGACGCTATTGCCTATTTTACTTGCAGCAGTATTGCCTAGCTAGGCCTCATTTTTCCTCGCGGCCAAAGCGTTTCGGGTCACGTGGTCCATGCGAAAATGTGAGGCCTAGACAAAAATCCTCAAAAGTGAGGCAAAAGTGAGACAGCTCAATGACGATGGTAAACAAGACCAGTGTTTCGAATTTCAAAGTTAAAAATACATCGCTAAAACGCACAGATGGGAAAGGAATCTTCAAAAGAATCCTTAGTTTTCTTCAAGTTGACAAAGGAAGGCTTTTCCGGCTTTATAAAATTGTCCTTCTAGGAATTTAAAATACACGGAATTTTTATCACGGCCTATCGGAGCGCTTTGCTTGTTTTGAAACGCCACCAAGCAGCGAAGTTTTTGAAGAATTTTCAGGTACATTTTGTACTCTATAGTCAAGAAAATTACGCATTTGAGATCGGCTTGCGCGCCCTGATTTGAGATTTGTGTTGAATAATTTTTGCCATGTGCTCAGCCAATTTTACTTGCGTGAACGGATCCACGAGCCAAATTTGTGTCACGCGAATTGCTTTTAAGGATTAATTTATGGGCCTTTGAATAAAAATTTTCGACAAATAATTTCTCTGTCTACTGTCGTGTGTTCTTTCATTGATTAACATTTGCTCAAAACACGATCCTGAGACAACGCATGCAAGTTGAATTTAATGCTTCTCACATTTATAATACACGCATCACTTCTGTGAATGTCGGCGAATTTTATAGGATTTTTACTTTTAGAGTCAGTTTCTGGGCACTTTTTGATACGCAGCTAATGAATTTTATTTGAAAGTATGGTTTTTCTAATTATTCAAGATTTGAGGTCTAAGTTTACAACACAGTGGTCAACATTGTGTTTACTTTGAAAATTCGCTTGGCTCTTCCGAATGCTCACCGAGATATTCCCGTCACGAGTTGGTTTAATTATTGGCTTGCATTAAACCTATGAAAAACTGATATTTTTGTAATAGTAAGTAGACTTAGTGTGTAGCACTTCTTGATTTTTTTGCAAAGACACAAGAAGCACGAGAATTGATTAAAAATTGTTACTGTACCAAAATTATAATCTCTCGGTGAGCATTCGGAAGTCAGCCAAGCGCGGTCATTGCACGCGTGCTCAACAAGAATGCTGTATAATGACAGACTAGAAACAATAGACAACTCCCAAAGCACAAACTCAGCCAAAACGCTAAATATCTTCAATGTTTACTCACGTTTGGGCTTATAGAAGATAATGTCACAGTTTTTCAATGACCATGAAATTCAGAGTCCGGGTAGTTAGTTAATCAATTGTGGCCCTGAAAAAATTTGAAGGAAAAAAAACTACGAATTTTTAAGAAAATGCTTTTTTCGTGAGAAGGACTCTTAAATGCTGACAAACGTCAACAAATAGCGAAAACTATAATTTCTATATGTTTGCTTTGCTCGAAATCGCGCGCATTTACAAGGCCCTAAAGCGTTTTGCTGACTTGCAAGGACCCATCTGTTATAACGATGCCCAAAATAAAGAGATGAATCTCATAGTTTATTATATATAATCCGTGTAAACTTTGCTTATCATTTTCGCATAAATTATGACCTAAATTTGGAAACCGCTGAATTTCTCGAATTGGGTCTTTGCGATTTTGGTGAAACTCTGTTCAGCGCAAGGCACTAATGCGCACTACGTGTAGCCGAGAGATGTTCACGAAAAAATGCCGGCAACAGTCGATTTTCGACTCAGACCTCAAAGGGGCGTGGCATTATAACCACGTGACATTTACTCCGATCGCAAAAAATTTTATGTTATATTGTAGATTGATCTATATGTTATCCATTCTATGTGTTAGACTTACGATAAAAGTAAAGGTGGGGATACCAGAGAGCTTCAAAGTAGGATGGTACCCCCCCAAAAAAACTGGGTCGAGTCACCTTAAAAAGGTGTGTGAAAGATTATGGAGATAGCTCCAGCCGATTGCTAGAACGAAGGGTTTGATTAGGATGCATCGAAGCGCTCTTGTTAGTTGTTTTGTAAACATTTTGGTCTTCTTTAACAACTTAGCGAATAATCTTTAAACCGCTCGATAGATTTTTTAAAAATTTTAAGATTCTTGAGATTAAACTTGCTTTTTTATATGACCCTTTAGTTTCAAGATTATTGATATATTGTAAGGCAATAAAATATATACCATCGATCAACCTCGTTTCCAACTAAATATATCATCAAATCAATGGTATATTGCTTGTATCTTCCAAATTTGGTCAGCGCTGGTTGGTTATGAAGAAATAACCGGGAAATTGGAGCCAATCACAGAATGCGAAATATTTTGGTTGAATAAGAAATTATATACATGATTATTTTTCTACTTGATATAAATTTAATTCTGAAAAGTCCATTTAGGCTTTAGGAGAATCGAGGAGTCGACTGAATGCGTTTTGATACCTATCTTTTTTTTTCTTTTTTTAGACGCCCATAGAAAGTCCGAGAATCATGAACAAGCAATCAACATCTGGAAAACAGAAACTTTACCAGTGTATAAAGATGAGCTTGGTGACCACCCTTGGACAGCCTCGATCCTGCGATACATAGCCGGTTCGTACAGGTGCCTTGCGGACTCTGAATCTGCCGATTCTGGAATAGCTGATCAAGCCGAAATGTACAGCAGAGAGGCTCTAGAATTGCGAATCAAGTTGCTGGGAGAACATCATGATACCGCACGGTCCTATGTTGACCTTAGCGACATCTTGATCGTTAAACAAGATTTCAAGTCAGCTTTGGAGCAGCTTGAAGAGGCCATTGAAATCCAGAAAAAGGTTTTAGGCGAAGAACATGAGACCACGAAGAAAACACTGGGACAATTGAAGAAAGTACAGTCCATGGTAGAATGAAAGATAGGGTCTTATCATCTGAGATGATGAGGTGATTTGACAAGTTTCACCAATCACAAGCTGACATGGAACCTTTGACCAAAGGCAAGCAAGGATTTGCGAGTTTTATCAGTTTAGGCCCCGTTTATATGGAGAAAAGTTGTCCTTGGTAGATTGGACACCCCCCTACTCGAGCTACCATGAGTCAACTTTCCATACATTTCCTTACAAAAGATGGTTCACCGTTTACATGAGAAACAAAAAGTCCGCTCAGCTGGAAGAGTGACCGTCCGGCTGAGTGACCCTCCTAGCCAGGCCAACTTTTCTCCGTGTAAATACTTTTGCTCTCCTAGCTGGGTAAACTCGGTCAAGGCCAGACAATCAGATCGCTCTCAGAAAGAGTGAATACGATCGAACCAGAGGAAATGACATTTTAAAAACTGCCAAAGGCCAGTCATTACCTATGGCCTCGAATCTGGGAGGTTTACGACATCATAACTCTCGACCTTCATCCATGAACTTTCAACGCTTTTAGAAAAAAGTATTAGAAAATTACACTTGGCAGGTTTGCAACAAGTGATAAATTATCAACTAAGTTTTAAGTATTAGATGCTGTAGTTTTTTATCTTTGTGCGAATTTTGTTGAAATTTCTAAGCACTTGTAAATAAACATTTTAATGTTTTAATACTGCCATTGAACTGATGCAACGTTAATTCAAGGTGCGTTTATTTCTATCTCATATTTAATAGCGGAGCTCCCGCGCGCGCGCAGCGGAGCACCATGGGTAAGAAAATTTGGTAAACTATCCATCCCAGAAAATTTGGTTATGACGTAGCGTACGTCCGTCCGTACGGACTTTCCGGGTAGTGGAAAGTAGTCTGCATGGACTCTTGGGGTAGGGGAAAGTAGAGATTTTTTGGCGGGAAATCGCATGGTGCAACGTCGCGCAATTATATCGCGCAACTGGTTTTGAATAAAAGAAAGCAAGTAGAAAGAGTCAGAGCGAGAAGAAGGAGAGAAAATTATAGTGAAAAACGCCGGCAAGCAGAACGAGACAGAGCTAGAATGAACAGACAAAGGCAACGCGAAAGAGAAATACAAAGGCAAAGAGAACGGCAGCAAAATAATGACATGATGACAGAAAGTGTTGTGTTAATGTCACTATGGCCCCGCGCTATTAACATTTTGATTTCAAACTGATCTCGGACTCGAAAATTCAGCCAGTCATTTAAAAATACAAGCAGGGAAGACGGAGGCTTTTCACTTTTCTCACCATAGTCACACGTTGATCACGCTCTACGACCGTCCAATTTTTATGCTCTGATTGGTCAAAATTTGACAGGTGAGTTCATGCAGAAACTGATTTATACAGCATCTTGAACCTTGTTTACTTTCAGTTTGACAGCTGAAGCTGACAGAGTATTTTGTCAACTTGTGATGTTTTTTACTGTCTTTTTCCACTGGATGCTTAAAATGAAATAACAGCTCCTATTAACAGTCTTCTTTGATTCATGGCTGGTTTGTTTATTGAATTTTTGGTCGGGAAATGCGCCGGTTGCCAAAGTTGGAAATCCGATTTCGGATGCATCGCTTTCGTTTTTACCTTGCTGGATGCGGGTTGAAAAGTCCCTCAAGCGATTCTGGCCTTACTTTATAGCTTTCAAGAGCTGCATCTCGAATGGTAAGCCCAAGTAATTATTGTATACAGTGTATGTTTGTTTTTTTTTATATCTAATTTCATGAAGTCGAGCGCAGTTTATGAGGCTAATTTATGCACGTTTGTATTAAGATCTGAGACAATGATCTGATCTAGTACATATAAGCTTACAGAACTTTGAAAAGCCTTTAGTCGATATTTTCTCTCCGCATATAGAACGAAAAAACTTTCCGAAGAGTATTTCAGTAGTTATAATTTTGGCTGTAGAAAGAAAGCTTTGAGCGATTTGCTTGCCTCGAGTTCATCTTTGAAAACAGTAAACACCAGGGAGCCGGCCAAAAGCTTTAAGCTTAAGCTTAAAGACTCAGGATTTTTAGAGACGCTTTAATACTTGTCTTCGTGAATGAAAATTGTTGTCTCTGTAAATGTTTCACCGAATTACATTTCTTTTATTGATTGTTAGTAGTCTCTTACAATTTTAATCGCTTTGCCATTTGTTTTCAGTCGTTCATAAACAACGCTTGCAGGAGTACTCAAAATGCTGCTCGTATCAAACGCTTTTTAAGATTACACATCGTTATAAAACCATTTAATAAAAAAAATAAACACAATAAATTCTTTATTATGTTGAAGCGTAACTCTTTTAATGTTCACTGAAAATTTGGCGCTTGTCAAAAGTGATAACCGGCTGGCCGTATAGGTGATTTTGGAAATTTTTTGAACGGTTTTGCTAAAAGCCCACGCGTGCTTCGTACGGTTCTGAATATTGAATGAGTGCAATATTTGTCTTGAAAAATTGTGAAATACTGCATTTTGTCTGAGGTGTATATGATAAAAACAACGCCTCATATTACTGTTTCAGATGTGATGTATAAAAAGTATGAAATGTTGGTTTACACGCTCCCAGAGTTGTTGGCAAGATTTTGTTAAGTAAACTTGTCGAACGCAAAAAATTCGGCCTGTTTTGTTTTCCAAAAATTCGTTTTCCAGGCCTAATCTACTGTGATCAAGAGCCATTATGGCTCTAAAATGTGATCGAAGATAATTGCTATTTTTTGGGTGTATATATACGGCTATCAATTCGATGTAAGATTTTTCTTACTCTAAAATCACTTAGCCTTAGCTTTCCCTTAAAGTTAACTGATTTGTGGATTACAAGTTTATTATTTGATTTAAATTGTAAATTTATTAATGGGAGCTTCGCTTTTAGCCCTGGCTAAATCTATATATTAACTGGTAAACAGCTATAGTAAGCTATCGCAGACCTCGACAAGATAATAAGGACCGTCGGTGGAACTACTCGCTATAAAAGCTAAGCGTATGTGCATACACCCTGCTAGCAGAGCCTTTCTTCCACTTACGCTCGGTTTTAGCGTACAGTCAACTCTCTCTAGGGCGGACACCTTTGGGACAGGTACCAAGTGTCCACCTTATATTAGAGAGTCAAATAAAGGGAGTAAAGAAAGGCAAGGACCAACTCTAGGTGTCCGTTAAGAGAGAGTAGACGGTACTCGAAAGACCCTGCATGAATAGAGTAAGACCTTTGTTGAGCAGGTGTTGCTTGTTGTCGGGATACAGTATTTAACCAAGGCTTTACGGCTGTGCACTTGTAACGGCGGACGCATTTATAACCATCGCTGTATGAATAGACGAATGCTTGCACTCGAAAAACCAGTTTGACGAAAGACAACAAGATTGACTAGTCCATTTGTTCGGGCTTCGGTAACTTCAAAGGTTTGACGCGATAAAGGCAGAGCCTCCGTTTGTCCTCCTCACTCAAGAATACAAAAAATAGCTCTTCTGGCAGGGTAATGTTCCCAACAAATGAACAGATACTGGAACTTAGCAAGCCATTCACGTTTCCCGGTAGAAAACCAATCAACTGCTGCATTTTTTCACTTAACTAGAGACTGAGAATTTGTTTCCCATTGACGTCGGACGACGTGTCTAGGAAATAAAACTCGCCTTTGTGTGGGAAACCAATCGAATGCTAAACTGAGAGGTTTGTTTTTGCTAACAAACCACGCAAAGGACATTTTGGGAAATTTGAAGTAGGTGTATGCGCTTGGCTTGGTGTACGATGAGCCCACCACATTTCAAAATGTTCCGCCCCCTCTGTCCATTGATACAGCACCATACTTTCATTAGAAAGCAATCGTTTAAGCAAAATTCGTCTCGAACGCGGCGGGATGTCTAGAGATCAGCCACGGGCCTAACCTCGTTACCAGGGTTCTCTCTCTTGTTTCGAGAACGAACTCTGGTTGTGACTGGTCACATGGAAAAATGTGTAAATAAATTGCCCGGCGTTGGTAGGTCCTCCCTTAAATTTTGTTGATAGGACGATGAAATACTCTCTGGGGTAGGGAGAAAATTCTAGCTTCAAAATGGCGCTTGAGTTTGTTTACTTCTAGTTACGATAAATTGACGTAGTACGATCAGCTTTGTAAAATTCAAAATGTCTAGTTACGATAACGTTATTTTGAAGGCAAAATAGATTATTTGCTTAGAGAGTTTGTACTTGAGAAAAGATTCGCTCGCCGTCTTGCCAACAGGATACGGAAAAACTAGCTCGATTTGCACGTGCAAAATCAGCTTTTCGTAAATTTGTCTACTCCACAGGTGCAGTTTAGAAAATGAAAAGACAATGCAAAAGTCAGGTTTATATGAAACACCACCCAGACGGCAGTTTAAAGACTATTTTTGTTATTTTCCGATTTGGTTAATTTATCAGCTGGTGCACGATATACCAAGTAAATAGCCAACCTCTTTCCCTGCGGTTTTCTCTCTTGCATTATGCAATACTATTTTTCCGGGTGTTGCTGACATTTTCAAATACCCTCGAGCTGATAATAAACGAGGCGGCAAACTCCTCTCGGCCTCCGACAGAGTAAAGTTTGTCATAGCGACAATTATTTACTCTTCTTTTCCTCCCTTATCTTTGGCTGCCAGATTTTGGGAGCCACGTGTCCGCCCCGCAACCAGGTTCGATTGTGCTCGATTACCGAACTTAATCGAACTCAATCGTTCGATTAAGTTCGATAAAGTTTGATTATCAAACTGTCCGAGTAGTTGCGTCAGGTTAACACACAAACACACAAAAGCTGTAAAAACGCGTTAAAAAAATGACGCATATTTACGCCATTCGATGTCTTCACAAAATTTGATATCTCGGCATGGGGACTGGACACCTTTTCATCATACAGCACGAAAAAAAGCAAAAACAACAACAAAAACAGACAAACAAACAAAACAACTTTAATTTCGCACTTTCAAGGGGTCGGGGAATACCCAATCAACCAGATATCTTAGGTATCCCGCGAGTGTGCCCCCCCCGGTACCCATAACACATTTTCACAGGCGATTCAAGTGAGAACAGGGACACCTTTAAAAAAACTTAAGACACGGGTGCTCAAATCAGTGCACTATGGCAGCGCCTTATTACCGGTAGTCCATTGTACTTAGCCTGTGTACAGCCGCCCCTCCCCTGAGAAAATATTAGTCCTCGAGAATGACACGTATTTGTTTGTTTTAGCCTGTGTGATGTGTGATTCGTAGATTAGGCACAGCTGAATGATCTGTATTCAATTCGCGCAATGTCGCATCTCGCAGTAGTACACGTTAGTAGAGTACGCAAAGCGATCGAAAACCATTTATTTGCACAATACGTACGTGTGTAAAAGCGTAAACAGCTGTTCCATCAAAGAATGCGTGTTGCCAAGAATTTGGAATCATATGATTCACTCCAACGGACTCTCAAATCTGCTCAATATAAATTATCGATTTCCTGCTTGTTCTGAAGTCCCTCAATTCCTCGTTAGCTGCTCAACGGATTAGAACTCTAGCTCTAGGTGGAAATTGAATTTTACGAGGTAAGTCATATCACAGTTTCGCTAAGAAATGCATTGTTCTCACGAGCTTAATCCCTTACTAGAACGGTTCGAGGGACATTGAACTTTACAGCATCGGCGTAGTTGTCATAGCCCAGACAGCATCCTATGTAGGTTCATTTTTGAAAACTTTGCTAAATATATAGATATATTCGTACAACAATTTCACACCATTTCACACATTACAATTTACATGAATCAAGTCGAAAAGTATGTGTTTAATCAGTTAATGTTTGGAGTTGTGTTATTCTCGGAGATCAGAAGACAGTACTTCCGCTAGTTGTTAGTTGCAGCAGGTTTTTTATTACACACTGCAGACTGCAGACCGAGTATAATATCCTACGACTAAAACATTAAAACCTTTCCGCTTTCCTAATTTCCGAAAATTCTGTTTCTCTTCATTGGCAGATTACCGTGAAGGTCTTAACCTGGTTCAAACGTCGAACTTTTCATGTGCCGGGCCATTTGGGTCGACCGAAATGATTCGTTCGACGGTTGACTCAGACGTCGAACTTTTAACATGTGCCGAACCTAATTTTTTGAGTAAACAAGTACTATTTTCACCGCTTGAAAATATGAAAATGAACTGATAAACTATTTATTTTCATTCCGTTTCGTTTCAATGGTTTGTTTTAGCCCCGGGGGTTTGAGCATTTATAGACACCAAGTCGGAGTAGCTTTTTCTGCTGTGTTCCGTTTGTGTTCAACGAAATCGCGATCATATTGAGGTACAAGTAAGGAATGAATATATAGATAGTGGTAATGCAAGTAGTCAACCGTTTTGAGCGGGGAGTCCAGTTCCAGCATGTTTCAGGTTAAACCTCCATTTCAAGAACGCTATTAATGGTCATCAAGCTTCTGTGAGTTCTCTTCACGTGTCACAACTCACCATACAGCCAATCAAAATATGTATGCATTAGATGGTTCGACGTCACAATGGATGTCCAACTTTTGCCGTTCTATTCGACTGGCGGGTCGATCCAAATACAAATCTGTCGAAGCTAACTGATTCATACGTCGAACTGATAATTAGGTTCGGCACATGAAAAGTTCGACGTTTGAACCGGGCCTTTGTATCAGAACCGAACAGTTCCATCACAAACAAACCAAAGGTCACTCAATCAGCCCATGCTATTAAATAAACTAGAAATAGTGCTCACTTTAGTTGCCCCCGCTTTTAATTTCACGTTTGTGATGATTTCAATCATAAGTAAACACTAAAAACATTGACTTTTTTATACTTGACTAATTATTAGCGAAGTTAACATGAATGTAAATTATACAATCTGTTGATCAGATTGATCAACCTTCAGCATAAGAACGTATTTTGTTTTAATAGCATAGTGGTTTACTTTAGGGCCTGTTTACAAGGAGAGAGGGTTGCTCTTGTGCTAGAGTTGCCCTAGCGACGGGTTAAAGATAGCCCAGGTTTAAAAGCAAAATTTCACAGATAGGGTTACTCTATCACCCAGTTCAACTTTATCAGTTTTACCGAAGTGTTTCGTCAGATGTGACGGCATAAGAATCGAAAAAATTCGTGGTAACGTCAGAAAGCCCATCTTATAGGCTCCTGGTAACGACTGAGATTTGAAAGAAAACTTGAAGCTGTCTGAGGAAAACAACCTGAATTCACGAAAAAACGGGCTCTCCTCTAAATCTCACTTTGTCCCAACAAGAAAACACACAAACCTAGGGTGCGGCTCGCTTCAAGCCAAGCGCTCGATTTAGTCACGAAAAGACTAAAAAATACATATCATAGAAACGTAATATACAATCCAAGTAACATACAGCTCCAAAAGCTAATTGAAATGGGGTCGTGGAACAGCAGCTGGGTGAAAAACCTCCCCGTACGTCCACTTGCACCGTAGGAGGAAAACCCCAGGCCAGCTGTACCCCATAAAAAACGGTCCCCCGGGCAAGACCAACAAAATAGAAACTAGAATCAATTAAAAGCGGTTACGAACGAGAAAACTAAATACCTAAAGCCTTAGAAACCGACAAACGAGAAGATAAAGAATCTTGGACATACCCGTCCTTAGCCGATTCATTAGCCCAGCGGCCATGACGCTTAAAAAGTCGATCTGGTACGCCAGCATTTGCGGCAGCAGTGGCCCCGCCACTCCTAAGGCTGTGTGTACCAATGGCAGAAATATCAGGTACAATATCTTTAAAGGCCTCTAGCACTAACTCTCTTAACCGTGAGTAGCTTAAAACTTTACATCTAGGCTTATAACCACATTTAGTTTTGGAAAGCTGACAAAACAAAGGACTATCGGAGGAAAGCCCAGCTCTATCTAAATAACGGTTCATCATAGCAACCGAACAAGTTGCTTTCCTAGAAGAAGCTACAACAATCCAAGCTCCATTCCTATACTGATCAGTTTTACTAGATTGAATAAATAACTTTAACATGTCATTTTCGATCTTGACATCGGAACGAACAAGCTTAGCAAGCTCATCAAATCTGAGAAAGGCAGCAAAAGTCAAAAACAAACAAAAATGACCCGAACGCTGGAACAGCAAGACCGAGATGAAAGACAAA
>OZ037779.1:8239542-8282042 GCA_964035525.1 Porites cylindrica | reverse complement strand
AATTGCAAGACTGCTCAATCTCTCGTCTGTCAACCCACTATAAAGTAGCTTACAGTCAGTTAATAGATTAATAAGGAAAAAGGAAATACTGACACAAAGACACCAGAATATTGAATTATAATGTTGTTTGTGTTTGTGAGACCTGGCTCAATAACTCTGTTATGGACTGTGAGCTGCTTTATGGCTACTCTATCTATCGAAGGGATAGGGAAGGACAGTGATTAAAACTGACCTACAGGCCTTTCGCCGTTTGGATCTTGAAAAAGAGAACACCGAACTGATCGAGGTTGAAATTAAAACGCTGAACTGCATTCACGTTATATTGTACACTTTTTATCGCCCGCCTGGTTCTTCACCTGAGATTCTTCATGATTTGAACTCTTCTCTTCAAAGCAATGCTGAGTCAAGTCGCATTGTTTTGGTAGGAGATGTTAATTTACCCTCTATCGACTGGTCCACCGATTTACCGGTCTCGGGGTACTGGGAGTGATGCGATGGATAATATATTTTATGAGCTGGTTGGTGATAATTCCTCCTGCAATTCACAACTGGTCCAACGCACATATCTGGAAGCAAGTTATAGATCTTTTGTTGTGTAGTTGACCACTCCAGAAATACCATAACATACCATAATGCTCTTTGTTTGTCAACCCAAAATTTTTGCAAAAGCATTGTCCTCAGTTTCTCTCGGGAGTTAAAATGGCCTCAAGAGAAACTGAAAACAACGCTTACGAAAAATTTTGGGGTGACAAAAAAGAGCATTATGGTATGTTATGGTATTTTCTGGAGTGGTCAGTTGTCCAGAAATTATCACAGACGTTCGCACTTCAACACCGGAGCAGTGTGGGCTCCCAACAGATCATCATATTTTAGCATTTACTGTCCTTTTAACATTTAAGCGGTCTAAGCCTGTTCGCCGCTACACGTACGATTTCAAACGTGGGAATTTTCAAGATCTTTGCAGTCTTCTGTCACATACCCCTTTGGAAATTGCATTTTCTGGAGACATTGACTTAGAGACATAACCTGGACAAAAATATTCAAACAGATGTTATCTACTTGGACTTTGCCAAAGCTTTCGATTCCGTCGATCACTCAGGTTTGCTTCAAAAGCTCAAAAGATATGGTGTGGAAGGCGGCACGCTTGCCTGGTTTACAGATTACCTAAGTGGAAGATCTCAAAGGGTCATTTTGGATGGTGTTGCCTCGCAATGGGGCCAAGTTACATCGGGAGTTCCTCAGGGCAGTCTACTTGGCCCAGTTTTATTTGTTCTATTTATTAATGATCTGCCAGGTGTTCTACCGGAAGGTACTCAATCTGCTCTCTACGGGGACGACACCAAAGTCTCGTCTATAGCAGATTGTGAACGATTACAACAAGCTCTGACAAATCTCCATTCCTGGAGTCATGACAATAGGGACTTTAAGATACGGCGGCTACGGACTACGACTACGGTTAAACATGCTATTGCGCATGATCAGAACCACGTGACCGTTCATTTTTTCCGCGTAGTCCTGCGGTTAAGGTGAGTTGTTGAGCTGTTTCGCGTAGTCGCGACTACGGAGAACATTTTGCTCGCATTTTGCCGTCTCGGTAATTCTAGAATCTCGTCTTTTCGTAAAAAAGTTTTCAATTCAATTTCAATTCAAAAGCAAACACACTTTTAGGTCTGCTGAAGAGATCATGTCCCTTGTTAACTAAAGTGGCAGTAAGAAGGTCCTTGGGGAATTAGTTGCGGTAGTCTCAATGGATCTTTCTAAGGCTTTCGACGTTATTGATCATGATCTACTCTTAGCAAAACTTAAGGCTTATGGTGTGGGAGAGAGAAGTTTTGTGCTCTTCAAGGATTACTTGTCGGGGAGACAGCAGAGAGTCAAGATTGGGGACACGTTTTCCAACCGGAAAGGGGTTATAAGAGGGGTTCCGCAAGGAAGTGTCCTGGGGCCAGTGTTTTTTAATATTTTCATCAGACTTGTTTTATTGGGTAACACAATGTAAACTACACGCATATGCCGACGATCATCAGTTATACCCTTCTAATGTTGACCCACAAGCCCTAGAGGACTGTATTTGTCGTGAAGTGAGAGTTGCTAACGAGTGGTATCGCAGCAATACAATGATTGTAAATGAGACAAAACATCAGGCTATCGTCTTGGGAAGAACAGGCCACTCCTTCTCTTTTCCATTAAAAGATTCTTTGAATATATTTGCAATAAATAATGACAATAGGCTGTGTTTCGATAATTATATATCAACTATATTTGTAAGAAGATAAATAGTCAGTTTAATGTGGTGTTAAGATTTCGAAACCTCATCTCTAGAAATACTCTTTTAAGATTATATATTTTTTAGGACTTAAAACAATAAAAAATTCCAACGGTCAAGTGCGACAGTTATATGCGTATGTTGCAAATGAATCCACCCTTAATGTGAAGTATTATGGGACAGTTACTTTTAGCTAAACAGAAAACGTTGCAGTGGAAGTTAAAGGAAATTTAAAAGGCACATTGAAAACTATAAATTCCTGTCAGGAGTTTTCAATGCCTTATCAGCAGAAGAAGCCTTTAACGTGCGAGTAATATATGGATTTAGCAAGGGCTAAAAGCGAAGCTCTGGTTAATAATACTTATAAGCAAAAAAATTAAATCGTGTAATGCTAAACAGGGACGACAATGAAAATGGCTTCAAGACTAATAGATCTAATTACCAAAAAACAAATTGCACGTGCAGCAGAGTTTTTCTTCTTATTAGCAAAAAACAAATTTGCATGTGTTGCACGCCTTTTTCTCTTTCCCTTTGCCGTTGTTTTGCACGACTACAACGCTGTTTTGTAGGACTAAAACGTCAAACTTCCTAGTTACACATTATTTTTAGGGAGGAATTGTTCATGTGCTTACCCAATATTTTGTTTCCTGTGTTCCTGTTCCCTTTTATTTTTCACTGCCGGTCATTTTTACCTTGCTGGCCGCTCCTTGCTGGGCGCTAGCATCTCTCATTTTCTCACCGCCGCTTTGAATTTCCATGTTTTTCGTCCTACGAAATTCGTCTCCTTCGTTTTCAATAACTCGCTCTAGCTCTTTCTCTGTTAAAAAATAATAATACGCCGAAAAAGATACGACTTTGTTGTTGTTTTTTCTTTCTAAAAATCGAGGGGGCCATGTGATTTCCTTCCAAATAAAACCTTGAGTTGCATTTGGGTTGCGATACCTGTTGATTGAGTTATTTTACATTGGTATGCCTGTGGTGCCGACGGACGGTCGCTCGCTCATTCGGTGTACGGTCACATGTTTACCAACTTTTCTGGGATGGGTAGATTACCACAGTTTTAGTAGTTTTAGTTTTAGTACTTAAAGCGTGAACAAATGGTACTAATTTTGACGCATCTTTACATTTCTAGCTTCATGTTATATTGTTTTGATTAACAGCAGTTTAAGTAGACATCTCAGTGGTTTGTAATGTTTAACATTACAAAGATCATAGTATTTCCCGTTGGCTATGTATTTTCTACGTTGCCATTTTAAGTGATCTTTGGTGTGAAATAAGTATCAATGAAGACGCATTTTTCCTTTTCTTTTCTTTCCTTTTGTGTTCAAAGTAGGCCCGTTAAAGATGCCGAAAACAGAGTTGATGATGTTGAAAGCAGAGCTCAGAGAGTCGAGGGTACTGGCACTGATTTGAAAGGTAATTAATATTTAAGCCATTAATGATATTCGGTTACTCTACATATAAGCTATAAAATAAGTACACATGTCAGCTGACATTTACGTATTAGTTTGGACAAAGAAGGGTGCAAACAGTTACTATTACGCCTGAAATGAACTACTGAAAAGTTAAAAGTGTTGAAAAGAGAGTTTCTGGTGATTGAAACGTAAATGGCACAACGTTGCTGATGATACAAACTGAGTTGGTTTTATTGAACATATAGTGAACAATTTAAAATGGTTGTGTTGAAATCAGATTCCGTAAGTTTAAGGACGTCGCGTTTTCATTGATCTGACCCGCTATTTAAATTTTAAAGATTTGAAATATTCATACGAACCTACAACGTGGCCCGGCTCTCCGCGAGTGTCTTGTTAGCTCAGTAAACAGGTAGCCCGCCCGGTGTGCGGGAGGTCATGGCGCTTGAATTCTTTTTGATTAAAACTAGGACTAAATTGAAACGTGAAAATTTGGAAAAATTAGGACTCCAAATGTTTTCTTGTCCTACAGTAATCACGTGACGATTATTCCATCTATCTCAACCTTACAAAAAGTCAAATCAGAAGTTGAGTTGAACAGTTCCTATGTAATCGCTGCGATCCCCCTCTATATTTCGGCGATCTAATTGGACATAAGGAAACCAGGATTAACGAACTCCTCTTTGGGATATAATTTTCCCGGTGTCCTCGTGTAATTGTCAGTCTGTATAATGCTCAAAGTCACACGTGAGACAACCGATCTAAAAACTTTAAAAAAATGTCGCAGTTGAAGAAGCAACTGTTACAGTTGCGAAAAGAAGCCTGAAAGAAATCAGAATTGACCACTCCAGAAAATACCATAACATACCATAATGCTCTTTGTTTGTCACCCCAAAATTTTGCATAAGCATTGTTTTTTGTTTCTCCTGGGGCCATTTTAACTCCCAAGAGAAACTGAAGACGATGCTTCTGCAAAATGTTGGGGTGACAAACAAAAAGCATTATGGTATGTTATGGTATTTTCTGGAGTGCTCAATTGTGCAGGATTCAGTAACCCTTGACATCTGAGATTCCGGTGCAGCGCTCTATCAATGAACCAACCATCTAACTGGGAGAAGGTCATTGTGTTGGTTGGTTATAAACACGTGAAAGGATGAAGATGAAACAATGAATCTGATAGGAAAATATTATGCTAAAATTGCGGGATGGAGATTCTTATTCTTCATACCGTTACTCTAATATATGATTTTTGTACATTTCATTATTTCACAACCGTTATTGGGAATCTGAGGCTAAAGCTTCTCCTCCTATGCAACTGATATACCTTGTCACGCTATAAATATGCTGTGTTCTGATTGTTAATTATATTAATTACAAAAGTAATGATTATGAGACATATTATCTCAGTTATTAGCTTGCATAGGTAAGTCAAATATCTATGATAACATTTGCTTTCCAAAGTGAGTGCTTCAAATTGTGCGCATTACGACTGTTGGGCTTATTCACAGGTGTACCTTTTCTCTGGACTGTCTTTCTTTACCTTTTCCTTAACTTTGTCATCCTCTCACATTGTTGTTATAATTGTAACTACCACTTGTTCATTTAGTATACCTTCTACAAGAAGGTGGAATAAATGGTATTTATTTTTTTAAAAATTTATTTATTTATATGAAGCACATCCGTGTTCATATGCCCCTTCAACATCTGGCCCTGCTTGATCAAAAGCTGGATAGGGCTATCTATCAGGTAGATCACTATCCTGAGGATAAGAATAGGGAAACTAATCGTTTTCGTTCTAGGCGCCGGTGCTTACAGTCGGTATTAAGGGTCCTGCACGTGAGCCCATGTTAGTTATGTGATAGTGGTCTGCACATGCCCTATTTTGACAGCTGTCAATTGACCTTGATTTAGCCTTGAAACCGTAGATTCATTTTATGCCGGTAAGCGTTACATTTTTACATCGGCTTGACATGTGGGAGCAAAACGACCAGCCTTTTACCTGAGCCTGCGAGACAGTCACGTGATGTTTGTCAGCTGATGCCCATTTTTGATTTAAATGTCAATTCCTTTTCATATGGATGGCGTATATAACGGACAGGGTATTGCCATTTCATGTCCTAAAGTAATAAACGTGACATTTCACATCAGCTTACATGTAGAGGGTGGACATCAATAACAGCAAGTGATAACGTTGCGAGTATAAGCGAGCCGCTGGACGGACGTTTGTGCTCGTATTGGATCACAGCGCATGCAGCAGATGCAGCAAAGAAAAATTACCGTCGTTTTAGTAATCTGTGCTATCTCTGTAGAGGGCATAAAATACAAAGTTTTCTGTGTAATATGCGAGATTGGTCTCAATGCCAATAATTCGGAGATCATTCACAATGTGGCGCGGTTTATGGTCCATGAGAGATTGTAGAGTTAAAAGAACTTGAGGGTCTATGTCCTCTACTCTTTTCGAACAGTGGTGTGGGTTATTTTACGTCCCACAAGAACCAGATAAGTGAAAGTGTTGTGAGACGGGACCAACGGTTTTTCGTCCTTATCCGAGACCAGAAAGTCTAACCGTTTGCAGATGTCATTGCAAAGGCAGCACTTTCTCCTCAGTTATTTTAAAGACCCTGAGTGTTGGTCCGGCCGGGGTTTGAACCCGCGACCTCCCGCTAATCAGACCGGCGCTGTCCCAACTGAGCTAACCAGGCGGCGGATAGTCTAGTTATGCCTCTTAGTTTCTTCTAATTGTTTTTTCAAGCCTTCATTCTCTTTCTTTGATTTTCCTGTTGCTATGTCTTTATCAGTCATATTAAAAATAGATGGAGAGCAGCGTCCAACGTGAACGCTACACTCGAGCGCCACCAAAAGCACACAGGAGTCCATTACCCATTAACTGCCACTGGATTAAGTTTGTAAATCGGACTTGATTTCTTTACTACGCGAGTCTTCATTCGCTCTGCCACTGGTGGGTCGCCCTTTTCTTTCTTCTCCGTTTATGCGAACCTTAACTCTTCGACAAAAGCTTTGTTTCTGTACAGCTTGAATACTACTTCTGCGGTCTGCATCTCTTCCACAGATATAGGTTCTGGTTTCTCATTAACAAGCTGCTCAACAATACCTTCTTTACGCCTGCGACATATTTGCAGGAGCTTCAGGCGGTAAAGCAAGATCCACGCGATAAACTTCTTCAGACGAAATAAAGACGAAACGTAACTGATAATTCGCTGTAACCCGTCGTTTTCACCGTCTGCTTGGGTCGTAACAACAGCTGTCTTCGCTTCTTTCTTAACTTCCGGATCATCTTCCAGCACGTCTCTCACAAGATTCTGCTATTCACGCCAAGACGATTCTTCCTTCCACAGAAAGTCAGGGCCATAAATCCACCGTTTGCTCCAACACAACTCTTCAGCCGACAACCCCCTCGACGCTTCATCCGCCGGTTCAGAACCAGTATCCACGTACTTCAAATGACTTGCGCGAGATCCCTCGTGGATGGCAGCAATTCTGTTTGCGACGAAGGTTTGGAACCTCTAATCTCGGTTGGCAATGTCAAAAACCACATCTAACTCGTGTTGCATGATAAAGTTCAATCTTGTAGTCACGAAGGCGGCTGACAGTGCTAATCGAGGGTTGGTAACTGATTTCCTAGGCGTCTGCCTGGATTTTCCAATGAGGAATGAACAATGAATATCTCCGCTGCTGTTCACAACACGAAAATGTGTTACAGCTACATAACCACGCTGAGAGGCATCTGAAAAGGTGTGTAGTTGGCGTGACACAACGTCACCAAAGTCTTTCGGTTGAATGCATGGATCGAGGCTGAACTGTTGCAGCTTGGGAAGTTCCTCCAACCACGCCCTCCAACGCATGTAATACGTAGGCGAAATCGGATCATCCCAATTCAATCCTTCTTCTTACAGGTCACGTAGCACACTCTTTGCTTCGAGGATGAGTGGAGACAGGAATCCTGAAGGGTCGAAAATTGAAATCATGACAGAGAGGGTTCCTCTTCTGTTCTCAGGTCTGTCCTTGACTGCGATTTTGAAGCGAAAGACATCTGTCATACGTCCCACTGTACTCCTAGAGCGAGATCTACTGGCAAGTGGTCAAGTTCCAGGTTCCTGACACAACTTGCTCTCTCAGATACCAGGACTGATTTAATGACTCTACTCGTGTTGGATAACCAATTCGTAAGGCGAAAGCCTCCTTTTGCTAAAAGATCATGAAACTGGCTAACGAAACGAACGGCATCCTGTTCATTCTGAACAGATTTTAAGCAATCGTCAACATAAAAGTTCTTTCTCAACTGTCTCTTCATCAAAATGATCTTGATTGTCAGTAGCTGTTCTTTTCAACGCAAAGCTGGCACAGCTTGGGAAGTAGACACACCCGAAAACGTAAACCCCGATCTGAAATTCTTGCTGTATGCTCTCAACATCTCCGCCTGGCGACCACAGGTAACGCAGAAAATTGCAGTCTTCCACAGGAAGTAGCACTATGATAGAACATCTGTTCAACATCAGCCATGACTGCAGTTGACTTCTGTCTGAATCTAGACAGAACCCCAATCAGTGTATTAGTCAAGTCGGGTACTTGCTGATTCGCTCATTGAAAGAGGCACCTTGAAATCTAACAGCCAACCGAACACCACTCTAACTTTATTTGGCTTGTGAGGATGGATCACGGGATAGTGCGGCAGATACTAATTAGGTTTGTTTTCTTGATCGTCGTGTATTCTTCGGGCGTATCCCTTTTCGAAAAGGTCGTTCATCAATGCGGAGTACCTCTGATGCAGTTCCGTATCCCTCACTGGTCTTTTCTTTATCAATAAAGGCCCATGTTCAGCTTACGTTTTATTGTTTGGCAGGTTTGGAGGAAAGATGGTCCAAGGGATTGCTACTTCGTAATGATCATCCCAAAGTCTGACTGACTGCTCTATCTTGTGGAGCGCTCTGTTGTCCTCCTGGGACAAAGGTTTCTCTACATTAAACTGAGAATCATTGAATTACATTTCACAAAGTTCTGACGGCCATCCATCCTTACTTTCTCTTATCTCTTTAGGCTCCAATACTTCAGGTGCATCGTTACCGATCAACAGTTCAATTTCAGCGTCGATATGAGGTACATGGATAGCCTTCAAACATGCCCATCTATCCACAACCGTTTGGCGCGCGATATCATCTACTGTAACCGGAAGATTTGCCCTCGAGAAAACATTAGGTAGTTGGATGGTGTGATTTCCACACAGCTGACTAATTGCAAAGCACACCACTAAACTGCGTTTTGACGTCCTTGTTACTCATAGTTGTCGTCTTCATTCCGGTCGCACCTAGCCGCTCAGTCAGGTGATTAGTACAGAATGATGTATTAGAACCTGGGCCGGGAAATGCATATGTTTCAACTACGGCCTCTCTCCCTTTCGCTTTGACCTTAACAGGAACTACCGCCAAACTACACTTGGATCTCCGACCCCAGTAGAGCCACACAGTCCTTCTGACACACCAACAAAGCTATTCTTCGCCGGAACATTAGGCTCGTTATAAGCTGTACCGCTCGTGGAGAGGCTGGATTGGTGCTCAGGTCGTTCGGGCTGTTCTCTCTTCGGATGAAGGAAGGTGGAATGTTTGCGATGTTTCAACTTACAGGTGGAAACTTGACAAAAACTCCCGGGGGGGGGGGGGGGGACTCCCATATGAAACAGACGGGGATGCTCGTCGTCTCACTTAGGGGTGTAAATTGTGGATCTTGGTCTCGCTTAGGGTGTTCCGGGCAAAGCGCCAATATTTTAAGCCCCCAAGGTCTCGTTTAGGGTTCCGCGAAGAAAAACAGAATTACGCGAAGAGAAACAGAAGTCAATTTTCTTTTTAACTTTGTTTGTTATGTCTTTATATCATTAAAACTCATTGCATGTCGTATTTGTGTGTTTTTAAGCGGTCTCTTTTAGGGGTCAAAATTTGCTAAAGCCATGCCCAGATTGGTCTCCTTTAGGAGTCACAAAAAGCTTGAGCCACGCCCAGATGGTCTCCTTTAGGGGTTAAATTCAAAATTTCCGACGAGCATCCCCGTCTGTTTCATATGGGAGTCCCCCCCGGGCAAAAACTCTGCTTTGGGCAAGCACTAGCCACGTTACTTGATTGAAGACAACTGTCACATAGACCCCTTTTTCGTACAAACTTGTATCTTTCCTTTAAACAGTTGGCAACAGGTCAGCCAATGGTTAGCTTCACACATTAACAGCGTTGTAAGCACCGTTCACACGTTCTGCCTTGTCATCGGGCAAGTTTCTTTGAGTCGCTAAATTAGTGCCTTGGGAGACCTTCAATCTCGGGTTTCGGTTTCTTAGCTTAGCATCATCTTTCTTACGAACCTTGAAACATTTGTGATGCCTCCAAAAACTGGATGGTTGGCCACATAGACTTTGTTTCGACGAAATCGGCTAAAAAACTCAATGCTAACTTCTCGTTTAGCGCCCTCGGTGATGCTGTCCGCATTTTTACGGCATGTTTGTCTCAGACCAAAGGGCAACTTTTGCATGGTGTCTGGATTTTCTATGCTGCTCTGGTACCCGATTCTTACAACTCGTAAGCATAACGGTGAATCTTTTCGGGGTTGACTCAGCCTCTGATCCTTTACGCTGCACCTAGGTAAGACGTTCAACGTACGCAGTAGCAATCTTATAACCCTGGTAACGATTCTTGAGAAGCAACCTTGCAGTCTCGTACCCCTCTTCAGGCTTCTTTGGAAGACAGCCGCGCATCAGCTGTCTGACATCACCCGCGGTGTACTGAACCAAATAGTATAATTTCATCCTAGGAGCACTTCTCTTCGACTCGATCAAATTCCCAAAGGCTCTTATGAAGTCAGAGTACTCCGTGGGGTCACCGGAGGAAACTGGAACTTGCCAAAGTTTGCTGCTACTGTTGTTTCAGCAATTCCTGAATTTGTTTGTTTTGTTGCTGCCGCGGTCGCTGAATGTCTAACCTCTCACTTGCATTTTTTTCACTGACACTGAGGTGGTGCTTGATTGATGTCTCGCTGAGTTTGCATCACGTTCGGAAAGGGGCACCACTTACTTCTCTACCATTCCGGAGCCTCCGAGTTAAGAGTGGAAAGATTCGTTTCTGTGATGGGTACTGTCGGGCTATCATTCACCTTATCACTCTCTCTCGTTTCTTGAGGAGTAGGAGCGGTCAGTTGTCTTTCCTTAGCCACGGACTTTGCCAGTTCAGTTTCGATCCTCAGCTTTTTCTTCTTTTGCTGCAACAATAATTCCTCTTTCTGATACCGTAAAATTCCGAAAATAAGTCCCTCCATGTATAAGCCCCTCCAAATATAAGCCCCCAATACCGGTAACGTAAAATTGGAAAATTGCTCTCAAATATAAAGTAAAACGAAGCAAAAACGGTAAATTCACTTCCAATTATAAGGTTAGCCTAATCGATTTTGAGACGCAAATTTCCCTCCGTAGATAAGCCCCTCCAAAAATAGGCCCTTCAAAAAGGGCCTTTGAAAAATATAAGCCCTGGGGTTTATTTTCGGGATTTTACGATAGCTTTCCTTTCCTATAACTTGTACGCTTCGGCAGCTAAGGCTGCCTTTCTCGCCAAAACCTTCAATCTTGCGCATGCGGCCGAGATCACTCTCGAGGGACTGGAACTAGCGACGGATCTCGACTTGATACTTTTCTTGAAGATCCGCCTTCCACATTAATTATTGAGTCCTCTGGTCGAAGACTGATCGAAACTGCTAGCTCATCTTCAATCCTAGAATGTACAGATTATAGCCATTGATCAATTTCTCCAATTGTTTCTGAAGCCATGCGCTGTACTGAAGCGAAATATTCGTTAGAATCCAGGATGTCAGTTTCATTCACGAGTTCGGCGTGATATTTATTGTGCGCACAAGTAAAATCCCTCAACGAGGATTCTAGTCGTAACACTTTCCTCCTGACCTGTTCCACATTACCGGAGTCTTTCATTATGGTGAGCACCTCCCACACTTCTTTGAAACAACTCGTTTAAAATGATTTATTTCTCGAGAAACATAACAGCAACCATTTGCACACATAACTAACGCACCGACCAACAGCACTTGCGTGTACCGTGATTGAAGCGAATTTAAGTTTTTAAACTTAAGGGTTTTATCTGGAAGTTTTGAATTTTTGTATCAAGTCTATCTTTTGAACTATCACAACTGTTTCCATATTTGTGAAGGTTTGTATTTACGTGCGTACACGCGACCCCGTAAATTAACAAGAGATTGAAATATGATCTTGAATAGCCGCTGTGAATCATTTTCAAAGACTGGAATATTTTTGCGAGCCTTTCAAAAGTTACCGCTAAAAATAGGGAGGCGTAGTTGAGGCTGAATAAATGGTAAAAGTAACCTCCGAGTGTACCGTTTGTGTACGTAGCAGGAGAGAAAACGCTACAGACTTGCACTTGCTAAATAATAGCATACCAACGTCACGTGTAATTTGAAACCAGCTTGCGTTTCTACGGATCGCGACTAAATTTTATCAGTTTTCACTACATGCAGTAGCGACCTAACGTTTCTAACGCTGAAAGAAAAGTCATGATTTTATTATCAAAAGTCTTCCTAAGACTATTAAATTCATTCAACGCCATCTTCAGACGAGAAACTTCAACTGCTCTGCAGCGGAAGTCACAGAAGCGAATTTCAAGACATAGTGCTGTTTGTTTGCCTTTTATTGGCAAAAATATTTTTTTGCCTGTGGACGACGATCAAACGTTTTCCGTTGTCATTTCTAAAGTGCAAAATGAGCAGGGAATTTTTTTGTTTGTTCACTGGAAGTTAGTCTAGTCGGGCCCCCGTTAGGTAGCAGACTTAACGTGAATTCTTCAGTCGACGAATCCACTCGGATTTGATTCCGTGCTCGTCCATCGTGATGAGACAGGTTATGTAGACATCAACCTCAAGACTGTTTCAATTTAATCTTCGTAGAGTTAAATGAACTTGAACACACTGAACAATATCGTAGACTCATGTAGTTGTTTTGAACACGCTTGAACAATAAGAAGCTTCTGGAAGCGATTCAACAGACAGCAAATATTTTCTCGAGTTACATTTCAAACCAAAAGCTAAACTTCTACGATAAGGCGACAAAGAAAATGCAAATATAAACTTACAGATTACTGTGACATGAGGCGGAAAGTTGAAAATAAACAGCGACGCGATCACTCCTTAGAGAACCTAAGAGAAACTTATGGAGGCCCGTTCTGGTCAAAATTAATATAATAAAATGGCATCACAAGTGACTTTTTCGGCCAGTGCAGCATTTATTATGGACCCGTTGTGTATTTTTGTCATCACTACACAGGATTTTTTTTAGTGTGTTGTTATTTTTTTTTAACTGCATGAATTGTTTTTTATTAAGGTTGTTTACTTTTTTATGTTGTTGTATGAATAAATTTTTCATGCGTACCACAAATAATTTTTTAGTGTTACCGCGAATTATTTTTAATAAAAGTATTGAGAATTATTTTTTCATCATGCTGATAATTATTTTTCGCTGTATCGCGAATTTATTTTTGGGCCTACAATGCTTTGCGGGCCTTGCAGTTGAAGTGGACTGGTTCGAGTCTTTGACTTCCTTGGGCGACCATTTTGAAAACTTTGCAAGTGGAGGAGTGTTTTCAAAGAGAATGCCAAGGCGAAACATTGTCAGAGAAAGAAACGACAGAGGTTTTCATCTTTCTTACAAAATCTGTCAGGAGCCAGTAGTCTGTGCCGTTCGTGATGAGGTTTTCTGGACCGAAGATTTAATAGAGGAGACTACGAAGGGACTTCACGACTCGTACACAATAGGTGGTTTTCATGAAATCTCGGGAGACACAAATAACAATGGTGAAATGAACAAATGCTGGTGGACAAACAAAGCGAGCTAATGAGCGATCTTTTGTTTACCTTCCACCACCATGGCGGCGATGACGTAACGTGAAAACCACCTATTCAGGGTGTCCAGTTCCTATTTTTTCCTATTTTTTGAGCCTATTCCTATTTTCTCCTATTTTTAAACTAAAACCTCATATTTTTTCTATTTTTTAGCCGGTGAAGAAAAAATTTGTAACAAAATTGAAAATGAAATTATAATTGTATGTGTTTTTGAGTGAAATTTATCATAAAGCAAGTAGTATGTTGACTTTGATATTCTAATATTAGTAAAAATAACAGTTACGTTTGTTCTTTCCATGAACTCTATTGCATGTTAGATTTCTGTTAACATTTTTGTTATATTGTTAGTCTTTGTATAATTTTCTAGTGCTTCTACATGTACATGTATTGTATACATGTAGTGTTATATAGTTCTCCTCGTGACTATTGAATAATATTGTGTATAGCCCACTGAAACTGCATTTCAGTATCTGTACTTGTTATATTTTATTTTGAAGTCTTGCTCGCTTTTATGTTCATCTTTGAAACTGAAAACAGGATCAGGTTGTCCTCTGACAATACAGGCCAATCCAATCAGCATCTTGTTTTTAAAAACCAATCATGATGATCACTAGCTGATTCTGGATGCTACATGAAAAGAACAGACTAAAGTTTAGTTTATGGCGCTAGCTCTCTTGGTGAGCCCTTGTTAACAGCTATACCTAAGCAACTGATGAAGGATCCAATATTTTGGTTACAAAACCGGTCTTGCAGTCATAGCTAAGCAGTGTTATGTTCTTCTTAGAACTGAAACATGACAAACTTACAATCTGGTACCAAATAGATCAGTGTCATTTTGCGTACACCGCAGAAAGCCTGGTTTCGTGCTTAAAATTATAAGGTGTTTTGACTCAAACAACCATATTCTCAACCAGCTACCGATTGCAGATTCATGGAAGGAAAGCTTTCCATAGGACTTTTACGTTCTAGTTCGATATCCTTCAATGACAACTCAATCGTAAGAAATTTCTATCCTAAGAAATTTCACTCTTCAAAGCTTTTCAAAGATTTGCCGCCAACTTGAGGGGAATTTGCATATGATCACCTTTGATTATAGAACCAGGCTCGACCTGTAGTCAAGCATATCATTCTGATTGTAGTGTAACTGAGGCAATAAACTTAACGTTACTGATCATTTTTACTCCTTCTTAGCCGCGAAAGTTGATCTCAATCCTGCGAACGTAGAATCTGAGGACTCGTGGCCTTTATTATAACCCTGATGGGGTGCAGGGAGGCTATCTTTGTCCACAAAAGTACTATTGATTTTCCTATTTTTCTCCTATTTTTTAATACAAAGTTTCCTATTTTTCCTATTTTCTCAATGCTGAGTCTCCTATTTTCATATATTTTTGAGCAACCATGCCGCTGGACACCCTGCTTATTGCACATGACATGTCTCCCCAGTTGAACATTTCTCTACCTTCAGGGCGGAAAAACGTAATGAGCATGCGTGAACTTTTTTGCCCAGATCCTCTGCCGGGTTTGAAAAAATGGCGGGATTTCAAATATTTTATTGCCTAAAAATAAAATGTTTCCACTCATAACCTGGAAAGAACAGGCAATTTGTCTTCAAAAGTTGCAAGCTGTGGTTATAACCTTGTCGTTACTTAATTTTCTCGAAGAATACTTCATAGTAAAAAGGAATTTAACGACATTAATTTCCTTGCGTTGTACTGGAAATGTGCATGCGTGGTCCGATTTTTTTCAAGATGCATTCACGAAATGTGTTCATATAAGGAAGTTCCTGGATATATAAGGTCCGGAGCTCCACTGTGGACACAAAAACAACATATCTTTGGACAGTGATTTGCCCAAAAAAATTAACGCTTGCCCACAATGCGTTTGAACTCACTGAACTTTTTCTCACGTGAGCTGACATTTTAAACCCTCGCTCGATCGGACACTCGTAGTTTCGCAGATCACTAAAATATAAACAGAATCCTCAATGTAGAAGTTATTGCGTTGATATGTGGGCAGAAAAAAGGTCAATCTTTATCCAGTAAAATCCTCCAAAAATCGGTTTCAAAGCAACTATAGTTTTTTAAACTTGCTCGTTTCGCGCAGATATATAAATTTTGCTTTGTGTTGTCAAGTTGAACACGCATAACATCTGTCAAAAACCTACGCGTAAGTAGGATTTCCTTCAAACAAAGTTTTAAGTTACATTATTTCAAAAACTTCTTGCTGACAATGAAGAAATGAATTTTCTGTGCGAAAGCAACCTACCTAAAGATCTTAAAAGCAAAAGATCAGTTGCAACTTGGCAGCCAAGCCATGATTCACCATTTAGCTATTTTCAATAAGGTTGACCGGTCCATGCGAGGGTCTTCGTTTAAGCAAATTAAACTCAGCCGATCATTAGAAAATACAGAAAATTGCACATAAGGGTTTGTTTTGCTCACCTCAGTCAAATCAAGCTGCAGCAACTGTTTACGAGAAAAGAGTCAATTGTTTTGAAGTCACTGCCGGGAGTTATCGTTCTCTACTTCACAGCGAGTGAAAAGGACAATTTGCGTACAGAAAGTTATTCTTATGAAGAACAGAAACTTTCACAGTGCACTGGAAAACAAAACTATGTAATGAAAAATGAAAAAAACTCTGACTATTATTAATTGAGCAACAGAAAAATGATCTTGGGTAAACTTGCTGGCCTTCTATTTCCTTAATAAGCGCACAAGTTTGTTCACTCTGATGCGTTATAACAGCAATATGGTTCTTTGACTGAACACAAAGATGAAACTGGTTCTGCAAAGGTAATAAATCTGGGCATGTAAAAAAAGTAACCGTAACTACTAATAACAGAATACAAGCGGGTTTTAATTTAACCCGGCGAAATCAACTCATAAATTCATCGGATGCACAATCAGAAAAATACTCGCCTCTTAAGAAATGTTCAAAACCTTTTATTCCACCTCAGACTGACGGAATGATCCGTTTTTCCTTTAACATTGGTTGTTCTGAATCCAAACTAATTTTCAAGCGACGATAAAAAAGTAAACATGTCAAATAAAAATGCTTTACAGGGAGCAAACGTTCGCACCTCGTGCATTTCACTCAGAACTCCACCAACAAACAAACACAGTCAACACACAGAAAAGCCCGCCTTGAGCCTGCGATAAGGGATGCGCAGAAGCTTGCGCAGAACGTTTTTCCGCTCTGAATTTTCTACCCAATCTTATACCTCGAGCCTTCGTCCCGTACTACACATGCTGGCTTTCGGAACGAAGATGCTGTGAAAGAGAATGCCCTCTACCCTGAACTTCAGGAAAAATCTCCTGATTCAAATCCTGACGGGCGGGCACAAGAACTAGCAGAGCCAAATGGATTCGAGGTAGAAGACCTTCGCAGAGTGCTAGTGAGAGTAGACCTCACTAACTAACATGGGGAACTTGCTCGAGTGCCTTTACGATGGCAGTATAGTAGTTCCTGATTTTTAACATTATGTTTTTAATATTCGGAAATGAATGAGTCTGTCCAACGTCAGATACCTGCGATATATAGCTAATAATGCCATAACATAAATATTAGATAAATCAATCGAATTTCCCAAAAGGTCTTCTCCCTCGAGTCCATCTGGCTCTGCTTCTGGTGTTCGTCCGTCTGGATTAGAATCGGGAGCTTCTTCCTGAACTTCAGGGTAGGGGATACTCTCACTCTCCGCGTCTTCGTTCCGAAAACCAGCATGTGTAGTATGAGACGAAGACTCGAGGTACAAGACCGGGTAAAGAACAGTTCAATCTGGCAGACATGTCATGTTCCGAATAAGGGTTAGAATTGTGTACGAGTCGTGAAGTCCCTTCGTAGTCTCCTCTATTAAATCTTCGGTCCAGAAAACCTCACCACTAACGACAAACTACTAGCCCCTGACAGATTTTGTAAGGAAGATGAAAACCTCTGTCGTTTCTTTCCCTGACAATGTTTCGCCTTGGCATTCTCTTTGAAAACACTCCTCCACTTGCAAAGTTTTCAAAATGGTCGCCCAAGGAAGTCAAAGACTCGAACCAGTCCACTTCAACTGCAAGGCCCGCAAAGCATTGTAGGCCCAAAAATAAATTCGCGATACAGCGAAAAATAATTATCAGCATGATGAAAAAATAATTCTCAATACTTGTATTAAAAATAATTCGCGGTACCACTAAAAAATTGTTTGTGGTACGCATGAAAAATTTATTCATACAACAACATAAAAAAAGTAAACAACCTTAATAAAAAATAATTCATGCAGTTAAAAAAAAATAACAACACACTAAAAAAAATCCTGTGTAGTGATGACAAAAATACACAACGGGTCCATAATAAATGCTGCACTGGCCGAAAAAGTCACTTGTGATGCCATTTTATTATATTAATTTTGACCAGAACGGGCCTCCATAGAAACTTGAATACTTTGGACAGTTTGATCCGCGTGGTCTGACAAGCCCCACAGTTCTTAGCGCTGCAGCTAGATGACGCAATGTTTTAAGCCTACAGTGATATTGTTTCATGTTTTGGCTTGCGCGCGGACACGTCAAGCGTAGATGGGGTTCTGTGTAACAGCGGCAAAACTACTCTATTAAAATACTGAAAAACTGGGAAAAAAATCTCTTCATTTAAGTTGTGAATGAGTGCAAAGCGTTTGCGTTTGAGAATTGAAAAAAGAAACAAACATACACTCTGAAAAAATTCTAAATACTAGTCTGTTTCTGTGGTCATAATTACAGTTCTCGCGGCCATGTCCTTGCACTGATACGATTTCCCCTCAGTTTTAATTTTATGGCTCAGGAAAGCCTTCTCTCTGAGAGATGTGCAACCTAAATCTCTCAGCTGCAGTTCAGCTGTTCTGTCAGTAATTTACTTTTGAGAGATATCCCACCCCAGCCCTCAGTGTCCACACCGGGTTCAGTGCCCTATGTCTGTGACTGAACGCTGACTGAACTCCAATATGCCCCTAGACTTCTAAAATAAAGAATTAAATGATCCAAAAGAGGAGTGAAGTACAAGATGTTTCTTTCTTTATTGAGTTACTCCATGACAAAATCCCCTCCCTTTACTCCCTGTACTTCTTCATACTAGGAAATTGCAAATATGCAAACAACAGTGAAAATGCAAAGACTGAGTGCTCGCTTACCGGCGGTTTTCGTTTACAAGAATCGAACCACAGGGGGTCTCTTCCGAGAAGAGTTCCAGGCACATCTGTTTTATAGAGGATCGTTTATTGCGTGTAATGTCCAAGTTACGACTTGTGTAGTTCCATGTTGTCTCTAAATTTCGTATATTTTGAGTAGAATATTGCACACAGCGAACATAGAGATGGCAGAATGAGTGAAGGGGTCGCTTACAAGAGGTTAAAAAGAGTGGAAAATCATTTACCGTCAGGCCCAAAAAGTGGTCGCGGTCGCTCACAGGAGGTTGTCGTTTACTAGAGGTTCCAACTGTAAGGCTTTGACTGGGAAAATTTTGGTGTTTTGGAATGGCGGTCGCTTATGGGAGGTGGTCACACATGGAGGTTTGACTGTACTTACAATACTAAAGATCACAGTCATTTCTATAACTGCATTTTCTCTCTGAGATATTGAAGTGAATTTTCTGCTTCTGGATTGTCTCTCTTTTCCATTTTGCTTGCACTTATTTTTGCTTTTCTCTAGCTGCACACGCGTTAATTATTTTCATCACTAAAACGCTTAGCTACCTTGACTAGCCTACATCTTGGGGCCAAGTTCTTATGATCTGCAGATTAAAAAATTGAAAATGAGAGAAAATAAGCACAGCTCTAACTTTTTCTTTTCATTCTATTTTAACATGAGGAAAGAAAGAACTCAAGAATCTTAAGTTGACAGTTATGTATCAAGTCAGAGTTTATGGTAGCTTCAAAGAAGCCAATGTATGACTCAATAATATATCTATAGATTTAGCCAGGGCTAAAAGCGAAGCTCTGGTTAATAATACGTGTAAACAAAAAAAATTAAATCGTGTAATGCTAATCGGGACGCCAATGAAAATGGCTTCAAGACTAACAGATCTAATTAGCAAAAAAACAAATTGCACGTGTAGCACACTTTATCTTCTAGCAAAAAACAAATTGCACGTGCAGCACGCTTTTTTGTCCTTCCCTTGCCGTCGTTTTGCACGACTACAACGCTGTTTTGTACGACTAAAACGTCAAACTTCCTAGTTACACATTACTTTTATGGAGGAATGGTCGTATGTGCTTACCCAAGTTTTGTTTCCTGTGTTCATGTTCGCTTTTATTTTTCACTGCCGCTCATTTTTACCCTGCTGGCCCCTAGCATTTCTCATTTTCTCACCGCCGCCTTGAATTTCAATAATGTTTTTCTTCCTACGAAATTCGTCTCCTTTGTTTTCAATAACTCGCTCTAGCTCTTTCTCTGTTATCCACGTTAGTGTAAACATAAAAAATAACGCCGAAAAAGACACGACTTTGTTGTTGTTTTTTCTTTCTAAAAGTCCAGGCGGCCATGTGATTTCGAACCAAATAAAACCTTGAGTGGCATTTGGGTTGCCATACCTGTTGATTGAGTTATTTTACATTGGTATGCCTGTGGTGCTGACGGACGGTCGCTCGCTCGCTCGGTGTACGGTCACGTGATTACCAAATTTTCTCGGATGGGTAGATTACCACATTTCCGCGCGTGGAGCTCCGCTAATATATGGATTTAGCCAGGGCTAAAAGCGAAGCTCCAATTAATAAATTTATAATTTAAATCAAACAATAAACTTTTAATCCACAAATCATTTAACTTAAGGTCACATTCATGTGACGTTTGAGGGAAAGGCTAAGTTATTTTAGAGTGAAACATCTTACATCGTATTGATAACCTTATATGTACACCCAAAAAATAGCAAACATCTTCGATCACATTCAAGATCACAGTAGATTAGGCCTCGAAAACAAATTCTTGGAAAACAAATCACGCCGAATTTTTTTGCGTTCGACAGGTTTACTTTACAAATTCTTGCCAACAAATCTGGGGGTGTTTAAACCAACCTTTTATAATTTTTATACATCACATTTGAGGTGAAACAGTACTATTTATCATACAGACCTCGGACAGAATGCAGTATTTCACAATTTTTGAAGACAAATTGCACTCAGTCAATATTCAGGACGATCAATCGTAAAGCGAAACCGTTCAAAAATTTCCAAAATCACCCATATGGCCAACCGGTGCGAGCTGTCAGTGTGGTCGAGTGTTTGAATGAACTTTAATAGAGTTAAGCTTCAACGTAATAGCGAATTTATTATTATATTTTTTGTTATTTATGGTTTCAGTTATAACGATGTGTAATCTTATAAAGCGTTTGATACGCGCGACATTTTTGAGTACTCCTGCAAGCGATGTTCATGAACGATGAAAACAAACGGCACAGACAAGCGATTAAAATTGCAAGAGAGACTACTAATAATAAAAAAAGAAATATAATTCGGTGAAACATTTACAGAGATAACAATTTTTATTCATGAAGACAAGTATTAAAGTGTCTCTAAAAATCCTGAGTCTCGGCGTGAAGCTTTATAAGCCGGCTTCCCGGCGCGGGTGTTTACTGTTTTCCAAGGTGAACTCCTCGAAGCAAGAAAATCGCTCAAAGTTTTCTTTCTACAGCCAAATTTATAACTAAATATTCTTCGGAACGTTTTCTTTCTATCTGTGGTGAGCAAATATATCTGAAGGCTTTTTAAAGTTCTGTAAGCTTATATCAAACCGTTCAAACCTGATACTAGGTCAGATCATTGACTCAAACTACGGCTACAAACGTGCATAAACTTGCCGCATAAACTGTCAGCGTGAACTGTGCAAGACTTCATGAAATTAAATATAACAAAAACAAACATCAAATAAAATAGTTACTCAGGCTTACCATTCGAGATTCAGTTCCTGAAAGCTATTAAGGAAGGCCACAGTTGCTTGAGACTTTTAAACCCTCTTACGCATTAAGCAAGGTGAAAAACGAACACGATGCCATCCGAAATCGAATTACCAAATTTTGACAAGCGACGCGTTTCTCAACCAAAAACCCAGTAAACAAACCAGCCATGAATAACAGAAGACTCTTGATAGCAGCTGTATTTCATTTTGTACATCCAGAAGAAAAAGACAGTTAAAAACATCACAAGTTGACACAAAACTCTTCAGCTTCAGCTGTCAAAGTAAATAACTTTCAAGATGCTGCATAATTTTTTCGCATGAACTCACCTGTCAAATTTTGACCAATCAGAGTATAAAAATTGGACGTAGAGCGTGACCAACGCGTGACCATGGTAAGATAAGGTCTTCCCCGCCCGTACTTTTAAAAAAAACTGGCTGAATTTTCGCTTCCGAAGTCAGTTTGAAATCAAAATCCTAATAGTGCGGGGCCATAGTGACATAAACACAACATATTTGATATGAATCCTTGGAAAAAATAAACTTGAGCCTGCGATCATTTCAAACTGGTAATTTGTCAGCGGATAACTTCAAAAAAATACTCGACCTCGATGGGTCGACATTTGAGCCCGCTCTACGGTCAGGTGATACTGGTCAGCGGATGCCCTGTTTTGACAGCTGTCAATTGATCACAACATTGATGTGCAATTAGTTTTCTCTTGGGCTCCCAAACTAGCTAAAAGCGTGAGAGTAAACATTGGCTGTCCTGTGGTGCGGACGGACGGTCGGTCGGCGGTCAGTGTACGGTCACGTGATTACCAAATTTTCTGGGATGGGTAGCTTTTCTAAGCTATGGGGCTCCGCCCACGCGCGCGCGTGGAGCTCCGCTAAAATTAAAGCCTGTATGTGTGTTTTCTGGGGCACCCAAGGTTATTTGAAGCGGTTCGGGATGGAGTGAAAGACCCTTCACATTCTGCATGCAGACATTGGTCACTTTGTACCAGCTCTGCTGTGGCTTGAGTCAAAAGTGCAACTGGTTTCAATGTGACCATACAAGGACTGTCACCTGAATCAACAATGGTTAAGTACTGATTGTTTCATAAGGATCTCCTGCAACAGGCAAAAGGCAAATGAAATATTTTATAACCTGTCCTCTTGCAACACAGGAGCATCAATTATGAGCTTGTTTCAGAGGCATTCTAGACAAATGGCAACTTAAGCAGCTTATGATAGATGACTATAAACATAACTCTGGGGTGTATACAATATGCTAATCTGATACTGGTAAGCCAAGTGGTCCAAAATTTATTTGCACGAATAAATGTACGAGGCCCAGAGTATCAAAAGAATTATCTCTTGGTACAAATGGTAAGCGCTCATTATGTAATACATTAGGTAAACATTTTAAGCATGAGACTGAAATCCTTCTTTGTGCCAATTTTGTATAAAAAACAATTCATCGTTGACAAATTATCAGATTAAGGTGTTTCAATACAGTTTTTTGGAGATCGTACCAATATTTTTCAACCGCCTTAAAGGTAATTTTATCCCTGTCCGATCGCTATAAAATTTTCACCAGTGATTGACTATGAATTGAAGTTTGTCAAAATATCACTATGACCTCCAATAAACAAAAAGCTCTGAAATCTATAAAGCAGAATTTTGCGCGATCTTGTAGACCTCCTACTGAAAATCCGACACCAGGAACTTAAAGTGCGGTGTTAGCAAATAACCTCTGTGAGAAATAAAAAATTCTGTATGTTTGAATTCAGATAAAACGTAAATATGAAATGGCCGAGAGAAACTGTTTAATAAAAAAGTTGTAGATAACTCAAATTAATCTTAAGTAGCGTCAGAATGCTGCGTGATATCATATTTCGCTTCTTGGAAATTTTGGTGTATTTTGTTTCTTGAGATCCTGAGAACTAACCTCTATTCTCAACACCTGTCTAAGTGCAACTTTATTCTAAATTTTGACTTTTAGCGCTTTTCTGTTTATCTCTAAAACCGCTCGACAGAATTCTTTTTAAACCTCATCACATAATCTTTACGATGTACTTAATAATGTCTGAAACTTTTAATAAGTTATGATAATAAGCAGCATTCTGACGAACCTTGATATTAATTTTAGTTATTTAGAACGTTTTTATTAAACAATTTCTCACGGCTATTGAAAATGTAAGGTTTGAAATATATTTACGTTTTTATTTCAATTCAAACATACAGAATTTTTTATTTTTCACGGACCGAGGTTATTTGCTGAACACCACACTTTTAGTTTTCAGTAGCAGGTCTAGATCGGATTTTTGGGGAGGATATCAAATCTTTTGGAAAGGGACAAGGGGGGTTACCAAAATTTTTGACAGATGAAGAGGGGTTTGCTAAATTTTTTTCCCCACTTATTAAAAAAAGAAGCATTATTTTGCTTAACTTAATTACTCTATGCTCGAAGAAAGTTTGCTAGCTTATTTGCTCTATAAAAACAATCTTTACAGGACGTTCATTATTAATATAAAAGTCAAGTGCTTTTATTGTAAAACTAATTGCTTTTAAGTCAACAATTTATAACTACAAAATTTCAATGAAAAGTTCAATCTTTCTTTGACTAGAAAATTGCAAATATTTCTGTGTCAGTGAGCAGTTGCCACTGAAACCAAGACTAATAAATGCACTGAAATAGAGCACTATAAAGTAACATAACAGCCATACAAAGTATTTAAAAATTAGTATTCCTATGTAAACGAGTTAACATTGGAATGTCTTAAAGTGCTTGATGGCTCAAATAGCATACACAACTTGAAAAACATGTCACCATTCCATTTCCACCATCATCATCGGCAGCATTAACAACATCATCGTTCCCATCATCAACAGCAACCACACTTTGCTCCTCTAAGTAATGAATTAATATCACAATCTACATGTTCAAGAGTATTCCCACTAAAGATAGTCACTTCTCCCAGTTGCCGAAGTGCTTTGAGATGGAATTTGGGCCTCAAAAAAGTAGAGTGCTTGTACCTTTATATCCTCTTCTTGGCACACCTTTAGTACACCTCTGACTTTTAACGGTTTTCCTTAGGAAGCACTCAACGACGTTCAAGGAAGGCTTAAAATGTCTGGATAACCTTTCCTTTGGAAAAAGATATTCGGAGTTTTCTACTTACTTACCTAACGATTTACGGAGGTTGTGTTTTTCCAAGTTTATTACCAAGATATTGCGATTGTTGTTGGTGTAAAAAGGTCATTCGGTCGTTGGGTGCTCCTGACCCTTTGCCTCAATAGAAAAGTCTTACTTATTTTGTTGTACTTATATTCTATATCGATCTGCAAATTAACCATGAATATTATTTGGTGGAGGTCATGATCTTTGCAGGTTGAAACATGCGAAATATCACGGTACAATTACAAAGCAAAGCTAATGCAAGCTTTTGACTCCAGTTCTGAGGTCTTGATCACGCTGATTAATGAAGTAATCAGAATGATCGTGTTGTGCTATCCACACATGTTTTTTTTCTCAATGCGTAAACCTTGTTGTTGTGAGTGTTTGATTCCAGTTTAGTACGTTTCTAATTGTTGCAGAAATGGCATCCTCAAGCGCTTCAGGAACAGCTGGCCAACTCATTAAACCACTGGAGTACATGAACTGGCTTGCTCTTGGATATGCTCTGACGACCGAACTTTGTCATATCTTACGTCCATTTATTAACCGAGAGATGGCAAATTTCTATCAGAATTTGAACACAAAGCTTGAAGGATCTGGACCCTGTATGTGCGTATTTGTCCCAAGACGAAAGCGAAATCAGTTCCATGACATGGGCACATGTGCATGGGCTAATGTTCTTCAGGGTCACCACCATAAGAACAAACCAAACTGGAAGCGAAGTGATGCTTCAAAGTGGCTGGATCCTATCCTTGGACCCTGGGAAATAGCTAAGCTCTTTTTGCCTGATTTAGGAGGACATCTGGTGATACAGAATGCAGAAGACATGGACATTACAGGTATCCTAAACCTCATGTACTTCTGTAGTCACTTTACCATTCCTCAGCACTTGATTAAGGATGTACGTGACATTAGGAACAAGTGGGCACATGTGCCTTCTCTACAAATCACTAATGCAGAAATAGACATTGCCTTTTCTGCTATTGAAAATCTGCTTAGTGATCCCGCGTTTGCTCACGATCCCGGCATTAAGAAAGTTCAAAAAAAAGTTCGAGATTTTTCAGGCCTTCGCATAATAGAGAAGCAAGTTTTAGCTCATTTCAGAGAAGTAATCCGAAAGGAGATTTCAAATCTGACTACACAATTGTCGATCTTGAAAGAAGGGTCAGAAAGGAAAAAACGGCAAAAAAGGCTACAAAAACGACAGAAGATGTTGGAGAAAGCGGAAGCTTTAGTAGGCCAGACTAACCTTGAAGATACTCTCTTAATTATTTCGTTTTTTTTGTTTTGTTATGCTTTGAAAAAACTTTTAGGATTCGTTAAAGGTATCCGAAGAAAAAACGTGGTGGGGTGGCTAATGTTGTTGCTGCTCCTCCTCTTACCTAGTCCCTGTGCGGCGTCTTCCCCGACCTTCTCGGTCTATGCATTTCCGTGACATATCCGAGACGAACGGCTGGGAGACGCCCAGAATATTTTTAAAAGGATAGACCAGTGAGGAGCACTTCTGCGAAACTTCTTGAGTTGAGGGGTGTTACTAAACAGAGTAACGCAATAACGAGTAACGGAGTAACGAGAAAACGAGTAACAGGATAAAAATTCAAGAGGTTAAAAAAAAATAAATCCTAATGAAAGAAAAAAGATTAAAATGGTTGTAATATCCTAATAATGACCTTTACCAATCTCGAAAAATATTTGTATTCCAGAAAGTGCTTAAAAAAAACGACGTCAAGCCTTGCCGTGCTTCACGGCAGTAGCTCGACTTGGTTTCAAATGTGGTGCTACCGCCGTGCTGAACTCTATTGATAAATTACAAATGCATTAGAATACATTTAAAAGTTTGCTGAACCGTTTCTTTATTATCGTGTCTTGTTTTCGGTAACAGCCGTTCTATTCGATGAATTAAATTCGACGTCTGAAGCAAAGTCGTGCCAGTGTCGTGCTGCAGTCGAGCTACAGTCGAGCCAGCTGTAGTAGCACGACGTTTTAAACAGGACTTAGTTGCAATCTCACTCCCTGATAACATATATGCAATTACATCAACTTGTTTTGACCCAAATTTTAATTTATTAAGCCCGGGCTTAATGGCTTAAAGGCAGCTAAGCCCCTGTCAGGTCACGCTTGCGGTAAACTTTAAAAAAATATCGGTGTGTTATATGAAACGTCTGAGCTAAGATAACAACAACCAATAGTATTTTGAAATCGTAGAAGAGCCCTCGTTTCCACTTCTGTCTTCTCCCACTTATGATCCCTTCGGGAAACGAATGATCGTCTCTTCTAGATCTTCTAGACTTGCCTTGACGATCAATCTCTTATATTCAGTTAATAGCACCTAGTGTAAGGAGCTGAAGTGGCACTTGCAGACAGTTTTTACCATCCTGCGACTACGAAGAGGGACCTGCATTTAGCATAAGAAGTACTTTCCTTAACAATCTTACAAAATTTAATTAATCCATTAGTTATCACTACCGTTCACACTGAGACCTTGTCTAAAAAAGAATGCGTCACAAAACAAACGTTCTGTTTCTTTTCTTCTTGATCTCAATAAGCACAACGTATACAGCGGGATCAAACTAACCATAGGGAAATCAATGTTATTGATGCAGGTGTCGATGTTGATACTAATGCTACTACCTAGGTACTACTCATGGTGACTCAAAACGAGTATATGCAGTTTTGTTCAGTTGTAAGTATTCAATTATTTGTGACAGTTGTTCAGAAACTCGGCACTTTTAAAATAGTCTCCCTGATCCTGGGCTTTAGGAATTAACCTTTTAAGGTGAACGATAAAAGGAGCGTTTTGTTACTTTATCTGCTGGATGCGATAGGCATATTCAATTGCAATTAACAACCGTAGCCAGGTTAATAGCCAGGTGACTTTAAAGCACTTTTTGGAATGCACATATTTTTCGAGATTGGTAAAGGTCATAATTTTTATCCCGTTACTCGTTTTCTCGTCACTCCGTTACTCGTTACTCGTTACTGCGTTACTCTGTTTAGTGAGTTGAGAAATTGTTTTAAGAGTGGTTGTTAGGGAAAACCGGGCAAAATGTTAAAAATGTCAACAGAAGGGGGTCAACAGAATAGGTTCATACTAATATCATAGATAGCTCTGGTGGAGTAATGGACAAGTATACCAAAAATAGGTTCTTCAATGCTCTTGTATTAGAGATAAGAGCATCACTTTATTCGTCCCCCTCGGACGCCATTTCTATAAGCAAATTTTCATCATTTCTAAAACTCACAGAACCCCTCAAAAGTTAACGTGCGAAGTTTATATTTTGTATGCGATACAACACAACACAGAACTACTTTCTAAAACCACAAAATTTGTTAAGTAGCCACGGGCAAGACTAAAATTTTCTTATTTTATCTGACCTAAACTCAGTGTCTGCAAACGAGCCAAAAATCGATCGCGCATTTTTGAATTGATCTACAGCGCACAACTAAAACGACAAAACAACCGGCTGACAGCCAAATTGCAGTCTACTATCATCCGTGTAACCAAAATACTAATAAAATCCTTTTGGGCCATTGAAACAGGAAGAAATTAGTTGTTCGAAATACTGCCTAGGTTACATTTTGAAAGAGCAGAAAGTACTGAACGATAGGATGAAACTGGAAATAACAAAGCGGCACCATCTTGAAAATTCAGCATTCAGGAGGGACTGGCACTAGTAGCTGCTTTCGATATCTAACACCCTTTTTACATGGAGAGGGGGACCCCGGTCTAGTGGGGTAGGTTTCTTTTGTTTTGTGTCGAGAGAGCGTGAAAACAAAAGAAACCAACCCCACTAGACCGGGTCCCCCACTCCATGTAAACAGGCCCTAATTCTAAATTTTTCACGACTCCATTGTCTCGCAATTCCCAAAAGAGACTTGAGCACAACGAAAAGAAATGCAACCAGAAAGCCTCGGATTCATGTTAGAATTATAAAGCGTTTTCACTCACGTGGCCAGCATCCATGCAAATTGATTGGAACAAAAGAAAGCGTTTGCATAAGAAAAGAGTTCAACACAGGAGTGGTTTGGGACACCAACATGGCCGCCGCTTCATTGTTTTGGGACACCAATATGGCCACCGTTACATCGTGTGAAAACACTCTCTTCTTTATCGAACGTGGACTATTACGAACTATAACCAAGAGTTTATGGGCTCCTGTAATTACCAATAAGATAAAAAACAAAAAACAAACAAACCAGCTCATCAGCGACCTACTCCAGTCTTATTTGTTCTTCAATTACTTCTTTTAGTTGAATTTAGCTTGTTTTTTTTTCAACGGGAAAAACAAGAAGAACGCCTGATCTCAGCTAGCTACAATCCCGGACAAAACCACTTGAGAAAGTTTTCCCCATCATGTCCACTTTCCTACGCAACAAAACTGTTTCCCCCAGTTCAATGTTGTTTCCTACAAACGCCCAGGGATCAGGCTTTCTTTTGAATACAGAACATTGCTTTCAGGGAAAGGGGGAAGAACCGGTACAGCTACGATGTTTAGAAAAATGCCGCCAAGTATACAATTTTCTCAACAGTTTTGTCCAAGATTGTAGACTTGCAATATCAGTGGCGGATCAAGACCTTCAGATAAGGTGGGGGCTGGTCTAAAAAAAAAATTTTTTTCGGCCCTTCGGGCCTCAGTTTGATCTAAAAATTAAGGGGGGCCTTGGCCCCCGCGGGCCTCTCCGACCCCTCCCCTGGATCCGCCACTGAGTATATCGAGTTTCTAAGCGTATGGAACTGTGGGCATCCGGCAGAAGATATTAAAAATTAAATGATTAATAAATTAAACAAACAGTTGGAACAGGGTGCGGAGCGGGCTTTTTAGGCCGCAAAACGGCCAAGCGAGCCAGCCGACCAAATACTTTTTTGAAAGTAAGCCTTCTAACCGTTGATCTCATCGTTGTCACTTCGCATTTCCAATTAAGGAAATAGACCTTCGACAAAAGACACCCCTTTCGTGTGTCTTCCATTGAAAAATTGTACCCTTTTCACATATCTGCTTCATGAGAGTAAATCGGTAAGAAAGGACGTCTTCCAGTCATTTTCGTGTAACCTTTAAACGAATTTTCTCTCCTTTTTCTCCTTTTCTCTTAAAATCCGTCTAGTTCTTATCTCCGCCAGCGCGATTGCAAGCCACGACGTTATGTTACAATAACAGATTTGGACCAGACGAGAGGCTATCTTTAAAACAAGGAACGAGGAATCGGCGAATGGGAAAGGGGAACGGGGAACGGGGAACGGGGAACGGGGAATCTTTAAAATGGAGAATCTTTAAAAGCGAGAATCTTTAAAACGGGGAATCTTTCGCAAACGCTGTTATGATCGAGGATGATTCTATAAACCCTTACGTTTGCTGATTATTGTAAACCGAGTTATCTTCAAAAGGCTGCTGGTGTGAAATCAATTCTTGCACATTTCCAAGTTCTTAGCTGAATGATTTTGAAAGCGTTGGTCTTGAAAAAGTTTGAATTTGACGAAGATAGTAGTCTGTTTCAGTCAATCAGTTGAATGAACGAAAAACGCGCGCGCTGTCAAAATTTGTTGTTGTAGTCATGTTTCTCGTGTCTGTTATACACCGTATTCACAAATGGCGGACACGCGGGAAAAAACTGGTGCCTAGTCATGAAAGCGAGGCGTTGGAGGGTAAACAAAAATTGCAAATGAAGACATTCAGTGAACTTGCAGAGTGTTTAGCACGGATTCCACCGAAAATAACTTTCTACGGACTTCTTTTAAAATACAATTACGTGGGATGTCTTCTGCTTTTAATGTTTAGTATTGATTTGCTGTTTGCAATCAAAAGGGGCGCGTATATCTTCAAGGAAACAAGATGATTTTGTAGGTTTCCGAAGCATCAGAAGCTCGACAAGTGGGCGATGGCTGGAAAAAAGCGGCAAACATGTTGGCCCAAACTTCACATTGAAACCGAGTTCGAAAGCCAGCTCACTGCAATTCGGTAAAACAGAAATATAAACAATGCAAATCTTGGGGGCAAGAAAAAAAGAAATAAGCGATGGATATATGGCCTACTTGTTAACGCAAGAGACGTGTGCCAAAACAAAACAGTTCAAATCGAGATGGAAAAAAGGAAGACAGGAAAGAAGCGGTGACTGAGGTTTCGATGAAGTTATGTTTGGTGTTTATTTGCCAGGACGCTATTCTCTGGTCTTTATCGATGAAGGACATCAATTAGAACTATCTTTTTGGTATAAATGCAGGAGCGATCGAGTGGAGTACGCTCAAAATTTCGACTTGTCACTCGGCAGACTCGGTAAGCCGGCCACATTTCATTTCAGCGAGTAATTTTCCTATTTCTTATCTTTGGCTGTTAAGAGTTTTAACTTCATGTTCCATAATGTTTTAAAAGTGAAGAATACATAAATAAGTAAAATGATGGTCTTCTTAAACGAATCCAGACTCGCATTTAATGATTCGAAACAGAAGCTTACCGTGTTCAGTCCTGACACAAACATTGCCTTAAAAGTTTAACCTAGTAAAATGTGAGCTTTATACCACTTTTTTACAAAGAGCTCTTTGAGATAATGCCGTAAAGGAGACCAGGCAAATAGCAAGCCATAAGATTCACACACTAGAGCTTCTAGTTTTGATAAAATTATTTTATTTCGCAATGCAAAGAAATTAAAAGATTTTAGATTTGCACTGAATTTGCTAAGCTCTGCCAACGTACCTCTAACAATTCACTCCAAAGCGACGGAATTGATATCATCCAAAGGAAGTTGTAAATACAGACATACATAGATATGTGTAAAATGACACTGACATGAATGAATGAGTCTCGTGAATGAATCTTTCACCCGCTCTCGACTTGACCAGTTTTGAGTAATGGCGGAGGTCTCTTCCGTTGACAAGTAGGCCATCTATCCGTCGCTTTTTTCTTTTTTTCTTGCCACCAATATCCGTTTTTACTTCTGTTTTACAGAATTGCAGTGAGCTGGCTTTCGTATTCGGTTTCAGCGTGAAGTTTGGGCCAACATGTTTGCCGCTTTTCTCCAGCCATCACCCACTTGTCGAGCTTCTGAGGCTTCGGCAACCTACAAAATCATCCTGTTTCCTTGAAGATATACGCGTCCCTTGTGATTGCAAACAGCAAATCAGTACTAAACATTAAAAGCAGAAGACGTTCCACGTCATTGTATTTAAAAAAAACGTCCATACAAAGTTATTTTAGGTGGAATCCGTGCTAAACACTCTGCAAGTTCACTGAAAGTCTTCATTTGCAATTTTTGTTTACCCTCCAACGCCTCGCTTTCATGACTAGGCCCCAGTTTTTTCCCGCGTGTCCGCCATTTGTGAATACGGTGTATTACCTATACAAATTCAAATGCAATTATTTTTTTAAAAAAGCACATGACATCCCGGCCAATAATAATCATTAAAGGTCTGATAATAGTCTGTCATGGTCTCCTGACCCACTCTGGGTTGTAATTTTAATTTTCCGACGAGCGTCTACGTCACTGTTTTATTCGAGCTTTCCCCGGGCATACGTCCTTCAAGATTGAGCGATCCGTTCCAAAATTGCGAAACTTTTGCAGAAAAATTGAGAATGTGCTCAATTGTTTGTGACTGTGGTTACCACTGCTTAGCTACTACAAGGTTTAGCTCATTCATCTATAACCTTCGATCCGGTTTACCTTCATAAAAAAGAATCAAACAGACCGCTGGGGCTCACATAAACCAACCCACGGCCTGGTTAGTACCTCACGCATGCGTACCGCCATATCACCCGGGCAGTGACAGCCATGGCGCACTCTGATTTAAGCCCTACACGAGGAGCCGCAAGGGGTGATATTTTTGCACGGCATCTGGCGGCACATCAAAGAATTTGGAATTGAAGGGCAAATTCCTAGAATATCTTTGCCAGTTAAGCTAGAGAAAAGGTGTTAAAAAACCTCAGGATCCAAAACAACACGTCAATCAAAATATCACTTGGACCTTTTCGCTAATGAAGAGCTATCACGCGGCTAAGCTTGAATTAGACATATATTGAAAATAGGAACTCGTGTCAATAAAGTATCAGAAGTGAGTGGGAATCGCTCCTGGTTAAAAAACTAGTTCACAGGAATATGCATCTCTTCTAGTTAAGAGAAGGGAATCAGAACTGCTTTTCTGTTTTTTATGCAGGAACAGGTTTTCTTCGGGCTAACTACAAAACTTCAGCTTATTTCACTCTTGACATTGTCAAAGCGCATTTTGTAAAGATAACTTTTACCGCTTTATCAGCTTTTTTTATATTCTATTCCATTAATATTTAACCTCCCTCAAAAAGCCAAATGATATAAATGCTGCTGTTAAAAAATTGTTTAACCTGTTTTCGTGAATTCGCTACCCAAAGATCACTATGCTCAAAGGGCAAAATTTCTAGGCGAGAGCCATTAATTTTTTTTCGCACGAGGTTACAAAGAGAAAATGCAATGATTATTATTAATGTAACCATCAGGTATACTCTACCCACGAGTTTACGGACAGCAAATGCAGTGATTATTATTAATGTAACCATCAGGTATGTTCTACCCACGAGGTTACAGAGAGCAAATGCAGTGATTATTATTAAATGTAACCGTCAGGTATATTCTACCCACGAGGTTACGGAGAGCAAATGCAATGATTATTATTAACGTAACCTTCAGGTATGTTCTACCCACGAGGATACACAGAGAAAATGCAATGATTATTATTAACGTAACCTTCAGGTATGTTCTACCCACGAGGTTACAGAGAGCAAATGCAGTGATTATTATTAAATGTAACCGTCAGGTATATTCTACCCACGAGGTTACGGAGAGCAAATGCAATGATTATTATTAACGTAACCTTCAGGTATGTTCTACCCACGAGGTTACCGAGAGCAAATGCAGTGATTATCATTAATGTAACCATCAGGTATGTTCTACCCACGAGGTTACAAAGAGAAAATGCAATGATTATTATTAACGTAACCTTCAGGTATGTTCTACCCACGAGGTTACAGAGAGCAAATGCAGTGATTATTATTAATGTAACCATCGGGTATGTTCTACCCACGAGGTTACAGAGAGCATGCAAATGCAGTAACAATTATTAGATTTTAGTGCAACTATCAGGTTGAGTTCCTCCATTAAAAGAGGTTTTTGCTAGGGTTAAACCCCGGGTTAAACAAGTTTGGCTTTCATGAGTTTCAAGGTGCAAGAAATTATCAGTATAATTATAGCACACAAACATTGCCATCTAATTTTTCGCACGTAGCCGGAATAAGTCAAGAAATGAAGCATATATAACGAAAAATCGTCCTCAGATGATCTCCATATTAAGTAAATTATACTAAACGTTGCGAAAGAAATTATTGTAACGTTTGTATCCGTCTTATCCATCGTAAAAGCGAGGGGTCATCGCATGACATCCGGTATATTAAACAGAGGTAATACTCACGGGTTTCACGAGTTGTATGCACTATTTTTCGCCGAGAAACAAATTTAAACTTCAATTCTTACCTTACAGTAGTCCGTTCTTTTACCTTGCATTCGACAACAAATCTGTTAAAGCGAACAAAGCGATTCCGGCACTCTTCTTTATGATGAGTAGCAAGCCGCAGGAACTGAAGCCGCTTGACTGAAGTAAAATCCACCGATATGCACGGCATAACAAACGTCGCGGGGAAAAAAAGACGAGGAGGAAAAAATGCCAGATCTTCGCCTCGGCAATGTATTCCAGCTACCATGCCGGCGTATCTCCAGAAGGTGGACTCGAAGTGGGACAAACCTTGTGATTTTTTTTAGAAGCCCTTTGCGCGCAAACTAATTTATTCTGGCGCGAAATGAAGATTAACAATATGTATACTGAAATCTAATCCACGACAAGAAGATTTTCGCACTGTAGCGCGACATATTCACTGCCTATTTTTACAAGTACGCGGAGAAAGTGGTCCACTAGTTTAACTTTTTTAAGATGAATTTACTCCACAAAAGCAAAATGAAATGTTTTATCTCTATGTTGTTTATGTGCCTGATTAGAAGGCAGAGGTAAATTCATCATACAGACCCCATCAAAATGAAAGTACACGAATGAAACGGAATAAGTCTGGGACGGTTTAGTTTCTACTCAGCAGCTTCTTTGCTTCTATAACAAAAATTTAATGTTGCAGTCTGTTTTAAACGTTGGCATATCAACGCGCACAGTCACTGAATGAAAACAACAGTCACGATCACGTTCTTCGAAACCGACCAGACGCGCGCGACCTACCACTGTTATGGTAAGCAATTATCCTGAAGGTGTTAATGTTCCTGTGACAGTCTTCGCACTGAAGGTGTAAATGGTAAACCGAACGGTCGCTTTGATCATTAGAAAGACCTGTCCACTTTGACGATTTAACTGATTAAATTAAGGGACAGAAATTTTACTGCATGCGGCTCCTCGTGCTAGAACTCTCAACACTCACAGAATCACGCCATGCCACGTGTCTTCTGGGGGCAAGAGTCTAAGTGTCACGTTGATGTCTCGCAGAGAAAATAAAGAATTGGCAAAAGCGAACCTCTAAAACATGGACAGAACCATGCAAGAATTACGGCCGTAGATCTTTTATAGATCCGATATGCCGTAATTCTTGCATGGTTCTGTCCATGTTTAGTGGTTGTTTTGGCCAATTCTTTATTTTCTCTGCGAGACATCAACTTGACACTTCGACTCCTGCCCCCTAGGTTAGGGCTTAAACCAGAGTGCGCGGATATTTTTCATCAGAGCTTTCTCTGGTTGTTACGCCACACTGACGAGCCCCAGGCGGTGTTGGACACGGTCCACGTGACCAATTTTGTCCAATCACATCATTGCAGATGGCGGACTGATTCTTTCACCTTTGTGCGGGTAGTCTCTTCGATTTTCTTCGATTTTCGCCGTTTATCAAGTGATTTACGATAATTTTTTTTGGAAAAGTTTGAGTAGACAGATGTAGCAAGCCGCAGTTCTTAAAACAATATGATGTATGTTTGTTTTCTATTGATATTGTTCGTTGTAATTCTTCATGCGCATAATCCCTTTGTTTAGTTAAGAGCTATTGTTTATGCTTTTCAGCCTACATCTTCTCTGTGTTCAACGACCCCTGACCTCCATTTTTAGCATAATCTATTAGTTTTGTTGTTCAAGAATCTGAAATGGTCGGCGGGCCCCAGCGGGCTCCGCCGTTTTACGGGTCAAAATGCCATTTGAAGTATACCTACGTGCGTGAATCGTGACTCCATTCCGCGGCATCTTTAGTATTATAAATATACTCGCGTGGTCACGATCGAACCAGCTTAGAATACTTTCACGACACGATCAGCTCAGAATACTATCTTTCATTTCCTTTTTATTCGTCTTTAAAAATATGATATTTTTTGTAGTATATATGTCATCGTAGCGGCCCTTAGGCCCTCCGTTTTGAATGGTTCCTTGGCTTCTTCCTTCTGCCCTTGTCCGCAAAGAGTTAAACCTTCTGTGCGACATTCTTCATGATTCCTAATAAATCATACAAAACATAACGAACAGATAAAACTGAATTCATACGGAAAAAAATGACTAGAAAACCTCCGCTAACTTTCTGTTGTCCTCAACAACAACGAGTTAGAGGAGGAGGATTCCACATTTGCCTTGGCCTCCTGAGCTTCTTCTGGAAAACCAGAATAGGTTGCATATTATTTTCGATGGGAAGATCAGTATCCTTCATGCACATGTCAATGTACCTGGAAAAAAAAATCTGAGGTGAGAAGAGCGCTAAAGAGAAACTTACGTTCAAAATCAAGCACTTTAGGCACATGTAAGAACGATGTGTTGATACGCACCGCGTTGCTTCGATCCCAAAATTATCTCTTCGACACAGAAAATAACAGTTTTGTGAAGCCAGCAGTAAACATCGATTGCGGCCACCTTTCCAGAGAAAGTTCTCAAATGAACATCGCATGTTATGTCCTTTAAAAGCGGAAGAAGACCTGTAATGCCCATATCACACTATTTCCGCCGGTATTTTTATGGCGTAACGAGAGATGTGAACAAAGCGAAGGTCAGATGCAAATGAGCCGTGATGATCCCCATGATGCCCTTCGGACCGTGTCCAACACCGCCTGGACGAGCCCCAAAGAGGGCGAAACAGCTGTCTATGGCTACAATCTCGCTCTGTTTTGAGTTCTTTCGGTGTCGTGTTGATGTCTTGCAGAGTTAATTTTCCCGGTAGTACCATCAGCATCGCAGTATTCTGCTTGCAGAATAATATGTCTACTTTTCATTTTTGCAGATTAGGTCTTTAAAGATCCTACGTTCTTCGGCATATTCGTTTGCGGTCCTTTGCAGTCCTTTGTGGTTAATGCTTGTACTTTGAAGGAATATTTACGTCGTCGTTGTTTCAAATTTGTAATTCACTTACCATCAGGTTGTCGTGGTTTTAAAATTCCGCGGGGTAAAAATCCTTCATAAAATGGGTTTTCTCGAATTCAAGAAAATGTGCTAAAAGTGAATAGCTGGAATATTTGGCTTCGAATGATTAATAAAGCTGACATTAGTCCAACTTAACAAACAGTGTCCTTTTGTTCTATACATTTGAACATTCCCGCTGTTAAAGATTCCCCCTTTTAAAGATTCACGCCGCTTTTAAAGATTCCCCGTTTTAAAGATTCCCGCTTTTAAAGATTCTCCATTTTAAAGATTCCCCGTTCCCCATTCCCATTCCCATTCCCATTCCCCGATTCCCGTTCCTTGTTTTAAAGATAGCCCCAGACGAGAAAAGACGGACTGCGGACTCTTCTGTAGTAAACAAACCCTCCGTCAGCCCCCCAAAAAATGAAGTAAGCGATTGGTCAATTTTACAGCTGTTGACAGATTATTGACTGGTCTGTTAGAAAGTGTCGGTGCAAGTGATACAAAAAGTCACGCGTCACAACTAACTACAAATAATTACCAATTATCAACCTAGTGGTAATCGCTTGTAAACTACAACGCTTAAGGATATCTAACAGAAGGAAACTGCTGTAAATTTCCTCAAGGCAAAGGAATTCAGGACAATCTTACCGGATTTTAAAAAACTAAAATTTTTCAGTTTATGTTATATTTATAAATCGTTTCAAGTTAATCGGGTTTAATTGGCTAATTAAATTATCTTGACAGCTTCATTGTCCCCAGACGGAACAGAAGAGTCAGCAGTCTCTTTTTTCTTCTCGGGCTTTTAATACGCCCTCGTTTATGGCGACTCGCGGCTTCGCCGGTCGCGTTCCTGGGTTCCGCGTACAGTAACACGGCAAAGAAAAATAAGAGACTGCTCTTAATCTAAATTTACATGTGAGTGGTATTGCCATAAGGCGTGTCTCTTCAAAGCATTAGAATAAAAGGCCGGCGTTTAAAATACTGAATGAAAGATTTTCCTCTCCTTTCACGTACTTCAACTTGTGATTTTCCTACCCTTTCTTACACCTGATGCTTGAAAGAGGTACCCTTCGGGCGAAGCCTTCCGGACTATGAAAAGTGCATCATGAAATAACAGGAGATGAGTGGACCTTCGGAAATGGACGGTGATTAAAGACTGACGCAATAATAGATGATACAATAAAGAGTCCAAAGAAACGCTGAGAATTATACGGGATAACTCAAAATGAGGTGAATGAAGAGTAAATGAAGACTGACTGAAAGTAATGCCAATTGGTCACGTGTTCACCACACCCCATCACTCCGCAAAAAAAAAAATACAACGCAAACAAGCTCGATTTAACTAAAAGAAGCAATTGAAGAAGCAATAGGACTGTAGTAGGTTGCTGATAAGCCGGCTTGTTTTTTGTTTGTTTTTGTTTTTTATCTATTTGGTAATTCATCATCTTGTGGACAAGGCAGATACCAGTGCCAGTCCCTCCTGAGTGCTGAATTTTCAAGATGTCGTCGCTTTGTTATTTCTAGTTTCATCCTATCGTTCAGCATTTTTTGCCCTTTCAAAATGTAACCTAGGCAGTATTTTGAGCTTTTTGATATGTCCTCCAGCTGCTGAACATACTTTACAGCGAAATATGAAAGAAAATTCACTCAGGACTTCAAAGAAACACGAAGGGATCGGCCTGTTTGCAAGAAAAAGCTTGGAAACTATAACAAACGTGACTTTTCTAATTTCTTCCTGTTTCAATGGCCCAAAAGGATTGCCAGTATTTTCGTTACACGGATGATAGTAGACTGCAATTTGGCTGTCAGAGTTGTTCTGCCGTTTTAGTTGTGCGCTGTAGATCAATTCAAAAATGCGCGATCGATTTTTGGCTCGTTGGTAGACACTGAGTTTAGGTCAGATAAAATAAGAAAATTTTAGTCTTGCCCGTGGCTACTCAACAAATTTTATGGTCTATTTTATAGTTCTGTGTTGCGTTGTATCGCATACAAAAAATAGACTTCGCTTGTTAAGTTTTGAGGGGTTCTGTGAGTTTCAGAAAATGGTGAAAATTTCCTTATAAAAATGGCGTCCGAAGGGGTCGAATAAAGTGATGCTCGTGTCTCTAATACAAGAGCATTGAAGAACTTATGTTTGGTATATTTGTCCAATACTCCACCTGACCTATCTATGATGTTAGTATGAACTTATTTTGTTGACCCCCTTCTGTTGACATTTTTAACATTTTGCCCGGTTTTCTCTGACAACCATTCTTGATGTCTCTTACGCGTTTCGTGTGACTAGCGCACACTTCATCAGAGAGTTTTACAATACAACTAAGAGTACCTGTATATGTACCTAAAAGCGAACTGAACTGAGCTGAACTGCGAACTGAACGAACTGATCCGAACCTATACGGATTTGCGTATAGGAACTGCAAACCTCGTGGTTATACGTCTAGGAAACGGGCGGAAACATATTTTGCAAGGTGTGACATATTTGTAATGTTTTGGGGTTCACAGTTGGGCTTGCGCAATTAGAATACCCCATGTGTAGCGTTTGTGACGTAATTTGTTAGCCTAGTGGTCAGAAGTTTTTCATGGTTTATTCTTCTTCTTCTCCCATTACTTGGCTCCATCTAAAAAGATGATTCTTCCAAGTGGTCAGCGTTTCCATAAAAAAAACATTTCAAAGTCCCATAAAAACTAATTACTTGTCGGTTTCAAAAATGTTTAGCCAACCGGGCCTTGAAAGAGGCCAGTGACGGCAAGTCAACCATGTTTTGCGGCAGGCTGTTCCATTCTTTTATAGTTCTTGGAAAGAATGAGAATTTCTGGTAGTTAGTAGAGAACTAAACAACTTTATATGCCAAATTATGTAAATGACGACTTGTGCGCACGTGATATTCTGGAATGAGATACTTGTACTTATTTACTTCAGCAAGACCAATATGAATTAGCATGTACATCATAGCCAATCTATTCCTTTTTTCCCTTAATTCCAAGGGATCCCATTCTAGATTGTTAAGCTTATTAGTGACACTTGCTGTGTGATCATAACAGTTTGTCACGAAGCGGACAGATCGTCTTTGCACCATTTCTATTTTGTCAATGTTTAGCTTCGTAGCTCTTCGTATAAAGGTACCATATACTACTAAAGAGTTTTCCAAATATTGGGCGAACTAGACTTTTATACGCAATTGATTTCATGGTAGGAGAGTTTACTTGCAGGTTTCTCGGTAGGAGGCCGAGAGTTCTATCGCCTTTATTTACAATAATATTTGAAATATCAGTGTTCAAACTAAGATCGTAAGTGGTAATGATTCCAAGCTATTTGTCAGCATCAACTGACTCTAAAGACTTTCCATACAGTCTGTAATTAAAGATCGGTGGGGTACGTTTTCTGGTTACACGCAGGACTTTGCATTTCTCAGTGCTCAGCTCCATCTGCCATTTGTCTGACCATCTTTCAAGCTTCCGTAGATATCCCTGGACCCAATATTGAGCCTTGTGGAACCCCAGACTAGACGTGTACCATGTTAGAGTATTCTCCAGCTAGGATGTGTTGGGTGTGGTTTGTCAGAAATGCCTCTATCCACGTTTTTGTTTTCCCCCTCATACCATAAAAGTCAAGGTTTTGGATTAAGCGACGATGACCAACTTTATCGAAAGCCTTAGCAAAATCCATTGGAAGAACCTCAGTTTGGCCCCCCACCCTGCATGTTGCTTGCTATGTCATGGATAAACTCTAACAATGAGTTTGGAACGTTATCTTCTAGAATTATTTTGAAATAATATTTTAATAAAACCACGGGGGTAGAACATAATCAAACAGACTTTAAAAAAAAACACGATGTTAAAAGAATTTCGAAACAAACACACATTACATTCGTCGAAAGTACGATAGCAGCAGACATAAACATGAAAGTTATCATTGGCGCTGTGAAGAAATCTTCGCTACTATATATGCCATGAAAGAGAAATTCATCAAAGATACATGACAAGCGAGGATTTGAACTAACCTAAACGAACTTCATGCAACAAAACGCAAGCGAAGGTCGGTATATAAAAGGAATGGGCGTGTAAGGTATTGTGGTAATCACGCAGTGCATTGCGGTTAAAAATCCAGAAGCATCGTGGGTTGAAATCGAAAATTTTTGTCCCTGCACAGATTAGGTCTGCTGGGTCGTTTTCCTTTCACTATCACAAAAAATTCTCATATACATTTTGTAGATACGGTCTAAAGATGAGGAATCTCTCGTCAAACAAGCCTTTAATGTCATTCGACTTACACTGTAATGAATATGTCAGAATACTTTAAGCTTCCTGACTTTAACCCTGATTTATTAGATATAGCTATGGTAAAAAGCTATGTAAGTTCAATGAAACAGGAATATATCTTATATTGGCAAAACACCGTTCAACATTCTCAAAAATTTGAATTTTATAGATCTTTTAAAACCGATCATACCTCCTCCAGTTACTCAGACTTAGCAAGAGGAACAGCTGGGAGAACGGCTTTAATAAAACCACGAATAAGCAATCACAAACTAATGATAGAAACAGGCAGATACAATCAAACACTACGAGGGATAATAGCCATTGCCCTTTTTGTGGATGCAATCTAACAGAAGGACGAAGTTCACTTTCTTTTTCAATGCCCTACATACTCTATGATTAGGAATAAATTTTACAATAAAGTCAAGACTCTGATTCCAAATATTACCCAGTTACCTATAAACGGTTTGATCAATGAACTGATGAACTCTTCTAATTACTATGCAATATACAATTCATAAAATGTATTTCAGCTTGTCTTGATGTACATGACAAATTATTATCAAAGTAACGTAATTGCTCTGTGTTGTAATTTATAACATATAACAAAAGTAAATCGCGCGCTCTGATTGGTCAGTTAGCCACTACCATTTGCCCGTGGGTGCACGCCAAGAAACTGAGCTAGCGCGGTAAAATTTACGCAAATTCAACAAATGTCCTCTCCTGACGGTAAAATACACCGATGAAATGCACAGATGAAAAGTGGAAGTTGTTCAAAGTGGAAGTTTATTTTTTGAGGACATTAATAAAGGGAATGCAAATTTTAGTGAACTGCCCCAAACTCTTCATACATTCAACATACAGGTAATTCTTACTTACACCAACACATCCCGCGTTCAGGCCTTAGGGCGTCTTTTTCGATCTGAAATCAAAATGTACAATGTATTCCAGTTAACGAAATCAGTTGGTAAAAACGAAACAATTAAAACGAGCTAAGCGGGAATAACTGATATAAATTTTTCAACAATCATGATGTCATGCGGTCACAAAAACGCATAAAATCCATATAAAATTAACAAAACTGAAACATTCCGGGCCATAACCATTTCGAGAAACTCGAAGACGTCATCAATAATGGCTTCTGGTGTCGGCTTCGAAGAATCTCATTTACTACTCGTATTTCAGCCTTAGCGGATTTACTCCTCAGTTATATTCAATA
>OZ037779.1:8172042-8234542 GCA_964035525.1 Porites cylindrica | reverse complement strand
AAAGTCGAGACAGAAAAAATTGAGCGCAAAATTTGAATGGCACTTACTGGGCTCCGTAAAAAATTCTTGCGGCCATTTTGTTTGCGCTTAAATGTCAGCGGATTTACTCCAAAGTCAGGGGGAAAAGTCGGCAAAAAAGTCGAGAAAAAAGTCGAGAAAATAGTGGGGAAAAAAGTCGAGAAAGAAGTCGGGAAAAAAGTCGGCAGAAAAGTCGAGAAAAAAGTCGGGAAAAAAGTCGAGAAAAAAGTCGGGAAAAAAGTCGAGAAAAAAGTCGAGAAAATAGTCGGGAAAAAAGTCGAGAAAAAAGTCGAGAAAATAGTCGGGAAAAAAGTCGAGAAAAAAGTCGAGAAAAAAGTCGGGAAAAAAACGTAAAGGCGAGAAAAAAGTCGAAACAGAAAAAATTGAGCGCAAAATTTGAATGGCACTTACTGGGCTCCGTAGCTAAAGGAACGTCCGGTTACTATAAAGTTGTTTTTATCACGCTCCCTACAATTATAACAAAGTTTTCATTAAATCCCTAAATAAGTTGTTGCATATCATTATACACTGAGATAACTGCGTATAGTTGTATTATGTACTATCCTCTCTTCAGATTCTGTTTCTTTATGCCCGTTAACACGCACAAACAAACACAAAAAGGCAGTAATCAAAAATCAATGCAATCTGGGAACTCGAATGATCAAACTTGAAAATGCTGGGCTCCGGGCTCCGCGCAAAATGTCTTTGGGCTCCGGGCTCCACAGCCAAAAAAGGATCAGGGCTCCAGTCAGTAAAATGATAGGGCTCCGGGCTCCACAGCAGAAATTTCAGGGCTCCAGGGCTCCAGGGACCCCCCCTTTGGGACCCTGAGCTTTCTCCTTGAGATTTTCACGTGACACTGAAAAATTTCCCGGTGAGGACATTCGAAGGGCTTAGAATGGGGTTTGCTTGTACCCGTTGGTACATAAAATCAGCGAAAAAGTGTTGATCATCTGAGATGATAAGTTGATTTTAAGAGATTGACAAACTGGGTAGTATTGGAAGCTTCCGCGACGGTCAATGAGCGTGTAGAGCTTTAATATCCTTCGTAATGAAGCCCGCTGTAATTGGCCTCAGCTTCGATCAGCTGTTGCGGAGTCCGTGCCGACACCCTTCTTTACGTTGTATGTCTTTTTTGTTTTTTCGGCGAAGCTAATAAAATAAGAGAATTCCTCGACTGAGTCGAAATCTAGTCTTTTTCTTGTTATCAACAGAATTGATCGTGAAAGTGGAAGTCCTAACCCTAAGCAGTATTTAAAAATAATTTCGTACATATCAAGTTGTTTCTTTGTTTTTTTTTTTCAATTGTATCTTAACAGCTTAAAAAATTATCAAGTAATCAACGCCCCAAATCAACATAAATCAATTTCCAAGGTGCATTAGAAACGACAAACCTATTATAACTGATTATTTTCACAATTGTCAATATACTGAATAATCTTGATTTCTCTGCACTACATAACAGATAGACATAAGGCGAAAACGAACCAACAAGATCTTCAGTTTTTAAAAATTGAGAAAAGGGATTTTTATATCCTGCTTTTAAATGTAATGTTATTTGCCTTTTACCTCCATCATGCAAGGGGCCTGATCCAAGGAAATCGGAACAGCGGCTTTCAGTCCGTTCACTTACCTCGCCTGCGACTGTATAGACTGTAAACTATATGCAACAAACACGCAATTCGATTTCGGTGAAATGAGTTGAACGACTGAGAAACTAGGTACAAATCAAGAGCAATTTATGAAGTCTTCGCATAAAAATTATAATACTAATTCTTCAAATAGTCACATATTTTGTGCAAGAGTCTTATCTACCGTAGTTGGTTGTGATACCCAGGCCCTCAGCGGAGTGTATATGATAGACTGATTTCCCAATGATTCTCAATCATAATTCCCAGAGCGAAGGCCGTACGCAAAAACGGACGTTCCGCAAATTAAGAAATTACGCCAGCTAGTGGCGATTAGGGTAGAGGATGGGAGCGGGAGTAAAGAGCGCCATATCTAGAAACCGAAGACCGCGCCGATCTCGATCAAAGAGTGTCATCACCCTTGTCCAGCGGAACCGACCCTGTGCCCGTTTCACTGGACAAGCGTAACGCGTACTCTGTGAACGAGATTGGAAACGGCGCATAAACGTCTCTGGCACCCAGGGTGAAGGGCTGAGGGGCGATGCTGCTTGTATGAAAAACAGAACCGCGTAAGAGGTATAGTGAAACCAGCGGAAGTCCGGCAGCAGCAGTCGGTTTATGAAAAAAAGTTATGAAAGTTGTGTTTTGATTAGGCAATAAAAAAAAGCAAGAAATGTAAATCTTATTGGGCAAAAGGGGGCTTAGCCTGCAAATACCCGCAGCTTTTTATCCTCGCTCCTCGCCGGAAGAGACGTTCCTTCCGTGAGGAGAAAAGAGGGACGACTGTATTCGCTGGTTAATGGGGGCTTTATTAGACAAATTTTAAAAACAACCACTAAAGAAGACCCATGTGGGTGTGGCTCGAGCTTTATTTGAGCCCTTGAATACCTTGTCAAAAAAGACCCACAAAACCTATTTACAATTACCTAATCATAGAACAAAGCAAAAAGAAAAGAAATACAGTAGCCATGTAGGAATTGTTTGGCCATGAAAATATTGCATTTTGATAATCCTGGAAATACTTTTGCAGTTATTTTAGGAAAGTTCAATTGGCCACTGTAAAGACGTATTGACTCTCGTCCTTTTGTAAGACCAGCTCCCTGGATGGAATGAGTGCGCCGAATTTATTCCTGTTCAGGTTTTTTTTCTATTCTTTTGTTTTCATTTTTCTATGACAACTTTATTGTAATAAGGTGTATAATATCAGAAACTCATATTATACCCCTTATGAGTTTCTGATAATATACAATAACTTAATAAAAAAAATAAAAAGAAGACAAGTTTGAAATTAAACATTTATTTGAAAATCAAATATTCTTAGGAGTAAAAAATATAAAACAACTTGCAAAAAGATATAGACTCCTAGTAAAACAGTATTTTGAAAATATTACGGTCAAGCTAGTCGCCATTTCGTTATGATAAAAAATTAAAAAATTGACAAAAAAATTAATATTATAACTCGGGACTAGCTTGCGAAGGCGACGTCATTTAAGTTGAAACAGGAGCTCCTGGTTGAAAATAATAGGAAACTTCAGCAACAACGACGGCGACGTCAACGAGACCCCCCCCCCCCCCCCCCAAAGTAAAGTAACGTTCTTTTTTTTTCGATTTTTTAAAGGCGACAAATTTGAGAGGTCCATGTCCACCCTGAAAAGTCGCAAAAGCACATTTCATGTCTTCGTCGTAAAGTGACGTCAAAAAATGTTCAACTGTGATGCACGAGTAAAGTTGTCAGGCGCTTTCCATTTTATAGAGATTTCGGAAATTTCGGTTGGAAATATAAATGGAACACACGGCTTTCCACTGGAAAATTCCAGAAATTCCAGGGAATAAGTGAAATTTGGCTCTCTTTCTCGTTGGAAACTTCTCCTATAAAAAGTGCGTTCCACTTACAGGTTTTCACGAGTTGTCACAAAGCCTTATCTGAGCCGCCATTTTGAATTTTTGGACGGAAAAGGGAACGAATGCAACCCGGCGTTCATCACGCGACGGACATTTCCACCAAGATGTCCAAAAACGTTTGGTAAATGGAAAACGCCCGTTGATTTGACCACTAAATCTATTGCTTTTTTGACGTTCTTGTTGCCGTCGCCGTCGTGGGTTGTTATTGCGCTCTTGAGCTCACTAATAGAAAACGGATATGACTTTCTGCGAAATTTTGAAATAACTTTGTACACTGGCACTGAATAATTATTTTAATATCTATCTTTCTTTAAACTGCATCTTTATCGCTTAAAAGTGTACAAGTAAGCAAAGCCCGGAAGCAAGGTAAATCAACATCTACAGTTTCTTAAAACCGGGAAATTTAATCAATCACGGAAATATTTACAAAACTCTTAGTATACTTGATATTCTAATTTTCTATGGGCTAAAAGATAAAAGTATTTAAAAGAGAGAACGAACCAAGAAAATCTATAAAATCCAAGAGCCATACAAAAAAACAAATTGTACTTAAAACCCTGCGATTATAAAAATGTAACTTTGAAGGGATAATTGTTGGCCTGCAACAATTGTATTTCATTCACGAAAATTAACTTAACTAGGTTCTGTGTGTTACAAGCAGCTTCCATTCGTATTGAAGACAAAACCCCTTGACGGAAAGGTAGACTGGGACCAGGCTCCTTAGGAGGGAAAAAGGACGAACAACAACCAAGCCGGAATAAAGGAGCGAACCATGCAGGGGTTTGAGGACTTCCTAGTCCCCTGCTCGGCTTGCTTCGCTCGCCGATTCTGTATGCCTTTATGCTGTTTACGCCACTACTTGCCTTTTTTCCACTACGCAGCCTGATCCCAGGCAAGCGAAACGGCGGCTTTCAGTCCTGTCACTATATTGTAAAAAAGGGGCGAGTCATGCGGGTGTTTAAGGACTCCCTAGTCCCCCCCGTTTGTCTTGCTTTGCTCGCCGATTCTGTATTCCTTTAAGCTGTTTACACCATTACTTGCCTTTGTTCCACCAAGGAGCCTGATCCCAGGTAAGCGGAAGGGCGGCCTTCAGTCCAGGCACTTGATGACATTCTTTCTTTCTCCATGTTCTCCAGTTACCGGTATTCTTTAATTGTCTTCCGCTTCCAAAGCTTGCGCTTTTAAAGTAATATGCTTTTGAAATGGTGGTTTGTAATCTGTGAAGTCGATATCAGTTCCATATCTAAGTCTACGAATTTCTCTTCCTCGCAATAGATCGTCCTGTTGACAAAACGAGAAGAAATGGAATACACCAGTTTGTTGATTGAAAATAATTTGATTGGTTAAACCTGAAAAACACAGCCGACATTTCGCGACGCCACCACTGGTTTTCCCGCGAAATGACGTCTGAGAAACGAGCGCAGAACTGCCCACATCTGCGTAGTGAGGCGTCCTCAGGATGGAATTTATACCCTCGTTTCTAAAACGTCATTTCACAGGGAAACTAGGGGTGACGTCGCAAAATGTCGGCTGTCTTCTGAGGTTATTAACAGTGCTATCAGACGCCTGGCCTTATATTGTTGGAACATTTGAGTAACTTTGCTCGTGCATGAGCTCAGAAACGAGCAGATGGCTGCTAGATCTGACAATTGAAGAAAGCGCAGAATCACTTTACGATAAATAAGCTGAACGAAAAGAAAAAAACAGATACAAATTATGGGCAGTTAATGAAGTCCGGAACAAAATGATAACAATTACTTATCAAATGTAACACGTCTTGTGCAAACAAGTTCAATACATTTGTATACCATCTGCTCTGACCACCTTGGAGGAGTTGAAATCAACTTATTATTAACTTTGCAGCGCTCGAATTGACAAGCTTCTTTGCAAACCAGGTGCCTAATGCTAGTCTTACTTACAGTGGTTGGTTGTGATACCCAGGCTCTCCGCGGAGTGTATATTATGGGCTGTGGTTTTTCATTGATGATTCCCAAAGCGGATGCTGCACGCAAAACAGAAGACTTCCGTACAGATGTCACACCAGGAAGTGGTGCTGAGGATGGAGGCTAAAAAAAGACAAGACATTTCAAGTTTGTCTTGCGAAATAAATGGAGGATATTACATGGTCGCGCGGAGATACGAAATTTCTCTTCGAGTGTTGAAAAATATTTCACTCGTTCGCTGCGCTCACTCGTGAAATATTTTTTCAACACGAGAAGAAAAATTTCGTATCTCCAAGCGGCCATGTAATGTTCTATTTATTATATAAACACCAATGAAATACCAAACCAGTTTTTTTGGTGTGAAAGGAGCGATTTATTATGAAGCCATAGCAACGGTAATATTTTCATATGTGAAGATATCAAATTTTCGCGCGAAAGCTCACCTGGTATTTCATTGGTGTTTATATAATAAAAGAACATAAGGTACCTACCACGACGAAACCCAAGTGGATATGACACGCCAAATACTTAACGAAGCCAAATCAAGCACCCGAAATGATTATTGGACAGGGACACGTAACAAAATTTAAGGGGGGAAAAGGTGGTCTGATGCAGAATACAGCCAAAAATACCTAAAAATCCAGTCAATTCTCAACTAAAGACGATCTGTTTTTTTCAGGCGATTACTACAACTAACCTCTTCCTGCTTTTTATCTGCTGGTGTCTTTACACTAGGCATGTGTGTCTTAGAAGAACCCGCTGACTTTGGTGCTTTCTTTCGCGGGCTTCCACCACCTATAGCATACAAGTAAAAAAGTGCAATGTGCTGAACGTTACTACGTTCCACTGGATATGTGTCACAACACATTCCCCTACATTTACAGTGTAAAATAAGCACAAGCAAGAATTTTAGGAGACGGCAGAAACGTGCCAGCAGTGACAAATTACATCTGAAAACAAAGCATATTCTAATGGGCCATTTACGAGTTCCAAACGCTCTCACTTTCAAAATGAGGCTACGTGCAAAAAACCCGTTCTTGTGAAAATGCATCTTACTTTCATTGAAATAAAAAATCGTTTTCATATCAATGGTTTAGCACTTAGACTCGCTTTGAAAGGCTTGGGCCAACTCGGAAATGGCATGTTGCAGGCGACCAGAGGAGCCCGCAAACCTAATCTCCGGGTTGTTATTACACATGCGCAGCATGTTGCAGCAAGCATTAGTTTAGACTTCCACTAAGAATGAACGGAATGTATATAACGCAATCTGATCACGCCCGTTTGGACCTTTTCTCGCGCACGTGACACGTACGCAAAGCACAGCATTGGAGTTGGAGCTCTTGTATAGATCTCGCCCGGAATCCCAAAACTTTAGTTATTACCAGTTAACAGTCATTTTATTGCATAGCGTTTGATTCTTCAGGAAAAGTAGGCCTTATTCCTGTGTGAAAGATTCTAACCACTAACCTTCAAAGAGGTCTGGGACCCAGAAACGAGGTTCTCACGGATAATTGCAGTCCCGTCTTCGACCGCCATGTTTTTGTTTCGACCTAAGGCCGTTGACCTTTGGTTTTTGGCGTAATGAGCATGATCAGTACACAAATCAGCTGACAGGGTTGCAAGCTGTGATAATTTCGTTTGGATTTCATTTAAGAGAATGCATGGAACGTTGCTTCTCCCCCTTACAAGAATAAACTATTGTTTCTTTTTAAAATACAATTTATTGGAAATAATTTTTTTTAAACAAGACATTGATGTAGCTACTAAAGAAATTCTCGCTCGTTCTCAGTCCCCGCCATCGTCGTCGCCATCGTCAACGTCGTCACCAGGCCCTTCTTGGTCATCATCGCCTTCGTTCCCAAGCCCTTCCGCGTCACTGGACTGCGCCTTGGACTTTGGCCGGGGTGCAAATTTCCCTGGTGAGGAAAGATGCGCAAACATCACTGGGACGCCTCAGGTCTGGGCAGGGTCTGTGTGCTTCATTCACCTTGACTTGTCGTCTGCCGAACTAACTTGACTGCATAGAGGTTTGTTGTTTGGCCCAGTGATACACGCAGTAACGTTGGTTTTGTTTCTCTGTGACACGAAACCTCGGTGGCTATGAAGAAAGGCTACGCGTGCAAAAAGGTGCAACAAGGCAAATACTTGACGACAAAGCAAAGCGGATGATAGCAGCACAAAAGCAACATTAGCTGTCATAACTACACGCAAATAAACACCGACCTACCGGTTGCCTATATGAGAGCGTTGCGTATGGCTCGCTGGTTAGGAGCTGCACTTCTCTCATGATCGCCAGTTGTGGGGATTTTTTAGCCGGCTGCCGATTGTTTTTTGTTGAGTGAATATTTTACAGTACATGCAGAAGATATCAAGTAGAGGAACTGACAAAAATATATATACAAAGACGACTAAATAGAAAGTTTAGCCCGAGAAAATATCATCAAGACGATAATCAACCCGACCTGTACCGCTTCAACCTTGTAGCAAAAACACTCACTGACTCCACAGAAATTTTCGTCCCTCGTGTTACTTTAACTGTCGTAAAGATAATCAAACCAAAAGGCTTTCTGGGGACCCGAGGACAGTCCCCAATAGAAAAGGTACAAGTTGTCAGAAAACAAACTGTCAGGGCTTGACGCATAGAAAGATTCCTCAGTTGAGCCACTGGTGGAAAGAGTTCTCCTGAGGTTGTAAAGGTTTGAAGTTGGTAAGAAGGCGAGAGAGAAGCCTTAAGAGACAGAAAAACGAAGAAAGTGTTAATGAAAATGTACAGTAGAGATAAAAAAGAACCTTGGGTACAGCACAGCAACATTACCCAAAGAAAATAACAGGAATATAGAGGATAGAAATGCTGGACACAGAAAAAGTCAGTGCAAATTAAAAACGGACAATGAAGAAACATATTCCAAACTTCACCGAAATATTTCTTCACGTAATAAATTAAGTGATAGCGCTTCTCAAGTGTACTGACAGTATACTAAGCATACGATTCACATTTACTTATATGTAGGACTGGGTACACTATTTAAAATTAAGATCCGAAAAAATCACAAAGAAAGGGGATGGCTGGTAGCATTTCAAACCAGTTCAAACTAGGTGTCCTGAGTAACTACACAAATGCTTTGGTTTGCGATTGGCCTAATTTGCCTTTACTTTGAGTCGTAAATGGTTGTAATTGTCTGTTCCGATTGGCCCTTTGCAGAACCTAGTCACGTGCTAGGTTAGCACTAAGCAACGATTCGCTGGATGGGGGTTCATTTAGATTACAAAGCTCTGAGTGCGATTTTGTCCAGTCATTTCGTTTAATTTTCAACAGAAAAATAAGACTACGAATGCTTCGCCCGATCGCACTCGAATGAATGAACGGTTGGATGGCTTGCCATCCAGCGAGTCATTGCTAAGTGGTATCCAAGCACGAGATCACGTTCTCCAAAGTCTATTCGCCACAGTAATTGTTCTGGTTTTGAAATGACGATACTGACGGGAAAACCACTTTAATTACTGCAATATAAGGCTCTTTATATTCGTTTTACTTACGTTTTTTTTTATCCACTGGAGGCGGTATCTCATCCCATCTTTTCTGTACAATGGCTACCACTCGAGGATCAGCGTAAGCTTTCGCCACATCTAATGCGGTATGACCTTTCTTGTTTTCTAGCTGAACTTTAGCACTGAATAAAGGCAAACAAAATGAAACAGTGAAGGAAAAAATTAAATAAACTTAGGTTGTGTTCTAGTTAGATAAAAAATTTCTGGTTGGTTAGTTGGCCAGTTTTCTGTGCCAATCTGGCAATCGGGATAGCGCAATCCACACGCCAGATATCAGATATTTGCATCGCAGTTTTGTATCAGTAAGACACCTCTTTTTGAGAAGAGCAGGAAAGAAAGAACCTGCCAGAGAAAGATAAACGTAATGACAGAGTCATCAAGGGAGGAACTCAAAGTGGAAGATCAATGGTTGGAAGTCTTAACAAAGAAACAAAAGCTGAAGTATTTTGGCCATTTGAAAAGAGGTGAGGGCTTGAGAAAGATTATCTTAGAAGGAAAGACAGATGGGAAAACAGAAAGACCAAGAAGGTAGTAGGATATACGGGATGTTCTCGATATGTCACTTACAGATGTTGGAAGATTGGCACTTGATACAGATCGATTGGCCCTTGATAGAGAGAGGGCACGATCTCAGGCTATACGTGAGCTGCTGCTCACCTACTCATCAGTGAAGTCTGGGAAGCTAGTCACAACCGCGTTCCATCCAAGATAAATCAATCAAAAGCCCTTTTGGTTCTGAAATGGTTGATCCCGGTATAACATGACCATCTAGGTTTAAGCAAACGTTTCAAACATACCCCTTGGAAATGAGGAATTCGACAACAGATTCTCTTGAGCTCTCTATAGCTCTCATCAGAGGTGTTCCACCGTTAATTGTTTGTGCATCCATTTCTGCTCCATGTTCAAGAAGTAACTGGACAAGATCAATCTGCCCCGAGTGGCAAGCATGATGCAGTGCCGTCCACTTGAAGTTATCTCGAGCATTGATATCAGCACTGGAAAACAAAAACCAAAAAAAAGAAAGAAATCAGAGGTCCTTCACTGGTGCTAGAAAGTCATTTATCATTTATTTATCTTGTACAACAGAACATAAAATAATGCTTCTCCTAATAATCAACAACGGAAATCGTTTCAAATCACTGCACAATAAAATTTAGACAAAAAATAAAGCTGTTCTTGCTCTTTAGAATTTAAACCTAATTGTTACCATGACACTTTTGGCAATTGCATAAGAAAAAGTGCTTCAAGGAATCCAGGAAAATTCACTTAGCATCACTTTCATTGACAAAGCCAGCTTTAAGAAGAGGGATGAAGAGGTCGAATATTTGATATTTTTTTCGTAACTGTCTGTCAGAGCTGAAACTTTGCCTGCACGCATTTAAATTTATCAGTGTTGACAAAAACAGAGTTTCTATTCTCAAAAATCTCAATGGCCAATATAAGCAGCAGCAGTGAGTAAAAATCTTGATTTTCCAGTTTACTTACCCGATCTGTATCAAATACCGAGCTACATTAATGTTTCCATGCGCACAGGCGGCCATAAGTGGAGTCTTGTAGTACTTATCCCGTTGATCAACAGGTATTCCTCTGGCAAATGCTGACTTCAGTGTCTCTACATCGCCTACCTTCGCCGCATCACTAATATTCATGTAAGTAATATCTGAAAGACATTCAGTTTAAATCCTGTTTAATGAGCGGAGATAGTTGGATTAAGTACACGTTTTGCTGCTGTACATCAGTTTGGTTTTGAGACGTGCTGTGTTTTCACCTTCATATGCCTTTAAAACACTTAACATTTTAGAAAAAAAAGCGTTATAACAGTTCTTTGGACACGGCCAAAATCTGATTTTGACAGATGTTGAGAGTTTCGATAGCCGTCAACTGATACCCATTTCGAGCCATGGGAAGGGGGGAGAGGCTCAAAAGACTGCCATTGTGGGTTTCGATATGATCGGAATAAACAACTAATGAGGATACCAATAGTTTTCACAAAGATGGCTAACCCCTGAGCAATCAAAATTGGCAAAATTTGCAAAGGACAAATGTTTAAAATTTTGGTTATTTCTACCTTAATTAATTTCTTCAAGAGACAAGAAAATACCATACGATTCTATCCACTAACACAATAGTTAGAACAATATCGCATGCCCCTTTCAGTGAATCTTTTAGTGGCTGTGACGGTTACTTTGAGCACATAAGCATTGCCAATTCCAAAAAGACGGTATCTACTCCTCACGAATGTAGAACTGCTGAAATTAGAAAACTAAAACTAACTTAAATGTAAACTAAAAACTCATTTGTTTGGTATTGCTTCTTTATAGTTCTGTGGACTATTGTTGGTAGTAGATTTTTAAATTAATATTTTAAATTAGATTGAGTACAAACCTGGAAAATTGAGATACCATGAAGAATCATCTTGTATTGGATGTGATGGTGGATTGTCTCTATCGAATCTGGTGTTGTCTGTGAAATGCTGCGGATGTAATTCAACAATTAGTGTTCATTAACATACAGTATACTGATTCAAATAGATGGCCCTTTAAGAAATTAATTTAGTGATGATGTGGAAATTCACATCTTTAACAATAAGAACATGAAATTAAAATTTATGAATATGAAAGCAGGCCCTAAGATGACTGTGTTTTCATTCAATATTTCTACGGTAGACAAAAAATAAGCACAACTATTTGACTTTATCAGCGGACGAAAGCCACCAGGCATAATTTCTAATTCCAGAACCTGTCTTCTAGCAGGGCGCAGTCTAGTGACTTACTTTAGGGAGATTAAAAAGCCACAAAAAGCACTTGGTTTAGAATAACAAAATGACAACTTTGTGCATGCACATGCAACCAACTTGTTGGCCACCATATTCAAGCATGTCAGTGTTGTTTTGACATTATTTCAGGATGATGAACATACCACATATCTCTCCACATAATCAGCTGGAGGGCCTCCGTGTCTTGTCCGAGGACCATCTGGTGCTGTACAGATAGGAACTGGGATTTTCGTCTTACCCTGAAAAATAAACCTTATAGTTAAAACTAGTTGTTATACGTGTACTTTGGTTAAAACTAGTTATTAATGAACTTAACAGGGTTAAAGAACCTTTTCACAGTCAAGCTATTCAGCAAATTCCGCCTATTATATTTTACTTTCACCACAAAGAAAGCAAAAAAAAAAAAAATGTAACAATTAATTATAGATCATACTAAGCACAGTAATATATGGAATTAGCACTGCTGTAATCTAGTTTAATATTTGTAAGTATTGCCATGTAAGTGTGTAAATTCGCTACTTGTTTTTTTTTCTTTTTATTACTTTATTTATTCTGGGTAAATTTTTTTTCTTTTCTGTGTGTGTTTTACTTGCAATAAAAAAAAAACAAAAAAAAAACAAACAAACAAACAAAAGTTCCACCTGTTATTTAGAGTTACTTACTAAAAAGGAGAATATTGCATTATGCTGTTAAAAAAACCGGGCTCATATTGAAGTTTGAGGCCTTACGACAGAAACGTTGTAGTGAATGGTAAAAGGCTGATTACTGACATCAGCCTTAAAACAGTTTGTAGGTAAGATACAATAATTATTGCTGTAGGGTTTGCACTCACTTTGACTTCACGGGAATTTCCTACAATTTCCTGCGAAAAATTTTCATTTAAAAAACACTGAACCGTTCTTCTTTAGCTCAGAACAACTCACCTATCTCGCACTATTCTTCACAGTTTTGTAAATGGAGATTGGACTGGGAATAATGTTTTTCCTTTGCTGTTCAAATGTGATTTTTCACATTTTTCAGTGGACCTACAGATTTATGATTTAGTTCATGCCCAAAAGTATTTCTCCCAACACTCCCAAATAAAGGGATGAAGAAGTCAGTGCACAATAACACTGCACTATATCCAGCCATGTAGCATTATACTTTAAGCAAACAGTTACCTTCTTCTTCTTTCCTTTTTTTCCACCTCCTTTTTTCTTTTTTTTCTATAACAAACCACCAAGTAAGAGAAATGTCAAAAGAGAACACTACACATGTATGTACATGTACGTGTAAAATGTGTATGACTAAAAACTCAGCACAGTTAATTAACAAGGTCACAAAAACTTGAAAAAGAAAATCAAAACCAAATGTTTTTGAAAGCATTCATTTTTTATTTTAACATTTTTTAGCCTTGTAAGAGTGATTAACAATATGACTCTATCAATGATTAATGTAAATCATCATCACCAACAACAACATTATTGTCATTCAGCAGAGCTACAAGTGCAGCAGTGTAGGTTCCAGTAAGAAGTTAGTGGTAATTAAAAAAATAAACACTGTATCCATTTCAAGCAATACCTTTCCAACTACAACCATAAATTGCTGCAACAGAGAGAGAGAAAAATAAAGGTTAACTTTAGTTTTCAAAAGTTTGAAAATGTTCCCTGCCCATTTATAATTTATTATTATAGCTTGTACAGAAAATAATCAGTCTTAAACTTTGCTTTTAATAAAAGTTGTTTTCTCAAGGACGAAATTCCTTATACATACCTTACTAATAAATTTTTTACAACTAATAAACATTGGATAATCTAAAGCATCGTCTTTATTAGGGTCATGTATTTGAGCCAGTTTATTCAAATCCTCTACATCTACTGGACAATCTGTAAACAACAAAAGCACACATACATCTGTATTAGCACTACATTAATTTAAACTTCTGTTATAGCACCCATGATATATAATTAAATTACGGGTTAATTATTTTTAAAGAGCAAATATTTCCTTGGATAAGCGACCAGGCAATTATTTAGAATAAGTTTTCCTTTCAACAAAGTGTAACCTTGTTTTCGCCGATCTTGAATAGAAATATACAATAGTCTTTCCTTTGTTAAAACAGTAGTTGAGGTGAGGAGGCCTAATTCAGCCAATGTAAGTTAAGGTAGAGTTGAAAGAATATGGTGTACTGTACATGTAAATGCCCACATGTAACTCAACAGCTTCCTTCAGAAGTGTCAACAAGATCTGGTGTCCACTGTACCTCCCTCTGTTCTTAACTTGCTGGGCAGGCAAGTGAAGTTTTTTGAGGAATTCAAATTACAGAAGAACTGTGTTATCAATCCTGCTCATCAAAACGTTTAATATAATTCTGGGACCAGTTGAAATGACTTTTGGGCTAGTACATGCTAGCTACAGCTTGCCCAAATGGCAAGCTGTAAATTATTAGACTTTCTTCATCATTACATGTCTACAGCTATGCTACAGATTAAGACGGAATCCATAGTCAGGAAATTGAGTAATTTTAATTTTCAGTGTACAAAAATCTTGTAGCAGAATAATAATATTCTTTTTCACTGACTTTCTCAGGGCTATAGATATACATTTGTATAGTGACAACTGTATCTGTAAAAACACCAGTCCAAGAAAATAACTTTCAAGTGTCTCATAATATCATTCAATGCAACAACCAGTTGCAAAAATTTTGAGACATGAAGTATCTGTAACCCACATAGGAACCCTTCTTGTCACCTTGCTTGGCTAAACACGATCTTATGTTTTCATTGTTTTTAAGTTTTTACTGTACTTTGGCAACTGGTTCTGACGGAAATAATAAATGTATCTCAAGTAAACAAGTATTTTCTAACTTTTAAATCTGCGAAGAAAATTACAAACGTGCATTTTTGCTGACTAAAGGACTTACTTATAGTCTGTAAACACATGACAAAGTTGTCTTTAGTTATTTTTCCTTGTCTACTCCCATCTTCCTCCTCTGGATCAAACTGATAAAAAATGTTCAGCACTTTTTCCTCATGTTCTTGGATCCAGTCATAAAGCTACAAAACAGAAGAAAACAAAACTAAACAATCAACCCACAATCATCTGTACATAACTGTGTACATGTATTAAACATTGGGTCCAATTGTGTTTCCTAAAGCTGGTCAACTGGATCAAGAGACCGCAGCAAGGTGTTCATCAGGCCTTGGAGGACGGAGAATTCGCCATTACTACGCAGAATTCTCTGGCTAATGTTAAGACTATTTTTTATTCAGACGTGGAGCCTCTTTCTATAATACACCTTTCTCTTGCTACTAAAATTCTATATGAAACCCCTACCTGCAGCCTTAACCCTCTAATAATTTTGACTATTATAAAGTGATGAACATCAACTTTCTCTTAACAATATCAATAGATGATCAAGAGACAAGGTAAAGAGAATTCATAATGATCACCTGAAGGAAAATGTTTTGATCTTTCATCAAATTCTCTCCACTGATTCTTTAAGGAAATGTATAGAGATAATTCTAGAGAATTTGCATGTGGATACTGGGGAGTAAAAAGTTAATAAATGTGGTTACCACTGGCTTCCAATAATACCTACTCTGATAGCATAAGGCTCTCCTGTTCTACTTCCTCCTTTTGACAATTTAGCAGACTGTTTTTCTGCCTTACGACATTCTTTAAGAGCATCCTTATGCTCATTATCCTTTGCCAACAGTCTGGGTGTTTTTCCTTCTTTGTTCTTTAATGTTGATGGACAACCTGTTAGCAAGAAGGAATTATGCTTGTCCAAACAAATTTAAAAAATACACAAAAATTAAGTTTCACAAATGTGTCTGACTCCAAAAATGTGAAAAGACAAAGAAAAGTATAATTAAAACAGACATTTAGAAATTATCGTTTTTTTTTCAAAGGTAAAGGTCAACACATTTAGCACAGAAAATTCCTTGAGGATGCTATGTGGTAATGTGTTCACGCCCAACTGGACAAAGGGCTCACTGCTATTTCTGCGGAAGGAACTTAATCACTTTGACCTACACTATAAATCAGTTTAAGTGACCAGTGGAAACAAGGTTTTGGTATGGTTACAGTCAAATCACTCTTGACAGACAGTTCTAAGAAGGACACCTCTCCAAGACAGACACCCAGTGTTGATCTTTACCATTTTTCAGTCTTTGTACTGTAACTACTATACTCTCTGTAAGACGGACACCTCTCTAAGATGGACAATGGACAATCAAGAAGTGCCTTCAGTCAATGTTATTAAGTGTTTCCTATTTCTACAGGTCATCATGACCCGTACATCAGTATTTGTGGAGCTCAAGGGGCAGAACCTGCAAAACTGTTCTGCAGACAAGTGCTAAGCGAACTGACTAGACAGTTACGTTTATGCCTCTTAAAGCAAATAACATACAGCTATAACAGCCATTTAAAACAACTGACCTCTTTGTGCCAGAAATTTGCATATGGGTCCAAATCCCTGTTGAGCGGCATAGTGCAAAGGGGTGTTACCATCCAAAGCAACTTTACCAAGATCAGCACCATAAGCTGCCAAAACTCGAATCACTTCAAAGTGCCCATTCAAAGCTGCCCTATAAAAAAAAAACAAATAAACTAGTTTAACCATTCACTCCTGGAGATTTTTGCCGAAAAACGTGTTTTGAAGCTAGTCGCAACTTGAAAGACATGAGTGATGACTGCATGATATCTGAGGGGTCGGAGTGGAGGGAGGTACTTTCTGGAGACTGGGAACTAAATAGCAATGTTTTTATGGAATTGGAATTTGAAATCAACATGGTGGTAGTTTAAATCATGAGTTTCTACTCACTTGTGGGCTGAATGGTTATTTTCACTGTCTACTGCATCATAATCAGCTCCAGCCTCCAAGATTTCCCTGGCACACCCTACACTTCCAGCTGCACAGGCTGCGTGAAGGGCTGTCTGGCCAGTTATCTAACATTTAAAAGGAAAATAAAATTACAGAAAAAAGTTTAATTGCACTTGTATTCTCTGTTTTCAAAAATAAAAATGCCAACCAATCTCAAAAAATCAGTAACGTTTTTAGCCCGCATAAGAGCTTTCCTGGCTGCCAGCTATATTAAATGCTGCTTCACGCAAAACCCTGGAAATTCAAGTGTCCTCTATTGCAAAATGAAGAACCCTTTTGACCTGAAAATTTGTATGAATAATGATGTTTAGCTGTGCTTATACCTTATGAAAGTAGAAACACAGAAGAATCAATAATTCCCTAAGCTTGAATTTTAGTGACATCACATGAAAACCGAGAATCATAAAGTAGTATGGAAAACCTGACTACACTGACATTGTGTACACGTATATATGGCTCTTGCATTGCATGTATGTTCATAGGCAATTTCTTCTTCTTAATTGAGGTCTGTACTCTGCATTATACATCATTTTATAAGCTCATATAAATCTGAATTGTAACATACTGCATGAACACTATTTGGATCTGCCCCAGCGATAAGAAGTGCAGCTACAATGTCATCAAGTCCAGCTTCTGCAGCCACCAACAGTAAAGGCTGACCATCTTTACTCTAGTTTAAAAACAAGGAAAAGAATTCAAATTAAAATAAAAACTAAAAGAAGCTTATGGATTGGGAAATATTCATATTAACTTATGAGTACCTTGGTTGTTTTAGGGAAAGCAAGTGGGAGAAAGGGTTGAAACAAGGAAGTTTCACATTGCAGTTTTGCAGTTGGCACCATTAATATACCTGCATGTTTTTTTTAAGTTAGAGGCATAACATTTTATCCTGAGAGGGCTTGGATTTTTTGTAGGGGTCCAATAATATCCAAAGATGTCCAAAGACGTTCCAAAGAGTTTCCTCTAACACAACAGGGGAACATGACCTTGTCTCCACTGACTATATATCAAACCTTACATTAAACCTACCACGTAGTTCACACTGGCACCATGATTAAGGGCAATCTGTAGACATTCGAGATGACGCTTCGTAGGCTGGATACAGTAGAAAAGTATTCCCTTCCCTTCAACGTCTCTGACTGTCAAAGAAAAAAGTTATCATGTTTACTGATAGTTATTAAATTTCAAAAGTAGGTTGAGTTTCCTGGGTTCAAACCTTTCACAGTTATTAAATTATAAAACAATATTATTACATTTATTTAAGCGAACTGCTTCAGTGTACACTGTAAGAGGTATAATCAAATAAGCAAGTTGCAAATCAAATAATAATTATTCTTGTATAAAATTCATTCAAACAAAAATATTAAATTCCTTACTTGTCAAATCTGTATCTGCCTCTGTTAAAAGAGTCAGTGCCTGGACATGGCCAAACTCTGCTGCTCGCATAGCAGGACTCCGCCCTTTCAAGTCTACCATGTTTGGACTTGCACCAAGATCAAGAAGAAATGAGATCATCTTCTCGTTATTCTTGCATGCAGCCAAATGAAGACCTGTCTCACCATTCTCAGGTTCTAGATTAACAAGTAAAATACAAATTTTGATTAAAGCTTGGTTTATGTTTCCAGGAATTTGTATCCTATCCTGCAAGCAAGCACTTTGTTTAGAGATTGCGAGAGTCATTGGCACATGAGCTTTCATGACAGGATATTTGTGGTACGTCAACCAACCAGTTTCCTACCCAGCCTGGCAGGGTTTTCAGGGGGCATAGCCAGGATTTTTCCAGAGGTACAAAGAATTTTTCAAATCCGCCTGCTCCACCTGCTCCCCCCAGCCCCCTTCCCCTCAAAGTTCCAAATTATGTTCAGGTATCTCCATTATAGGTGAGGTCCCTGGGTTCCAAACTAATCCGTGCTTGGTAGAAGTTGAAACTTCATATCATGTAAACACTTCCTTGCGTCCTTATAACTTTGCATAACAGTTATGCAGTAATTTACTGCTGGCCATGTGAGCGAAGGGCACTGTACACAGACAAATTTAAAATAATTATCTTATATTCATTTGGGTTTTTTATTATTCACCTTTTTAAAATTTATTTGGTTTACTTCTCTTTACTCTCTAATTTTTCAGCTACGAATGTGCGTACCGTGCATACAGGTATAGCTATACCCCTGGTTTTACATGTACTTGAGTGGCATATCAAGTTTCCTGAGGGTAACTGTGAGACACATATCGGTAGTTCTTAAATGAAAAGTTTTCTCACAGGTTGCAGAAACTGTATCCCTGGTATAATTCCAGCTCCGTCAATTTTTAATGTTTCGTGGATTAAGTCAGCGAAATGATGGCTTTGTTGAAGATTAGAGATGTATTGTTGTAAGATACCAATGTTCTTTTTCATTTCTTTAGTACTTTGTAAATTGCTGCCTATTGACTTAAACTTCTACATCTGGAAGCAAATCTAGAGATGCAACAAATGAAGATTATTTGGACTCTTGGTTATAATTTACTGATCAGGAAAACTTGACCGGCTACCATTTGTTTAGCTCAAACTTGCAAGTTTCCCACACAATCAGTCAATTGTCTTTGGCTGTGTTAATACTATTTGACTGGCCACTTTATAAGCTTAAATAAATGAGTGACAGTAAGGCATATCATACAATGGGCAAATCACAAAATCACTAATACTGTGCGCTAAATTCAGTTCTGTCGCCTATTTTGGAGCTGAACAAAGTCAAAAGGCGGTGTGACCTGATCTATTCATCTCCTAATCCATTAATCTTTTTGTCTATAATAAAGGTGTCTTTCTAAATGCTTGCGATGTATTACAAAGAAAGCAGACTGTTAAAGAATCACTGAGTAAAATTGACAGACAAGATTTAAATCTGTTTTAATCCCAGTACGTACGATGTTGGAAATTTGAACCTGATCTTACAGAAAGCGCTTGAATGAAAATTAGATTTTGGTGGGAAGTTTCCACCACCATACAGCGATAAAGTATCTTTTCAAAGCAGCTGTTAAAATCTCTAATCGCAAATTGATCTGTATGAACAATCTTCAATAAAGTAAACTCTTGTTTATTAAATTTCCCGCCCTGCAGAACCCAAACAAATATATAGATACTCGCGCGAAAATCTATGGCGACGAATAACACCTCTGCTCTTCGCCAGTTACTAGGTTAATTGATTTTGTATTAACATAAAGAACTTCCGTCACTTACCAGAATAGTTGATCAAATAAGGAACTCCATGAGTTGTCAGCTTCTCGATTTGATCGACATCCTCGTTGCGAACCGACTGAAGTAACTTTAGAACTTGAAGTTGTTCTAAACGATCTTGGGCAATCGGCATTGTTCTAAATGGCCGCGCCGAGGCAGCGCAAGTTAGGCGCTTTTATTTCTCTCTATGAGAAAGGATGAAAGACTCCTTCGCGTGAACTTAGACTTGACACAGCACGGAGAATTCATAAGAACGACCGCAAAAGCTGGAAGTTATAATGTCACTTTGCACTTCATCTTAGCGTTTGCCTGTCTCCAGCTCTCGTTGTTAGGGAATTTTTGGCCTCCGAGAAACATCAACGAGCGTTTTCACGATTCTGATTGGCTGATATTGGTCATTATTTCTGGGTATCGAAAGGCAATAGCTGAATAGGTACTGCCAGTACTTACTTCTGATTGGCTAGTCTCGGCCTTTTATCGTAGGTGCTCAAGAGGATAAGAAGATTAAGGACTTTTATCTTACCCAGGAACCCCTTCAATCCTAGATACTTTCAAAATGGCGTCCGAACCTGCCGATGTCACATTAGAAACCTCCATGGTATGTTTTTCTTGTCCTCTAGAAAGCAACTGTCTTTGTGTTATTTCATTCACTGTTTCTGTTACTCTCTAATACAAATCACCTGTGAAGCGTGTATTACTGCGTACCTATATACACCTTGATAACGAATTTGGTCGTCAGACTAGTCTTACTAATTTGTGCATTTCAAGGGTGAAATTAAATGTGAATTATACTGGAAACATGCCCCCAGGACTTGCAGAAATTTTAGAGATTTGGTGAGTATTTACCTGGTTGCTGATTTTTATTGATCATGTCAGAAAATAATATTATTGAATGTCCCTTGAAGTATCGTTGTGGTGGACAAGAAAAAACTTCACAATGGCTAAACTTTAGATCACGCGGACACTATAAACCTCTCGAAGAGCTGCTTTTTAGTCTACTAGACGTCCAAATTTACCCCAAAAAAGCTAAAAAATAAATTCAAAGTGTATTTTATGATTCATATCTTCATTCTTCAGCATTTACAAAGCTTAGTAATTTCTCATGCTCTTAGCCTCAAAGTAAAAGTAAACTAATTTTTAAGGGCTGAGGGAGCTGCTGTTTAAAGGGTTTATGCCAGTTTCGCTACTTGTCGAGTTCGCTACTTGTCGAGTTCGCTACGTTCGAGTTCGCTACATGTTATCGCATTAATTTTGGGCGCGTGACGTCTTATTGGCATTATTTAAACAGTATGTGAACTTCAAGCACAGGATTACAATTTATTTTAATTTACAGTTAGCAGCAAGTTTGAACAGTTAGCTGATGTGGCGAACTCGAACATGTAGTGAACTTGACAAGTACATGTTGCGAAACCGGCTGTTACCATTTTAAGTTAATTACCTGATTTAGATAGATTTGTCATGGTACGTCTAGCGTGACATGCCATATATGGGCATGCATGCTTCATGCATGATGTAATCTAGAGTAGAGCACATTTTGTGATTAAAAAAAGAAAGACTTAAATGAATCTTTGTGTACCTGCATTCCATTTTATCACAAGATTTATCGACTGCAAATGCAGGGATGTGGGAGCAGTCATTTTTTCACCCGATTATGTATAAAGTTCATTCATTTTCATCCTTATCCGAGAAGACTAGAAAGTCTGAGCATTTTGCAGATGTCATGACAAAGGCGGCGCTTTCTTCTCAGTTATTGAAAGACCCTGAGTGTTGGTCCGGCCGGGCTTCGAACCCGCGACCTCCAGCTCAGCAGACCAGTGCTCTCCTAACTGATCTAACCAGGGGATGGTATTATGGTTGTCACAGGTCAGGAGATAGCCAGGGAAAAAACTTATTCTGAAATTACTAGTTGTAGGAGACAGTACAGGTATAAATTTAGTAAAAAGGTATGGTCAAATCATTAATTCACAGTTTAGTGGTTAGAATACTCAGTGGGTCTTTGAGAGCGAGAAATCAAGTTTTTCTTGACTCAATGTATTTTTGTCACCCACCTTTTATAATAATATTATTGTTTTAACAGGCAGCGAGAGGATATTATAATAACTGCAAGTTTCACAGAGTTATAAAGGTAAGAGAAAAGAACAGGTGAGCTGAACAATAACACAGCCCATAGAACTCACAATAACATGGTTTCCTGGTTTATTCCGCCTCAATCCGACTCACAAACTCTCACGAAACTCGATGAAAAAACCTCAAAGGAAAACCCGCGCTCACAATCTTTTTACAACTCGTCCAGTTCTAGCTTACTCAGCACGCACGTGCTCATTACCTTATTTGGTAGCCCTAGCCCTAATTTGGTAGTGCTGCTCAACGTCACAAAACTGTGAGGGGTAGGGTTGGTAAAACTCTCGTACACAACTCCCCTAAAAATTGTAGCATGCAATTTTTACAATCAAACGTAACTTGAAACTAATCCGATTTGCTATATGACAGTCCGGTTTATACTCAAACACAGTTCAGTTTATCAATTCTCTTCTTCTTGCAATTGTTCTGTGATTCTCTGAGCAGCCCTCTGAGCTGCAGCTCGTCTTGGTCTCTGTTCTCCTACATCAGCTCGATCTCTCTCCCCCCTTTGAGATTGATCAACATTCTCCACCGCTCTGATTTCCAAGGGACAAACTAACTGAAGCGGGCGGTCAATAGTGTGCCTTTTGTGTAACAATGTCACCCCTCTAACGACATCACCTTTGCCTTTGGTAAGACACACTACTTTTCCCTTTCTCCATTCTCTGCGGTTCTTTTCGTCTCCAATGATGAGTACAATTTCTCCCACTTGAGGTATAGTTCCCGTTTCCTTGTTAAGCCTGTGACTTTCCATTAGGCTATGGACATACTCCCTTTTCCAACGTTTCCATGCATTGGCCTTAGCATTTTCCAATCGTTTGGCCATCCTTGTTTGCTTCTCTCCATCTGAGCCTTCAGTGTCTTCTACAGCATACACATCTCGTCCCCACAGGATCATGTTTGGTGTAAGTACCGCCTCTTCCTCTCTCTCTGCTTCAACATATGTCAAGGGGCGATTGTTCAAATTTCTTTCGATGTCCATGATGACTGATTCAAATGCTTCATAGGAAAGATGTGACCTCCCCAAGGTCTTATGCAAGGTCTTCTTTATCTCCTTAATCAATCTCTCATAGATTCCTCCCTACCAGGGTGACTTTGCAAGATAAAACTGCCAGCGAATGTTCTCACGTGCTAAGTAATTCTGCAACTTCTCACTTCTCCTCACTGTCTTGATCCAATCTGCTGTAGCCTTAAACACTTTGGCATTATCCGAGATGATGATGCGAGGTCTTGTTCGTCGTGAAATAAAGGCATTCAGCTTACTCTTGAATTCCTCTGCCGTTTGGGATCTTGCAACTTCCAAATGGACCGCTCTGGAGCTGGCACAGGTGAAAATAATGACATAGCACTTTCCTTCTTATTTCTTACCGACCTTGTACAGCAAGGGTCCGGCAAAGTCCACTCCGGTTACTTCAAACGGTCTGCTCCCTTCCGTTCTATATTCTGGCAAAGCACTAGTTGATGGCACTCCATAAGGTTTGGTGGAGTAAACTTTACAGATGTTGCAGTTCTTAATGACCTTCTTCACTTTCGCTCTCAACTTTGGTATCCACCAGTTCTCTCTCACGCTCGCCATCATGTTCGCGACACCAAGATGCATGACCTGATTGTGGACGTGAAGGATAAGCTTCTCCGCAAGTAGACCACCAGGAAGGTAAATCGGCCGATATCCTTTAATTCTGCCTTCACACCTGAGAACTCCTGTACGGTTATCTTTGACCAACTTCCATCCTGGGGACTTCAGACATGTTTCCTCTGCTTTCTGAACTCGCTTTACCCAGTAGTCACTTGCAGCTGTGATTTCTTCCGTAACTAATGGGCCTGACATCTTCTTTGACTTGCTTCTCGCTTTGCAGTTTCTGATAAAACGTAACACCCATGCTGTTACTCTCATTAAACGCCAGTAGGTGCTTCTTTCTAACAAGGCATCCCACTCATCGAACATGCGCTCTTGTACGTGGAGAACTGCTTCTTGGGTGACCTTACTCTCTTCATCTGTTTCTTTGGTGCTGTTCAGCCTTGGCTGCTCCGGCCACCGCCTTTTGTCCAAGAGCCAATCCGGACCGGCAAACCAGTTTCCTCTCTCCATCTTCACAATGGTTGCCCCTCTACTTCCGAGATCTGCTAGATTCAACTCTAATGGACAGTACTTCCAAGTGATGTTCATTGGACCAGCGGTTTCTGCTATCTTCTTTACTCTGTTTGATACAAACACCTTCCGTCCTCTCCCAGGATTGGTTATCAAATATAGTGCTACCATACTGTCCATCCAAATGTTGATGGTCTGAATGGGCCATTGCTGGAGAGCAGTGCTGAGGTTCTTCGCCATGTTTACTGCCATGTGGCCACTCACGAGCTCCAGTCTTGCTATTGATGTACTTCTCTTTGATATCCGCGACTGAGGTCAGAAGTCCTTTGGTCAGGCCTGCCTCATGTTCTATCACCGCAACAGCCGCTGCACAGCATGCTAGAATGCTGGCATCTGCGAAAATATGTAAATGGACTGCTCCTATCTCTCCAACAAATGAAGCAACACTTCTAGGCACCCTTACATCTTTAAGTTGCTTCGTCCACCTTAACCACTGGTTCTTCAATCTGGGGGAAACTTCTGCATTCCAACCTTTCTTCTCATCGCAGGCTTCTCGATAAATATGCTTTCCCTCAGCCATGGTGGGCGAGATTATTCCGAGTGGGTCATAGACAGTTCCTAGGTAACTGAGTATAGTGCGCTTGGTCACTGGATGTTCTTGTGGAAAAGGCTTTGCAAGCAGCTCCAATGTGTCATCATCCTTATTCCACACATGTCCGAGGATCTTGCTTGGATTTGGCATGCCTTCACTTTCAAGAAACTTGACATTAGATTCCCACTTGTGCACCGGAAACCTGGCAGACTCAAGTATGGCAGTACTCTCTTCTTTGAACTGCATGAGTTTCTCTACATTTCCTCCCGTTTGAATGAGATTGTCAACATAAGTGTTCTCCTTAAGTGCTCTCACTGTCTCTTCAAATTCTGACCCTTGTTGTTCAAAGTGATGCTGCAGAGTGGCTCCCAGTAGGAAAGGGCTTGCTTCAACTCCAAAAGGTACAAAGGTACGTGTAAATCTTAAATGTTTCTCTGTTCCTTTAATGTTGAACAAGAATCTGACTGCATCTCTATCCTCCTCCTTCACACCTATCTGGAGAAACGCCTTTTCTATGTCTCCAAGGAGCAGACTTGTGGACATTCGCATTCTGATCATTATGTCCCAAAGGAGCGGCTGCAACGGAGGACCAGTGAACATGCAATCATTGATGCTGTAGGTCAAAGGCTGGGGCTTAGCACTTGCGTCAAACACCATGCGAATCTTAGTCGTAACTGCACTCTGCTTTACAATTGGCTTGTGAGGCATGTAGAACACACATTTTCCAGATGGAATCTGAGGTGCTTCCTCGATTACCCCTGCTCTGAGTTGCTCTTCAATTATGCCACCATACTCTCCTTTCAGTTTCTTATCTCTTGAAAGCTTTCTCTCCACGTTTTCAAGCCGCTTTCTGCTAAGTGCTTCATTTGTGTTCGTTAATGTAGCTCCCGGTATCCAAGGAAAACCAACCTCATACCTTCCATCTTGCTTTCGGACAACACTCTCTTTAAAGTCACGCAGAACACCCAGCTGATCATTCTCTCCCCGGTCCTCGACTCCCAGTACATCCAAACTGTACAGTTTCTCATAGTCATTAACCTCTCTCATGTACGTGCAGCTGCTCCCACTCCCATATTCGTCTCCCCCATGGACCACCCAACCGAACGTTGTCTCCTCTACCAGCGGCTCTCCCGGGTGCCCTTTGCATACTCTCTCCGTCCTTATTCTGCTATAAACACCGTCTCCGAGAATGAGGTGTATCTGATGTTCTCCTGTGGACGTCATGTAGAACCGCTTGTCTTGTGTATGTGAGTACTTCAACTTCAGCTGATTCATGTCTGGCCTTCTCACTGTAGTAAAATCAGCTAACTTCGATCCAGTGAATTCCACCTCTTCGCATGATTTCCCGTCCAGGGACTTAATATGGGTGTCAAAGATTGGCATTGTCTGGACTTTGGTTCCATTGACTGTCAAGATTTCGCGAGTCTCGTGACGTGTCGGTTTCAACTTTACCAACTTGACTGCTTCATGTGAAATGAAGTTGCGTCCAGATCCTGTATCTAGGTAGGCCCAAAGCACTTGTCCGCCAATACTGACGGGAATAATCGCAGGTAGCACTTTCTCCTCTGCATAACTGGAGTAGACTGTCAATGACACTCCATCTGGATTACTGCTTTCCCTCTCCGGTCTATAGCATATGCTTCTATAGTGTTTGTGTTTACACTTGGCGCAGCCACGCCTACGGCACTGGTCTGCTCTGTGGTTTTGCCTTCCACAATTAAAGCATAAATTGTGGTCTATGAAGAACTTCTTCCTGTCCGCTAATGCTGTTACTAGGGTACAGTCCTCACTCCAGTGCTCTTGTTTTCGGCAGAAAAGGCAATAGGGTTTCAGCTTATCTCCTTGCTTCTGTGAGAACAGATGTTTTTCGCATTTGCTGCTTTCGACGTGATTTCTCCTAAGCCACTTCTGCAGAGCATCAATCAGGTCTTCCATGGACCATTCCTCCCAACTGTCATCCACTCTCACCAGATCAGGCTTTACGTGAGGTAACTTGTTGAGCGTAGTCATAACAAACCCTTGTAACTTTTGGCCTTCTTCGAGCGTTTGAAGCGCGTCATAGTTCCTACTCAGTTTCTCGTAGAATTCTTGCACCTTGAAATAATTGGAGCCTTTGACTGGGAATAAATTGAGGATTTCTTCCATGTGCGCATTCATGACGACCTTTGTTTGCCCATATTCTTTCTTTAGTCGATCCCACGCCGTCTTGTAACCAACAGTTCCAGGCTTTAAATTTGCATTTCTGTCTCTCACCTTCGGGCTAACGGATTCCAGAAGGTACCCGAATTTCTCTTCGTCGGAAATCGACTTCGCATCAACTTGCGTCAGGAACATGTTTTCAAATCTTATCCAGTCGCCGGCGGTACCCTTGAACGGTGTTATCTTTAATTTCGGTAACTTTGTGGCGCTGGAAACAGCTGTTTTCTCCATTTCTAATTTCTTTTCTGCCACAAGTAATTCAGCTTCAAGCTTTTCCTTCCACAACTCATGCTCGTGTTCCTGTTGCTTTTCACGTAACACGTACAATCGCCGCTCATCTTCCAACTGTTGCTCCTGCTTCAAATCTTCTTTTTGTCGCGTAATTTCTTCCTCTCTGTCATCTAAACACTTTCTAAGCCTCTCGTTTTCGCTAACAGATGCTGCATACTTTGATTTAATGTCTTTTCTCCACTGTCTCACGGTCCGAGGCGACAATCCTCGCTCAATTTTTAATTCTTCTGTCTGTGAAATAAGATCCGATAGCTTTGTAATGATTTTCACAGCTCGTTTGTTGACTATTTCCATCTCCGAATAATCCTGAATTTCGATCAGTTCTTCTATCTCCTCCATGAAGTACTTGACTTTCTCAATTTCCTTGTCGATCTCTTTTATGAGACGTTGTTCTTCGTCGCTCGGTTCTTCGCTGTCGCTCATGTTTGTTTTGACTCCGAGAAAGGATCACTTTGCTTCTCAAACTGTCTCGCTAGCGTTGTGTATTTCTTCCTCGCGTCCTGGTCTCGGCACCAAAAATGAGCTGAACAATAACACAGCCCATAGAACTCACAATAACACGGTTTCCTGGTTTATTCCGCCTCAATCCGACTCACAAACTCTCACGAAACTCGATGAAAAAACCTCAAAGGAAAACCCGCGCTCACAATCTTTTTACAACTCGTCCAGTTCTAGCTTACTCAGCACGCGCGTGCTCATTACCTTATTTGGTAGCCCTAGCCCTAATTTGGTAGTGCTGCTCAACGTCACAAAACTGTGAGGGGTAGGGTTGGTAAAACTCTCGTACACAGGAGAAAAATTTTAACAGTAAAAAAGTAACAATATATTACTGATAATCCATTAGTTTTCATTGTGGCCTATAAATATGGCCAGAAACAAATATATAATATAAACACAATTATGATTGACGGCAACAAAAAACTCAACTGTGAAGGCGGCTTTTGAACTTCATAGTTCGTGCGTTTTTGAAAAGCACAGTAAATTTATACATGCAAATTTTTTTTAAAGATTGTTTTCTTGCACACCCAGTGATTTTGTTACAAATAGTTATGGTGAGTTTTGGGACTCATCCTGTGAAAAATCACAAGTCTCAGTCGAGATCCGATGAGTCCCAGTTCATAAAAACAAGGAGTTATTCTTGGGCCTTTATGTAACCAGACAGTAAATCTAGAGACAGACTCCAAACTCTTTATTACAGTTTACTGAAATTGAAATGTAGTCCTTCTATTATTTAAAGCACAATAATATAAAAGACTATTAAAATAAATATACATGTAATATGTCTTTAAACAACAGCCACAGAAATTACACAGACAGGATATTCTACCAAAATATCTTCAAATTTACTGATCGTTCTTTGTGTCCTATGGGATGCATGCCGTGAATTATTTTGCCTCTTTGGGGAATTTTTATGTGTCAGGGATGCAGGACATACGGGTAACAAAATCACTGACACCTCACCATTATGGACTTGTGCTTCTACAGAAACTAACTAAAAGAGGTTCTTCTGGAGTTGACTGTCAAATAGGATGTTATGCCAGAAACAAGATAACTCCTTGCGTGCTCCTTTTTTGTTATAGGGTTTCATGATCCAAACAGGGGATCCTACAGGGACTGGAAAAGGAGGTGCTTCTGTGTATGGGTGAGTATGCTTAAAAGTCTCTAAAAGTATTGCAATAACACTTTAAAACGGTTAACCCAAAATCTGCAACCCTCTTTTCTATGTTACCACCTGTCCAAAACACCAGTTAAAACACCAGTTAAAGCTCTATTAGAACCTTATGTAAACCACTATCACTTGTAAGCGGCCAATATCTTAAACACAAAAAGAGAAATTTTGTTTCTCAGCCTGGCCATGTAATATCCTCTGTGTCACTAGCATACATGTAAAGTGTGGTATTCTTTTATGCAATAGGCCTGCTTTTGAAGATGAAATAACAAGAGAATTAAAGCATACAGGTGCAGGAATTCTGTCGATGGCAAATAGGTACTAACAATCATTTTCCTTTAAACAGGACGTATAGCAATCTGTAATCTTGTAGCTCAAGTTCATATTATTATTATGATTTTATTCCACTTTAATTTACCTTTTGTTTGAGTGTTTGAGTAGTTGATTTTGTTGGCTGTGCTTAAACAAGAAGTTTACCATAATGTTCTGAATAAATAAAACTATATAATTATGAAATTATATAGTAAAAAATGTAAATTATTTTTTGAAATCTTTATTGTCTTTGGAATTGTTGTAGTGGTCCAAATACTAATGGCAGCCAGTTTTTCATCACTTTGGCTCCAACACAGTGGCTTGACGGTAAGAATACGTGTTTGACATTTTGGTAATGAATACAAAATTTACAATTACCAGTGTAATGCAATTACCCTTTGAATGACAGGTTATCTGAACACATGAAGTATCACTGTTGCCATGGCTACATAATAAATCACACCTTTCACAGCAAAAACACTATTAAAGTGAAATGGTTTGGTGTTTCATTGATGTTTATGTAATAAATAGAACATTACATGGTCGCTTGGAGATACGAAATTTCTCTTCTCATGTTGAAAAAATATTTCAATCGTTTGCTGCACTCACTCGTGAAATCTTTTGCAACACTCAGAGAGAAATTTTTATCTCTGCACGGCCATGTAATATCCTCTATTTATTACTTACATTGATTAATAAACTTTTAAGGCATTAGTCCATGGGTGATGGTGCAACTGCTTCAGAGCTACTTTTTGGCTCATTGTCAGGTCATGAATCAAAGCCATTTTAGGTCATATTTACTTCTTTGTAGGTCAATTATTATTGTAGCTCATTGTAGGTCATTGTAGCTCAATTGTAGCTCATTCTTTGTTTTAGTAGTACAGCTAATTGATCCCTGCTCTAAGGACACCCAGCTTTGGCATACATAGAGGAAATTTTCAATTGTCACAACCCAAAACTACTACTTTTTTAAAAAATTCATCTGCTTAATACAGACACAGGAATATGGCAAGTGACCTTTTGAAGGTTCTGTCTAATATTCAGTCCACCTGGCTGAGTCGCAAACTAAGATCATCAATAATGCAAAGTAAAGTCGGAGATTCCATTGCTGTGTTTAGGGAAAAATACTAAAAGATAATTTTGGTCCAAGAATACAGTGAAAGATTCGGAGGTTTATTTAGGATGAACTTGTTAAAGTTACAGTTAAGAAATAAACAATGTTTTCTCCAAAAACTGTCTGCTTTCCTCTTCATATCAATAAAACATGTGTCTATGATATTTTTTCTGAGAGCCTGCTTAATAGGGACACCCAGTTGATATGGGCACAATGACATGTCCCCTTGGTGTATTATTAACCAGGTTGCACAGAATGGTAGAGTTCTGGGCCCAGTTGTTCAAAGGGTGGATAACGCTATCCACTAGATAAATCTCTATCCAGTGGATAGGGCAATTGGATAATACTTATCTGCCAGATAGTGATTTATCCGTTAGATAGTGCTATCCAACATTTGAACAACCAAGGCCTGCATGATATCATACAATAGCATTGTCCTAGAGAATGTTTTTTTTTTTTTCTAATGCTCTTTTCCTTTCCCTTTTTAGTGAAGTTGGTCCTTTATAGATGTTTGTTTTCTTGAGGAAAATGACTTGTCTGTTTCTTGAAAAGACCTTACTATTACATTTTGGACAAAACAGCTGCATTTAATAGTGCTCATTTTGTTATTTCTTGCAGGCAAACATACAGTTTTTGGTAGAGTGTCCGGTGGAATTGAAATAGTCAGGAGAATAGGGCTGGTAGAAACTGACCCTTCAGACAGGTAATTTGGTTTAAACCTTTAGTGGCTTAGTTGCAGCTAAATTCACTGAAAAAATGTAACATTTCCCAAGATATGAACCTATGCTAAGCTTCTTAGAGACTGATGGAGAAAGAAGATGATAATTTTTTATCTTTCATCACTATTTATTTTTATTTTGCCTTTTAGTGTCACTGTACAGGGCTCTAAATAAAATTGCATCTACGTTCACTGTGCATGTACACATGTATTGTGAGGTGACTCATTTTCTTGTAACAGTTGCTACAGTAAATATGGGAAATAAAGATTAGCATCTTAACTTACTGTTTGCTGAATAAAGGGCCAGGTGTCTACTTAATACAGGTTTCACGGTTAACAGTAATAATTGCCTTGAGTTATAATTCAGAGTGGGGATTTTCAACCCCAGCGTTTTTGCGATCTGGCCCGACACCACCCAAAAACAATTCCATTTTCATCCAAAGTGATCCTACAGCTGTAGTTACTGGTAATTCCAACTTTTTTCTTTAAATAGATGATTACAATGTTTATATAATTCTACTTTTTAAGGCCACTTCATGATGTTTACATCTTACATGGAAAGGCATAGTAATATAACATCCAAAATGATTCTACATGCTGTGATGACATCAGTATCACTGAGAGAAGATGTTCCCACCAACTAAGCTTGTGACAAGCAAAAAGGCTATTACGATGTTTTGATATAGTTGTTAACCTGTAGAAACTCGAGAGCAGCTCAAGATCATCAACACTAGTTCTGGAACATTGTACATCTTTTACACACTTTACTTTTATTACAGAGGATGTAAATTTATTATTTGAAATTTAAATAAAACTTCCTTTTGTTTAATAATTATTGCTTTGAAATGTTTTCTTATGATAAAAAATTAATTTAGGAAATAATTGTAATAATATTGTCATCTATTATATGGCCATGTCTCAAAAGGACCGGAAACAAACAAATTCAAGAATTTGATTGGCTAAAATCAATCTTGACCGTGGTCTAGGTTTTCCCATCTAGACCGGCATCTAGACCGATCTTGTTGGAACAGTTGTTCTCAAAAAGTTACAAACAAAGAATATAAAAAAATTGCCTTGTTCCTGTTAGTAATACTAAATGGAAGAAACAGTGGACCTTCACTGTTGTTGACAGTTCTAGCGTCAAAACAAATCAGGAAATCATGATATTCACAGCCAAAAAAAATACAGACATGTAGATATTCAGGTCCGGGCATTTCAGAGAAAACCAAAGAAACTAAGGTTATTTAGCTGCAATAAATCCTAAGGCTTAAACAAGTAAAATAAAATCATACAATGGTAAACTGCGCATGCATCTGTGACCAAATCCTGTCAGCCAACATCTGCAGAAGTATAAACCACAGGAACTAGTTACACATGTGCATGGAACAGACCAGTTTTATAACCTCTAAATGTGAGACTCAAAGCGGCAAGACAAAATTAGCTCAGTGAAAGTGTAGAATACTCCATGCACTGCCTAAACTACGCAGAAAGAGAGAAAAAAACCTCTGTTGTTCAAGCCGACTCTAAAGTCACACTTCACACTATCACGAGCCCAATCTCTCTTGTCACGAGCTATTAGTCCTGTTTGGCCTGTCAACACTTAATTCAAATTGGACTAATCACAAACTGTGTAAGAAACTTGCCAATCAAAAACGTCAACATATGTCCTTGCCACTCTGTGGGATTCGAACACAATATTGTGCACCAACTCGCAGACGCTCTATACAGAAGGTTTAGAGTGTCTGTGACACAGGCAAGTAAATGACTAGCTGTGAAGGGCCTAAAGTAAACTGCTGCTTATTATCCCTAGGCTTAAGGTATACATCTTTTAAACAGAGAGGCTGGGCTTATATCCAAGGGGGCTTTTAACCAGAATGGGAAAGAAGCTTTCAAAACAAGCAAAAGCAGTCTTGTGGTGATCAAAGCTTCAAATCTTGGTAATAAATAAAATTTATTTCAATGCAAGCTAGAGGAGGGCTTACATCCATGGGGTGGGAGTTGATAATTTTGGACATATTGTTTCGTTTACAGCAAGATGGATCTCTAACTGCTGGGGGGGCCTTTTAGATGGGCTTATAAACAGCAGTCCAGGGCATTGCAGGCTCCATGCCAGTCTGTGAGCCTTTTACCAATGGTGGCCGATATCAATTTTCTCCCAATGACATCCATACCTTGTCAAGAGGTAAGGTTATGAGAATTAATGAAATGATCACTTAAGAGAAAATGCTTTGATCTTTTATCAAATTCTCTCAACTACCTCTTTAAGGAAATGTATAGAGATCAGTTTGGAGAATTTGTACGTGGAAATTGGGGCTTAAAGGGTTAAGAGCAATTTTTAGGCCTTCTCAGCAAATGGACATAATTATCTTTAAAATTAATCTCAGAATAAATTCTAATAATGACTATTATGGTAGTGCATCCAATAGCTGTATTGGTCGTTTCTTACATAGATAGATAATTTATATGCATCACAACCAGGAGGGGCATAAAAAAGCACTTTTGCTGAGATATAATCAGCTCATCTGCCGCACAAAGTTCAGTCTAATAAGTATGCAATGTCTAGATTTGAAGTGGATCTCCTGCCACTCAAAAAAATGCCACAAACAATGCAATGAACTTTAATTATAAATTTATCTTCTGGCCAAATTACTTTATGGTTCCCTTACAGGAACAAACTGTTACTTTTTACAGGACACAACAAACTAAATTTAAAAAGAAATGTTACCTATGGATAGTTTACGTGAGGGCAACAATCCACAATTAATATCTCTAACTTGACAATATTACAAACCAGTATTTTTCATGATCAATATATATAAATGTATTTACATTACAACAGAAAGGCTGCTCCAGTTGATTCTGTACTAACAATCACAGGAATATATGAATTCGTAATGTATTGATCCTTTTATTTGAAGTGCAAAAACACTCCAGTGTTCATTCCACAAGGATCGTGTAAACTCCATAGTAACTGTACATAAATCTTTTTCTCCGCATGGATTCTCATTCATACAACTTCGAGGTTACCCAACTTATAATTTGTTCTTTCTACCCGTTCCACTGACAAGTGACCAGCAAATAGATCATCCAAGATCAAAATAACTTGTTGTGACCATACATAAGCAAGCTGTAGTAAAGTGATGGAAACTTGAACGGCGAAACAGGACAAAAATGGTTCGAAAAGCCAACAGAAGATCCTGTCCAAGTAACGTAGCATCTCCTCTAAATGTGTCTCATTTTCGACCGGTTTTTCGCTTTTGTTTACGATATTTACGATATCCACACGGCTATGATAATCAAAATTATTAAAAAGTTCCTGTAGTACAGAGCAATGAGAGCAATTGCTATCATAAACCCGATTACAACGGACAACTTGAGAAAATCCCGTGGACGATTCACAAAGCCATCTGCGTTGTCCGTGTGAGAGTTGCTGTAATTCTTCCATCGTTTCGACATAAGTTCGCCCACAAAAAATTGTTTTTCTCAGGTCCGGTAAAAACTATTTTAGCTCTTATCCACCTCTAATTCCATTCAAGACAACCGCATTTCACTGAAGAACGTAAGTTATACAACTATTTGATCACGACAACATAGCAGCTGTCGTCTACAAAGAGAACTAACCGGAAGTTGTTGTTTTCCGCTGACCATTTGCGTATGTTGCGTAAATGCGTAAATGTTGACGTGCCGACACCGTATTTCCGGTCAGACCACATGTCATTCGATGGTGGTTTGACTTTTATTAAAATCTAAATGAAAAAAAAAACTAAACACATAACTGCGTGAACTCGGGCTTCCCTTGTCGTTCAAACGAAATAGACGAAATTAAAGAAACAAGGGCATAAAACGGATCCTGTATAAATGTGAAATTTGGTTGTAAACCCAAAGTTTGCTATTAACATATCATAGGAGGGTTCACAGAAAACAATTACATTTTAGTTTTATGGCAAAATGCAAAATGCAACGCGCGTTTTATTGAAAAACAAAAACCAGCCAGTTAAAAAGTGATATACGATCCCGTCGATGTAAGAATTTCAGTCTCAAACTCTAACGTCAGGTCTGATGGGGACGGGGGGGAGGTGTCCAGAGCCCCCAGACCCTCCCCTGGATCCGCCGCTGTTTTGTATGAACGCCCGGCCCCACCATGGGACAATTGCAGGTTTTCCTTGGAAGAGCGTCGCCTTCGACAAAGCGCGGCACTTAGGAGCGAAAATAACACCCGTCAGTAACCTTGTGGCACTTACTAAATTTCCCTACCTTAGCTAAACAAACGCCGATTTACAAAAACAGAAGGGTGGCCCGTTTGTCCGTCCAAACTAAAGTTTTCAATAGAACCAAATGCCGATAATCTAGGAAATAACGGAATCCAGAAAATTTTTGCTTATGGAATCCCGAATCGGAGGGAAATTTTAATTGTGAAGTTAGGAATCCTGGGCTTCAGAATCCGGAATGCAGCTCAAGGAATCAGGAATCAGGAATCCCACTAATCATGACTAATGATTGGAATCCAGAATCCAAGTTTCACTGAGAAAGACTTGAGTCCAGTACTGAGTAGTTGGAATCCGGATTCCACGGCGTGCAATCCAGATACCAGGACTGTCTTGGATTCCCTCACGTGGCCAGAGGGGCGAAATCATATTATTTAATATATGCTATTTCTTTTTTATTTAGATCTGGAAAAAGACCTAGATCTAGCTAGAGAAAAAAGACATTTTGAATGAATGCAACTATTGAATGCAACTGAGCGCTTTCAAGCCCCGTCCACATGAATCCAGACTAAAAATATGCGGTTTCAAAAATTTCCGGATTCGTGTGGATTTAGTAACTTTAGGTGATAGATTATGTATCTAAAACTCTAGCCAACATTGATAGTTTAGGGCGATTGCTTGTACTTACCCTGGTCCCAGAGGTTTTTCTTGATTTTTCTTCGCGAAAGAGATTAAGAGGAAGCCGCGAAGCGGCGACAACGAGTCGCGAAATAGACGAGGAGAGAGAGAAAAACCTCTGGTTACCTTGGCCTCGAATCTCACTTTCATGCAGACGACAGGGTCAGGATCTGACCCTCGGGCGTTGATTGGTTGATAGTTATTCAAACATGCAAACCAATTTGATTGGCTCGTTTAATTGTAACTACCGAGGGGACGCTGAGGATTTTCACACCTCATTTGGCCTCTCTCTACTAGGGAAGAAAATTGGTTGTATGCTGCACTCGCAATAACATTTGCGCGGGACCAAGGCACGTAAAGGCACGCCATATTTCGAGATTTTGACATGGATGTTGTTCCTGAAAGGATATTCGAGGAAATTTTGACCTCGGTACTTAATGAGCGCTTTCCTGAGTCTCACTGAACAACAAAAGAAAGCTTTCTTCGCTGCGTTGAGTCGAAAGGATGTGTTCACCATTTCATCAACCGGACATGGAAAGTATATTTTCTGTTACAATACTGTCATTCCATTAAATAAACTAACTTGTTTAGGGCAGCAAAATAAAGAATCTCCGAATACGGAATGAAAGTTTCCTTGTAGGAAAAAAAACATACAACTTTGTACAAGTACGTAATCATTTTCGGTGCAGCTTGATTTTCCTGCGACGCCCAAAAAAGATCTAACCAACGTTATTTTTGGCATAGACCTATTCGGCTAACTCAGTGTTGTACCCAATTCAAATCTCCCGGGGATAAGATTCTTTGTGTATTGCATTTGCATTATAATGTGGCATTCACATTTAAATGATATGGAAATTCCTCAAACAAAACGTTTTATTCCTAAAGGGTTTGAGTTGGGTACAGCATTGAGTTAGCCGAATAGGTCTATTGGGTCAACAAAAACCTCTGAAAGTACATTCCGAACATTAAGGGTTTGTTGTGCTGCATGAGCTCTTCCTAGCGTCGTTGTTCCACAAAAAAAGGAAATGGAGCCGCCAAACCAAAATGCGAGCCAGATTGCCAGAATACATATTAATATTACTATTTTGAAGGGAATGCCCGCGAATCGACGCGAACGGCGGGCCCCGCAGAAGTAAACAATGCAATAAGCGCGATTGATAGACTCTTGCAAACTTTACAACTTCTCGCTGGCACACTGCCGACAGAACAGAAGACAATGTTTGTGAAAAATCCTTGTTATTATACCCAAAAAAGTTGATTTTAGGTCGGCCACTTACTTTTACATGAATTTTGCAAATCCTGCAGCAGTCGTTTGGAACAATGTCGGTTTCTTTATAAAGTGGTCTTCCTATTCCTGGACTCTTGTCGCCCTTCGTTTATAACACATGCTTTAGCTTGACCCCGATTAACAAATCATTCTTTACCACCCAAGTGGAGATGGTTTGTTCATAACATAATTTCCCCAGGTCTACCCCCACTTAAAAAAATAGCGGCTGATAAGCACGTGTTTGCCAAGTTGCCATTGGTCACTCCTTTTATTAGCAATTTGACGCGTTTGACAGCTGTCGTCTGCATGAAAGTGAGATTCGAGGCCAAGGTAACCAGAGGTTTTTCTCTCTCTCCTCGTCGATTTCGCGACTCGTTGTCGCCGCTTCCTCTTGATCTCTTTCGCGAAGAAAAATCAAGAAAAACCTCTGGGACCAGGGTAGCTTGTACTTGACTTTTCGGTAAATAGTGAAATACAATGTATAACGCATTTTATGTAATTTTGATTTGTGTTTCATTCATGTTTTTTAAGAGTAAAATTTCAAGGCAGAGTATTTTCAATCTTGCCTCAGTTTTCTGCACGAGAAGGATAGATGCGCGAAGCAGAGTATAGAGACGAATCCCTTTACTACGGACACCCTAAGGATTGTACGTTAGTGTCATTAATATAATAGCGAGAGTTTGTGACAGCGGCCGGGGCGCGGGAACAATTCCATCGGAAAACATATGAATTAGATTTCTGAATAGCATTTACCACATGTTACAACAACTTCGAGTGATGCGCAGCACCGAACAGAACAGGCCAGTTCATCGTTACGCGCACAGCTTCCTGGTCTTTGAAAAGAAGCGAGGCTGGAAGTGACCTTATCGTTATATAGCTGGAAATTTCCTCTAAACAGGGCGCGCTCTCACTGGTTACTTCGAGGTCACGTGACATCTAACAATGACACTGTTTCCCGCCAAATCTCTGAGCGGGCAACATTGCAAAATATATGACGGTGTACTGTTGACCGACGACTGCCGTTTTACAGCGAGGTTAAATGAATTTTCAGTTTCAAAATTCCAAGCTATATGTCGAATCTCAATGTTTCCCATTGAGACTCTCGGGAAAACAAAATTTACTTTTTCCCTCGGGACCAGTCATTAAGTGTTTACTGTTTTCAAGTACAAATCATGTTATTCTCATGCTAGCAAGACCATAAGCATGATGGTTTGTAACAAAACAAGGTCCGCCTCCAGCCTCGCTTCTATTCAATGGCCAGGGCACTTAGCACAAAACTATAAAATTGCTTATTGTAAATCCAGCCAAAAATACAAGTGTGATGTTAAAAGACGCATCAAATATTTTATGTGCCTGAATGTTGAAAGGTGCTGCTTGGTTTTCGTCACAACGAGAGTCAGAACAATAAACATGTGCCGTCGGGACCTAAAAAGATATCTGCAAGTTAGTAATAGCGAGAGTGATATAACGATTATGTGAGTGGCCTGCCACAATTCTTAAGGATTTTTACACGTGACGAAGCCCTGAGCACGTCTACGTAGAAGTGGGAGACTGAGGAGTAACAATAAACTTCTTCTCTCTCTAAAACTAGCCTGGGACCAGGCTCCACAGTAGGGGAGGGAAAAACAAAAAATAATCGGCGATGGCGAAAAAAAATGGGCGAGCGAAGCGAGCCGAGCGGAAGTCTATAAGGAGGGAAAAGGGTAGTCCTGTCCCCTCCCCAGTCCACTACCAGCTCGTTTCGTTCGCCGATTTTTTGCTGTTTTGCCCCATTTTTTGTCTTCCCACCCCCACTAAGGAGCCTAGTCCCACCCCACAGTCTCCCTAACTAGTACCACTGCCACTTTTTGGGGCAACAATAATAGTAAGCGTGAAGAAAAGCAGGAAAAAGGTTAGCGTTCTTTTTCTCTGATTCTCCCTCTCTCTTTTTGTCGCGAAATGAAAGCCTAAAACTCACTCCTCGTGTTCAAAGACAATTTCCAGTTATCTGATGGACTTTAATCTGCAATACTGCTGCAAATTACACAATGAACTCTTAAAATAGCATTAGCAGTTTCAAACGCAGTTCTGTAACAGTTTATCTTCATTGAAAACATATCCAGCACTGAGTTATCGAAAGTTTTCTCCACAGCATCTGCAGTATAACAATGTTTAATTTCGCCGTCCCACGAGTCTTGCAAAACACAATCCTCAATATCTCCCATGATGCTCCACAGCACAGTTTCATCATGTGACACAAGGCCACAAGTGCAGCAAGGCATGCTGGGTTTTAGTTCCAGTGCCCCAGGTGGAACACTCCAATGATGCTGATTGGCTGAGTCAGTCAGATGACCACCCCCATCATGCTCAAGGCTCCTGGCCAAAGATTCAAAGCTACTGGCCACGTTGTTGATGACAGTAACAACTTGACCTTATTAAAAGAAAAAAACTCAGTGTGAGAACGGAAAACTAAATTCATGAAAGTGGCTTAGCTTGAAAATTGAAAGCTTGAAACTTTCACTGAAAATTGGGATTCTTTTTAATTTCTCCAATTACGGCTTCACATTGACAACAGAAATACCTAAGAACAGAATTCGCAAGATCATCTCCAAGTCCCGACTTTGTCATATTTCCTACAAAACTAGCCACGCAATAAACTTGCGACTCCCTTCTAGTGTAAGCTCTACGCTTTCTTCGCGATTCTGTTTCGCCCATGAAACGCTTAGATGATAGAGGGATTTAGCCTGAGAAAACAGCCGACATTTGGCAACGCTACCACTGGTTTCCCTCCGAAATGACGTCTGAGAAACGAACGCAGAAATTCCATACTGATGACGCGTCACAACCCAGATCTGAGGCAGGGTCGAATGAACCTTGCTTCTTTGCTTTGCTTCAGTTTGCAGCTTGTTTGAAAGGCGTACATGTTGGCATGAACAAACCCCATTTCCCTGTTAACATCAAAAACTTAGTTACCTTTAGTGCAGCCGAGCTCAGCAGCAATCTTTGAACCACTGTGGTATCCATACTGCCTCAAGAATGATGCCAAATGTGTGTCCAGACACCCAGCTCCAGGCAAAACATAAGGGCATGCCAGTGTTTCATGCAAAGCAACCATGGATGCTTCACAGACTATCTTCAGCTCATCTAGTGAAGTCTCATCTGATGAACATAGTAAAAGTGTGCTAACAGATGGTGACTCTTGTGAAGACTGTGGCAGAAGATGTAGATAGCTGTTACAAAAAAGAGAGAAAAAAACGTTTTGTTGATATTTAGGACTTGTATTAAAATCAATTTATCTATATTTGGGTGTTTTATATTATTTGCAAGTGCTAAGTTAGTTTATTTCGTCAACTTTTAATAATCAATTAGTGGCAAAGTTTGCATGTAAAGTCTGTGCATGCTTTATCTAAACACTCCTGACACCAAAGAGTGGGTTAACTGATACGTGTCTCCATTTCTTTTCTTTTGAACCTCTAGGTCATTGGATAAAGTGGATAAAACGCAATGACAAGTGTTTGAAATAGCTTCTAAAATGTTTACTTATTCTTGGACTTCTTTGGATAATGCAGAGAACACATTCTTCCTAGTGTTTGACACAACCTCTCCTAATCCATGAATAAAATTAATTTTTTCACTAGTGGGGAACTACCTTTTTACAGTGTCCTCATGCCATACCCCCAACCAGTACGCTGAGTTATTCAGAAAATCTAAAGTACAAGGAGACAAAAATTCTGATAGGCGGAAATAGATTAGGTCGAATGGCGCAAAGCACCGATCTTCACATGTGGGGTAAACAGCTGTAGGTATGGAGCTACCCCCTTCCACTGGGGGAGTTGGGGGTTCTTCAGGGAAATTTTAATTTTGAGGGCCCCACAAATTGCATCCCAGTGCATTTTGAGCTACCATGGAGAGAGTTTTAGCCATAAGGAAGACAGCCTTATTCACCCACATTTACTTTGTTTTTGAAAATCCTATGCTTGTTTTTGTCAAGCAAAAGTGTTGAGAAACAAATAGGATGAGTGGCTGGCAACCGGAGCTTTCAGAGAATAGTTTGTAAGACTAGCCGGAGTCCTTAATCTGGAGTGGCTTCTTGATTACCCAGGGCCAAGTCAAGACTTCAAACTTTTAATGTGACAAACCAAACTGATGCTCCATTCACACCAACTAAACATGTCTAATTTAACTACAGTGGAACCCTGCTATATGGGACGAATGTATAATGGCCATCTTTTGTGCTGACCCTGAAAATCTCAAATGTTTTCTCTAAAAATAAGCAGCTTCATGTGGACACGCGGATAACATGGACACTATGGCATGTCCCTTTGGTGTTCATATTAACTGGGTTCCACTGTAGGTTGTTTTTTAAAAAAAGAAACACAGTAATGTAAAACTAGAACACAAGCTTATACACAGAATTCGAATGAACTTTAACATGTTACATAATTGCACCAAGTTTGTCATCAATAAAATCACAATAAGTAAAAAAGCTTCTTACAGGAGAATGTATGTGCACTTCTGTGGGAAAAGGGTTTTAAACTTTGGTGTGGATAGGGCTCGAGTGAGTTAAGTCAGTCAAGTCCGTTCAGTAAGTTTGACGCTTGTCTCAGAAAAAGTTCATCTGACTGAGTTTGGATCGATGAAAACATTCTATCTGTCCGCTTCATAAGGATAAACAGTGTAAAGATGCTGTGGTTTATTCCATTGAGCTGCTCGTGGAAACCAGTCCATTCATAACCTGTTCCCGCAAAGCAGGGTTCCACTGTATGACTGTAAACTCTTTTGTGCCATTGAATTAAAATTAAGTTCAATGTTTGATCCAGCAGTCAACCTTGGTTCATCTCATCAAAAGTGTTATAGTTAATTTTTTATATATCTCAGGTAATTTTTGTTTTTGTTTTGTTTTTGGGTATCATTGGTAATGTATGTTAGTGAAGTTGAAACAAAAGAAAAACAAAAATTACGTACAATAAAAGTTCACGTTTGGCCTTAGCCCTAGTCTACAATGGTTGGACCTACAAGGAGTAAGCCCCCCAATGTGGCTCTGCAAGCTTCACCACAATGATAAGGTGACAAGCCTGGCATGAAGAAGTTTGTTTTCAGTATGATAACTACAGATGACAAGAATTTCAACTGACCTCTTGTCATTTAACACGACATGTTCAATCTTCCCCAGTTGCCCAAAGCTTGATTCAGGGGTATCTGTGTCGAAAGTACTAAGGATTGAAGCCCCAGTCAGGCGCTGAACAGCAGAAATGTGAAGAATAGACAAACGTTCCAACACAAATGCACCCTGAGATAGAACAAAAAAAAAGAGGAAAAATCAAGGTAATAAAATAATCATTAAACTTCTGGTGGTTCAAACAAGAAATCTCCAACAGAACAATAAAAAATACTATGAAACCCCTTATTGACCAAGCTTGGTTGGTCAAGATGGCTACAAAATTAAATTGACCTCATTCTCTTTGCGTTTTTATTGACCTCAACTTTGTCTCGGTTCATAAAGAGTACAAAAGAACTTGGCCAATATCCAGCCATCTTGACCTCTCGCTTGGTCAATAAAGCTTATATAAAACAACAACAACAACAAACCTTGTCTCTTAAATACCGCTTCAGCGCCGGGTGTACACACTTCTGACAAGCAATGACATTAACACCAGAGTCAAGCAAATAATCCGCCACCTTTAACAGCTGAAGAAGGACAGTATTTGCTGCACTAAAATCATAACTGCCACTCACTGTCTCTGTTTTTATGTTACTTGAGAACCACTCATCTGTATCTCCTGCCATTGATATATTATACAGGGCTACCTTGGCACCATGGCTAACAAGAGTCCTTCCACACTGTTGAAAGGTTGGAATTTCAGGTGTATGTATGAGAAGACCTGGCAGAACCTTTGAGTCTTTCACAGATTCTCCTTCAAAAGTTACTATTTGTACCGGCACTGCTTGTTTGAGACCCGCAGAGGGTGCCTTATTTGTGCTACTTGGCAGAGACTGGAGGAAAGCCTGAATGTTAAGGAAAGTAATAATCACTTTGGGTGCTCAAGTTGTTGCCACATTTTACCTGCCTAAGAGCGATAGTGCAGGCCGACCAAACTACTTTTTGACTCTGAATATTACTTTATTTTGGCAAATGCCTCTCTCCAGTCAGGGGAAAAATGTAACTGTTCTCTAATAACACAACTGCAAAACAAGGTACATTTTAACTCTTAAAGGTGTCATTTTTTTATATTTTCAAACAGCTGGTCCCAGTTGTTCAAAAGGTGGATTTTAAATGCTATTCACTGGATACATGTAAATCTTTCCTTAATACTTATCCACTGGATAGTAATTTATCCAGTGGATAGCGCTATCCAGCTTTTGAACAACTGGGGCCTGACTGTTTGCCATAAAATGGTGGAAGCTGGTCTTGATCCACATTCAGGGCTGTCAACCCCTGACATCTTCAAATATTGAGAATTGACAGGGAAGGGATAATCGATGATGTCATAATGCACGAAACATGACATCATTTGTGCAAAAACACATATGCGAAAAAGATGTTGTTGGAATTGTAACATTTGAACCTGATTGGTTTACTTCTCACCAATAACATAATTGCTTGTATTACAATGGCATTCTGGAGTTTCTGAGGAAACGTTCAATGTTAAAAGTTAAATAGCTCAAACAACACAAAATATTTGAAGTTTCATTGACAGAAAGTCCAATCTACAAGAAATAGCATACTTCGGCAACTATTCAGGAGATTTCAGACTCTAATCTGGAGACCAGGAAAAACGGTTCAAAATCGGGAGTCTCCTGGATTATCCAGGAGAGTTGACAGCACTGCACATTACTTACATGTAAAAACACTAAATAAGAATGTAGAACATTTATTTAGAAATTCATGAAAATCTTGAATGTTACCTGGATAATAAGCACAGAAACATGACGTTTCTCTGTTTCACTGAGGTGACAAGCAGGTTTAGTACTGACAATACTGTTTACGATGGACAACATGCTCTTCATGTCACCAATATTAATCTTCATTTTCCAGCAACATGACTGTAAATGGTTGATGATCGCTTCCAACAAATGCTGATTGATTTGAGTCACCAAGGCTCTTGGAACTGGTAGGTCAAGAGAGGATTGTAACAAGCTATATGAAGAAGGAAAAAGGGTATTAAATAACCCCTTTTAAAACCCCTATAGCCCACTATAGCTAGTACATGTACCAACCATTTTCACAGAACTGAGTTAAAAGATTTATTATAAGTTATGGAAAGATTATCGATAACTTTACTTATGTAACGATACCTCAAAAGAAGCAACGCTGTCCGAAGTCCTCCATCACTATAAGCATCTAAATGTCCCCTCACAGCTGAGAGTATTAGTCTCAGTATGGGGTGTGACAAGCCAGACAAGCTGTGAAAGATTCTGATTGATGTTGATGTCACAGTCACATATCCACCAGAGGAAGTCTGAAAGAATTTCAGTCTGATGATAAATTGAGTGAATAGAAAAATTTAGTGAAAGATGGTAAAGGTTAAGCTCAGCATGGACAAAAAATTTGAGTTATCACCAGGACCCCCCACAACACCAGGGTGTGGGTACCTCCTGGGAATGTGTGACATGCTACCCTTTTTCAGACCGAACATTCATTTTCTTTACTCTATACTAACCTGCGCTGCAGAGGAAACTTAACTCTGGTTAACTCGGTCCGCAAAACAGTGCCAAAATCCTTGTTCTGGCCCCCACCTGTGTACCAGGATTTGAGTATGTGCCATGATTGGCCTGTTAAACAAGACCCTGTCGATTAGCCAATCAAGATGAAAGGAAATTTGAACACTCTTCAGGTAATTCATCAAGTCTGTTGGGGACCCAGAATGAGGATATCGACGTTGCTTTGTAGACATTACTAACAAAGGTGGAATTACGTCTGCGACACAGGTGTCACATTATGCTAACGGACATTTCGTTATTGTTACGTGATGCATTTTGTCATTACACACATTTCATGACATGATGCTAACTTCAGAGTGTTTTGGACCTCGTGCTTTTCAAATCAGTCATGTTTGTTCCTTAGGTCAGTCTTTAAGTTCAAAGCTGTAAATTGGGCTAGTCTTCTAAACAAATCAGAAATACATCAGCAAGCTACCCTATTTCAGGCCAGCTAAACTGCTGTCCTCAAAAAGAAAAAATATTAAAAAACATACCCAATCCAAAGAACATAAATACTTGTTCTCTTTCAGAGGACACCAAAATGGCTAAAAACTGCACCCAATTAAAACAAAAGGAGCATAGGCGTACGGGCAATTTTTTGCCAGGGGGGGCAGTAAACCATTTGCCCAAAAAATTTTCGCAAGTTGCCCAAATTTTTACGAAACAGTAAAAAAGAAACAAGGGCCATACGATGCAACAACATAGGCCGTACTGGCATATGAAGGTGGCTCGATACTGTAACAGTTTTTCAGGGTAAATATCTCCCAATTTTGAGCATAACTACATCGCCATAGACAAACGTTTAGAAAAATTGCCACCACAGTTTTATTAGATAAACATGAAAATTTGCCATGAGCAGGGTTTTAATGCCATGGGAGTTGTCATAGCAACGAAATGCGCCATTGCCTATTTTACTTGCATTAATATTTCTCGGCACTGGGAACTGTTCCTACAAAATTGTTCACGGGAGCTTTTTCCTCCAATAGTCGCCTCGATGTTCGTGAAGTGAAAACGGAATCTGTAAGAACATTATCAGGATATTTTGGGATGAAGTTTTTATCCTTAGAAATATGGTAAAAAAATCTTGATGTTTGGCCGTTATGTACAGAAAACGAAGCCCTTTTGACATGCAATTTCACCTCATAGTAGCCTCAATATTTTTAAAAACATGCACGTGTAAAAGATCCTATAGATAGCTCCGGCCGATTGCTAGAGAGAAGGATTTCATTAGTATGTATCAAGGCGCTCTTGTTAGCGGTTTTGTAAACATTCGGTCTACTTTTGAATTAATAAATTATTGCTTGATAGATTTGTAAAAACAATTAATATTCTTCTCGTAATTCGAGCAGAGTACTAGTCAGCCACTTCTTCATTTTCAGACCCACTGTTGCTGATGCTATCTGTCATACACTGCTCTACGAGCGAGATGATTCTACAAACTGAGGAAGTTTATTCTACTCAATTCACGACTGGAAAGAGCCCATTCCAGTTAGCAGTTAGTGCAGTGCAGTACAGTGCTCAACAATAAAAAACTATAAATATGTAAATCAACAAATGATACCCTTCCCTAATAACCAGAAACTCATCGCGTGCTAGACAACTACTTTCTCGAGAGAATGTAACTGGATTATTACGCCGACTTTAAGATTTTTTTGCAGATTAAAATAGAAAATATTTATCTCTTCAAACTAATGAAAAAAAAACATGGAAACGTCTTTAAAAACTGGCTTTGTCCAAATTTTCTCTTGCTGCCCAAAAAATCTGAGTTGCCCAAAATTTGGGGGGGCTGCAGCCCCCCTCGCCCCCCCGGCCCGTACGCCTATGAAAAGGAGTCACCTTCATCCCCAGGGCTTTTCAAGGTGTCAAAACCATACTCTTTGGTACTCTACTGTATCCATAATATACAGGTCCGTAGCCTCTGAATGGACGTACCCATGACAAAAACATGGGCGTATACATCTTTGTATGGGGTTTTAGGTGGGCTTATAAATGGAGGGGCTTACAAGCAACGGGGCTTATACACCACCTGTAACTGGACTAGAAAAAGTGCTTCAAAACAAGCTACTGCAGTACTGTTCAAAATATGTTTTACTTTTACTGGTATTTTATTAGACTTTAAAATGTCACAATAAATAGAATTCATTTTCATTACAAGCCAGAGGGACACTTTTATCCAGGGGCCTTGTAGATGGGCCTATAACTGGTCGGGCTTATAAGTGGGGGGTGGGGGGGGGGGGGGGGGTGCTTATAAGCAGCAGTTTTCAGTAAAAAATTAAAACAACTGAGGATACACCATAGGCTCTTCGGTTTCCCAGAAAGCAGCTTGGTGGTGCAATTCACAAGACTGATATCAACATGAACATGGGATATATTTCAGTCAATTACAGTCACGTGCGCATCACATATCAAAATATTATCTCACCTTCCAGTTGGGCCAAGCGCCGAAGAAACCAAGTCCTTTAGTGACAGTAATAAATGCTTAACATTACTGTCTTCCAGAGGCTGAACTGTAATCTAAAGAAGTTGTTATCAAAAGAAACTGTAATAAACCTGTAGCATAGTCGACAATAAACGTAATGAACAGAACTGAAACAGAACTGAACTGTATGTAGCAGCAGTTTGGATAACTGAACAAACCTTTGAAGTGCATTGATCTTCTCTAAGCAGCCTCGACGAGCGACTTTTACCCGCCATTCAAAACGCATGCATTGCAGTTATGCATCCTTGTAATAACTGTGTTATCAATTTAAAAAAAAAAACTCTCTAAAAATCCAAGTGTTTTTCTCGGTTTCAATCAATGGCCACAAAAAGCTACACTAAAAAAGACCGTGACAATTCACTCAGACTCTCAGACACGTACCGCTAGAAGTCTTGGCACTAGGCTAGTCACCAGTTTTTCCACAGGTTTGAGTCGTACTCCAAAAACGCCTGGCAAATGTGTTTTAGGCATGAGAAAATCTTTAGTAACTCTTCGGTTTGCCCTCTATGGCTGCAAAAACAGGCCTTTCTTTTATATCGTGGCTACCAACAGATATAAACCTCGAAACAGAGGCTATCTAGAGCAGGTATAGTAATGCTCAAAACGAGAATTAATACTGAGGGTTCAACCATGTTCGGCTTCATTAGCTCATTGTAATTTGTTAACTAAGCTTAATTCTTCCATCAATTATAGGTTGGGACGTTTGATCCGGTGCCAAACACCAGGAATGAAAAGCTGGCAAGTTTAAATATGGATAGGATAAGGTTAGCAGTTTGAGATTAAGTTATTGTTAAGTTGTTTTGTGCTTTATGAAACACAACAGTGCCAGGAACTTTATACTTTTTGTGAGAGGAATATTAACGTCTGCATGCGTTTTCCGTACAAACATTTTTTTCTGTTTCTTTTTTTCCTTTAACTGAAATCAATCTAGATACTGGTTGTCAGTTGGAGCAAGGCCTTCAAGACCTGTGGCAATATTACTAGGACTGGTAAGTTAAGGTGGCCACTGATCCCTGCCCCTTCCCTCACCTCTTCCTCTTTGCCAAGACCAAGGCTTGTTTCACAGTAGTTTCACTTCATCATTAGAAAAAATTAAAAAGTGGATATGTTGTAGGTGAAAATCCATTTCAGGTTAAACTAGATTTCTTGTTTTTGTCTCCTGAATTTAGGTCAATTTTTAACATTAATTTCCTCAATTTTCCAGAAATGGAAAATTTCCTTTGGCCTGAAGGTGAAAAATGATAATGATGATAATAATAATAATAATAATAATAATAATAATAATAATAATAATAATAATAATAATGATAATTATCACAAAATGGAAATAAGCTTCTGAACATCACAATCTGATCCAACTTTGAAATCTCTCGTTGTATAAAACACTAGTTGAACTTTCCCACATCTCCTTTATTTTGTGGCAAGTCTAGAAACACTGAAAAAATAAGCCTTCAGGTGGTATTTACATTTTGTAAGTAGAGGAAATACTGTTTCATTGTAGCTGCAAGTGCTGCATCACTGATTAGAGTATAGATGCTAAAATACTGTCTTTAATTGTTTTATGTAGGCTGGTGTTCTTCCCCCACACCCTCATAGTTTGGTGGTTGCTGCTAGAAACCGTGCAGCTCTTGCAGCAGCAGCTGTTACTTCAGATGTTCCCGCAGAAGTGGTAAAGGAAGAGGATAAAGAAGAGGTGGAGGAAAATAAAGAGAACAATGCAAACATGACAAGTGGAGAAAATCAGGAAAATGATGAAGACAAAAATGAAACATAACCCTCATAGCGACCTTGGTGCTAAAGAGTAACTTAAAACGTGCTTGATGCCATAAGGCACTATTTGCGTTTTGCTGAATTTTTTTTACTTCCATGAAAAGTTGACCACAGAATAAAACAGAATAAAATACAAATCTGGGTCCAAAGAATCGCAAGATAGTTCAGATATCAATGCCACGTTATTGTAGAGCAGGCAAGATACAGAGAATCCTGTCTTTTGAGGTTCCCCCTTCCCCCTTTGTTCTGCAATAAAAGGTTTTGTTTTGGCCACATAATAAATCCCTTACTGACACAGCCTTTTTTTTTGTCAAGGTTTCTGAGTACTGGGCCCATCATTTTGTCCTCTTCCTATTGGCCACAACTTTATTTTGGTCCATAAAAAAAACTTAACAATACTTGGCCAATATCAGCCATCTTGACTTCTTGCTTTGTCAATAATGATGCACTTGGTATATAATACCACTGTATAAAATTGTGCTGTGGAATTGTATGCTGGGTTACTAGGTAGTCAAAGCTGATCAGACAACGTGATGGAAATAATAATTTTTGTTACGGTTGCTTGGAAAAAAGGCTCTGGGTACAGCTGTACTTTAGCACTTTGAGAAGGAGAATTTACCAGTTTGCCACGAGTCACCTGGGGCTTTATTCCAGTCACCCCTGAAGGGCCTTTTGTAGCTTGTTATTCACGTGAGATGCACTGGCAGAGTTTGTAGTCTTTTGAGCTCTTCAAAGTCTATGACTTTCCATGACCTTTTCAGGTTTAGCTGTCAGTTTCAAAAATTCAAAAACTTTCCTTGCTTCAGTGTATTTTTTGACCTTAAACAGTTCAACAGACACAAACTCTGGCATCCACCAAGAAATGTGTTCTGTTTGTGCATTTTAATTACTCCTCTCTATCTTACAATGTCCTTGCCTTGTCATCTGCAGTAACTAATCTATCAAACAAAACTTTAATTCTACAGCATGGCAATTTAATAGAATGTGAATTACAAGCTGCAAAGGGTCGTAATAAGTAAGCAACCCACATACCAAAGTAGTCCATTCTTTGGTTATTTATTGCACTCTCTCTAAGCCAGCACCTATATAATGCGATGAACATCACTGGTTGGTTGATTCCATGTCCCTCAATTATGTAATACTTAGTTCTCCATTATTATAAGGCAATCACCTCCCTGAGAAGAAGAGGGTAAGGGTATCTGGCTTATGGGGTGTAATTATTAAAAAAAGACACATTTCCCTCTGTAGCAGTTTATACATGTGACCTTGTGAGTGAGAGTAATGTGTATACAGGTATTTTAGTCTATTATTTAAAATTCAACAATTAAAAAAGTTTTATTGTCAATTATGTTTCATGGATTGTCCTAAAGCTTGCTTGTTTGCTTCTGCTCCCCATACAGATGTAAAAATTGACCTGTGAATGAAAATGGATCTCAATCAATTGGTTGAATTGCCTGGTACACGTAAATCAACTTACTGTATCTTCCCCTCCCTTCTTTCAGATGATCATTTAAACCAGTCAAGAGTCGAAAGCCGCAAAGTCTCCATTATTTATAATTTATGTGACTGTCATGGGTAACCTGATAAACAATACATAATTATTTCCTTGTATTGGTGATAAAATTTTGCATTATTTTAGCATTGCAAAGTTTGTGGGATTGTTGTCACTTTATATCCAACAACCATCAATCAAAACAATAAGATTTCTCAGTTACTTGCCTTCATGATGTGACAACTTTACTGACACACTAAGAAAACCATGAACACCCAAAACATTTCAGGAATCCAAATGTTAGTTATGTTAAGTCCAATCACAGCAAAGATCAGGATATGCCAGCCAGCCACAACACCACAAAACAATAATTAGACCTGTTCCAAGGTAGAGATCTCCTCCAGTTTGACTCTCGCTAGTGACCACCTTGTCTAAATGACCACTACAGCCTAGCACTTTGAGTGTTGGTTTACACAAGTTTCCACAACTAACCCTGGCTATAACTCAAGGGAACAATGGACTTGCCTTTCCTTATCTAGTTCATCTTGATTTCCTAAATGATCTCCAGCAGAAACCACACCCTTGATTCCTCTAAGAACAGAGGTGTCTGCCTCAAGGAACTCTGATAACCAATCACAGCAACTTGTAACTACATCCTAGAAAAAAAAAACAGGAAAGAGAAAGAAAGCCACCTTTTTAGTTTCCAGAGGCAACCTTCTTCTTTCTCAGTGACAGTGAAGACTTGAGACAGCACATAAAATTACAGTCAGTACACAGTTGGGTTTACAGTGGTTAGTAACAGTGATAGAGAAGGCGATCTATTTCTCAGAAATCACAAGGGTTTTTTTGATCACCTTATAAAGATCTAACATGACTGCCTCCTGCCAATTAACTATTAGGATTTACTTAAACCTGCCATGTTGACAACAATCTTAACTACTTGTTTCAATGATTTATTTCATCTGCTTGGCCTCCTATTCTGTTGATGTAAACATCACTAAGGAAAATAAAGCTCCTCATAATTATCGTACTGAGTTTTACGAATCGTCTTTCACGCACTAGTGCGTGAAAGACGATTCGTAAGACTCAGTACGATAATTATGAGGATTATTTCCAAGTCTTTCGAGGTTTCAGCAAGAAAAGTTACCCAGAGAAAATAAAGCTTATAACTAGATATGTGTTCATGTGATTGTCTTATCAACCTTGGGTGGGGGGAAGGGTGGTGTGGGAGGAGGAGCACTCGCCTCCCATCAATGGGAGAACTGGGTTCAAATCCCAGCATCAATCCCTAATGTGGGTCAAGTGTGTTGTTGGTCCTCTCCCTTGCTCCGAGAGGTTTTTCTCCGGGTAGTGTATGTCCAGTTTTCTCCTCTCCTCAAAAACCAACACTTTCAAATTCCAATTCGATCTGAAATGCACGGACACATTCAAATGAGATCGTAAGAACTCTTGAGTGCTCCGTGGGTACATAAATTTGCAATTCTGTAATTTGTTTACCCAATATGTTCTATGTTGCTGTGACCTACAGGAGTTTCATTAGAAGTCCAGACCCAGGTATTGGCACCAGTGTACTCTGAGCACAGTACCTGCCTTCAGGCGGAAATAAACTGTACTCTCAAATTAAATTTCCAAATTTCCCAACCTAATAAACGTTGTGCACCCTTCTAACATAAAACAATTATAATAGTGAAAACGTTGGACATTTAGAGTTCTTTTAAAAGTTCCTTCACAACAAAGTCTGACCTGGTTTGTTGGCAGCTCACCATCAACTAGACCTAACTGCCGTCCATATGACAGGTCTACTTTCTGTCCTTTTCCTAGTAGCTGTAGTGCTTGCTGTTTCCCTAGTAACCTTACAAGGCGAGTTCCCCCACCCCACCCTGGTGTCAGGCCCATCTTCACTTGCACAAATCTGATCTCTGCACTTTTGGACATGAGACGGAAATCACAGGCTACTGCCAGCTATAATGTGAAAAAACAATAGGATGATTACTATGACTTGTAATGCCTAAGTGGCAGCTGGCACCACTGACAAAACCTAACTTCCTGTTAAGTCCATCTGCAAGACAATGCCAAAATCCTTGTTCAAGACCCCCAACTGTGTAACAGGATTTGAATACATGCCATGATTGGCCTGTTAAAGAAGCTATTGTTTGATAGGCCAATTAGGTTAAAGGGAAATTCGAAACCCACTCTTTGTAATTTGTTGAGTCCGTCCTTTGGGGATCCAGAATAAGGATCTCAGTGCTGTTTTGCAGATGTTATTGCCAGGTTTAGATTACGTCTGTGACGCAGGCTATTGATTGAGACGCAGCTAATAAGGACATGGCTTATCAGTGAAAACTGCAGACAAAATGATCTATGGAAATACTGTGACCCAAATACATGGGAGTTAACTGGTCTGTTTGATGGGCCCCTTCAAGGAAGGATAGATTTACTTGGAGGGATGCTACTCGCTCACACAGATACTAAGTCTGTGTCCAAGTTAAAGAAGGCAGGCAGGGGTATCTGGGCTATCAAAGAAAGGGTGGATTGTCAGTGGGGTAAGGGTAGGTGGACCACAACACCCCGCCCCTGACTCTGTCTCTGGCATGTCTTGCATGTATGGTATAAATTTCTGCACTCACCTCAGCCCCTCCGCCTAATGCTCTTCCTTCAACTGCAGCCACGCTGATAAGGGGAAGCCTTCCCAGCCGACTAAGCGTTCTTTGCATGAAGGCACACATGATGTTCCCTTCTTCCGGGGTATTGATCGCCTTAACAACACTTAAATCACCTCCAGAACAAAAATATCCCTCACTACCACGTAAAACAAGAGCTTTGCCATCTTGCCATTGTTCAAGTTCGTCAACAGCCTCGGCCAGTTTCACCATCATATAGCCTGTCAAAGCATTTTTACGCTCGGGATTCATGAGTGTTATTACTGCAATTCCTTGCTGGTTTCCCCGCAGTTTAGTTACCGTAACATCGCCGCTTCCTAGAGCTTTGAACTTGTCACGAACATGGACTTCGTCAAACGATATTAGGGTAGAAAGCGTTCTTCTGAAATCAACTAAAGCAAAACGCCCTTTTCTTCCCAGAAAAAAACGCATTTTGATTTCTCCAGCTCCAGTGACCTTGCTAACATGCTACTACTCAAGATACATCAGAGAGTTCCTTTTTTTTTGGCTGGATTTTGTTGAAGTACTCGTATGCGCCGCCATATTGGCCGCAGAAGCCTGGTGAAGAGTACTGTTACAAACTAGCGGGAACATCTGCGGGAACAAACATAACGCGTAAAAATGCGCGTAAACTACAGTTACGTGGGTACCCTCGGTAACTCGAACCCTCGATAACTCGAACCTCCTGCTAACTGGACGTAATTTTTGTTTTCCTTTCAGATCACTGATCTATATAGTTCTACCCGCGATAACTCGAACCATAAAAAAAAAACAAAACAAGAAAAAATAATCAAACCAAGAATTCTTCGTGTAAATTCTTAGTTTTTTCTCTTTTTTCACTCCACTTCTAGCTTGTTTCAGGCTCTCGGATACCGGGGAAGACGTGAAAGTGAAAGGCACTCGCTTTCTCAATTCAGCGGACCCCACCGCTCAGCTCGGAGCCAGGAACAGGCTACTCCAGTTCAAATTCAGTGTCCATCTCAGTATATTAATCAAGCTTTGTTGCTCAATTCCTTTTTCAAAATATTAATCTATATCTCTTGCTGCCCTTGAAGTGAAGTATGCATGATAGTTGCATTCCCTTCCCATTCCTTTGCTTATTTCCGGCTGTTTGCTACGAACACGATAACTTGAACTCCCATTATAACTCGAACTTTTTTCGATTTCCGCAGAAGGTTCGAGTTATCGAGAGTCAACTGTACCACAGATACTTAAAAAAATAAAAAATAATAACTTTAATAGTAACATCCTCGTGAGGTTTTTCAGGAACTATTTACAAACTATTTCCAATTTATAAAAGCAAAAAAACAATAAAAACTCGAAATCACAATTTATGATGGTATTCTATTAAAATCTAACGCTTATGAAGGAAATGTCTGCCTCAATAGTATGTCTTTCAGGGCGCGCTTGAAAGATGCCAATGAGGCACTTTGCCTAAGTTCATTATGCAAGTTATTCCATATGTAGGCCCCTCTGTAGAAAAATGTGCGCTGGCCTATAGCCGTTTTGTATAGCGGAATCTGCAAAGAGTTCCGTGTACGAGTGTTACGAGTATGTATATTTGAGCGCTTGGTAAACTTGCTCGTTAAGTATTGAGGCGCAAGATCGTTCTGACATTTAAAGGTCAAAACGGAGTCTCTATAGAATAATTGTTCTTTAACAGGAAGCCAGTTTAGCTCTCGAAGCAAAGGTGTTACGTGGTCAAACTTCCTAGAGTTTGTTACGATCTTGCTGGCAAAATTCTGAATAGATTGTAATCTGTTTATATTCTGGAGTGTAGTATTAGACCATACAGATGAGCAGTAAAGCATCTTGCTAAAGACTAATGATGTTATTAACAATTCTAGTGTTTCCTTGTCGAAGCTCCTTTTGACTCTATTTATTTGGCAAAGCTTTGCGAAACAAGATGACACTACACATGAAATATGGTGATCGTAGGTCAGATGGGGATCAAGAAAGACTCCCAAGTCCTTGGCAGAGTCTGTTGGCTTCAGTGTTTTACCCAAGAATACCACTCCAGGGTCTTCTAGTAACCTGCTTAACATCTGTCTGGTACCGAGGAAAAGGAGTTTAGTTTTGTCGGGATTGATAAGTAGATGGTTCTCACAGCACCATTGAGCTACACTGTGAAGGTCTTGTTCGAGCTTTTCAATTTTGAGTGAAAGGCACTAACATTATCAGCGTATACAGAAGCCGGGGGTAAGGCATTCGAAGAGACAGTTCAAACAAAGAAACTGAGGGGCACCCAACGATAATTCCCTCCTAAATACACTGAAAACACTTTTCAAGCTATCCAGAGTACTTTTAGATATCTACAAATGCGTTCTAAGAGGCGCTATAAAATTTGTATCTGTTCGGTCATCCTAGGGGAACTTGAGTCTTTTCGAAATTATAAGGGCTTGAGTATTATTTTTCTGAAAATTTTATTGACCTATTACGAGCGTAAGACATTTTCTGATTCTTCACGTCACACATTTTTGAATCCGAAAATTTTAGGTTCTCTTTTTCTACCAAAAATAGCCAAACTTGGGATGTAAAATGTGAAAATTAAACTTCAGAAAATCGTAGGGAATATATAAGATAAGTTTCAAAAACTGTACATGAATGGAACGGTCATCTAGACATTTTTAGCCGTCCTCAAGTAACAGAAAATTCTAGGCAATACTTGTTTCTCCGAACAGATATTTTACAGAAAAAAGTCGTTGGGGGCCCCTGAAGAAAGAGAAGTTGTGCGTGTTAATGTGCCTGTTGGATTGCAACATCCATCCACCATGCCTAAATAAAGTTTGACTTGACTTGATACAGGCTTGTAGCCTGCGTAGTAGCAGCTTGGAAGTAATGGGCGCAGGAAAGAATGGGTTGTGCCCATTACTTCCAAGCGCCTGATAAGCTAGCCCGTTCCAGGCTCTCAGATAGTGGGGAAGACGCGAAAGAAAAAGTCACGCAAAAAGTTGGCGTTGCGGGAAAAAGTTTCCTCTCGTTTTATTTTCGTGTTAGCGCTTTCTTAATGCATCGGACCCGACTCGGCTCGGGGCCTGGAACAGGCTACTGATAGGCAGGCTAACGGGCTTGAGGTGATGTAGATCAACTAGTAGAACTGACGTCTGTATACGGTCAAGAGAGGATAAAGGCTATACCTTCTCTTGATACCGTAAACTGCCGCTTATAATTTCCCCCAGTTATAGGCCCATCTACCACCCTCCGATATAAGACTCCGTCTACCCGTCTAAATGATTTATGACGTTTTGATTGGGACTTTGCAGGTCAATTTAATACATCAGTAAATGCGAAAGATATTTTGATCAGCACTGCTATAGCTTGTTTCGACGCGCATTATTCTATTCCAGTTGTAAGCCCCCTCGGATATAAGCTCTTTCGTTTTAAGCCCTCCTAAGACCTCTTCCAAGGAGAAATAGGCCCAGCGGCACAGAGTTTACGGCATAGTAGGTTTGGTTATAATCATCGCCCCGATTGTATGGACCGTCCAAATCATCCAAAACCTCGAGGCGATAGAGACAATCTTGACAATTTTACGACTGAAACCAAATAACATCTCATCCCCGGTAAAAATGTGTTTCGCAGCCGCTCTGGCCGGAGTCACGCAATGCCTTCCGCTCTCACGCGTGGGCCATGAGGGCGGGAGGATTGCGTGACTACGGTCTGCGAAGGAGACTACGTTGAAATAAAAAACTCGCATGCATGGAGACAACATTATTTTATTCCGCAAGAATAAATATTTTATATCACAAAATCTAGTACTTTTGTAAAACCAGGTTCAACATCAGCGGAGGCAATTTTACTCGAATCGCACACCGGTATTCATTTTAAGCTGAAGATAGATGTAACTCCCCTAAGAGTGTCGCTAGTACCATTTTCACCAAATAAGGTGGAGAGGCCAGAGCTCACCTTGAAAACAAGTGATTGATAGCCTAGCCAATCTGGAGAAGATACACAAACTTTTAGAGGATTGTTTAGGGGGGAAAGGACTTTTAATTGCATGGTAATATTTTGGCTTGAACCGTGTGTTAATAATCCTTTAGATGTTGTTTTTAATTAAAAGAAGTAATCGGCTCCTGTTAAAAGATAGAATATCAGCTTTTCTTTAATGAATTGTCTCGATAACCAGAGGCAAGAGCACATGTTCGATATATTTTAAATTCTAACATGACTCCGAGGCTTCAGGGTCAAAATTGCAAATTTTCACGACTCCATTGTCTTGCTATTCCCAGAAGAGACTTGAACACAAAGAAAACAAAACCAAATATAGAAAAATGACCAAAAAGCCTCGGTGTCATGTTAGAATTCCAATATGTCGAACGTGGGCTATTGGCCACTTTAGAAACGGCAAGGAAACTAGGTCGAGTTAACTTTCGCAAGGACTCGTGGGACTGTTACTAAAGGCATTGAAAAAAAGAGTGTTTGAGAAAAAAAAGAAAAGAAAAGAAATACAGCTGCAGGACACATTTCGACTCCAGTTCCCTTCTCGTGTCTAAAGTATATCTTTGTGATGTTTGTTATATAGGCAATCCCACAAGTGCTTGCGCGGGTACTAGCGACCGAGTCCAACACTCTTTTCCACAGTCAGCTATTTGGAGCAAATCATTCATTCTTTGATTCCCTGAAGAAGTCAGGAAGTATCTTACGAAATATTACTCTTTTCATTGTTTGCATTCAAATGGAACCTAATCAGTAGTACTACTTTCATGTGGTAACATTTATTAGGCTGTACAAAGTAGATCTAACTTCTAAGGCCTCTGAAAACAATGTTCTATGGAGGTATCATTTACATGAAGCTTCTTTAACAATACGTCTGCATGGTATTTACTATCTGGCAATATCGTACAGAACAAATTGATGCGTTTGGCTATTTTTGGGAGGGTTAATTAAGGTTACTGTTCACTTCTCATTTCAAACTGACTTTGAGAGCTACAGGCTTCTGCTTTGTTAATTTGAAGATATGAATTTTTAAAACTTCTCAAAGGCTTAGCAAGGCTTCTTCGAACAACGCAGTCCAATTCTGAAAATACCTTTCAGTTGGACTAGGAATGAGGCCCCTAGCCTGGCTTGATTCAAAAAATGAAAAAAAAAAAATCATCTTTGGCATCAAAATAGGTAGGTAAAACTCTTAACAGCGGGACCACATATAACGCCCAACTCACTGCAGAGTTTATTTATACCCCTGAGATCATTTCTTGGGCCCCATCGTTGTTGAGTAACCTTTTTTAGCATTCTTAATATTATTTGACTGAACACAGTTTAACAACCAGCCACCTCCTCAACTTTGTTCTTGATTTTATACAATTATTGCTTCTGCGTTATTTATCATCCTCTTGTACCTGCAAGATAATTTTCAAACAAATGATTTTCCTTCAGCCTATTGTAAATTAATTACGATTAATATGATCCTAAAATTAATAACTTTACACATAATGTTGCTTGGTGAGTCTCCATTGCCAAATATTACGCATTTAACAAGCAAAACGTTTTCTCCAGTCCATTCGCTCACTTGGATATTTTAATTCGCGCCTATCGACCTTCCCGCTTTCTGTATAATTACTGCTCCCCCCACCCCCACCCCCCCTCCCGCCCTTCATCTCGTTGGGACCTGAGCCCCAGGGCTTCTCGGTTGCCGTGCCTTTTTATCGGATATCGCAAGTGTACTCCAAATATGGTCAACACAAGATGGTTGAGAGGAATTAGCCGGGAGATTTAAGCCAATCAGAAACGGAGTAATATTTTGAATGAATAACAGTTACGAATAATAGGCCACTACTGAACTCCTATAATTCTCACCTTCAAAACGAGGCTAAGTGCAAAACCTTTCTTGTGAAAAGCTATATTTGCCTGAGAATTAAAAATCATTTTCATATGAATAGCTTCGCACTAAGCCTCGCTTTGAAGCAGAGACTTGGGGTAACTCGGAAATGGTCTATTGATAAACGAATGAAGTCATCAATCTCTCAGCTTACCGACCAGCACCTTGGATCAACCTGCAAGCTCTCTTAATGAAGCCAAGAACAAGTTAGGAGTAATGATACTCGTAGAACCTGCAATAGGCAAATGAATACTGTAAAATTCCGAAAATAAGCCCCTCCATGTATAAGCCCCTCCAAATGTATGCCCCCCAATCCTGTAACGCAAGAAACCCTCCGTTAAATCGCCCCCCCCCCCCCCCCAAATATAAGCCCCCGGGAGCTTGTACTTGGAAAATTGTCCTCAAATACAAAGTAAAACAAAGCAAAAACGGTAAATTTACTTCCAACTATAAGGCTAGCACAATCGATTTTGAAACGCAAATTTCCCTCCGTAGATAAGCCCCTCCAAAAATAAGCCCCTCAAAAAGGGCCTTTGAAAAATATAAGCCCCGGGGCTTAATTTCGGAATTTTACGGTATGACGCTAGATGAAGGCCTGCTTCCTAATGTATTCAAAGGAATGTTTTTATAAAAAATCAAGTTCATTCCTATATTACTGGAAATTCAAATACTTTCTACGTATTTCCTACACGAACAAATACGACTTTTTGGTATAAGATTTCAGGGTCCTAAATTTTTCAATTCACTAAATAACAATATACAAAGTGTTGCCACTATCTCTCTTTTTAAATCCAGATTGAAAATATTTCTTCTTAGCTGATTCACCACTTGTAAATAATGCTTGTTTTTTGCTGCGTTTTGTCTGTTTTGTTTTGCTTGCTTTTTATCTTAATTATATTTCAGTATGATTTCGCCGGTATTATTTATTCATTATATTTGGTCTTAAGTTAGAGAGGGAGCTCATATAATAAGCCCCAACGTTTCAATGTGAGCTTCCTCACCAGAAAAAAAAAAAAATTTAATTCTTTTTCTTACAGTTTACGTCTCTTTAATCTTTAACTAACATTTTTGTACTATATTGAATGTCTGTATGTATGTATATGATTTTTTTTGTCTGGCATATAAATAAACTGAAACTGAAACTGAAACTAAACTAACAGTTTTCACCTAGATTTTAAAAGGTAAAAACGTTCGGTCGGGTTTTTTTCATAATACAACACGTGAAGGTTCAGAGGATATTGACAGTTACTTTCATGAAGCAAAAACTTACCAATCAGCACTTCCCAGTCTTTTTTGGCGGCAGTTACCTAATGATAACAATAAATAAAAAAAAAAACATGACACATCAATGTTTCTACACTCTGTCAACTTTGAAAGTGAATGAAACATGAGAAGATGCGAATGATCGTCCCAGTAAGCGTAGAACTGTTGATGACAGTGACTGGTTTTTGGCAATACGGAAGTCAAAAGAAGAGTCAAAGTGAACTGTGTATGGTCAAATAATAGTTCAAAAATAATAGTGACCTTAAAAATTAACTACGAATATGAAATCGAATTTTGAGCGATCTGTACATTAATTTTTCCTGCTACTGATCAGCAAATAAGATTGGAGTGATAAGAAATTTTACGGGCCAAAAAAATGTGGTTTGAAACCTCGTACGTGGAAGGGTAATTGGTTTCATCCTCATAGTTCAAGCTAAAGGTCCCTATCATATACTGTGACATTCTCACTAAAGAGTCATGTAAATTTTCTTAGAGAAATAAGTTGTGGCCAATTTAAGTCCGCGTACGATGTTTCTCATGAGTGAGAAATATCGTTCGTCCAATCAAAAGCCGTGTATGTTTGTGCGTTCATGGCAGTGCATGGGTGTCCCGCCATTTTTCCCGCCAGTTTTTTGTGTTTATGGTTCCCGCCTTTTTGCGCGTCCACGCTTCAATCATTTAACGAGATAACCCTTTGTGCTACTTTACCGATACTTTACCTCGTAAGCTGTTCTTGTTTCAGAGTAGCAAACTCCCCCAACAATAAAGATAATAAGCCGGGGACCCGCTCGAGTTTCCGTGGAGCCCTAAACAGGGATCAAAACGAGGTAATGTCACGTTAACAGCACCGGTCGCCAGGGACTAGAATGATTTATGGATTTTATTATGGTACAAGGCAAGATAGGGAAGGAGGGAGGGAGGGTACGGGTGATTTCAGAAAAAAATATCCTGCAGACTGATTTTGAGGGGGAAATCTAACAAGGAAAAATTTGGGGCGGGGGGTGGGGAATATCCTGCACTGAAAACAACTCTTACACCGTTATATGTCGGGGAAACAGTTATATCTCTAGCTATCTCTAGAGGTTTGGAAAAAAAAACATTCTTACCCAAACCAAAAGTCAAATAGTCGACCCCTTAAAAATCTTTAATGCCAGGACAAAATCGCTGAAAAAAAAATTGAATTCTTCCCTCTTTGAAACTACGTATGTTTGTTTAATTTACTGTACGTGGAAGAGAATAGATTTGGAATAGATTTGTAGGTACAGGCTTCAATGCGTAGAATATCAGGAAAATGAAAAGTCTGGTCATCACGTTCTCCACAAACCAAGCTTCTGTATACTTCACCAGGACAAATGCAACATAATTTGGTAAATGCCGTTTTCAATACTGCAACTGTCGCAATTAAAGACATTAACCTGGTGCTAAAAAATTTTAAAAATGAAAAAGAAATACCTACCTTCTCCTTGTGCCAATGGCCATAACGTGCGCTGTTGAAATGAAAAGTTTTAATAAAGGAAACAAACAAACAACAACACAGGCAAAAGCACAAATCAAGTTTCACAAGGGCTGAAAACTTAGGGTGATAAAACTTACCTAACAGCTTGCCCTGGTCAATAGAGGAAAGAAAAACAAAACGAGGAAGTCAATAATATTTCACAAACTTCGGTTGAAATACATGTATAATAGGTATTAGGGAGCTTAAGCAAAGACGTTTTTGAGCAACGCACGTCAACCGGAAGTAAGACCTTCTCCCTTTTAATATGCCTTGAAGTTAACAAAATTTGTATTTCTAAGTTTCTTTTCTCTTATAAAGACGATTTACCCGAGAGTTTGAACCAAACCACTGCCTAATGATGCAAAAAGTCCACTTCCGGTTGACGTCAGTCGCTCAAAAACGCTGTTGCTTAAGGTCCCTATTGTGCGGTTACTCGCGCTTCGATCCACACTTTTAGCGTCCACATCGTCTACGTTAGCGAGAGAAATGAAAACCAGTCCTCAAATGTTAACCTTTCAGAGTTAAATAGAGTCCTGTCCCGTACCTTTGTTGCTCAATGCATTGCTTCCAGATCGCTGATCGGATGCAAACGGGTAAAGACTGCTACTCAGCTTTTCATCGACGGCTTCCTAAGATAAATAAATCAACTAATTTAGGGCAAAACGTGGAGAGCTTTCTTCTAATAAACCACAAACAT
>OZ037779.1:8014542-8167042 GCA_964035525.1 Porites cylindrica | reverse complement strand
TTTTGTCGGGTGTTTCTCAATTGGTATTGTGGAAACCATTGTTAGTTTCCTTTTGTGTGGAGTGGTGGGTATTGTTGAGTGTCTTTTAAATCTTTCTTAAGGCACCATCCTTTCACCAATCGTTTGGCAATAGGTTTAAACTGTTTCAACCTGAACTTTCTACTACAGTGGCTAGTAAGAGCAAAACATTCCCCAAAACCCATATAAGTTAAATTCTGCGACGTGTTTTGAATTCTGGGAAGTGTTTAGTCCCTGAGTCACCGTAAATTACATTGTCAAAAGATTTACCTCGTGAAAGGCCATCGAAGCTATGTGAGAAAGGAAAGCACAAACATTCAGGCTTAAACGGGATTTGAACCCAAGAGCTCTAGGATAGCGATGCCGTCATCAACGAAGAAAAGTACATTCAGGCAGAGGTGTTGCAGCAACTAGCCTTTTTCAGTGTTAGGTCATGGGTCTGAATTCCCTTCACGCCAGATTTTTTTGCAGGCTTTTTCTCTCAACTTCTAAAAGGGGCTTTGTCACGAGGATATTGTACTGCTGTTTTATGTCAATTCTGCACTGAGGGCAGTTACTATTTAGTGGGTTTACCCATACACAAAATGCTAGTGCCCAGTTACGAAAACGAACAAATTTCACCGGGGAGCATTAAACACAGTAAATCTTTGGTGTGAAGGCATACAACTGTTTCAATAAAACTTGAAAGGGCTGACCCTTACCGTCGTTTCAACAGACGACAGGAGACAGTTTCAATGCCTAAAGACAGTCTTAAATAAGAAAACCAGACCATTTTTCAGAGTGAAATTTACGTGAAGACAAGTTTTAGCTTTTTAAAAATATAATAAATAGCATGACATTGCCCCTTTAAGTTGCATAAATGATAAATGTTGCGCGATGATCTTGCTTTCACATTATGAAATTTTGATATAACATATTATCAAGAGAGACACTTACCTGCTCCACAGCACATAGATCCTTCAGAGCAGTTTGATTATACCGCTTCATACAGTCTTCTGCGAGATGCAGTTGAACGATGAACTGAAAGACAAGAGAAAAAATAACATTGGTCTTTCTTTCATGGTTAATGGCATAGATCTATTCACCCAGGACAGCTAACTAGCACCGGTCAAGTCCAAGAAAAGATCATGAAAACAATGGACGCTATAGGGAGCATGCGTGATTGTGGTGCTGTTAAACTGAATGCAATTTCCTTCAATGGCCATGTTTTTGAAAAGATTGACAAGTGGCATTCGGTTGTTACATCTTTTTTTTTCTCCCAAAAAAGAAAAAAAAACTGCAGATAGATATAATAGACTAGTTTCTCCCTGAGTGGCTACTCAACTCAAGTATACAAGTATATTTTTCAATGAAATCTTCCTTTGAACTGTGTTCCTGTTTGCCTAGGATTTAAATTTCAGTGCTATGCTAACAAGGACAATTACCTTGCTGACTTCTTTTTGATATTGAGGCATCTTCTTCAGGATAACTTGCAAATCCCGCATTGTTGTCTACATCAGCAAGTAATAACACAGGTTTAAACACGAAATGTAGGACTAGTTATTAAAACAGAGAGTTAAATGGAGTTTAACAAAAGGCCACGTTCTAAACTAGTTTAAATTTGGCCACCTCTTACATCTAGACATTAGAGAGTTAAAGCTTCAAGTGTACGGCGAACGTCAGATTCAAGTTGAGAATTTCCCACAATAAAAAATGAGCAGATAAAAACAACTCAAAACAATTCTTATGGGGAAAAAAGTTGCTTGAAACTACTAATTTATGTGTAGAAATAACGAACAGTAAACGACAAGTAATGGGGAAACTTGGTCACGTGGTTTAAATTAGAGTTTGCCGTAAACGTGATGCTTAACCTCTCTATTGGACAGCTTCAAGGGGCTATGCCACGACGATATTGCTGTTTTAGGTCAATTCTGCACGGAAGACATTACCTAGCGGCTTTGCCCATACACAAACTCCCCCTGTAGAGTTATGGAGAAGATATCAAGCATTTTTCAATCACCTAGCTCTAAGCCCTTATAATTTTTTGGGTGATTTTAGTACGCATAGCATTAAAACTTGAAAAAGTTGGCCCAACTTGTTCAAGTGTCAATCCATGTCCATCCTTGCCATCCGTTACAACGGACGACAGTAAACAGCTTCAAAGCCTAAATATAGTATTAAATAACAAAACTGGATCATTATTTTTGGAACACAACTGATGCGAAAAAAGTGTCAGCATTTCAAAACAACAGAAAAAAACACTGAAATAGCGTGACATAACAGCTTTAAACAACGAGGACGTTGACGTCCCTTGCGTCCGGCAAAAAGAACAACCGAAAATTGATCTTTTGTCTCTTTCGGTAGTCCAAGGGTGAATTTCCACGGTCGCGTGATTTTTGCGTGCGTTAAAAATAAAATAGGGGCAATAAAGGAAAGATCGCGCGTAAACGTAGAGTTAAGCGAGGTTTAACGTGAAATTAACGTGCGACCGCATGTAAAAAAAAGTACATGACAATAGAACTCTACCTTAATTTAACTCTTTCAATCGGTTTTGGAGGCCTAGTTGGGTTATTTAAGACTTTGCGGATCCTACTTATGTCTGGATGTGTCAGCATAAATGTGGGGGAATAGCGCCCGTTTTGAGGTGAAATTTCCACAGCGGCACCCAACGTCGAGTTTCGGAAAGTATCTGTTCGAAAGACGATTTGAGATCTACAATTTTCGGAACATTTGTTGTAAAGTTTCTTGCTTGCCTGCCTCTCCTATAGGATTTTCGAACATCTAAAAAAAGGTATAATCGCCCATTTTAACGGATTTTTACCCTGAAAGGTCACCTAGAATTTTCGGGAGCCTTTTTTCTGGCTGAAATTTTCGGAAAGGTAAGTTTTGATCCCTGTAACTTTCGGATCACTAGACTTTTAGCTAGGAAATCCGAACAGATGAAACATTTTTTAGGGCACAGAAATATGCCTATATCTACCGTTTAAATACTGAAATACGTTTAACAATGCTATGTTTAAGTGGTTTTGAACTATATTCTCGTTGGGTGCCCCTGATTCCAGGACTGCAATTTGCTGGTCAGTCACGGGAGATATCCATTTCTGGGAGGCGTCCGTTACGGCTGGAGGTTCCACTGCATTTAAAAGCAGTTTTCTTTGGCTTAATTACCTTATTGGAAGTAGAAATTTTTTTGTCTGCAGCAAAGTCTTTTATTTCTGAATTTACTTTCCTGAAATGTAGAAACATAAATAATTCGGTGGAAGTTAGGTGTAACGGTAGATTCATACTGAAGACATAATGACATTACATGTATTTTGCCACAAAATGGTATATGGTTGCCTGAGAAGAAAGCCGACATTTTGCGACGCCACTTACGGGTTACCCACGAAATGACTTCTTAGCAACGAGCACAAGCAATTTTGAACCATTCAGAAGCACTAGTGAGCGTAGTCACGTGAACAGCACGGAATTTCTGCGCTCTTTTCCCAGGCGTCATTTCGGGTGGAAACCGTTGGTGGCGTTGCTAATTCTCGGCTGTTTTCTCACGTTAGGTACATGGGCAATTGTAGAAACATTGTTAGAGATACCTTAAAACGTCTGCTATGTGTTCATGGCGATTCTTTACCCACATTTCATCATTCTCTGTGAAAAATTCCAAATTAAGCTTGACATTAATACAATAATTTCCTTCAATTCCCACGTGAAAGTGATTGTTTCTTGGTGCTACGGAAACTATTGTTAGGGCCTGTTTACATGGAGGTGGGGGACCCCAGGTAGGTGAGGTAACCCGCTTAGGTGAGGTAAAAAAATAACCCTCCTTTACATGCAATCTTACAACCCCGCCTTCCCGGGGTGCACTTTCTCAAGATTATTGAATGGTCGCTAAGCACGTAAACAAGAAAAATGCTGGCAAACCACGAGTTTTGGCGATTAATGCACTTTTTCACTCACTTGTTGCTCTTGCTGCAACCCGTCAGTGCAATAGCTTTCTATTGTTAACTTTAATCATAATGCAAAGACACCGCGAAAGTGAATTTTGCGCGAATTTGATGTATCACGAATCCGACCCCGGCCAGGCGGGTTACCCCACCTTGAAACGTTTACATGACAAATTGTGACCCCGGCTGAGAGGGTAACCCGGTCTGGTAGACCGGGCTACCCGCCTTGGCGGGTCACCCCACCTATCATGTAAACGTGGTCAAATTAAAATGAGAGATTGTATGGACAGGCGGGTTACCCCACCTAAGCGGGTTACCTCACCTACCTGGGGTCCCCCACCTCCATGTAAACAGGCCCTTAGTTTGCTCTTGTTTCGTGGTGCGGACATTGTTCAGTGTCTTTTCAACTTTCTGTTTTGTGTCATTTGGTGATTGCACCCGTTCGCAAAACCAAGATAGAACCAGGAAAGTGGGAGAAGTCCGCATGCAAGCTTATCATCAGGAAATACAATGTATGCTGTAGGTTCACAAACAGCTTCTTTTTCTTGCGAAACAGACAAATCACAAAGTTGTCTTATCTCACCATCGAGGATGGTTTCCTTTTCTTCACCACCAGATGATGAAATGTACCTGGAACAATGCAATCAAAGAACTGTTAAGATCTCAGTAGAATTTAGACAAATAAACTATGCTGTATATGTTGAGGTTCAATTAATTTTCATTCACAATTTAAATTTTATTTTTCTTTGTTTTTGGGTATGGTATGTTCGTGTACGATACCGTAATTAATCAAAAGAAAATACAAATTTTAACTGAGGATAAAATTGAACTGCGACATGAAGGAGGACTCTCGGTAAGGGTAGATTGTACAGTACAGTAATGCCTTGTACAATATTACGACATGTAGTATATATTCATATTGGTAAAAGGCCGGGTAACATAAAGCAAAAGCTTCCTGGTGATTACAGACATTTTTTCAGTTTGTCAATCTGAAAAAATCATGCTGCAAAGTTTGGGTTCACCTTACAGTGTATAACCAAGCATGTCTTACAAGACAAAGATAAGGCATATATACATAACTTGTTGTGAAAGTAAAGTGGGCTAGGGATAAGTGCTTAAGACATTTTAAATTCAATGGCTCAAAGCCTGACCCTGGCCTAAAGCACTATTTCTTGCCTCCTCTCTCTACCAGGCCTGTAATTCAATACTGATGGGGTAGGAGTTAGTCTCCTTTCCAGCTTCTCTTTATTTCATCACCCAATGCTCCTGGGGAGGAGCATTGCATGACAACACTAAAAATGGCTGTGTGGGAGAATAAATTGGAGTAAGAAGTGGGTTAGTTATGGAATTAAAATGAATTAATAAATTGTCTTTTGGAGTGAGGGAAGACACAATTGGCTTTGCAGTTATTCACTGAGCTGAACCTCTGCATAACATTTAAGGGTCAAAGAAACTTACTTGTACACATCATTAACAATGTGTAGAAGATCATAAGTCATTGCCTGGAAAGGAAAACACAATTCAGGAAATAAATAAATAATAGAATGTTATGGCAGGAATCCAATAACAAATTGTCTCTGTAACCCACCACACCTCAACTAATGTTAAGGATGCTTATAAAAGAAATTAAATGATATAATTCAAACTTTACGCTCAGCGCAAAATTCTGGAAGATAATTGGCTTCATATATTACTGATAATTTGTACTATCATTTCTTTGAAAGCATAACTAAGCAAAAGCATGATTATTGACATCACTTGAGGGACATTAAATTTACTTTCTGTATCTGCTGCTTACTTTGAATACTAAAAGAGTTAGAGACTTCTTCTGGGAAATAAATGCACTTACTGGCCGTACAATAAACTGAAAATTGTTCATGCTCCTACACCTCATGCAGTACGTATTTGAAAATTCTTGTTTGTTTTACAGCCAGACCATTTATTTATTTGCTGGTAAAACACTCAAGTAAGTCTCTAACCCTTACTTAAGAATAAAGATTGTTTCAGATAAAATCGTTAAGACAAAAAATAGCTATTTTTCCTGCCATCCTGACAAAAATGGAATGTGTCACCGAATGAGTGCCCATCTTCCCTCCTATGGCTACCTAATCCAATGTTGTTTAGGATACGTAACACAAGAATTATACACATTGGTTTTTACACTAAATCAACCATGAATAGGGGGTGGAGAGGGGGCTTAACTTTTCTGTTTAAAGGAAATGATAGTATTGCATCAAAGTAAGAAAATGGATGAAACAGTCTCAACAGTTTTGTCCACGGTTGTATACGTAGCTCTGGAGATGATGAAACTGAAAGGGTTCCTTACACGCACTTAAGATATGCATAATTTTTGTAAGTAATTTTTGCGTGCTGGAGTGGAAATTAAAATCACAAACCTGAAAGGTGAGTTCATGAAGCAAAGGAGAGACTGTGTCAAATCCTCTACAATTAACATAAATAAAAAATCATTTCAAATTATTGTAGCAGTATTTTAAACCATAAAGAAGTAGAAAAAGAAAATAACACTAAAAAAAACTGTAAATAACATTATACTTATCACTGTTACATGTACCTGTCTAGTAAAATGAGCTGAGACCGATGCTTTTGGGGCCCCTGAAAGACAAAAGAGACGAATTTGAAAACAATAACAACAAAAATGTTAAGGTTGCAATCTTTATTTGATTTTAAAAAATTTCAAACCAATTTTCTGTGAAATTCAGAAAACCCTGAACACCAGGGATATATAATTCTGGGATCCTAGTGCAAGAAGAAGCCAATCAGGTGTGGAAAACAACAGCAATTTTTTGTGGTTTTGTGACTTGCTTGGGTGTCTTGATCTTTGCTGTAATTGGTCATAATAAAATAAAACAGTCTGAAAGTAATTGTGGTCTTCTTTCTCTCAGACTGTGGTACAGTGTGTGTAAAGGAAAGGTGAATTGGTTTGACAATAACGATAGTTTGCCACTCCACCGGAAAAATTCTCTTTAATTTGTCCATGCAAACCACAACGAAAACTTTGAAGAAGAGACGACAGTTTGCAGTGATCTAAGTACAGCCCATAATAATGGCTTAGTCTATTCCAAGAACGACCACTCCCTCCGACAACCCCTTCCAAAGGCACTTTTATGATATTACATACAATTTCTATCAAGAACTGTATTTATTATACCTCTCCCATGCCTGCTGGGTCATCTGCTTTGTATGCATGAAGTTTTGATTGCACAGCATTGGCTAATTCAGAAAGATGAAGACCATCCCTGTTAACAAATACAGAAACATTTAGAGTCAAATAAACACTGAAAGAACTATACTTCCACCACTCCAAATTAAAGGTTTATGGCTTATATGGGAAAAGGGTAAAAGATGCAAGTTATACAGAAACACGACTTGTGTACAACACTTACCAAGTTCAGTAATCAATCTGACCCATATTCAGGACATTCACTAATCAAAAAAGACTCCTACTTTGTGTAATAATATTTCAACTTACTTTCTGTATCTGACTGAAGGATATTCACCCAGAGTGGCACATAATGTGGCAATCTGTTCAGCTATTTTCTGCAATAATTAAAAGGACCCAAATTCATGTAAAAAATAGTGATGCAAACAGGATTCTTCCATGCTTTGATTGTGTTAGATCAGTAAACCTGTTTCAGACAAGGAACAGGAGGCGGGGGGGCGCTACCTGAACCTGAACCTTCACCATCCAAATTTATTATTATAATCCAAGTGATTTAACCCTTTCAAGAAAAATTGCAAATTGAATTTAAGTGTTAACAAAGATAAAGAAAGAGAGGCATGAAAGAAGCTATCCATATCCAGCTACTAAAACCATCTATGACCACGGGAACTTGGGATAACTTTTGACTTCACAACACTAACAAAGTTTGGTGTAGAAATGTAGACTTAATCAATTCAATTCAATATGCAATATTTAAAATAAAGGCTTGAATCATTGGCTTATAATCTTACAGCCAAGTGCACAGACGATCACTTGCACTGGTAAGCATATAATAAGCAATTACAAAATGCAAAACTGTCTCTTGTTTTTTCCCTACCTCTACATGTGATTCCAGTGCACTCACATTTGATAATGTCTTAAGCTGAATGCCCCTGGAATCACTCTGAAGTAAAGAAAAAATACTTCTAAAAGCATGCAAAAGCACACAACAGGTAATAAATAACCACTACAGCATATACAGCTGTACAATGTACAATATAAAATAAAAACAAAAACAAAAAAATACTAATTACATGGTACAATGTATGTATCTAAAAGCAATCAGCAGTTTTCAAATTACGCAAGAAAATGATTACGCAGATCACAATATTAATGATGTACATTATCAAGGGTAGTAGTCAAAACTTGAAAGAAAATATTATATTTTACCCCAGTTTTAACTCACATAACCTGAGAATCTCAGGTTATATGAGTTAACTTCCTCGCTAATGATGAGCTTGGGAGCAGCCGCCTTAAAGGTTAGTAGGAGGCCAAATGCAATAAGCAGAGAGGAGGTACCCACGGCAACCCTGGAAGCGGGAACCACCCCAAGAGTGACCACTAAGCGGCACCAAAACACTGAATGAAATACAGTGGAGATACTTACCTAAGAGAATACTTACCTGAGAAAATACAGTCTTACAAAACCACCCAGCAGGGAGGGAGGAGAGGGAGCAAGAATCCGCAATGATTCGCAAAAACGCAAACATTGATCCGCTACGATCAGCAAGCAAAGCTACAATGCAACTTAACACTAACAAAAGAGCACACAAGGAGCCCTCCAATTCCCCGAGGGTTGAGTGGGAGAAGACTGCTGGACAACTCGCTCAAGTTTAACTTTGCCTAAATCATGACATTTAGCCACATTTAAAACTAGGGTGAACATAAACTACTCTAAATAAAATCTCATTCAGTAATCAAGTACTTAATAAATACCTCAGAATACTGAAAGCGCTGTGCTTGATCTGAAGGTTCTGGGCCATAGAAACTATGAAATGCTTTAGGAGTGTCCAGAGAATAAACCTACAAACCATAAACACACTGTAAAAATTTTGTAGCTATTACATGTACAACTACATACTACCGCTATATACTACTGCCGTGAACTGAGCTTTTCCAGAGCAAGGCCCTTTGGATTATGTGTCAAAAGGAGCATGTTTCTGTATGAAAACATTCGGAAAATAAAAGTTCATCTGGAACTGTCATCTTGCTGTGCTGTTTGATATACAGATGGATATTGAATATGCAATAAAAATCTACACTTAGGCAGCCTCATTCAAGTTTTTGAATACTGGTAATCTAAATGACTTTCCATGACTTTTCCCATGACCTTTTCAAGTTTTCCAAGACCTAAGGTTTAGTTGTCACTTTCAAAAATTTTCAAAATTTCCCTTGCTTGGGGGTATTTTTTTACCTTAACCCGTTCAACAGGCACAAACTCTGGTGTCCACCAAAATGCATGCCGTTTGCACTGTTTAATTACTCCTTTCTATCTTACATGTACATTGTCCTTGCTTTGTCATCTGCAGTAACCAAACTACCAAAAAAACTTTCATTTTTATGACTTTCAAGGACTGACAATTAAATTCCATGACTTTCCAAGCCTGGAAAATGAAATTCTTAATTCTATGACTTTCCAGGTTTTCCATGGTCTGTATGAACCCTGTGTAAAGCATTTTGATCTGTCATTTTTTATAAGTTGCAGGTTTACCAATCCCATAATTAACAATAAAAGCAAAAACACAAAAAAGTATTCCAAATTTTTTGAAATTGAAATTATGCAAAACACAAAACACCCACTAGTTTGGTACAATTTATCTAGTAATCTTCATGGTAATGTATCTGATTGAACTCAGTAACTGGTTTAACACAGCATACCTGAGATTCATATGGTAGAAATGCAATGTTTATCTCCTTCAGGGTCTTCACATCTATGATTAAGATATCAAATATTTTTATGCCATTCATTGGGAGGAAGATGTAAAACCTCACTCCCTCAAAATTATGACTGGAAATTGAGCCTAGTTTTTACTACAATAATTTAGTAACATTGCACTTTTAAAATTTATATTTGTTGACATGATCTACAATTGGCCACAAAAATAGTTGAGACTCTATGAGCTAAAGGACGTTTCTACAGTTTTGCTGACACAACATGTATCTACTTCAAAAAGGAAAAATAAGCCTTCCCTACCCTACCCCCTCTAGGCATAGCCTGCAAAAACAACTGTCTCTCTTCATTCCTCACCGCTAGAGACATTTTACCAGGTGGGATATCTATGCGTAAGAAGCGGAAACACCATACTGATGAATTAAAATCTGTCTGGAATCTGGTCATGAGCTCTGATTGGTTGACGTAGGGGTTATATTGTTTTATTATTGTTTATGAACGACAGACAAAAGATAAACCATCAAAAGGTCAAACACAAACGTAATGAATCTGCTACACAACAGTTAATTTTCATGGGTTATAACTACTCTTCTTTAGCAGAAACATTTGAGTTTAGCTGGAGCTTGTTCGCTGAAGAACACAATACTTTACCACAATCGATCAGGAGAAACATAAACATTTGGAACCCCATGGCTACCAGATTTCTTATGCACAGCTGTAAACATTGATTTATGTCATCACTATGTAATTTCTGTCGCTGAGGGGGCAAACATTGCTCCAGGCAAAATGCCCTGAGCGACAAGGAGCAAGGAAAGACGACGGCTGTTACAGTACTCTAAACAATGTTGTGCTGCTATTCAAGCTACCTTTAGGAGACAACAAACACCTCAACTTTGAAGGGAATGGTGGGTGAAAGGGAACAGACTGTTTTTTTTTCCTTCTAAATATGCCCCATTTGACGACAGTAACACAAAATGTTCTCTCTGATGGTAGACTATGTTGCAAAATTAAAAGACATTGAATGCACTCACATTTAGCGATCCTGGACATTTCACTTATCAGAGAATCTGGGCAAACTATAATAGTAAACAAAACCCAGTTAATGACTGCATGCACATCAAATTTCATAGAACACAACAACATTATATCTGAAAATCAATATTGAATAAGAATAAAGATCAAGACAAGTCTACTATTAAAATTTGACTAAACAGCAGATTGTAAAACTAAAACTATGGCACGGTTTCTCTTGCACAACCCAACAAAAGTGAACAAAAACTAATGTAAAATTTGTTTCAAGCCAAAGAGATGGCGATGTTAATTGCACCAGTGAGATAAATGTAGTCTTAGAAGGGGGGCCAGATCACTTGTGGGTGCCATCTTATATTACCCACACTTAAACCCCTCTACTGTATAAAATCAAAAGAAGCTGTACCTTCAGTGAAAAATACATGAGCAGCTTTGTATCTGTGATTACCCTCAGTGAAATCTTCAACCAAGGCTCTTACTGACTGTTTGAATACAATTATTTATAACAAATATTATTACTACAAAAATATTTGTTTTACATCTTTTGTGGTCCAGCCAGAGATGCAAATAACAGTTGGCCATTGGAATCATGTCTTAAAAAAATAATTGCCCTATGTCTAACAAAATCTTAACCGTGGCCGGATAGGAATCGGGTCTGATTACACATTGTCTGACGGTGACATTACAATGATGTTAGATTAATGATGTTATAACTGCATCAAAATGTCAAATAATGTTAGTCAGTTTGATTTTACAAGCAACTAGCCAAACAATTTGTTAATTCTCTCAAGAGTTTTTGGAATAAACCAGGCATGTACATGTACCAAAGGGAAAGCTACACAGGCTTTTTAATTAGTCACGCAACTTCAAAGTAGCTACTTCCCTGAGTAAACCCTATGATCAAATGCCATTACAGGATTCATCCATCTTAGTTTGCAGACCTACCATTTCATCTGGTGTAAGAAGGTAAATAGCTTCAAAGTTTTGTAAAGGCTGGCGTACTTTTGTTATATCTTCCACAACTACACAATAAAAAAAATTGGAGTTAGAGAACTTCAATAATCTATGATACCTATTTTTGACCACTTGAAGTCATATTAAGTTATAAGACTAGCAATACTTCTCACTACATGACATGTGCCCCTGCATTCTAAAGATATGATATTTGTTTTAAAATAAGTCTTCTAACATTCAATATATAATCTCTTTATTTCTATGCTCTTAGGTTATGGCACTTTAAAACTTTAAAAAAAAAGACGTTATAGTGATTAGCGTTAACCACTGAACATAGTGATCAGGGTTAAGCACTGAGTCGAAATGGTTAGCTTTCATTTACTGTTAGGTTTGTCACTATAAAATTGTAAAATGAAAATATAATTTGCACTTAAATCCACTGTGCATTAGTGCTATAGGGGATGGATTCTGTTTTCTAGGACCACGTGTTCAAATTCCGCTAATGTAACATTCAATATCCTTCTTTTTTTTCTAAAAATAATTGAAGGGACTTAGACTTAGAAAAGATTAGAAGAGTAGAAACTTGAAGAGAGTTAGAAATTTCATATAAGTGTAGTTAAGAGGGGAAGATGGTTCTGGAAGATGAAATCTCATGCTGACCTGACCGGTCAACGATATGTTTCCATAATTTCCCAATAGCACTTAGCGCGCTTGCTGAACTAGAATTACCCAAGACTGCCTTGCGAACATGCTGAAAAATTAACCGGGACCACCTTGAGAGCCTAGTCTCTTCATATCAAGAAGATTTTGCATATTACCAATACAATGGAAAAAATGATACTGCTCTACACAGGGGAATTTTGCGGGGGCCTCCACACAAAATACCAGAGCAAACACTGTACATATACATGCATATACAATGTACAAAGCTATGTAATGCATCAAAATTAAATTCAGGTTAAAATTTTTTAACCTGTGTTTATAATAATTCTCAGATTCTTTTGTCTCCTAGCCCAGATCATTCATAAATTAGGCTTAGGAGTAAAAAAGACATTGAGAATCAACCTAGGAAAAAAAATTTTGACCTGAATTTATTTTTGACTGGTTACATACCATCCTTAACAAGAACAGAAATAAACTGCTGTAAGTGTCCTTAACGGAAAGCAAGTCAAGGTAATCTTACCAGATTTACAAAAAGTGTAATTTTTCAGTAGTTTATGTTCTAGATATTTATAAATCGTCTCAAGTTACTTGCATTTAATTGGTTTTTAAGATTACCTTGACAACTTTGTTGTCCCCAGACAGAGCAAAAGAGTCAGCAGTCTTTTATTTTTCCTTTCAGGCTTACGCCTTATTAATGGTGGCTAATGTGCATGGGTTACACATGGAGTAACTTTGAAAAAACAAAAAAATAAGAGACTACTCGTAGTCTAGGAAACTGAAGAGGGTAAGATTTCTTAACAACCCCGTTATATGTGTGTGCATGCAGCAATTTCATACTATTTCACACCTGACATGGGGAGGGTGGTATCCACCCCCGCCCCCAGCCTCTGTAATTTATAAGTATGGCGTTAATGTTGGAAAACGAAATTAAATCACAAAGTAAGCTTTTTCTTCATCATCGAATAGTGAAGCCGAATATTTCTTATTGTAGATTCGTCACTGAATATCTGTACCTATCAGAGCAAAACTCCCGATCTTATGGAAATCAGTAATTGAAATACTTAATTGAACGATTTTGGAATAATTTCGATCGATATTGGACCACTGCACAGCGCTTACTTGTAATTCCTTCTTCCACAATGTCGTGCATCTTGCAGCATGATGATATGATCCTCGAACTTAACTGATCCACCACAAGAACCTGAAGAATCATCACACAATTGTGGTTTGTTTGCTTCATACTCAAAAAGGACAGAAATGTATTCAAAAGCCAACGTAAACAAATTTATTGAAAATACAAGACTTACTTTCCATTCGCCAGGCTTTTGCAAAGCGCGTATCACGTCTTGCATGATACCTACACAACATACAGAAATTTAGGTATTTGGAATCATTTTAGTAGCTGAAAAAGGTTGAGAGAAAAGGCCAAACTTACGCTGTCCGACCACAGCTTTCAGCGACATGGTGACAATTTGAAGCGGAACAGAAAAACAAAGATGGCGAATAGCTTGGTAGCCTGGCCGAACAGGCGGTGCACTGGGTATATTAGGCATGTTTTGAGAGGCTCGTACCCCTCTCTTTCTCTGTGTCACTGGACTGGCGAAGTGGAAGCTGGGTATGTATACCGTTAAGCGCCAAATCTCGAACTGTTTGGTGTGGTTTGGTACATTTCCACATTTCCGTTAATTCTTTCACGGGGGAAATTACTTTCCGGAGGAGTGTCTCTAGTTGGACATGCTGCTAAAGATGAAAATCAAGTTCGAATTTCCAGCATGTGAATAATTCGGGCCGGATGGGTCCACATGAGTTGACGTCTTAACAGTCCTGATAAATCAACACATTGTAGACAGGTTCGGCTTAATGACTTTCTTCCCCTGAAGAGGGGGGCTTATTAAGAACGAAAGGGAGCCTTTTTTAGGGGGAGCTGAATGGAGGGTTCACGGTACTTTAAAATTTCTTATAAAAAAATACATGGGAAGCTTCTCGAAAATGGACTTCTCTACCAACCACAATTTCTGGATCCTCTCCAAAATGGAAAGGAGAAATCTTGGAAAAATTATGTTTAGGATTTCTTGCCAAGTGTTAACGTTTGTAACATCGTTTGCAAGCCATTTAATTCAGTAGAGTGGATATAAGCTGAACGAGTAGGCTTCATAACATCTCTACGTTTTAATCGGGATCGATCTCCCTCGCCAGGAAAAAATTGCTCCTGTTTTCTGTTAGAAAAACATCCGGCCCCTGTTTATCTAGCAGGGTCGAGATATCGGTGGGTTATGAATATGAATGTTAATCTGAACGCCTTAAAGCAATTTAGGGCCTGTTTACATGGAGGTGGGGGACCCTAGGTAGGTGAGGTAATCCGCTTAGGTGCGGTAACCCGCCTGTCTATACAATCTCTCATTTTAATTTGACCACGTTCACATGATAGGTGGAGTGACCCATCGTATGCTACCTCACCTACCTGGGGTCCCCCACCTCCATGTAAACAGGCCGTTAGGGTAAAATATTTTTAGTCTAGAATTTGATTTCTAGATGTCCGACAACTTGGGACTAGTTTAAATTGAAAACCTCTTTTAAAAAATAATACAACAGCGTTAATTCTTCCGGCTTTTGGTTTGACCCTCTAGTAAAATAGAAACTGAGAAGGATGTAAAAAAAAAGTTGATGCAGTTTATCGTTACCAAATAAGTAAATAGCTGGTTCGTGTTATTATCTACAAGTACACTTAACTCATTGATTATACTTCGGGGCTAGCTTTCAAAAACAGGGATATCTCAGGAAAACTATTGAAATTGAAATTTTATTAACTTGGTTTAATAAAAACAAATACATTCTTCAGTTTACTCAACAAATAATGTTTAAAACTGCAGATGTCATAAACCTTATTACACGGCTTTTACATGTATTGTAGAAACAATAATTTTCTTCAGTTGGTTCGTTTCATCCTTAACCAAGGTTATTGTTACAACCTGATTTCCGATTCCATCCAATCCAGCCGCATATTTCTCTAACCTTTTGGGGAGTCAACCGTATTACGACATTTGCTACTTTGTTATTAATGGCGCTCGATAAGATTCCGATAATGTATCGATTTCGTCGGTTGCGAAGGAGAGCGTAGACACCAGCTCCGGAGCAGCCTCTGGTGGCGTCACATTTATTCAAGATTACACTTCGGTAGGAGCTCGAGCTTGGCGCCCAGCCGACCGGGCATGACGAATACCACATCGAGTTCGCTCGTTTGTCGTTCGGGAAGCAAGCAAAGTGCATTGTGCCTGTTGTTAACACTTTGAGTGTTCTTATTGAGAAAGCTTTCATTGGGAGATATGGCCTTCCGTGTAGCAGCTGAAGTGTCAATACCGCATAATCGTACTCTGGTTTCATAGGTTTCACTTTGTACCAAGCGCGTGGCAAAGACATCTTCTTTACACGAAACTTGGAAAAGCGGCCATTTGCTTGGAGAACGTGCACATGCAAAGCGCGCTTTGTGGTCAAGAACCTGCGCCCGTCGTGGAAACAGTGAGCAGCGGACAGAACATGGCGTGGACCAATCAGAACTCCAGAGCATGACTCTTGCGCGTTCATCGTCACTTTGACAACGGCTCTGAAGGGCATGATCTGAGTTTTTGAAGCTTTCACATGAATTCTGTCATCAGGACCCACAATAATTCTCTTATAGTTTAAAATTTCATCAGCTGCTGAGCCAGGTATTGCAAGTATTGGCTGAATATGAGGAGAAGTTTCTTGTGGCGCGTCATGATGGTTTGAAGTGACTCGTATATGAAAAGAAGATGTCGAGTTGTCGGTCTTGTAATCATTCTTACTTTCCTTCAACGACACTAAAACAGGAATAGGCAGGCAACATTGTCAGAAATCAGTTCAGTTGGGTTGTTTTGAAAGAGAATGTCGAGGGCTTATGCGCCTTGGAAATAATGTACCTTAAACACATGTAGCAAATGCCTAAGCTTCACCAGAATAAATCACCAGCAATTAAAAATAAGGAGAAGAAACGGGTGTAAAGAGCAAAGAAGTATGGGCAAAGAGTTGGCGAGCATTTCCGACCTCGTTTCTCTTGTTAACCAATGGAAATTTTACGTTCCTGGAGAACCAGAGATTTTACTTCCTTTTTTCTCTAAACTGAATTAACATACGTCTTTTGCTTCCTACCCCACCCAAGCCTCCTCCTCATGCTCCGGTGGCATTGGCACTCGATAAACTTGCGCTTTCATCAAATGAAATATTGGAATAAATAGTCGGTCTGAAAATGTGCGTGAGTCTGGGAACAAGTTGTGTCAAATAGGCCATTTCCGAGTTGCCCAAGCTTCTTTTTCAAAGCGAGGGTGAGTGCGAAGCCATTATTATAACAATGATTTTTTACTTTCATGCAAATAAAACTCATTTTCGCAAGGAAGGTTTTACACACCAACCACGTTGCTCATAGCCTCGTTTTGAAAGTGAGAATTTACGGAACTATTGCACCAGACTGCACCATGGGACAAACAGAGTAATTTAACACAGGATTTACCGCATTCTCAATTGCAGCTTTAAAACCGGCCAGTAGAGTACTGTAAATAGTCCACTAAAAACAAGAAACAAGTTGAAACACGAAGGATACTCTGCTTTGGTTTTTTCTTAGCGTCATACGAAACACCAAGATAAAGCCTGATCTCATGTTAATGATAAGTGACCGGGCCAGGAGAGAACCACTACGCTCTCAGTGGACAAAAAGATGAGTTAATTGAAAACTAACAATCATTTCTTTAAAATTTCAGACTGGCTTTTCTTTTCCCTTCATGGGAAGCGATTAATACTAACCTGAGTCCTTGTATGGGGATTCAGAAGATATTCCTTGAGCAATCGCAAGGAAGAGTACTAACCAAAGACTGAACGCTAACCTTAGACAGAGCATTTCTAGCGCAAATCAAGCGAAAGTTTTAAAGGTCAAGTAAAGCTTTCGAACTAATATACGTTGGTCATTTATATCTTTTGTTAAACAAAATGATTAATGCATGACGCTTGTTATAAGCCAAATAAGCGCAGTACGCCCACAATTAAAAAGCAACTTTGTTTCAAAACAGGAAAGGGGGTTGAATCGAGATATATAGACCACTTTCCAAATTATCATAGAAAAGTCTGATTTATGCAAACTGAATTTTATTTTTGCAAGCTGCAATGAATCAAGTTAAGAATTGACCGGAAAAAACCTTCTCCATAGCTTGTAAATGAATAGCCTCTTTCGTTTATTTTTTTTTAAACACCAAACAGTTTATTCTAAAAGGAGTCGCCATTTTTTGAGACTACTTTTTTTATCAAATTTAAAACAGAAATCAACGCGGTATTCTTTCTAGTGTGGATCCGCAACAATGTATATTTGATTACTTCAAAAGTAACTGAGTTTTGGATTATTTTGACAGTACGTTCTTGTACATTCTTAATTAGGAAGCCTTTTAACGCTTTAGCAGAGTTATCGAAGCACGTATTTAGATAATGCAAAGTTAACGTTTATTTCGTCACCAAGTCAGTTCACGGTTCAGCCGACAGGTTCTGACTTTTCTTCTTCTTTCCAGATCAGTTAGGCATGGGGATAAAAAAGCGAGGATTTTTAAGTTAAGGAGTTTTTTTATTTCAATAATTTACGTCGACATCCAAGCCTTTATTATATGTTAACTCGAACCGGCCTTTATTACATGATAAGGTCTTTTCTCTTTCCTCCCTTCGTTCCTTGTTTCTTCCTGTTTCTTTCTTTCTGGCCTTTTAAAAAAAGTCGGTTCTTTTAATACACAACACATTCAACATGCATAGAGTCGCACTGTCTGAATGAAAAAAAAAAAGTCGGTTCTTTTGGTACACAACACATTCAACATAGAGTCGCACTGTCTGAATGAAAACACGCACTCCCCGGGAAAAAAGGTGATGATCAAACAAATGAAGGATAAACAGTCTGGTTATATTTAGCTGTACGCTACTATTTTTGGATGGGTTTTGTTGATGACTTCAACAACTTTTCCGAATATAAATAAAGACGTGATACTCAATTGAAATGTTACGCAAGCGTGGGCGATGTTTAGAGTAAGATAATAAAAAATGTTTTGAGAATGATATCGACTTAAAAAGTGATATTTCCTTCTGGAGATTCTTATTGCCTAAAACATAAGATATACTTAAGGATGCGCTATACGCGGAACAATAGAAATAATCAGTTTAACGTGAAACGAATGAGATAAAAGCCCAATTTCCATGAAAGGGCAGACAAAAACCTTTTAAAAAAGCACAGAATACGTAACTCAAATGCTTTCGATAGGTGTGCAATGCAAGGGGCTTTTTAACTTTTAAAACTTATTTGAAAATCGGAGATATTTAATTTGTACTAGCTTTTGAAGTTGTGATTATCGAATGTGAATTCGAAGGTTCAAGTATTGATGCTTGCTTAATTAATAAATCCAAACCGTCACTCTCTTTTTCACTATGCTATGCTGAGATCGATGAACAATAAACAACCTGAGAGATTGTGAAATGTTGCGTTTTTCAGTTCGAACCGCCCGTTCATCGAAAGAAGGCAATTTCCTTTTTCCCTGCTGAAGCTTAAAAAATCTTGATTTTACTATACTTTTGTTAAATGAACATTCGAAATTATACTTAATATATGGGGTGTAGAGACCCCGTGTAGATCTACGTGCATGTAAAAGGGCGTGTTTAAATAAAAACACCTTTCAACTCCTTATGACTTTCTTGTCGTAAATTTTAAGGCTTTGTGTTTGAATGAAAGAGCAATAAGAAAATCATATTTTATTGAAAAGGAAAAAAGGCAGAAATTGTCATTATGCCAAAAGACCCAGGCAAACAGTTCATAATAAAATCACCAAATGAAAGAAAATTTGAGGGGCCCAACTAGCTCCACACTGTAAATAAAAAAATAAAGTTCTGAATTAACCCAGAGGAACAGGGCCTGCGTACATGACAAAAAGGCGCTTTTGTTATGCAGTCTAGGGCCTTTTGGTGAGTAAAATACAGCACTATTTTTTGGATCTAATTTGGCCAATACGGTCCTAGGGCTGATTTGGACCCACGGGCTAAAACGGATTCCAGCGTGGACTGGAATCATGAGTGACTTGATGGGGCTGCTTTGGCTTAAATTGTGCTCAACAATGGTTCCAGGAGAGGCTGAATCAGACTTTGGCCTGCAGGGCTGAATTGGCACTTTGGGGCAGAAACAGACTTGCAACTACAACATTTTTTAAATTTTTCTAATTAATCTTTATTAGAACCTGAGTAGTTTTCTATATTACAAACCGGCCTTGCTTTTTTTGTTTTTCAATTCAAACATTGCTTAAACCCACCGATAGATTGTCTGTTAAACATCACATGACATTGAATTACACAAAATTGGATGAGCAGAATCAAAAGGAGTTCATGAAGAATTTTCAAAAATGGCGTGCGCGCGTTTCACTGTGATCTTCGTCTTTCATACAAGCTCTTTGGCTACATACATACCACTTCCAAGACTGATCTAGTACATAGATTTTATACTGCCTTGCAAATACGCTCACAAAAATAAACGGCAATACCCAGTTCACAGTAAAATATTGTAACTCTAGTGAGGGCCCTAACCGCCGTAAGATTAAAATTAAAAAAGTTAAGTTACACGTTATCTGGCAGACTGCGTTTCCGCGTTTCTTTCGTAAACCTGACAATTTGGTGTTGAAGATGGGGCACTTGTCTCTGGTACATGTACGCTCCCTGGTGCATGTTTAGTGTGGGACAGAGCTCGTCTGATCTGTAGCATTACGTACTGAGATGTTTTCTTTTCCGAAAATGTTGGTGATCCTGTGATTGATGAATCGTTCGGAAATGCCGGTACGGAATTTTAATCTGTAATATGACCATTCAGTGTTGATACGTTGATAACGTTTCTTTTAAAAGGCCTCTTGGAGCGCTTCGTGCACTCAGTGCTAGCTGTTCTCTGTATTACCCCTCCAGACGCACGAAAGATGTCGTGGAATGAGTGCAGTGCTGTGTTGCCGATATTTGTGAGGAGCATCTGTGTTCGATGCGTTTCCGCTCGTTTCGAATGAATTCGAAATTGACCTTGGATTTCTTGGGTGTAGAAGATCGTTGGTGGAGAATTATCGATTTCTTGGCTGTTTTTTGTTTTTGTAGAATCCAATGGCTAAAAAAGTAACTAAGGTAGTACAACAGTTAACGCTCGGCAAGCGTAGTTTTTTTTGTAATTAAAAACCGATGAAACGCATCTAGTTTTGTACACTTTTTAACTGTAAACAGTTTGTAAAGTTAAGTCTATATTTATGCTCTTGTCATATGAAACAAGTTCGCCCTTAGTGCCTCCATAACAATAATTTCAAGCAAAAAAATTGAAAAGATTGCTAAACGGCTAATAAGCATGTAAATATGATATTTAGGCAATTAAACCCTAACAACTATATAAGAAATCAAAGGGGGTTACAAGTTGGTAGTTACTAAGCAATTCACACCGGATAATGTCTTTGTCTTTATTATCTTATTTTGTACGTGGTTAATTGGCTACTCTGAGAGTATTTTCTGTTAACCGTGAAGAAACAAATACCAACCACTTAAGCCAAATAGCTACTAGTAAACAAAAGAAGACAATGGAGTTAGTCAGGGGGGCATAAATAATAGTGCATAGTGGTCCATTACCAATTTCACGGGTTAAGCAAATCACTTAAAACCACTTCCACTGACTCCAGGTTTAAATCTTTGGAAACAATTTACATTTCATCATGCTAGATTTCACAGAATGAAACGCCAATAAATTATGAATCCAGTTACCATGCATGTAGTATTATCGAACGAGAGTTTGCGGGGGTCTAGTTTCCTACAAAATACCTTCCTTGTGAAACATGTATCCTGTAAAGAAACATATCACAGTTTTTTGTGTTCTTTGTTCAGTCTTTTGCCCTCTTCTCCTTTCTCTAACAAAATAATGTGAATTTTCAAACTGTATCATTAAGTGCACATATTTTCAAATTTTGCAGCAATATCCTCGGAGAAAGAAATCTTGTTCCTCTATGAGTTTTCTAGGGCCTGAATGATATAAACCGCTAAAAAGAGCTACATTTTTTTCAGTCCAATTAAGAACTAAGCCGAATTCTCTGATCCTAAATTGAAACAACAATATTGTTCTCTTTTCAAGAAAACAATACCCGAAAAAGGTTACAGTATAGTCACACTGTTTATAGAGTTTGTAGGAGACAATAAAAAACAATCGAAGCTTCAAGTTTCATTTGGATTTAAGGTCCTCAACGGAAGTCTACTAAAAAAATAATTATCTTAACACTAAAGTGTGCAAAATAAAATATTAATCTGACATAATCTCAGTACAGAAGAGTTTGGTTATTATGTGGTAAACATTACTAAACCACTTAAAGAGAATCAAGAAGCTAAAGTACTTTATCACCTTCCGTTTAATTGTTTTAACTGCAAACTTTGCAAAGTTTACCGTTGAGCAACATTTGCATCATTTGCGATCGACACTCTCTCGTTTACAGATGATAATATTTAAGATTTAGCCAGGGCTAAAAGCAAAGCTCACGTTAGTATTTATAGTTTACGCAGAGTAACATCGTGTAATGTTAAGCGGCGACGGCAACGAAAACGGGCAAAAAAAAAGTCAATAGGTCTTATTAGGAAAAAACAACTTTACACCTGCAGCACAGTTTTTAGTATATTTATTTGCCGTTGCTTCAGTAGCACGACTACGACGTGAAACTTCCAGAAACTCCCTAGTTACCCGTTTTAGGGGGGAAATGTCGTATGTGTTCCTGTTCAATTTTTTTCTCACTTCCGCCCATTTTCACCTCGCTGGCCGCGAGCATTTCTTTATTTTCGCACCGCCGCGAAAATATTGTCATGTTTTTATTGCGAACGAAATTGGTCTTCTTTTTTTATCTCTCGTTCTCTCTCTTCTTCTGTTATCTTTGTCAATGCAGACAATGACGACGAAAGCCGAAAGAAAGACTCGGCTTTGTTGTTGTTTAATTGTTCCCTCTAAAAGTCCGGGTGGCCATGCGATTTACCACCCAAACGCGTGGGTGATGCTTGAAATGCAAAATTTCACCACGGCGTACGTAGGTTTTATGGGATGCACAACGTCCGCTAACGGCCACCTCTCTAAAACGACCACCGCTCTACAACGGCCTCTTTTTGCCGTCCCTGCGGACAAAAAATGATACATGACTCTTGTTTAAAACCTCTTTACAACGGCCACTTTCTACTGTCCCCAAACTGTAGACAACCAAATTTTCTTGCCCATAGTGCTCCTTTGCGCGCTCGCGAGAGCGGTCGTTAGTTATAGCTTGCCATTTAATCGTAATTGCGAGTTTTTTTCATTATTTCCTTTATCTTCTCAACAGAAATGTGTCGAGGAAGAAGTCTCATCAAATGGACTGAAAATGGCATTCAGATTTCGTATCAATATCGCATTGACAAATGAGGAAGTAACAAAACAAGACAAAATAAGAAATTAAAATAATAACAATTTTTTGAGCGAAACTGACTAGCCAAGCATTGCCTTGCAGTCTTAGGGTCGAACAATAATACCGTTATCTCCTTTGTTTACAATAAGTGTGAATTCAGTTCTAAGTACTGGCAATTATATTTAAATAACTAACCAGAAGATTTATCATGGTAATGACTCAGTACAAAATGATGTCCTTTGTTTTTTGTTGGTATCGCCTACCCGTTAAGTACAACTTAAACAGGATTGCCCCCATAATTATTTTGATTTCTTTTGTTTACTTTTATTTCAGCAAATCAGTTCAAATGAAGAAGATTTAACGGGTCATTTCTAAAAGCATTGATTTTTTTCCTTTTTTTTTTCAACAGTCGATATCTTAAAAGCTCTTTTTGTTTCACGGAGTATGGCCATGGGGTGTAGTGAAATTTCTCAAGCGACTGTTTTAATGGACGAACTTTATCGATTGTCCTACAACACGGGGCCTAGAATTTGTATCTTAAACTTGCAACTGCGCCAGTAAGATGGAGGCAAGAAATATAATTTACAAGGTTTTTAAGTAAAAAGTTAGTCCTTCATCTCGACTGGAAACTGGCAAGTTACGATCTTTCGCGAAAAACCTTTGTTCGAGTGTGGCCCACTTTTGTTCTGACTGTTTAAGACTACTGATTTTCAAAGCTAGTGCTATGAAAGGAAATTGGCCCAAATAAGTGCTATATATTCTTGCGACAGAACGAAAAGAGACCTTTTTGGCTTACGTCACTGGACGTAAACCGGCAGTCATTCATTTCCCAACTGGGGAGTCCTAAAGTAAAGGGTTTCTGGATCGTTTTGAACCTCTGTTAATTGGATTTGTTGATCATGATTTTCCTAAGAAATCGAGCACTTCACTTTCCATATATACATTGACAAGTGAATGTTTTCTTATCCGTCTCATCTGTGTAAATATAACCTTGTCCTGATCTCTTATGTCTTGCTTGATTTTTGTCTTTTGCTAACACCTGCTTTCGAGCGGTTAATGCAATCAAAAGAGCAGTACAATTCATTTATCAGGATCGATTAATTTGAACTGATCTTGCATGGTTCAGCAGGAGACAATCGGAACAAAAATAAGGTTTTAATGAGCCATCTTGTAACTACAAAGAAAAAAGACTCAGTGAACGAATTATGGAGAATATTTCGAAAAAGCGAGAGTTCTGACTAGAAATCAGGATTCTACTGTGTCAGTGATTCTGTTGTAGTGAGCCCAGAGCAAGCTTAAGGACGGTGGCCTTCAATTTTGTGGAAAAGTTTCGATTGGCTTATTGCTAAATGGAAACTTTGAAATCATTGATTGAAATCATAGAGTTTCAACAAGCAAATGATATCTCACCGTTAAAAATGAGCTTATGTGATTATGCTACAGTCAAGCGGCGAATCAGCAACCGTGATCATAGAGCCACTTTGGCCAAGGTTTATTTCATGATCTTTGATAAGTTAATCTTTTTCGCAACGAATGCAATTGGAGTAAGAGCATTCGAGAAATTTCCAAGGTTGTGAGAGATAGATAAACTTTTCTGAGATCCCTTTCAGGGCGGTTTCTGTTAATTTTACATTCTTAAACGTTATCGCTTAATCCGAAGCTAAGATTGTCTAGAGTTATTCATTCATTCAGTGTTTTAATTTGCTCCTCTTTGAACTTAGGGGATCTTTTGTTTTTACCATATTGTACCTATTTTTACTGAATTTGATACCTAAATTGTGTACGCAGGAGGTAAAAAGTAATTTGTTACAAATGTTCAATTACACTACATTTCTATTTATAGAAGACAGTTAAAGATGGCATTAGCAGGTCCTCAAATAAGTATGGATCTCCTCAAAATAGTAACTGATATATTTGGAGCAACCTTTATCTCTTTGTTGGTTCAATTTTGATTAGTATTAGTTGAATTAATACTTGTTTCCTCAGATAAGACTCTTACAAAAAACAAAAACAAAAACAAAAAAAACGGTTGAAAAAGATTTTGCTTTAGTTTTGTTTAACACAGTTCATTTACTATTGTCCATTTTTCATGTCATACTTCTAGCAACATAACGTTACTTAGAACCCTGTAACAATTGGAAGTCTTGTTTTAAATGTAAGGTGTTGTATTCCAATATTGTTTGCAAAAAAGGTAATGTAGAACAAACCAACCAAGGTGTAAAGACCAGCATTTGAAAAACATTGCATTTTTCTATTTTTCTTTATCTTTTGAATCGTCTGAATAAAGACTACATCTTGTTCGTAAGATTTACCTAGTAACGGCGGAGATACTGGTAAATGAGGGAATAAATAATGCAATTAACTTGGTGGAGATTTTTTTAATGATCATTTAAAAAGGAAAAGAAAAATTGCCCATTAGAAAATGAACATTTTGCTTAGTGGACTTGAAAAATTGACTGTTAAGCTAAAAGCGGCGAGTGAATTTGAAATCAATTTCTAGGAAGTATAAAAAAACCATCATTGTCTGGGCAGCGAGGAAAGTTTAGTGATTTGCAAACGCTAAAAAAGCTATTATCAGTTACGCATATTAATGAAATTTTCTCTTTAACGCAACCTCACAAGTTTCTCGCGAAGAAACAAAAAAAAAATCACCACAATTAGGTTTTAATGCCCCGACCGCTGCCCTGTTTAATTAGTTCTGTGAAAGTTGACCAAGAGAACAGATCATCGCAGCTCATCCTCCGTGCTGTGAAGCAGTCTAGAAAAACTTAGCAAGTAAGTACCGCACGACTATTTCAGATGTGGCACTGGTTGAATATTTTTCTGCTGATCTAATTGACAATTCGAACTGACAATGCTCTCCTAAATTCTTTTCCAGGGCTTTTAAAATGCCAAAAGCTTTTCTCGTAAAGAGTCAGTCCAAACCAGGAACAGAAGACAATTATCTGTACGTTACGCCTACAGGCTCTATTAAAGGTGAGATTTTGTCCAATTCTTTATAAAGTTTTATTACTGTTTTTATTACATTATTTTGGAAGATACTTTAAGTGGAAATATTACTTACGAGCCCCATTTACAGATTACTTTTTTGCCTTGATTTGCAAAAATTCTATGGTTAGTCTTACCTAAGGCCGCCTTTGCTTCATCCTTTCAACCTCCAAATCCGAACTGCAGAGTCTGCCATACTTTTAGTGTTCTAGATCACTTAAGAGATTCTACTAATAGGAACACAAGTTGGCAAGAGCATACCGCAAATACCAATTCTTTGAGCTTATTATTCTGCATTAGAGAGGTTATTAAACATCACCATTTCTATATAGTTTAACCTTAAACATACGGGATTGTATTTTTCAAATAGTTTTTCCGTAAAATTCTTTAGAAATATATAGCAATAATATGAACACTTTGCATCACGTATCACAACCGCGTAAAAACGTAACTCAGATTTGAGCTCAAAGGCACATTGTCAGGTAAAGTGAGTCTAACTTTTCTCTGATTTAGTAATATTCGCTTCCCTTATCATTATTGCGCAACTCATCATTCTCATCCCAGTTTCGCAACCTTATCTTTTGTTATATCATCTAGAGATGTCTTTTGTTTAATTTAAGCCTTTCTATAATTGTATCATTGTAATTACAGTTAAATTTGCATTTTTATGGTTAATTAGTGAATACCGGGAAATTTGCAAAAGTTGACCGAAAAGCGCATTTAAAAGCAAAACGAATAACCCACCGTGAAACGTTGAGTATTAAATTTTCAGTATATCAAATAACAGAAGATGCAAATGTCTTATATTAATTATGACAAGACTTGATACATTCCACTTTTAAATTATCTCGAATAATCTGGAAAGTTAGACCTCGTCCCGTCTTATAGCTTCAGTCGTTAATTAGCAGAACCAAAACTAAATTGCAACTCGCATAGTCCGAAAAACGAACAGATTTTTTAAGAAAACTGGCAAAATACATTCTTGCTGACCCAGAACAAAATCAAAGTCAACCTCGTTCCCAGGGTTCTCTTCTACCCGTCCCTACGAGTAGGAGAGAGAACCTGGGACCGAGGCTGAATCAAAGTAAGCTTACAACCATAACAGAAGTCCCTAGGCACATTATTCTCGTCAACCGAACCACTCCAAGAAGAATTTAAGCCGAAAAACATTTTTGACCAATTAGAAGCAGAGTCCTTTATGACAAATCAGAGGCAAGATTCTTCTGGCCAATCAGAATTAGCTAGGAAAAACAAGTGCTTCTAAAACTGGTTAGGTAAGAGCATAGAGCGCATGCCCAGGAACTTTCCTGTTTTCCCTGTTTTTCAAAAAAAATCATGTCGAGTCTTACCAATGAGTGATACATTTCTTTTGTGTTCTTTCCCAAGCTTCGTTGTCAAGTATGAATTTTAATGTCCTGTATATCGAAAAAGGTTTATTGCAGGTGGCGAAGTTCCCGTATGCGCAAAGAAGCAAGATTCCACTTTTCATATCTTTTGCTTTGGTCTCCCATGCATTGTCTTTTTTTTCTTTTTGCCTGTTATTCACGACAATAATAAATGAAATCCTATGTGTGGAGAGGAGAACACCGGAAAAATTCTGAGTCCCAGATGGGAATTGAACCCACGACCTTCCGTACACTAGTCGGATACTCTAACTACTGAGCTACTGAGAACTCCGTGGTGAGCAGGTCGGTTGTGGGCTGACATAACTACCGCATCGCGCAGTCACATTTTGTCAGGTGAACACACACAATATTAACCGCATCGCGCAGTCACGTAAATACTCTATGAGCAATGAATAATAAATGAAATAATATGTGTGGATAAACAAGGTTCGGAATAAATGTTTCGTCGAAAGCCCCGAAGATACTGAATATAAATATTTGGAAGAAAAGGGTTGGTAGTGCAACAAGATTGCATTGAATTTTTTTGTCAATTTTACATTTTTTGTGAGTTTTTCTCCGGCCATTTTGATTTGTCAACGGTTTTCTCTGACAGTGAAAACCGATGACGTCATTAGTGGTACATGGAACAAGCATCATGCACGGGCGGTTTAGGAGTGAGTGGGTTTCATAATTGACTTATTAGTAGCGAGTAAAAGCAATTGGTTCACGAAATTATGTAAATATTTTCGTTTCATTTTTCTTATGTCAACAGCTTGTGTGTCAGAGCACGACTCAGTTCCCTTGATGGACGGAGAGCATCCATTGATTGCGTACTCGGCGTTTTCTGCAATCGAGCAGCACCCCGGCATAAAACATCCTAGCAAACCAAATTTATGGCACCCATACTACAGTCAAATCACTGATTTTCAATGGCAGACGCCTAGCGTGCCAGCAACGCATCTTCTCTTCCGGTACCAGCCACGTGAGTCGGTTATATGTTGCCCGGTTGGTCGCAAGTACGCCTTCGAGCCAACATCGTCTGAAGGTGAAAACAACTGTCACGAAATGTGCTGTGAATTGTATCCTAGAAAACAAGTCTCTGATCAGGTATCCATCCCAGCTAAAGATGCTACAATAAATCATCGACGAGTCCTTGTACACGAAACGGATGTCTGCGTTAAGCATGAAATAGATGAGGACCAGGAGGCCTTTCAAAGCGGGCCACCAGGAATTGATAACAACCAATCAGCGCTCGCGTCCTACCCGACGCAACTCTTTGCCACCAACAAACACATGAAGACTGGGTCAAGCGAATCTGTCATCTCCTGGACTCCTAACCAGGCTTCCTGTAAAGAGTGCCCCACCAAGATTTCCCAGGCCTTCGCTCCACCAGTAAACAAATACAGCCAGTTGAACGAGTGTGTAGATCTAGAAGGGAACAAAAAGCTATCAACCGTCGAAGAGATGGCCAGTGAGCGTCAGTTGCAAGAGAAGGTTACCGAAGTGTCCAACAACAGTCTTAGTGCAAACTGTGTGGATCAAAAAGCTAATGGATCGTGTGAGGCCAAACATTTTCCTGCAACAGTACCTACTTGGGATCAAGACATGTCAGCTGATGGTCATCACGATCGTCCAAAGTCCAAATCCAAGCACGTGTGTGATGAGTGTGGCAGGACATTCACTCGCTCCAGTACACTGCTCACCCACAAGCGCATTCACACTGGAGCCAAACCGTACGTGTGCCAGCAGTGTGGACGCGCCTTCAGACAGCTGGGTAACCTATCCCGTCATCAGCTTACCCACACAACGTCCAAGCCATACGTTTGCAAGCAATGCAACAAGGCCTTCAACCGCGCCTCTAACTTGCACACGCACATGCGCACTCACTCTGATTACAAGCCCTTCTGCTGCGATTTCTGCGGCAAGCGGTTTCACCAGAAAGTCGACATGAAGATTCATCGCTACACACACACAGGTGAAAAACCACACAAGTGCCAGAAATGTGGGCGGGGATTTAAACAGCTGACACACTTGACCTACCACATGAGGACGCATTCCGAGGTACGCATGTACAAGTGTGAGTTCTGTGGCAAGGGCTTCAACCAAAAGGGGAATCTGAAAGCGCATGTGTACCGCCACACGGGTGAACGACCGTTCAAGTGCGACATATGTGGTAAGGGTTTCACACTGGCATCCACGCTGAATACGCATAGGAGAACGCACGCCCCTCATAAGCCATTCAACTGCCTATTTTGCGAGAAGGCATTCTATCAGAAGAACGCTCTGAAGTCACATTACATTGCATCACACCCCTTCACTGGAGGAGTTTCTTTGTTGTAAAATGTTACTTGGGCGAGAACTTAACATAGCCAAGTATTTTATGCAAATTTTAATAAGGTTTGGGACGTGGAAAAATAGAAAATGTCAAAAAGGTATAAGGTGTATGTCAGTACTTGTATACATGTATAAAAAGAAAAACCTTATGAGTTTTTTACAAAACGCAACCTCTTCCCCTATTTCGGATGAAAACGTACTGTAAGCCGCAAGCCATATAGAAATTTTCAGTCTGCTATACATTTTATGATACAGTTTGGTGATATGTGTTCTTTACTAAGAACACATATCAGCCGCAAACTGAACTGTTTCTCGTTTCATTGTAATAAAAATAGCCATCGACTGTACTTTACTTTACCTTATGTTGTAAAAGTTCTCTTTTTTCTTAGAATGTAGTTTAAACAACAGCATATTTTCTTATCGTTTTCCTGTATGTTTGTGGTTAGTAAATAAAACAGCCAAATTTAAATTTTTTTGATGTGGTCTGAAGACAATTTGTTTTACAAAAGCAAGAGAGACGAATAAGATCGTTATTGACCGAGGCCTTGACCGCTGGCTTAGCGAGACTCGCGTGGATCTCTGCTCAAGCGGTTTTAAATGGTTAGCAACAGGTAACATCGGATGAAGCCAGATTGTTTCTGTTAATAAAATTACATGAAGAACAATTAAGTCCGACTTAACTGTGTAGTATAAAATAAAATAGATAAACAGTTACTCTTTTTCCGACCTGCTACGAAACTTAGTGCCGCGAGTTGCACACACAAGACCGTATGTCCTTAGAACAGGAGAAACTGTTTCTGTGCCTGCCTCCTCAAGAACTAACAGATTTGGACATTTTTGCACCATCAAATACCAGAATAACGTTTAAAATAGCGAAATGTGATATGTCTTAACATTCACAGTTATATTTACGTGTCATAATTCCGAACTATTTGTATGTAATTAATGACCCACCTTATAATTCATTTTATGCTGCAAAAAGGTTGAATAAACGATCATTATTTATTTATTTTTTTATTTATGACAGAACTGGGAAGCTTTGAACCCGAATCATTTGCTTTACAACCTAAATCCATATCCACTACACAATCGAAGAAAAGCTGTCAAATCCAGTAATGGATAAAATATACATGTGCTCATGCCGTATTTGAAAGCTAACCATTTCCAGTTCAGTGCTTTACCCTAATCACTGCAGATCTGTTGTTAACTCTCTGGTATGTGTTCTCTCCATAACTGGCGCCCTGCGCTTTTGTCTTTTTAAAGCAATTCTGGAAGGTTGGCGGTGTTCTTTTCCCGCCAGTTTCGTGACGTCAAGAGAATAATGCATTGGTGTCCAATCTGGCCTCACCCGATGCTAACCGTTTGAAGTTCCTGTTCCGTCCCTCTCTTTTTCCTTCTACTGATTCAACATGACGGGTGACGGGTTCCTGGAGTAAGGGCCAGTAATTTGATTGAATTACCGGCCATAATGAAGCAGGAGGATAGAGGAGGAGGGAGCGGTTTTGCACTTTGGAGGTTGCAGGTAACAATAGAAAACCCTGGATACCCCAGTCAGTACTTCCGACTTAAACGAGGCAATCCGTTAACAAAATACTTTTTTTTTTAACTTGGTAAAACACACTGAAGATGTTTAAAACCATAGATTCGAAATTCAAATCGCTAAACAGACAGGGTCTATAGCTTTCCTCCCCTCCTCACGAAGACGGCATTCGATTAGAACTACCAGAGTTCATTTCGTTTTTGCTTTCTTATTTAAATTGTCGGTACCGATGAGGTTTAAAAAATAATAGCCCTTATTTACACGAGAAAACAAGAAACTGAAGGATTCTCGAAGATATATTTTTTATTTTTATTTTATTAGCTTCGCCAAAAAAAACAAAACAAACAAACAGACAGACAAAAAGAAAGGACGTTGGCAGGGACATCGCAACAGCTGTGGCCAATTACGTAGTATAGTAAAACGACGTCACCGTGCAATTGTCTACTGAATCTTTGCGGCTCAAGGGCCAGAGTGTTGCCCATGTACTCACTCGACTCAAGTTCTTACCACACGCGTTTCCATAAAAAGTCGAAGAAAACCGGTAACGAGCCAGGCGTAGGTGCTTAAAAGGAGCCACTGCATTCCGTACAAGGTTACAATTGGATCAATTTTACTCTAAAATCCTCCCTAAAAAGTTAAGGTTCGCACACTAAGACCTACGTAATTTACCTCTTTATTTCATATTTGAAATATTAAATACACCATTCATCTTTGTGGCTAATATTTAATTAGTACCACGTTAGTATTTTACTTTATATACAGTCACGTTACACAAAATACGTAACTGTGTACATGTTTGCTCCATTTACCCTGACTCGTCCCCAATCGTCTCTCACAACCTCCCTAGTGGCGCGCAGGGTATGATGGGAAGGACAAAAGCGAGGGAGAGTCTTCCCCTCTTCTCCCTTCCCATCACACCCCGCTCCCTTCGTGCGCGTTACGCGAAGACGATTGGGAACGAGTCAGCCATTTAGTCCTGTTAAACGTCATTGATAAAGTAAAATTTTCTCAAATACCAGCAGGAGGGCGCCTAAACTTAAAAAGTAAAAGGAAGTATTCGTGAAAGCTTTCATGACAGATGAAACTAATATAAGCTTATATATATGCCCGTTTTAAGTATGCGTCCACAGCTCTTCGTACACATTCACAACAAACTCGAAACTGGACCGTTGAAGGTGTTTCAAACAGTAATATACACCTGATTCAATATAGGTTGCTTTAGCATTGGGCAAATACGCGCTGGGAAGCTATTGCTTGGCGGTCATTCAAGGAAATCATTGTAGTGAGATTCACGTATGCCCAAATCCCAATGACCGATTGTCAAAGCAACCTTTATTGAATTAGGCATTTACACAATTCATTTTTCCATATCATAGGCGAACTTTGGCAAAATGTTCAAAATTTTGCAGTGAAACCACCCACCTGCGGCTCGTAACTCCACTTGCGTTTTGAACATATTGCCGTCATTTCCACGGTCGATAACAGCACGGACCATGGAAAATTGTTGTCGACTTGTTAAACAGAAACAGGCAGACTAAGAATCATTGACCTATTCCCGGGCGTGAATTGTGGAATTGTGAACGTGCTCACTGAATGAACACTAAAAATGTACAGTATATACAAGACGACATTATATTTTTTTGTTTTATAACTCCAAATACACCAAGAGTCGAACTTCACATTTCACCAAACTTAATGCTAATGATCAAAATCTATTGCGCTCACTCATCCGCGGTAGGTCAGTAATCACAAGTGAAGTTCCACGTTTGGCGAGGGCCTTGGCTTTAATTTAACTTTATTTATCCCCTTTCGATAGCCTATTACCTCAGTAGGTTTTCAACCAATCTCAGACACATTTAATACAAAACGTTTCTCGGTGCGTTTGCCTGGATACGAGTTTACTAATTTTACTCAACACTGAAAAACAGACGGGGACACACGCATGCGCAAGAGGGTGATTTAAACTCAAAGCTTAACTCAAACCAAAAGATTCTAACGGCATGTCTGAAATTGCACTTCAACTTAATAGTGGGAAGGCAACTTAAATATTGCAAAAGCAGACCACTTTCTGAGACACATTTGTCAAAATATCGAGCTCATGACACATCATTTTGACTCGTTGTTGAAGACAGGAGAAAGACGTAACGTGAAGTAGTTAATACAGAGTTATAGCAAAGTCTTCACACTACGTGTCTGAAATTGTTCTTCACCATAAATTAAATACCTTTTTCGAGAAAAAAAAAATATATAACATCTTCAAGCACACTCTTCTAAAATATCTGACCACCTAGCTGGATGAGAGCTAGATGGCTTCCATGACAATTTCACCAAACAGACATTGCAGTCTAAGGCAACTTAGTTCCCAGACTCCTCTTCCTTCCTCCTTCAAATAGAGGGGACCATGGAAACAAGGCAGGTCTTGACTCATATACTGTCACAACGCATATTTCATTTGGTAAAAACATTGCCAACTAATATTCAGCCCACATTCGGTAAACTGTGCTTACTTTTTTTTAGTGGCATTTCAGTAGCCTTTGAATTATGGAATTGCGTGATACAGACCAAAGTTCATATCAGGACCATTATTCCCCTAATGTAAACTGCCGCCTATAAGCCCCAACACTTGTACATGTAATCCCCCCAGTTATAGACCAACCTTCCTTTAAAAAAAAAATTATCACACCCATCTCATCAAATTATAAGCCATCCGCCCTTCAAATTTATTGAAATGAATTTAAAAGACCATAATCGGCACTGCTATAGCTTGTTTCAAAGCGCTTCCGGTTATAAGACCCCTCCGAAAAAAGCCCCCCCATTTATAAGTCTTTCTAAAACTCCTTACGAATAATTATGTATGAGGTAGGGCTTATTAGCGGCAGTTGATGGTATCTGTGTTACGTAGGTACACTAGAGCTGTTTGGTACTCCCTCGGTCCTTTTTGTTGTACCCTGATCCACCACTATCTCGGGCATTTCATCCACTGCATTCACTGGACTAACAGGACTGTCTGGGTCCTTTCCTTCAGGTCCATCTAGTGATGGCCAGCTTGTTGTTTGCTCCAGTTTTTGTAGTCTCTCATTAAGAGCTTTGAGTGCCTTTTGCCTAAAAGTATAAAGCGATAACTTTAGCATATCGTTTAAGAAAGACATGTACTGTATGTACTCTGTAAGCCCTTAATAATGCTTAAGTCAATCTCAGTCTATAAACTGAACCAGATGGGTTATGATTTACGGTCGTTTCGCCTACGACTCACTTCGCGAACGCTTGATCAAAAACTAAACGAACGACGACAGAGGTATACACATGTGTATCGGACTTTTTCGTGTCATGGCTCAAAGAAAGAGGTATATAGATGTGAAGCGCTCGTTTCGTTTTGCAAGCGAAACGAATACAGCGTTCGCGAAAGGGAAGTGGGGGAAACAACGCGAAAGCCAAACGACCGGTCACCCAAATCAAAGACGCAAAATTTCATGGCATGCCTCGCATGGGATGCAAAGATCGATCGACCGATCTGAACGTGTTTTTGTAGAAATATCCTGTTCGTGTAATTTCTGTGGCAGTTATTATGGCTGATGTTTCTTTTATGTATGTACAGTGTGGCACTTCGAGGAAATATAGTTGTAGGCTTTTATAACATATATATTTTTTATTTTAATGGGGGTGCATTTACATTTCATTCAAACAGAACATGACTCAAAGTAAGCAATAATAGGAATAAAATTAAAAGATGTTAATGGAAACCTGATGAACATTTGGTGTTTAAGGGTTTACACACTTTGACTTGGATGATCTAACTGGATTCAACAGGTTTGTACACAGTACCTTCTTCTTTCAGCATCAACAGGATCCATTCCAGGTAAGCTGATTGTAATGGCTGATGGTGCCCCCACATCATACGTTCTGATCGGTTTGTGACACACTTTCAGACGGACCAGAGTGTTAAATATAATGGTTGAAAGTGTATTAACTGGTGATCTGTTTTTACAAAGAAAGAGGAACTTCACTCATAAAAATTAATGCAAGTGATGAAACCATTTTGGACAACCAAGAAAGTCAGAGGGTGAGGTACTTTGTTAACAGCTTAAAAAACCGGGTATCTTAAAATCTCTGAAAGATACTTTGGTGAAAAAGTTGTGTGCCGTCACTTAACTCTAGAGCCCTAACTGTCTTTTCCCCGTTTTTATGCTAGAGACATTAAATTCGTCTGAGAATTAAGTCATCTTAAACGTTCAGTATGAAATCGGTAAATAAGACAGACGCATTTACCGTCTGACGCCCGAGGGCGGGGGGAAATCCCATATGAAAGGGGCAGGGATTCTCGTCGGAAATTTTGAATTAAACCCCTAAAGGAGACCAATCTGGGCGTGGCCCAACCTTTTTTTGACCCCTAAAAGCGATCATTTTAAACTTTGATTACATGAATCAAGTAAATAAAACGAATTGAAAATATATAATTTTTTAATATTCCTTCAAGAGCCACCCTAAAAGAGACCTTAACGGCTAAATATAATGGCGTTTTGCCCAGAACACCCTAAGCGAGACCAAAAGTTCTAGTCAAGAGGACCTCTCCTTTACATTGTGCCATACACCAAAACGTTTGTATATGAGACATAATAACGATCCAGCATTGCAAATTAAAGTTTGCTTACTGTGCAGCTTCCGGAAAGAAACTTGCGCAGGAGAAGCCTTCACTCAGGTCTCCCTTGACTCCTTTTCCACGAGGCTGATAAAACCTTAAATACACCCAGCCAATGACAGTACCAGATAAAACCATAACCAGAAGAATTATAGGAAGGACACCGATGATACACAGAATACTGTAAACAAGGACAACTATTGATGGAACATGCTGAAAGAGAAAACAATAATTGAATCAAACTTGATCATGAAACTTGAACATGAATGTCACCACTTGGGCTGCTGAGCGGACCACAGTCAATCCTGTATTCAGGGGCACCCAGCGACGGTTCCCTCCCAAATACATTAAAAACACTTTTGAGGCTATCCAGAGTACTTTAAGATCTCTAGAAATGCATTCTAAGCGATGCATTAAAATTTGCATCTGTTCTCTGTATCTGTTTGGTGATCCTAGGGGAACTTGAGTCTTCGAAATCACAAGGGCCTCAGTATTATTTTCTCGAAAGTTTTAGAGGCAATTTCATGTATTACGAAAGTGAGAATTTTTCTGATTTCTCTCTCTAACATATTTTTTTGAATCCGAAAATTCTAGGTTTTCTTTTTTCTACGAAAAATAGCCAAACCTAGGGAGTGAAATGTGAAAAAAAAAATTAAACTTCAGAAAAATCGTAGAGAATTTATTAGATAGGCTTCGAAAATTGTACATGAGTGAAACGGTCATCTAGAAATATTTAGCCGTCCTCAAGTAATAGAAAATTCTGGGTAATATTTGCTTCTCCGAACAAATGTTCTGCAGATTACAGTCGTTTCCTTGGGGAATGGCTTAGTGGCCGTTTAATACAGGTTTGACCAACCTAAGACTTAATCAAGACAAAACTAATAATTAGTTTTGTCTTGACTAAGTCTTAGGTGTGTGGCGGTTACTTTTTTTGACACAAGAAGAGGCACACTTTAGACTCACTAGTAACTTTGCGGTCGATCTGTCACGGGATATATAATTATTATTACACTGTACAAAATTATAACAAGTGATTACGACTTTTACTTCAGTGTCATAATTACTATGGAGACACAATCAGTGTACATCTGTACATTTACAAGGTGATATTCCTTTAACTTTTGAAAGTGTGAGCAAAAATCTGTTTGCAGTCTGAACTCATACAGCTGTACAATACAAGTAGAAAAAAACCTAAATGTTCATTTTTAAGTTAATGATTTTCTTACACAGTAGATTATTTAAGTAAGGCATATATATTCTTTATGGACTGTTAATCGGTTTTTCATAAAAGCTGTGTTACATGTATTTGCTAATGCTGCAGTATTTTTCAAGGGTAACATGAAGAACTTTACATTTCAATTCTGCAATTTCAGTTATAACCAGATTGTCGAAATTTTTATTCCTTTGTAATTTCATAAGAATGCTTTCATATTTAGACAAAAAACCTAGAAAGACCCCAGAGAAAGCATATAAAAGTAAAATAACACATTAATAACATGTCGAACCATTAGTGTCACCCACACTAAACAAAATGATTCATGAATAAGGTAAAATAATAATTATATCTATATCTTTTATTTTAAATCTAACGTGGTACCCTGGTCTTTATGGTGCAAAGGACACACTAATTTTTTACTTTAAACCAACCTTGACCCGAAGACCAAGAGAAGACATTCCTAATTCTTGCTCAGGTTTAATTTGTTTAAAAGCAATCATCATACCAGATAAAATTCCTGTCATTCCACTAAACTGTAGAAACCTACAGATACAAAAAAGTTATAAGTAAGATGAAAACACAATATTGTTCCTGTAAATGATCTAATAGCAGGGTTGCATATTTTAATGGATGGGAGGCCTTTAAAAGGGAGCTGTTTATTCTCATAACTGCAACAAACTCAACAAAACTAAGTCATGTTCAGCAAATACATACCCTCTAATTATAAATGTAGTTATATGAATACTTTAAGACTTACCACATTTGTGTGTCAAATGTTGCAACATAAGCAAAAACACAGACAGCTGACGCTAGCAGTGAGGTTCCTACATCTAAGATTAATACAAATTTCTACAAAGAAAAAAAAAAGGCAATCTGAATCAAAATTGAATTCAGGGTATAGTACTTTATACCTTTAAACAGTTTGTTTACAAATTTGCATTGGCACTAAGAGAGTAATCATTGAGACAGACGGCTTACATTAAAAAAGTCCTTCCATTAATTAACAACAAGAACGTTCTTACAGCAGCATTCAGTCTCGCTTGCTTGGAGATCAGATAGAGAAATGAGGAGGCAATTAATTCTACATGAAACAGGATTTACTCGTCAAAGGTTTTTTATTTACTTCCTACTTCAGCAACGTTGAGTATTCTTCAGGATATTTACTTTTTACTCGTTTCTGAATTGATTTACAGTGTACAGCTGTAGTACAAGTGTTAGCGACGACGGGAAATACATCTGCAGTCGCAGGCTATACGCATGTATAAATACACAAAAATTCAAGGGCCTTGATTCCAGAGAAATTACATCATTGCCAGAGATAAAAAAGTGATTTACATGGCACGTCATTTCAATCATTGCCGAAAATAAACTGCCTGCTCACCACAAGACCCATTTGCATACAATCACAACACCCGACTTTCGCAGTTTTGCTAATTAAGATTCTTATTTTTTTTTTCGACCACTCAGTAGTGTTCACTTGTTCCAAAGTAATCAATGCTTTGAAGCAATAGAATTTGTGGACTGGCATGTTTCGGAAAAGCTCTAAATTTAATCTTTCCTAAGCTTTCGTCGCAAAACATGCGTGGCTTCGATCATGGAACGCTTCTTATTCTCAGTTTCCACGGTCTCCGCTAGGAATGCCTGGCACAAAATTATGTCCCCCCTTTTGTGTCCTAAATACGACGAAAAACGCGCTGCAGATTAAGAGCTTTGCTGCTTATGCGAGTTAGACTAATAATCAACAAGATTACATTGTAGGTCAGGAAGAGAAGAAAGTGAGACTCTGAGATAAAATGATGTTACATAGGCAAAACATAAAATATTTACTTGCTTTATTTACATTTGGACACACACAAATGTTTTTGTAAACTCTAACAGTGTCCAGTAGTACACATCAAAGAAAAAGTTGATATCATGATATAAATGTTGTAGCTTAGATTTGTTCCAGTTTTAAATAATTTATTTTATTTCCCCTTGATTTGGGTACACGAATGGTTAGTAGGGAACATAAAGAGTTTGAAAAAAAGGAAAACATCTAATCAAGGATAAAATTTAACTACAACATTGACACAGCTGCCTTTGGCCAATGAAATTTGCCGGAAGGCTGTCTGCTTTACTGTAGTTAGCCTCTGTTTACACAAGATAGACTTCAGTTATTTAAAATAAAATTTGTTTGCAAAAGGAAGTGGGTAAAGAAAGTGTGACCAAGGAAGGACAAAAAATGTAAACTACATTGTACCCTCTGCAAAATGAGGTGCAAGGTTTTTTCATCACTTGGGGAAGCAGGATGCTCAAGTACCCATCTTACTATTCTAGCATTGGATGTATGAAAATCTCTTGTGCTTGATCTTTCACTTTCACCTGTGTTTACATCATGCATATTAACTAGATCGTCAGTGTACATGTATTTACCAGAAATTCAAGTGCTCCCCAGAGGGGTTCAAGTAGCTGACCACAAAGCACAAGCACTGCAATATCTATTAGCACCTGAAAAAAAAAAACAAACAAACAAACAAACAAGCATTTGACGTTAAAAAGAAATATTACCAAAAAGTGCAGAAGAAGCACAGATGGGAATAAACTCCATCCTCGGAGACCCAGGGGCAGTTAGTCGGGTCGATAAAATGTTCGTGGTGAAAGTTTACTGTAAGATCGTCTCGATCTTACAGTAAACTTTCACCACGAACATTTTATCGACCCGACTAACTGCCCCTGGGTCTCCGAGGATGAATAAACTCAAGAGGGTTCTTAATTTATTTAATGGCTTTTACTCAGGTACATGTTAACTGTAGCTGACTTTTTTTTTTCAAGTTTGTCTCAGTTTGTAAGAGGGTGATGTTTGTATATAAAGCGCACACTGTTTTTGTCAAAAATTTTATTTTAAAAATCACATTTTAGTACTGTAAACAGACAAAACCATTAAAAATACAGGTAGTTATGGTGACTTAACCTCTAAAAGTGATGACAAGGAACTGTTGCTCAAACTGTGCCAGCTATATGTAGTTAAATGGTGTTGTACAAGAACAACTTATCAGCAAAATGGCATCACTTTTGCATGACTTTGTCAACACATGAAAAAAACTACTCTCTGCACAAATGACATAAGTTAAGCATGTATAAAAACTATTGTTTGCAGGAAGGAGGCAACAATTCTTGTGCAAGCTGGAATTAGCAGTGTGCCTATCATTAGTCAGAACTTTGCTTTAAGTATGTTCTTTTCATTGTTATCAATTTTTTTCATGTACTCATGGTTACACAGCTATGGAGCCATGCTTCTCTTGGTTGGTATAACTTGTACAAACAGTATTTTCAAAGTATTATTAAGCTAACAAAGACTTGAGATGTATCAAAACAAGTAAAAAGTATCATGATAGATCTTTTTAAAATAATTATGAATCTCATTTAAAGTGCATACAGGGAGTTCAAGTAATATGTGTTATATCTTGGAAATTAAGATCAGAAACGCTGGTGCAACACCTTTAATACGACCACTTCATAAAACATGGCAGGATGACAGGATGTAACTGAAAACACAGGTCATTTTTAGAGACGACTTTTGTGGTTCAGGCTTTAAATAGAATGGTTAGGTTGAAAGCAGGCACTTACATTCCATATTCTATACTCTGTAAAACCTCCTGTAATTAGTGTCCATACTCTAAAATGAGGTGGAATAATGCTGAAGAAAAAAAGAAAAAAAAATTAAAATACACGCTACAGCTGTATGTGTAACAAAGATAAAAGAATGCTAAAAAAAAACTATGGGAAATTAAAAGGATATAGATACTAACACAATGAAATTCTTCTACACATAAACCTGAGAAAGACATGTACAGTAACTGTAGTAAAACATGTTCAGCACCCATGCATAGCGATCAACCCTCATATATCAATACAATGTAACTTCAGCAGGATAAGTAACCAAAACAGTCAACTCCCGTCATTGCGAACACCCTAGGGACAGCGGTTTTATGTCCGTAAGAGCGAGAGTGGGCGGGGTGGGAGAAAAAAAAAAGTGCTGTTAACATACAATAATATTATAAATAACATGAACTACGTTTGTAAGGTTTTCCTAAATCTTTAATGTGTGTTAAATGTGCTCTTTATGCAAATAACAGCACAATTAATCAATGCAGCTCTTTAGTTTTCGTGCTGAGCAACCAAGCGTAATGGAGTGAACTGAAACTGTAATATTAAAAAATGTCTCATCAAAAACAGTGTCTGATACCACATTTAGACATGGTCCTTACATAAACAATTTGCAGTAGTTGTCTTTAGAGGTAAACAATTTGCCACAGATTGTGTTTTTGGAGATGAAATCCTCTCATTTTTTGTTAAAATAGTCATCCAGCATGGTTTGACGCTTCCTTCTTTTCACAGCAGTTTTACTGACTTTGTCACAAAGGTTACTGAAATCACCTGCAAGTAACACTTGCCCATGTTGTGGTAACCCAAAATATCTTGCAAGACTGGACAAACTTAAAAACAGTACCAAAACTGCTCTACAGTCATTGAGAATAGTAGAACATGAGGGCTTGAGCTCTCCTAAAGAGCTGGGAAGAAAAAAGCACAAGCTCAAGTGAAGAAGTGAGGACTGTGATTGTGCAGAAAATTAATTTTTGGGAATCGATGTGAAAATGAATCTTTTGAAATGTACTTTGGCAAATGACAAACAGCGGACTGTAATTTTACATAACTATGTTATAATGAGAAGTACAGCGTGTTCACTTTATCGAAAGACAGAACAATAAAATTGTCACTTTGGTACGAAGAAAGTGTCTGTAACGGGTGCAAAGAAAGTCAGTTTTACAGCTTGCCATTCGGGCAAGCTGTAGCTAGCATGTACTTACCCAAAATTTATTTCACCTAGCCCCAAAAACTTTTTGATGAGCAGGATTGATTACACAGTTTTTATGTAATTTGAATTCCTCAAAAAACTTCACTTACCCATCGGGCAAGTTAAGAACAGAATTCAGTAGCCCGATAGTGAAATCCACTAGTCCCAAGCTATCAGATACTACTTTCTTTGCATGCTGCCATAATTCCATAATAGCGGGAGTCATTTCCAGTCAAACCCCTATAGTTTTTGCCTGGGATCCGGATTTTGTCCGTAATAGTGAGCGTCCACAATAGCGGGATGTCCGCAAAGCGAGAGTTGACTGTAGTTCGCTTAAGTTATAAAATCTGAAATTTAGGTAACAATAATATTATTGCTATTCAAAATAAAGTCTTGAACAGATGTTTTTTTCTAATATTAAACAGGCAATGTGGATTTTGCACAGTCTACACAGCATGTGACTTGAGAAAACAGCCACCATTTTACCCCACAAATTAAGTCTGAGAAATGACTGCAGAAATTCAAAACTGATGACGTGTCACTTCTCAGATCTGGGAGTGCTTCTGATTGGTTGATTCATTCCTCAGATGTCATTTCGCGGGAAAACCAGTAGTGAGGGGAAAACCAGATTAAGGCTTACCCAGCATCAATGCACATTGTACGACTTAGTATTTGTATTCAGCATAAAGGAACCATCACATGACACTGAGAAACTATACTATTTGCAGTCCAGTAGTTCAGTTACCATGTGCTACAACTGGCAATAAATATCTTTGCACATGTCGTGCAAGATCTCATTTAGTTCTATGCCATGATAGCAAGGCATTAAAACTTTGCCTTTCCAGACAGTGTACATAAAATTTTTACTTTGTTTGTTGTTGTTGTTGTTTCTTTTTAACCTTTCCAAAATGTCCAGTTTGGAGATGGGAAATGAAACAAACTTATCATGGGCATGGTCATGGCAGCATATAAGCTTACAATGTAATTAAACCAACAAGTAGGCAAATTCATAAACTTGGTAAAACAATGAAGCTCGTTATGATCGATAAAGCTGAGTGCTACAAAATAAGGTATTAAGATTTCCGTACAACTCCATACATTTATTATCCATGCAGCGATTTCATACTACATTTTTTGTATATGAAATTGCTGCACAAAAAGGTTTAAGGAACTATCTGATCCGTTCACGCGGATACTTCATATGAATAGAGTCAAACATGTACGCATAATATATGTATGGACCTGCGCGGAAATCTAAACCAAAGTAAAATTGGTAAACTTCATCACACGTGTAACTTACTATCCGGGAGTAACAGCTAAAGCAGCATAAACAGTTGAATCAATGAAAGTCAAACAGTAGAGAAGACATACAGTCGCACAAGAAAACTTCACTACCACCGAAGCATCACCCAGCGCCTTATTTATTTGTGCCTGAAAGAAAACGTAGTAGCTTAGAGAAGATGCTCAAGCCGTTTGCAGTAAATAATTGTAGCAGAAGAAATACATATTTTAAATTACCTTTAGTTGATCGAAGTTGATGGTCGCCATTTTGTTTTGTTTGACCAATACGCAGCCGCAGTAGTGCAGATGACGAGTAAAAACATGACGTGGGCTAGGCCCAGTCTTCTCCATCCTTGGAGACGAACTTTGACAGCTAACTGAATTTGCCGGGTGTAGTTTTTGTTATTGATATTCACTTTTTTGTTGTTTCTGCACCGATCAACGAAATTCTGCGAAATCTGAGTGTTGTCAGTGAGTCTACTGAATAGCTTCACAGTAATAATGATCCTTATTTACTAACAAAATTTCTCAATTCTTTGCCAAACGTCGGAATATCTAGCTACTTTGAAATGGGCATCTCGCTGACATTTCTTCAGGGGCACCCAACGACAATTTTCGGAAAATATCTGTTCGGAAGACGATTTAAGATCTACAAATTTCGGAACATTTGTTGTAAAATTTCTTGCTTGCCTGCCTCTCCTAGGATTTTCGAACATCTAAAAAATGGTATAATTGCCCATTTTTAACGGATTTTTACCCTAAAAAGGTCACCTAGAATTTTCGGGAGTCTTTTTTCTGGCTGAAATTTTCGGAAAGGTAAGTTTTGATGCCTATAATTTTCGAATCACTATACTTTCAGCTAGGAAATCTGAACAGGTGGAAAATTTCTAGGAGATAAAAATATGCCTATATCTACCGTTTAAATACTAAAATACGTTTAGCAATACTATGTTTTAGTGGTTTTCAACTATATTCTCGTTGGGTGCCCCTGATTTCCTCACCAGTAGTCAGAGCAAAGTATACGAAAAATTTTTCGCATCAGCTAACTTTATTTAATTTACAAACCTAACAATCACATAGATCTAACAGCCCATATCGAGAACTCCTTTGCATGTAAATGTTTGTTTCCGCAGACGAATTTGAATGAGCTTTGCTTTATCTTGTGCACCTTGTTGCTGAAGCCGATATCGCTTATGTTTAGGTAGAAAAAGAAAACACTTCATCTCAAGGTTTTGACAGACTTCAGATTGACGTTCAAGAGCAAAATGTTTGATTTACTACGCTTGATAACAACGTGAAATTCCCTTCAGCGCTCTTTCCCTCCATTTTTGTTTACCTTTTGACTTCTGGTTAACCTGAGATCAGGCTCTATTTTCGTTTCGCTTTGAAAATTACATTGGCCGTTAGAGAGAGTGTATGAGAACCGCTAAAATTGGGCCTGATCTCAGGTTAACTTCTGGTCTACTGCTCATGCTCACATGGTCAGCCAATGAAAAATCGAGTTGAAGCGGATTATCCCAGAGGTTTTGTTACCCGTTCCGCTGCACAATGGTAACGCGGACTCTCGGAACGAGATTGAAGATAACGTTGGCCAACCTTGTTCCCAGCTTCTGTCGAGAGCATTAGAATTAATAGACTGATTTAGCAACAGAACGGGAACGTCAGTTGACGACGGCGCGCGCAAATCAAACAACTGGCTTTGGCTTGAACAATAATATTGAGCACAGGAAGTCTTTGAGTCCTTCCCGCGTGCTTTCCCGTCGTCAACTGGCGTTCCCGTCCTGTTGCTAAATCAGCCTAATATTAGGATTTGGACAAAACGCGTGTGAAATTATTCCGTAACTTCACCCGTCACCATATCATTTGATTACACATACTAATTTTAGAAATATACGAGCACTGCTAGTAGCTTATAGCATATTGTGCTACTTTTTCGAGCACAATGTATCAAATCCTTTGGGACCTAGCCTACGTGGCAGGCGCTCGAAAGGGAAGGGAAAGGGAATTACTTTCCTTTCTCCCGCGGGCGCCCAAATTCCCCCTTCCCCTTTTAAACGCCTGCCACGCAGGCTATTTGGGACCTGAAAGTAAAATGGGGCGAGATTCGGGACGGGATGCGGGTTGCGGGATGCCGAAGTAGAGGATTGCGCGAAAATTCTGGTCGGGATGATGAGACTGAAGAATCCTATCGAGGACACTTCCTTATAGAAGCCGGGCACTATTAAAATGGTCTATTTTCGTAAAGTAAAGAACTCAAGTTAAATAAAACCAGCTTGTCTCGTTTCGAAAACCTTAGGAGAACTCAGTGATGAAATACCTAGGATAATCTCAAGATATCTACTATCCATACGTGCAAGCCACCACAAACTGGCTCATTTTGATTCGAAGAAGTTGAACAGTTGGCCAGTAGTTAAGAGTCATCAGTTTTGTTTCGCGCCTGCAACAGCCTCCACATGTCGGATTTTGCCACGTTTTCCCTTGCATCAGTGATATTTTTTGTTTTAGGGAGGTAGAGCGATGGTAAAACAGAGGTGCACAAAAGCCAGTTACTATTTATTTATTCCTTTATTTATTTATTTCTTTCATTATTTCACTGCATTGTTTTTAGAGATTTCCAATAATTCGGCCTAAGGTGGAGCTAAATTTACCCTTCATTAGAGTTGATTCTTTTGGATAGAGCCACTTTTTAAAAGATGAAAGTCCAAAAATTTCGAGTTATTTTAATTACATAAGTGGTAGAGCTAAAATTAATAACTTCAAAGAAAGGATAAAAATAACTCCATTGTCAATAAGAGATATTTTAACTTCAGATTTGAAGTAAACATTGAGCTGAACTGAACCCCTAAAAATGGATTAATTTGTACTTAAACTTTTTAAGCTTTTCTCGAAAATTACTGTGACTGCACTTTTCGATTTAAACCTTGAAGGCTATGCTTGTTACGTCTTGGAGAACTCTAATTTGTATGGGTTTTGTTATTGATATTCACCTCTTTTTTGTTCCTGCGCTGATCAAGAATTCTGCTATATTGCTGTCAGAGAGACTACTGAACAGTATACAGTTGTAATGATCCTTTTAGGAGTTGTCTCACATGACTCACGTGAAGCTATAATTATGACCACTTTACCTGAAATAGAGTCGAATTACGCATCTGCTTTTCATTGGGATTCATGGTTATTGTCAGGGTTTCGATGGAATTCAAATATACAATTTTTTCTTTCGTCTCGTTCCACTTATCATTTATATTTTGAGCAATATTTGAAAGACGTGACGTCAGCTTTCAAGGGTTTCAGGCCTCATGCATTGGGAGGGTTTTTAAAGCGTTGCAAGTGTTTATTAGTTGCATTTGATCACAAGGAACAAAAACAACACGACCAAACAACCAGGTCGACTACTGTAGTGATGAAGTTCATTTTGGTTTTCGTTTTCGTCTTTTCTTTCTACGGGTTGACACTGTTGGCCAAGGATGTTCCCCACCAAGACGATAGTAGCGAAGTGCTTGCATCGAATCCAGAAAGTGATCTGTCGGTAAATTATCGTGTTGATCCCCAAAACAGACGCCTTCCAAGAGGTTGGTTGACTCGTGTACAGAGTGCTTAGTATTCCTCATTCTTCCTACAGTCGATCATAAAGTGATCTTGACAACTTATCCTGCATATTTTTTAAGGACCAAGCTCAATTTTCTTTATTTTTTTGGTAGTCAACAACTATATCTCCGTCATAGAAATTAAGAACCTTATTAAGAACCTACTTAGCCTAAATTGCCAATAACTGTCCCAAAATAGAAATTTTTGCCAGACTTCAAAAAATGTAGGTTCTTATATGCGGGTGTTTACTGTATTAGTCTCCATCTTCAGGAAAAGAAGAGCAAACGAAAGCTGCGACCAGTTGAAAAACCGCCTTAGGGTGGATTTCCACTCTTGCGCAATTTTTACGTGCGCACGCACGAAATTTTACGCGCGTAAATAAATTACAGGCGATGTATGGAAGATCAGGCGTAAACGTAAAAGTTGAACCTCTCTCAAGTTTTACGTTTAAGCGCGGCTAAGCGCGGCCTTTCATACATTGCCTCTATTTAATTTACGCACGTGCCCACTTAAAAATTTCTCAACAGTGGATAATTCACCCTCAGGAACGAAGAACCTCTCACTAACTGAAGAGAGACGATTTCACTTTAGTGTGCTCGCGTGTTACGATTAGCGCGCTGTGAACTGATTACGAAACTGGTAACTCTGAAACTGATTCAAAGTGACTCAATAATTTTATAGTCTGTCTACAGGCAATACGGAATGTTTTTAGTGGCTGAATAAAAGGCACCAATTTGGATTAATAATCTTTAACTTTGCTGAGAAGACTCAATGTTTAAGATATAAAATTAAAACTTTTGGAAAAGCAAAAAAAAAAGACAAGGAGATAAGGTGAGATTTCATGTCAAGTTTTAATTAAATTACAGGTAGAAAACCAGTCTGTCTAGGAAACAAAAAGTGTCTTAATTGATCTCCGTTAAATCGACTTTCAGGTCGCTGGACCAAAGTAAATACAAGGCCGGTGTGTTTTGGCACCAGAAAAAACCAGTTTGGAAGATTCTACGTTCGAACGGGTAGGTTAATCGCCATAAAGCTGGTTCATCGGCACGGTAGCGTGACTTGCAACATAAGCAACGTCAACTTGCCTTTGTCTAACTGGGGCTGTGGGAGCACCGAGGTTAACGTGGTGGTTACAACCTCGCGCAATACTATACTACTACCACCAAGAAAGTTCCTCAGTAAAGACAAGTTCCGCGCCCGGTTGAAATGGTCAGTGATTCCCGGATATAATTCCTTTTCGCCGAGGCTTGTTCTGCGGTTTTTCCCGTCTCCTTTTCCAGTGTTAAGGAGCCGAGAGTTACGCTTGTGGTACGGTGAAGACCTGATGGATTTTGCCGAAGAAGACAACCGAGGATCATCATGCGTTGATGTTTTTGCTCTTTATGCATGAAGAGGCGCCCTTACTACCTTTTCTAAGGGGTATAAAATTGTGTAAGAGGAAATAAAGAAATTTTGCTTTATGGTAAATTTCACTGGACTTTTGTTCGACTTGAACTGTGCTAACTTTGTAATGTCTATTTCAAACTTTCTTCCAATACGTTTTTTTAAATAAGGTAACTAAGTAAAGTTTTAGTTTTAAAACATGTAAATGAATCCTACCCATTGTAACAGTGTAGCAGTAAACTGACAATGAAAGAAAAATTTTGTCTGAGTTGCCTGATTTTTTTTAGCGGCGCAAGCGGAGTGCGCGTAAGATATCAGGGCCATCATTAATGAAAGAAAATACTGAGAGCCAAAGGCTGACTATTTTCAAGAGCGTATTCAATGATAAACACCTCTTTTTTCGTCTTTATAGACAGGACAATGCAATTCAGTTTAGGTATGTGCCAAAAACGTAAACATTCATTTAGATACCGATAGATGACTGATTTTTCCAAATTAAGTTTTTGGAATAAAGACTTTGAGAATGGCAGGATCACTTTTACACTATAATTGACACTTCATAACTGGGTAATTCTCTGAGAAACTGGGGCAAACTTGGCAATTTTTGTTCTTCCAATAGCCACCGGCCCAGCTCCTTAGTTTTTGGCTTGAAAGTAGCTTACATGGCGAAATCATGATAAACAAATGACTCGTACATCCGCCAGTCGATATTTTTGTCCCTTCTATGAGTCCTTGCAAGCTATTTAGAATAGTTTACCTTTTATCGAGTTGCCATTAATAACATATGGATAGTTTTAATGTATTCATTATCACTGTCATCATCGTCATCACCTTCAACATGATCGTCATCAAATTCAACCCAGACGTGTCATATTTTGAAGCTTAAGCACAGATTCAGCATGTAACGGTCCAAAACAAAGTTAATAGTTTGCTGGTCGCCGCTAAGCCAAGACTGCTAGAGGACTTGTGTCGTGTTCTTAAAGAAATGCACCTGCAGATTGCAAGTCGTTTTACAACGTGGTTTTTGGTATGGCATAGGTAAACCCTGTAAGTTGTCGTTTGTCACGACGTCTTAACAGTAAGTCACGACGGTCGCAGTATTTGTCACATCACATTTGTTTTCCCAGATACTAGATGCTGCCAAACATATGTACAAAATGTAATAACATGCCCTCGCTCGGGGACATTTTTAGGAGACCTGTTTAACAGATTTTCATCCGCATTTTTTTCTCAGTGCACTTTCGTACCAAATGGCCGGTATTGCATGCAGTTTGAGGCAACAATACTAACACCTATGACCCTTTTGTTTTCCGATCCCTTTGTTTTAGTTCTGTGTAAATTATCTCTGCACCATTAATGGTTTCATTCAAGTATAAGGGAGAATTCGAAGAATGCTGAATGAGGTCGGGGTACGAGAGAATAACAGGAAGTTTAAGCAATTACGACGACGACCACAACGACAACTTCAAAAAACAATTTGTTTTATGAGCAAAACTGAAGCAAAATAACAGCTCTGCTCGTGCATCATGCTTTTTGTACATTTCTTTGACTTCCACTGCACGACTACGACGAGACACCTCGGCTGATGCGAGTTTTATAGAGGACGTGGACATACGACGAAGAATTCTCCTTTCTCTTTTTGAACCTCAATAAAGTTCTTAATAATTCAACACCAGGAAAAGTCGCCTGCATTTCACATATTGAGAGGGTTCAAATATACGCGATTAAGTTTGAAAGAACGCAAATTCATTTTTTAGCGACGTTTTCACTGCCAATCGTCGTCGTCGTTGCCTAAGCTCGCTAATGTTCCTATGACAGGCTATGCCGACCTCCCATGCCTTTCCCACATCCTCTGCAGTATAGATAATAAACACAGCCTTCTCAAGAACGTGATTACGCGTGTCATGTTAAAAGAACATCAACGAAGCTGGAAAAACAAATTGATTACAATTGAAAAGACCGTTTTCTACTTTTTTGAAGTACATTCTAGATCTTTCTTCAGACTACAGATTACAAATTGCCTCACAAGTTCGCCTGGGTAGCCTGTGGATAATGGCCGGAAGCACATAAGGTTTAGGATGTCCTTGTTAAGCACTAGGGTGCAATACCGATGAATTAGAGACTAGCTACTTAGCGTTTATGCATCAGTCAATTCCACCTGCGCCCAGGCCCCCCCCCCCGGGCTGACCCCCGGGAATTAGCATTTTTTTGCCTTAGATGGCAAATTCCCGGGGGTGGGGACTCTTGAGCTGGCAAATCCCCCGGGGTGAGGAAGAAAAAAGAGGGCAAATGCCCCGTTCTCCGAAAACAGTGCAACATTTTTTATTGATCGCACAGTTCAATAGTGCCATTTTAAAGTGCGATTTTTTGTTTAAATTAACGTCTTCCTTTGTAATAGCGCTAGGATTCTAATTAAGACTTCTCGCCGCGACGACATGCACCAGTTTATAGTTTTAGTATTGATATAAAATTATTGATATTAAAATTAATAGAGCGCTGTGAAGTTATATGTTATGAATAGATATATAAATATGAAAGGGTGTTCTTCAAATAATATCAACAGAAATTTGATTCAATAAGGGAAAGTTCATTTAATATGACAAGAGGGGGGGATGAAGATATTGAGGGGGGGGCTCCGAAAATTTTTAGACACCCGAAGGGGGGGCTCTGAAAAAATTGTTGCGCTAGGAGGGGGGGCTCCGAAAATTTGTATACTTCAAAACCAACACATGACATCATCATACAGATCGGATGGTTTTCAACTCAACAATTTAATGACCTGTGCAACTCAGCTATATCACGTGGTTTACAGATATAACAAATGTAGTCTCAGTAATTATTACACTCTTGTTCATCCCAAAAATGCTTTAGAAAATTGTATCACAACTGTATCTCAAGTTTGTCATAGTATAAACCATTGAAGACAATAACGGTAAATATATTTAATACAGTCTAGCGATCTTTTTTCAGGGGAGCAAAGGAATTGAAGGAGGAGTGGGGGAGGGGGGGGGGCTCTGAAATGTTTTCGACTACCAAGGGGGGGGCTCCTAAAAAATTGAACCGCTAGCGAGGGGGGCTGCTAAAATTTCAAGCTTCGAGTTTCAATATCTTCATCCCCCCCCCCACCCCTTGTCATATTAAATGAACTTTCCCTAACCAAAAAACGTTGATTCACATCGATAGCTCTAATTTTGCTCTGTAATTCTGGCTTGATAAGCAATGAAGAAATGCATACATACATGTAAAATCCTGAACATGCCTTTACAACCCTCTACAATTTTTTCCTGTCCTTGACAGATGAGCCAATCTGCTTTTTTTTCCAGTAAAACCTTCTGTGTAGTTATATTCTGATAGGAAATCGCGTGCGCGTCAAAAGCTCGGGAATGGCCCGGGGGTTGGCAAATGCCCGGCTCCCGGGCAGTGCAACATTTGCAAATGCCCCACCCCCGGGACTGACAAGGCGGGCAAATGCCCCGCAGTAGCCCGGGGGGGCTGGGCGCAGGTGGAATTGACTGATGCATTACTTCATTAAAAAGTTATCATGTTACATAATGGCTATAAAGTGCTCCTAAATAACTGTGCATATTGTAGTCAAATGACAACCAAGAAACGGACTTCAACCAGTCAAGCCGACAATTGATTCTCCATTGTTCTAGTTTACTTCTAACCGAGTGCTTTAGTAAATAATTCACTTAGTCATCTTAAGAAGGTTTGTCATCAGCTAGATACATTTTCCGTCTCGTTAACTTCTTTATCGCCAGTTAATCAATCTAAAGTACCGCGATGTGTAATCTACGATTTTATTCTTGCAGTAAATAACCAAAGGACCCCGACTTAAATTTTAACTTTATAAAAATACTTGAGAGTTTAAAATTCTAATTACATGTAATTAGTTTCTGGAAAGTCTGCCTTAGTCATGCCATTTGATTCACTGAAAATTTACTTTAAAAAATCAAGGGTTGTGGCATAAGTAATCTGCATTCAAAAATTAGTTATTAATAATCTTTTTCAGATTATTGCAAATAGACGTTGCATCATTTTTACCTTGTATCCCTTCTTTAGATTATTAATTTGAGAATCACGGAAAGATAAACACTTATTGAAGTTGATCGAGGAATCAGAGGAGTGTTTGTTTAGAAGCATGTATTGGAAGATAACAGGTCGTTCAGGGCAATAATGTTAAAAAGTGCTCAAGAATGGCATAGACAAAGCAAACAAAACTAATCTTGAGATGGACAGAATACATTAATGTTGACACAAAGCATCGTTAGTGCATTCATAAACTTGAGGTTTTAATAAGCTCTAGGAAGCGAGGATTTAATAAGTTTATTGCAAGATGATGAAAAAAATGATAAAGAACACGAAATTGGGCAATCAAAGTCTAAAGCTGTAAGAGAAGGTGACTACTTGTTCGTTCAAACTGAAAATGCATGGAAGAAAAAAACTGACGGCTAGAAAAGAACTTACCCAGACTATAAAACACACAGGTGTGCTTAACCATCATGAAACTCAGAGACTTGGCTCGTGTGTGGACAAGTTTCAAAAGGAGTTCGAAAAGAAACTCAAGGAATTGTCGGTTCAACAATCGCAGCTCATTGCTTCGCAGCGACTACGAGATTCACGCCGAGGGTCTCTTCCATCTAGTCCTTCAATTAAACGCGGTGAAGAAGAAGAAAAAATGAAAGATGTAATAAAGAGCTCTTTCTCTGATTCTGCTCTAGACCAGTGCGAAATGGTCGGCAACGGAAACGCTACGTTAAAAGAGCCGAGGTCTGGGTCAAACACAGGCAACAATACCCTTTCGTCGCTGCCTCTAAAACTGCCAAGAATATATCGTAACTCTCGCAAGGATGGACCGAAAGAGATTGAGATTGAAGACATTAAATCGACCAAGAAGTCAGTTGAAAATATATTTGATAAGCTCAAGTACTCAAGGCAAGCTTTAGATATGACGCGAAAACTGTCTAATGGATATTCAGCAATGATTACGGCTTCCCCGCCAATTATGAGATCGACTCGTCGTGCTAGCGTACAGGCAGCTTCAACATTGGTCGTCGAAGAACACGTTCCGAATCGTAGAACACTTATACGAAGGGGGAGCTGTCCTACCCTGGGTACAAAATGGCGCATGGAAGCACGTACAAATGAGCTTGGCTTAGAAACAAATGAAGAGGAGAAGACGGCAGCGCTTTCAAGGCACTTGGAAGAGATGAAAAAATGTCGATATTTAAGATTTCCAAAGTCAATTAAGGAAGACGATGAGGAGGAATTGGAGTCTCTTGTCACTGATGTATGAAGATTTTTCAACATAAGACCAAAAAACAACAGTTTTTCATGAACACCACGACACTATCCGCGCTGCGAGTAATGTAGTACTGTTTTAGCTGAACGCAGCGCACTATGTTGAGTTATAATAGGAGCTGATACCTAGGCTCCTGAGCCCTCCTGCTTTTAAAGAACTGTCACAACCTGCATAATTCATCCCCACGTTAAAATAATAGCTTTTGTAAGATTTCAAACTTTGTGAACTAAGTGGGAAGTCTTTTATGCACTTTTCTTGTCCAGAAATATATCACACTAATGAGAATTATATATTTTCATGGTGTGGATGTTTGAAGTTCAAGAACTCGTCATAAAAATGTAAGATAATAAGGTAAAATATTGAGGTCGCATAATCCGGGGATTACAGAGCAAGAAATATGAAACAAACATGCAAAAATTTTTCTTTGGACATAATTTATTCTAAATATGTTGATGAATTCATCTACAGCATAACAAATGCTCAAAAATTTTAACATTTCCTCGACAAGGAGTTTTTACTTCTGTTTCGATCATGATATATTTAAAACTATAATTTACCATTAAATAGCCGACAAAAACTCTCTCATTAAAGTGATCGAAGAAGCCAACGTACTGCCTACACGCGTTGAAACGCCGCTGGGGCGAAAGCCCTGTTTGCGCACAAGTTTCCATACAGCAGTTTTCTTTCGAGACCATTCAGGGGCACCCAACGAGAATATGGTTCAAACCCACTTAAACATAGCATTGTTAAACGTATTTTAGTATTAAAACGGTAGATATAGGCATATTTTTATCCCCTAAAGATTTTTCATCTGTTCGGATTTCCTAGCTGAAAGTCTAGTGATTCGAAAATTATAGGGATCAAAACTTACCTATTCGAAAATTTCAGCCAGAAAAAAGGCTCCCGAAAATTGCAGGTGACCTTTTTTAGGGTAAAAATCCGTTAAAAATGGGCAATTATACCATTTTTTAGATGTTCGAAAATCCTAGGAGAGGCAGACAAGCAAGAAATTTTGGAAAAAATGTTCCGAAAATTTTAGATCTCAAATCGTCTTCCGAACAGATATTTTCCGAAAATTGTCCTTGGGTGCCCCTGACCATTCACTTGTAAAGCTTTTAACCTGGATAAAGACGAACTGCATGCTAGGTCTAGACGTGGAATGGCAATATTACACTAATTTTACTCTGTCTGACGACTTAAAGTGTAATTAAACCAGCTTTTTTGACAAAATTAAAATCAGCGACGTACAGAAAACTAACAATGAGACTGGCTTTTCCATCGTATCACGCTAAAGTTTATTTAGCTTGCCGTTCCGTGCTGCTAAATTATAAGTAAACAAAACTCAATAGCAGCTTTTGTTTTGTTTTCTTCACCTTTCTGTATATTAATGGCCTTCCTTTAACGTATCTGTCTTGAGAAGCTCGAAGGCTACTCTTCCACACGATGTGACATCAAATTAGCGAAACTTCCTAATGTTACTGACTATTTTTTTATCTACCATTAACAAAAACACAAATAGAAGCTTTTTCATATCATTGAGTAGTTTGTGAGATTCTCCTCGGAATTAATCAATTTTGTTATCGATGTTGTCAACGATGTCTTCTTTATGTACTCTATACAATTTACCCAAATAATGCATTCGAAACAAAAAGCATTCGCTTTTACAATGTATTGCTTAAGTTTCAAAAAATGTTTGCCCTTGTTCCAAACTGGATGAGACAATTTATTGCTTATGCCATTCTATTGCTAAATTTGTCTGACCAAACGCAAGCAAAGCCATCAAAAGAACAAATTCTAATTAACCCTTTTCCTAACAGTTGACGGAGAGCACCTTAGAAACGGCTAAGAAAAAATCTGGACAAAAAACATTAACATTTAAATAAAGTAAATATTAAACACCGACTCTCGTTAAGGAAATTACTGGCGTAGATTACCATTATTTATGAAAACCTAAGGTTTTTTTCTGTTTGCTTGTTTTTCTTCGTCTTTTTAATTAATTTGCACCTAATTTGTCAGGTCATACATTAAGGAAAGTAGAAGGCTCTTGAGTTGTTGCACATAATCCCGAAAATACTATGAACGCTTTACTAGTCAAGTAGAAAGGTGAAGTTAAGCCGTCGAGCAAAAAAGAAACTAAAACAAAAGCTAAATTACGGAAAATGGGAGAAATCTTTGTTTCGTTTACGTAACAGTTAAATCTTATTTATTAAAATTGTTGAACCTTTCGCAACGTTTTTTTTTCTGACAGTCCACTTGAGATCAAGTCTCGCCGTCGTGTTTTTTTTTCAACATCGCTTTTTTTGTCATGTTTCTCACAGATGAGGAAAAATTTTAACCTTGCTTCTGCACACAGGAAAATGTTGCGCCTCTTTGCTTGCTTAATTAACGAATGCATGATTAAGTTTACAACTTTGATTCATCACCAGCGTGGCTGACTTTCACGTAGGTCTCGTTTCTTTGTGTGTTATCGGCAAAACTTGAGTTTCGAGGACTAACTTGTCTTCTTCCAAAGATGGCTTGAAAGCTTCGACGATAAGGTTGCATTCTCCACGCGTATAAAATCGGATTGAAGGCAGAATTACTGTACAGGATTGGGATGGAAAATCTGTAAGAAGCAATATACCATTTTTCCTGTTTGCAGCTCTTGCAATATCTACCAATAATTGTCAAAGACCAGAAAGGAACGAGGGATAGAACAAAGACGAAAATAATCAGCATAGCGGTTTTCATCAGCTCTATTTGCAGTTTTTCCGATTTTTTTGATACTCGTCCTTCCTTCTTTGTGGTTTTGCTTGCACTATGAAGTCGATGCAGCCGTTTTGTCTTGTCTTTTAAGACCCAGTAGGTCGTGCAATAGGTGACACATACGGTGAGAAGTGGAACGACAAATGTGATATACAAAAATATCACATCGTACACATCGCGATCAACTACCAACTCAAGACAACTGCTTATGATAGCGAGCAGCCAACAGGAAACGCATCCCAAAGTTACCTTTCTGACAGTCACAGAAAAACGATAAAAGTAAGGAAAGACGACGGCTATGAAACGCTCCACGGCAAACATCGTGATAATAAACACGCCAGCGCGCACGGTAATTTGCGAAACGATTTTCGCTTGAAGCAAAACCTTTTGAATGGCAAGTCCTTCCAGAATGTGGGATATCCCAACATCCACAGCAGTAACACATCCCGTCAGAAGATCAGCAAAACCCAGTGAGATGACCAGAACTGCGGTGGCGTTGCGAAAAGTCTTCAGGGGATCTTTGTATATCATAAGTAAGAGCACTCCATTAGAAATGGTTATGAGAACGGCAAATAAAAGAAGTATGGCCCCGTTGATGATGAAGATACGGGATTTGAACTCTTGATCCGAATTCAGTATCATCTTGTTTACTATTGGCGTTGCTCTGAATGATTCTCGCTAGACACACGGTTAAGTTTAATGACGACGTCAGGATGAAGTGTTAACTATCTGCCAATTCGTGGCGATAGTGCTGAAAAATAACACTTATTCCCCGTTAACAGTCTATATGGCAAATTTAAAATAAATCTAGCCCTCGTTAAAATGAACGACCGACTCGCACTTCTCACGGAAATGCAAGTTGTGTTATATTTGCGCAGGTGTTGTCTTTGTATACCCTTAAAAAATACCTTGAACATTTATTGTTGCTTGTAATTTATGCAATAATCCGTCTGTGTGTAAAGTGTTAAAAATGGATTTACACTTAATTTGCAAATTGTAACGAATTTTCCAGTTTTCCGGCTATGTAAAAAAATACCCAAAATTAAGACGCAAAGGGAAGATTTTTATACAGTGTATTATGAGTTTCACTTAATCATCTTGACTAAGAGTTATGGCAAGTATTTGCTAGCTGTTTTTTTCATATAAGTCAGAGTGTGCAGGTGAATCAGCAAATCCGACACTGAGTTTTCCTAGTTCGGTGACTAGATAAGCATAAAAAGCCCTTAAAATGATTCTATTGAATTTTTATTGTGCGTCGTTACTGGACATTATTTATTGCTTCCTTTGCGTGCATACGGATCAAGCGGCAGTGCCACTTGGAGGCTAAGATTAGAGGCGAAATTCTTGGATAAGGAGTTTGGTTTCTTAAGAACGTATTGCTTTTCACTGAACTAGACTAATATACACTTTCGTGCGTTGCGTGAAATCCCGAAATATCTTTGGGGCTATCAGAAGTGTTTTAATTCCGTATAACACATGGCTTAGGCTATTATGTTCCCTTGTATTCATGCATTAATGAATTATTTCCCCAAACTGACTATTTTGTAAAGTTTAGCCGAAAAGTTGTATCTCCTTATAACTTAAACGTGTACCATGTTTTCTTTAGAGCCTTAATTTCAATTTATGTACCTAAGCTTTTCTTGAAATGGTGCTTTCAACTTCAACTACCCCTGTTCAGTTTTTTAATCTTAGTTTAGAAATCAGCGCTTTTGCCATTCAGAGCCTCAGTATAAGCATTAAGCGGTGTAGAGACTTCTTATTTGAGATCTACCGGCAAATAACGCAATTTCTGGCTGTAAAATGAACGAGAAAACCTTTATACTGCAGTGTGTGTGTTTACAGGGTGTCCCAAAAGTTCGTTCCTCTTATTTCATGCGTTATAACTTTTGATCAAAACTTTATTCTTGCATGAAATTTCTAGAAGGTATTTATTGCTCTATTGAGTGCATGTATTCAGAATTTCAGTAAGGCCCGGTTCAAACGTCGAACTTTTCATGTGCCGAATCTACTACCTAAAAATTTAGGCCAACCCAAACTATTAAGTTCGACTGTTGATTCAGACGGTCGAAATTTACATGTGCCGAACCTAATTCGTGGCGAAGAGAAATTTCATCCTTATTGCTTTAAATAGCGAAATAAACTGAAAAAAAGTAATATTCACCAAGCCTGGAAATCATCCTGTTTTGATGTTAGTGTGATTTGTGCTCTGTTATGGCAAGGAGACAGCTGAGGAGATCGCGATATGAACCTGATATGTGGACAAAATAAAGAAACGCCATAAATTTTAAAATACAGTACGATTTCTTGATGGATATAAAGAATACAACTTTTTAGAGAAGATCGTTTTAAGCTGTCCGGTTTCAGTTTAAAAATCTACAACGTGAATGCTGGTAATCGTCGTTACGCTTCTATGAGTTTTACCCGCACAGGCGCGAAAATCCACTAAATAGCCAATAAGAAGCGCTGTTATATTGGAAAATACGTTAACATAAATTATGCATTAGGTTCGGCACATGTGAACTTCGACGTATGAATCGAAGTCGATCTTTTGCCGTTCTATTCGAGAAGTTCAGTCGAATAGAACGGCAGAGTCGACCCAAATACAAAAGTGCCGTTCCTAATTAATTCATACGTCGAACTTTACATGTGCCGAACCTAATAATTAGGTTCGGCACATGTAAAGTTCGACGTTTGAACCGGGCCTTAACCGGCATTCCCCCTTCGTCATTTTATCACATTCTGTAGCCGTTGCAGCATGGAGTGGGATACAGCATGTAGAGCCACAGATGACTTTATTTTAAGCTTTTTCAAAAAAAAAACTCCACTTCGACCCCCCATAGCATTTGTTTTAGTTTAGGCACCTGGAAAAATATAATACTTCAAGCATTCATCCAAAAATAGATAATCATCCCAGCCCCTATCCACAGTAACGCTTTTGTACCTCTTTAAAAATTTGAGACGAGCGGATCGTTGTTTTGAAGACTAAGCAGAGGTTTTGTTGCCATCTTAGGGGCCTCTAACCTTCGCTTTTCATGAAACCGCTCTAGACATGGCTTGCTAACTATTGTGAGAGCTGTCTCGTCGAGTTGTCTCTTTTGTATCCAACCTTCTTCAAAACTATTTTATCCGCTTTATTCAGGACTACCAGTCTTCCCCTCCTTTTTTTGTCTTCAAAACCCTCATTTCTTGATGACCATTTCACCACCGATAATTCGGATTTTTCCATTTTTATCACTTATTTCTACTGATAAGCCGGTAAATCGAAGTAAACATGCTTACGCTCTCACGCAGCTGAACGTTTTTGCGTTAAGAGGTTTTTTCTTTCATGATATTCACAAAAAAACAAGGAAGGAGTTTGAGCAAATTGGGCTACAAAATACAAAACATATGTGGCGGGAAAATGTACTCGCACACGCACACCCTTGGCGCGGAAGTACACAAATCGAATATTAGAGTCACAAGATGGCACAACAAGTATAAAATATTAAACTGTATTGAAAGACACAACTTTTGTTTTAGCGATTTGCTTACCAATTCCAATCGTACCACATTACAGTCTCATAAAGTAGTGCAACGAACTTTTGGGACATCCTGTATTTGTCTGCAAATCACTGACATCTTTCGCTTTAAAATTCGGACCACTATTAGGCACTGATAGCTCCTGATTAGGCTTAGTGCAAACGGAGTAGTTAGGTGTAGTTTGGCTTAGTTTGTGTAGTTTGCTGTAGATTGGTGTGGTTGATGTAGTTTAGTGTACATGTACTTGCTGTAAAGTGCAAAGTATTTTATCGTGATTTATCTAGTTTAGTGCTTTTAATATAAGTTCTGATCAAGAGGAATCGCTGAGACAGTTTTTATGATTGTTTTCATGCTGAGAGTTGAATGTTATTGTCTCCGTCAATTAACTTAAGTGACACTCATCAGATTCTACTGCAATTACAGGTGTAGCTGGTGTAGTTTGGTGTGGTTGGTGCAGTTACTGTAGTTTTGTGAGTGCAATTTGGTGCAGTTGGTGTAGTTTGGTGTAGTTGTTGTAGAATGTGATCTTCAAACTGGAAAGAACAACTGAAGCGGTTGAAAAAAATCTGAAAGAAATTCAGGCTTTACAGGGAATCAAACCATGACTTGGCCCATTGCTCTGTCAATTGATCTAATCAAGCCAACTGGAAAGAGATTATAGGCAAATTTTGAGTTCGTTAAATATATACCCGATCGATGGTGGAAGTGAAATGACTTGAAATATATGATCTGAAATACATCATATTTTCCAAGTCATGTTACTTGTTTAAAGCTATGGAGCAGGCAAAGCATTGTCACTGGCATTTGACAACTAAAGTTCCGTTATTGTAAAAAAAAACTAGTGAAAAGGGGAGTCAGAGGTACCCGAATTTTTCTTTTTACTTAAGACTCAAACTCCACTAAACAAACTATTTAATGCGCAAATCCGTAACACACAATCAACGGCGAATTGCAATGACAAAATAAGGAAGAGGACAGATTCAAAGCTCCATGACCGCGAAAAAACTGGCCTTAAACTCTCACCACGGCGAAAACACACTTCCGTGCGAGCATGTTCCGGGCCACGATTAGTAGTCTATTCTCACCTGTCTCCCTCACGCCTATTGTTGAGTATGGGCACCAACAGTCTCGTGTTGAAGATAACCCTAAAATACCACGGCGGAAACCACAAAAACCGCACAAACGGATGCCCATCCTCAAAACGAGAACCCCAAACTGAAAACCCCATCCTAACAAAAACAGAAATTAGGAACGAGGAAACGCAGAAACGAAGTCTTTTAAGCGATTAAGATCCGCATATAAAGTTGTGGAGGCGGAGGCCGCCAACTCGTTTGAAGACAATAAGTCAGAAGGAGATCCTTCACGAAGAACTTCAGCTAACTTCATGTAGTAAAGGGCAGTACCCTTGTTGGACCAACCCACGTGGGACATCACATCAGCGAGCTGTGATCCAGACAAAGCGAGGGTAATGGCGGAGCCCGAGCGGAAACCGTGCAGAGTCTCGCCTTCATCAATTTTCGCGTTCTTTAAATAATATTTCAAGCGGGCTTCTGCGGAAGAACTTGTAAGGGGCTTATTGACGATATGACCCTGGTGATTAGTGGGGCGAAATAAGTAGCCGTTGGAGAGAGTTATGCGTAGTTCTGAGGCGACAGCCACATATGTTTCAATTGCCTTGACCGGGCAAAGCTGGGGATTTGAATGGCGACGAATTCCAAAGACGTTATAGGCGCCGTCTCGTAAAGTTTTACCCCAAACATGATTAAATAAAAAGCCATCGTCTTTAGGGAAACGCATAATTTCTGCGGTTTTCACACATCCCAGATCAGAACCTCTATCCGCGCTGAAGAATAGAGTTTTAAAGAATGCTTGATCTCGAGCCAGAATAAAGAGAGCGGAAGGGCTGACTGCCGGATCCGCCATTTTTCTATCCCATAACCTTGCCAGAAGTAAGAGCTTCGGTAGAAAAAACGGGACTGCTTGCTTGGGGACGATATGAGCACGCAATTGTTCCTCAGATACAGCCTTAAGATAACCTTGGACTGGAGAAGAAGCAGCAGAATTACCAAAACCTAGCATACTATTCCATTCGCCAGGACGGCCGGCCTCGTTAAATATTGCACGAAGTTTTCCAATATAGGAATCCACGGTTTTAAACGCGAGTCGCTTGGGGCAACCGCAATCAGAAGCATCTTGGTTTGGGGTATTTACACATTCAGCTACATGGACAACCCTTTTCCCGTGACGATCTTTCCAAATCAGAAAACGCGAAACATCTTCGGGGGTGGCGGAATAGATAGACTTTGTATTAGGCAAAGAGGCTAAAAAGGTTTCAAACTCCACGCGCAAAGAGGATTTTTGCTTTGAATACGAAGACGTGTTGGCCGTTTGTGTAAGCTGTTGCAAACGAGCATCAATGGCTGCGAGATCCACTTTTATTTTCGAGGCAGGCTGACGTGGGACTGACTTTCTTTTGTAGCCACACATTTGGCAAAAACGAAACAAATGGTCGTTGGCATAAGCACATGAAGGGCAAGCTACAGCGGGGATAAAAAACCGCTGTACTTGTGGGAGATCCTAATAGGGAAGACAGATGAAAGACTAAATGAGAATAAATACCAAATATAGTTGAAAATAACTAAATAAAATCAAGGAGAGACGAAAAGTACAAGACTCGATGACTTTATTGAAATTACATCTTAATGAAATTACTTTATCATTTTTACTTTTTTATCATTTTTACTTTTTCATCTTTATTGAAATTACATCTTAATGTTCGTAAGTGAGACCAAGATCGACGCGAGCTATCCCAACGCTCAGTTCAAAGTTCCGAACTACTCCCTCTACCGAAATGATAGGAAAAAGGGCGGCGGTGGAATTATGGCTTTAATATCTCAATCGCTAGTCAGGACACAGCTTAAACCTGATAAATCCTTTAAGACACTGGAAATAATTGCCTTCGAAATCAAAACAGATATGGACAATGTGGTAATTGTTGGTATTTATCGTCCCCCGAGAGCTCTGTGTGGCGAATATCAAACACTGTTGGAAAGCGAACTCAGTTATGTCTGTAACTGGGCAAGCTTGAACGGAAATTTTGTTGTAGTTACTGGCGACCTAAATCTGAACAGACTTCGCCCTGACAAACCTGAAGGTAAACTGCTTCTCGATTTGGAAGTTGAACAAGGTTTTGAATGTCTAATTACTAAGCCAACAAGAATAGAAAAGCGTGGAATAATTATAACAGAGAGTTTAATAGATGTTTTGCTCACTAATAGACCGGATAGCTTCCACCTATCTGGTAATTACCATCCTTGCTTAAGTGATCACGACCTTGTTTACGGTGTCCTGAAGCAGAAAATAAATCACAACAAACCAAAGGTCATCACATTTAGGAGCTATAAGAACTTTGACCCTGAACATTATAAACAGCTTTTGTCCTCTGCCCCATGGCACGTTGGACAATTGTTTGATGACGTCGACGATCAAGTTTACGTGTGGAATGCACTTATGAACAATATACTGGACGAAGTGGCACCTGTGAAAAAAATGCGTGTGCGTGATAAAGATGTGCCCTACATGACGTCTCATTGGAAAAGTGCGATTAGAGCTAAACGCAAAGCAAATGACAAGTACTTGAAAGACAAAACGCCAGAAAATTGGGAATTACGACGTAAAGCCAGAAACGAGGCCACTAAACAAAGAAGAATCGCCATCAAACAGTACTGGTATAATAAGTCAAACGATTTGAAAATCAATCCCAAGGCGTTCTTCAAAACTTTCAAGCCATTTTTGGGCTCTAAGAGCTGTACTGAAAGAAACGACATCCACTTAAAAATAAACGGCAGTATGATAACGAATCAACAACAAGTGGCTGAGGAATTGGTTGAGCATTTTGCTACCTTGGCGGATGGCATTGGCGGTACAGCGATTGAAAGAAAGTCAATAGAGGACTTTAGAGACCATCCTTGTGTTCAGAGGATACAACATGAAAATAGGAATTCCACTCAGACCATCGAAATCGAATTGGTTACACAGGGACAAGTCCTTGCAGTTCTCGATTCGCTGAACATAAACAAAGCCACCGGCACTGATGGAATTCCTTCAAAGGCTTTAAAAACAGGTGCTAATGAATTATCCGCTCCACTAACCACCTTGTTCAATTCTTGTATTAACAAGAATGCATGGCCTAGTGAATGGAAGTATGGGCATTGGGCCCCAGTATACAAAAAGGATGACAGGAATGCAAAGGAAAACTACCGGCCCATAACTCTCTTACCATGTGTAAGTAAAGTTCTTGAGAAGTTGGTTGGAGCGCAGATCAACTCTGGCTTTGGTAATCGCATTTACCAACACTCATCCGCTTATCGCAAAGCTCACAGCTGCGAAACAACATTGATCAATTTAGTAGAAGATTAGAGACTGGCGAGGGATCGAAAACAGGTTGTGAGCATACTTTCAACTGACATGTCAAAGGCATTTGACTCGTTACACCCACCACTACTTCTGAACAAGCTTGAAGCGTACGGTTTTCAGGAAAGCGCTATTCAACTTTTAAACAGCTATTTAAATGAACGGAAATATCAAGTAAAGATCGGCCGTCATGTTAGTTCGAGCCGATTCGTGAGTCGTGGCTGTCCTCAGGGTTCCGCGCTTGGCCCGTTGTTATGGAATGTTTTCCAGAATGACCTATCCTACTGCCTAACAGCGAACTTGTCTATGTATGCCGACGACCATCAAATTTACCACGCAGGAGCAGACCAGGCAGCTGTGACTTCCCAGTTAAAGGATAGTGCCAACTTAGCAACAACGTGGTACGATTCTAACTTATTGGCGGGAAACCTCAAAAAGTACCAAGTTTTGAACTTGGGCTTCACTCAAAATGACAGCAATATTTGCGTGAATGATGTTGTGATTGAAACTAAAGATAATATCACACTTCTAGGAGTAGTGTTAGATTCTAAGCTAAATTTCTCTGAGCATGTAATCTCTATCTGTAAAAAAGCCAGCCAGAGAATTAGTGTTCTAATGAGACTACGTAATTTAATTCCTATGAAATCTAAGTTAATATTATTCAAAAGCGCGATATTACCATTCCTCACGTACTGTCACCTAGTGTGGCATTTTTGTAAAGCGAGTGACACTCGAAAGCTTGAAAGACTACAAGAAAGAGGACTTAGAGCGGTTTTCAAGGATAATAATTCTAGTTATGAACAACTATTAGAGAAGGCAGATCTGCCAACACTACTAAATAGTCGCTTACAGGATCTGTGCATCCTTATGTATAAAGTAAAGCATAAACTGTGCCCTGCATATATAAGTAACATCTTTAAAGAACCAAATAGTAATTACAATCTGCGGCAAGCAGATTTCTCTATACCTAGGTATGAGACAGTCACCTATGGCAAGCACTCTATTAGATATTTAGGGCCTAGGCTATGGACAAAACTACCCAAGAGTATCAGGGACGTCACAACCCTAACGTCGTTTAAAAGCAAGATACGCCAACTCAATATAAGTGAACTTTTAGATGATGGCTGCGCAGGCTGTAGCCTTTGTTCATTTTGACTTCTGTGTATTTTTACTATAAATCTCTTAATTAGTTAACTATAGATATTTTACCTACTACTGTATATAGTTTTTAGTTTGTATATTCTCCCCTAATTGGTGTCCCCAAATTAGTAAGGGATTTGTTCCCTGGCTAGACGGTTTTTGACACTTTAATAAAGTTTCTATTCTATTCTATTCTACACATCAAATGCAACAGCAAAATGGATTTGCTTGCTTGATAATCCTTAAACAGTATGAAATACCGCGAGTCTAATTATTTGAAATCCGGAAAACCCAAAGGTCCCAGGGGATCGGCCTGTCACCCAAGATACCATCCCTGGAAGGGGTGAGAAGAACGCCACTAGCCCCTTTAGAGGCTAGCGAGGAGCTGGAAGAGCATGCAGACAGAAGCAAAGGCCACCAAAAACGACGTAGGATCACGTCTGGGACAACAAGGGTGTATGGCAACTTAAGGCTATTAAGATACTTAAAGACCTTGGGAATAAGGCAAATGGGCAGGAAAACGTAAGGATTCGAAAAAATCTCAGGTCGATACAAGTTAGGGGATTGTGCAAACACATTAACCCCCAAAGCATTAACTAAAGGACTTTCGGAAAAAAATGGTAGAGGTTTGCCAGATAGGTCAGTTTGGACATTTGAAGCTCGTGCCATAAGATCAACGGAGTGACCTTTAGGACCGTCATACAGACTTTGGACCAAATCCCACGTTTTTGGACTAAGTCTAGAGTCCTGAAAGCTTAGCCGACGGGAGGGAGAATCCGCAGGGTTCTCAGGGCCAGGAACATAGTAGACATGCAGATCAACGTTAAGATGCATGGTAGTTTGAAACAAGCACTTAAGAGCGGTCACCAAAGAGTGGGAACGGGAACCACGCCTGTTCCAAGAGTGAAGCAAAACCTGACTGTCAACAAATGCATCCACCCATGAGTTTCTGACCGTATTCCCAAAGGATTGTAAGGCATTGTTGAGGGCAAGAGTTTCCTTGGTAGCAATGTCGGCCCCAATAACAGAAGAATCCCAGTAGTCGGAAGTGCTAACAGTAATGGCACCCGGACTCAAGACACCTCCCCAAGCAAAAGAGAAAGAATCCGAGAACAAACGAAAATGGCAGTGTTTCTCGGAACGGCAAGGAAGGAAGCCGTTCCAGGTTTCCAAAAAGAGCCAATGCTCCAACTCCTGTCTCAAGGGCCCGGATAGTTTGACCGGTCGAGATGAGCGCACAGCACGAGAAAGGGCCAAGTTAATTTCGTTTGTATAAAGCCTTGCACCTGGCACGGCCAGAACCATTGAAATGCACTTCCCTCCTAACCTTTGGAGAGTAACCAGGTCGATGGATTCTGAACCAAGAGCCTGCTTGAGAAGAGTAAGAAACTTTTTTTTCTTGTGAGGCAATAAAATGAAGGCCTGTTTCTCAGAATCGGAAATAAAACCCAAGTAAGGGACTTGCTTGCAAGGTACCAAAGTCGATTTATCCAAACCAATAAAATAACCGAGGGAGGAAAGGATAAAACACGTAAGAAAGATAGCAGCGTTGGCTAAAGCCAAATTAATGCTATCCTGGGAGGGCAAATTTTGATAAGCAACCGGAAGACAACCATTAGGGAAAGAAAGCTGACTACTGTGACGGTCGTCGATGTACAGCGAAGATGGAATGCCAAGCGACCGTAGATAATGAGAGGCAAGGAGGCCAGTGGAGTGATAAATGTAGGCGGACGATTTCCAACCAAATGGAATACAACAACTGACAAAAAACCATCCGCCCCACTCGAATCCAAAAAATGTCCGGCTGTCCACTGAGAGTTGGATATGGTCGTAACCGGATTTGTCATCGCAGACAGTTTGAAAGAAGCCAGGGAGAACATACTTGGGTAAGTGCTGAACACTGTCCAATTTAAAAGGGCGGTCTTGAGTCCAAAGGTTGAGAAATCTGTCGTCATTACAAAGGCGTGGTTTGGTAGGTTCTACTGTAAGCGGCATGACCAGGTGTGGAGGTGGACATTCCCCTACCTTGCCCCAGAGGGAGATGGCGCCTGAAGCTAATCTCTCGATAAGAGTATCAGAAATAAACTGGGCAAACGCCTTACAAGAAGGATGATTAGCAAAAATGCGAGCAGGCGGTCTGTCGCAGTTATAATTTACTCCCTTATAGCTTCCTTTATAATGGGTAAAAAACTTGTCAACGTGGATAAAGTTATGAATCCAGTCCAGTACTTCAGAGAAATTGTTATCAGACGATTGAAATAACTTGTCCCATTGATCTATATGGCGATGGAGTTCACCCGCTCTAAAGGAACTTGAGTCACGGAAGGCCAAAAGGAAGGCGTCGGCAAACGCTTCTCCCGCGATAACTGAGGAGATGAAATCTTGACTAATATGGGCGTTGTCTGCCATTTCCTGGGCCTCAGTAAGAAGAGATCCCTTATAATTGACCCAACGTGGCGAGTTAACAGAAATCTTGGCAGGATCAAAGTTGGGAGTCTTTTCCCAGTCATGAAAAGGCATCTTGAAAAACTAGAACAGAAGAAAGAATAGGTAAGGCCCAGGGAATGGCAAACTCAGCCCCGGTAATCCGAGAGGGAACATTCGTTCCCCTTGAGAATGCCACCCGAGGGAAGAAGAAAGAGGAGCGAGAACAATATAGCGAGTGGACAACAATACAGCGAGTGGAGAACACTATAGCGAGTGGGCAAAATAAAATATATAAAAATATAAGTCGGTATCAAGGGATAAAAGGGTGAAGGATTAAAGACGGTAACCCCGAAATAACAAAAAATAAAGGAAACATAAGGCAAGTAAAAACAATGCACTATTCGCCTAAAGGAAAATCTTTATTGCATAAGATGATACAACAAAATTATGTTGAAGGATGGTTAAATCGAGGCTGAGAGCAGAAGAAGGCTGACGAGAAGGAGCGCGCTTCCAACACTGGGGTGACTTATGCCCTGGTTCACCACATTTGTAACAAATAACGCGAGAGGGTGGCCGCTGATAGGCTTGAAAATACGGTTGCCGATATGGCAAACTTCCTCTACGCGTCTGTGTGCGAAATGGTGTGGACCGCTGGAAAGACTTGTCAACCTTCGAGATCGTTTCGATAACACGGGAAAAATCCTTGTCAGCTAACAAAGCAAGGAAATACGCCTTGAACTGCTCAGCTGGGACGTGGAGCTTCTCTCTCAAAGTCGAAGCGATAACATCATAGCTGGCGGCCTTGGGGTGACTGGAGGACTTTGCCAGAAGCTAATTCTTTGGCGTAACGAAGCGCTTCGTACTTGTCGAAGTCCTCAACTCTTCTGCCACCATAATATGAAATTCTCTGTATCAATGACTCGACTGAGGTGCCTTGGGCACTTTCGAGAGCTTTAATACGCTGTTGTAAGGCCTAAAAAAGAAAAATGGGCAGTCAAAACTAAGTCCTAAAAGCGACAAAACATCGATAATAAAATCCAAGAATAAATTCAAGGCAATAATAAATAAACAGCTTTTATAATAAAAGATCGGGAGAGAAAAAGCAAACAAAATTAAATACAACAGGCAAAATAAACTAGCCCCAGCGGGACTGCCGGTGTAATCGAGCGGTAAATACGCAAATGAATAAAACAAAAGGGCAAACAAGGAGGCGCAACAACTAAACGAACTGTAGGCGGAGCAAAAGTAAAAGGGGGTTTAAAAGATGAAAATAAACAAGCATACGAATTCAGAATTGCCCGCGAAGCCCACGTGAAAAGAGGGCAAAGGTTGAGAATCAGGGCGAAAAACAAACCAAACAAAATTATAGCCCGCGAGGCCCACATAAAGGGGCAAATAGTTTATAACAGCGAATAATATACAAAACAAAATACGGCTCGCACAGCTCACACAAAACGAGGGCAAACGTTAAAAGCAGGGCGAATATTTTACAAAACAAAGTTTTAGCCCGCACAGCCCACTCGTAAAGAGGGCAAACGTTAAAAGCAGGGCAAATAATATGCAAAACAAGATTTAGCCCGCTGAGCTCACACAAAACGAGGGTAAACTTTAAAAGCAATTTAAATACAGTGTAATACGGTAAACAAAACAAAATTATATGCCGCACTAGCCCACACGAAACGAAGGTAAACTTTTAGAAGCAGAACGAATATACAAATAAAAATTTAGCCCGCACAGCCCACATAAAACGAGGGCAAACGTTAAAAGCAGGGCGAATAATTTATCAAACAAAATGTAGCCCGCACAGCCCACACGAAACGAGGCAAAAGTTAAGAGCAGGGCAAAAAATATATCAGACAAAATTTAGCCCTCACAGCCCACACGAAACGAGGGCAAACGTTAAAAGCCGGGCATATAATATATCAGACAAAATTTAGCCCGCACAGCCCATACGAAACGAGGGCAAACGTTAAGAAGCAGGGCGAATAATATATCCAACAAAATTTAGCCCGCACAGCCCGTAGAAAAGCGGGCAAATGTTAAGAAGCAGGGCAAATAATATACTAAGTGGAAATGAAAAACAGCTCGCGTAGGGAAAACAACCTACAAGGTTTGGAAGCGAAATACTAGAGAACAAGAACGAAACACGTGGCAACGAACGGATAAAATAAAGTTTCACAAACCTCCAAAGAAACTTCGTTTGCTTGCACTGGCGCTGGTGCAGGCGGTTGAGCTTGTTCCTCTGGCGCTACTGGTGCTTGAGCTTGTTCTGCTAACGCCGCCGGTGCTTGACCTTCTTGTGCTTGGTTTTGTAAGACAACTTGAGCTTGTTCGACTGCCTCTGCAGGGACCTGCGGGTCAGCCATGGTAATCTGAACAGCTCAGCAGCTTCGAGAGAATGGCATAACTCCTTTGTCTACTCTGCCCTTTGTACGCGCGAGGTAGGACCGCTGAGAATAGAATACTAACCTGAAATCACCCGCGCGGACAAAACATAGTTGAGGAGAAGGGTTGAGCTCAGACTCTGGAAAGTTTAAACAAAATATCTTATAGTATTTTAAAAAATTACATTAGTTGTGGCTGAAATTAAAAAAAAGAGTTGTCGGTCGGTCAGTGAACAACTTCATGAAATTCAAGAATTTGTTCATGTTTAGCGCACGCGGGAAATTTGGAGAGCACGAAAGATGCGTAAGAGTAGCTCGAGACGCAGCCGAGAGCAAGTCTAGCTTCTTTTCGTTGCCCCGGGCGAGCATGGTTTCTTCTTCTTCCAAGTGTAAATGTTCACTGGAAGTGTAAGTGTGCTGCTCACTAGTACATCACTAAAAATTACTTTAATGAAACTAGCAGAAGCCACACGAGAAACTGAGCATAGAAGTGCAATGCACTCAGCTCCCAGTACAGAAGTGTAGTACACTCTGCTGGTATAGTAGAATTCCGACTTCACTAACGCTAGAGCCCTGGTGGTTCAGTGGTTAGAACGTCCGATTTAAAAATTTTAAAAATTTTTAAAAATTTTGTTTTTGTTTCCTTTTTTTTTCTTGTTGGCTTGGAATACTGCAGCTTAATTAGTCTGGAACATTTGTCTTTCAATTCCGTACGGTGGGGAGGGTCATGATATTTTAGGCCAAGCTCAAGGGGAGGGTTAGCAAATTTCACTCCCCCGCCCCCCCAGGTAGTTTCTGACAAGTCTCTTATTGCTACAAAACATTTTCCTGCTTCAGTCGGATTATTCGGCGATAACAAAAGTCCTGGGGCAAACCATTGATAGGTGCCTTAATTTTGGCTATGAAAAGCTGGGAGACTGATATGAACTGATTAATTTTGTGAAAAACTGTAATGATCGTCAAAATTCTTTTGGCATTCTCATTCTGGATTCCACGCTGTGGAAAATTGGCTACCGTAGAGTATTGTGCATAAAAACGATTTTTTCCCTTTATATTTTTTGCGTTTTCACTCAGTTACCTCGAACTCCCATGATTTTCCCCTGCCGCGACATTGGACCCGCGCCCGTGACATTGGACCCGCGACCCGCGACCCGCGACTATTAGTCAAACTCATAGGAAAAGAGACGAAAAACACGGCTGAACACGTCATCATGAAAAAAATGTTTAGTTACGCACGGGCGTCCGTGAATAAAGAAATTGTTCATAGCGGCTCAATAGGACTTATATAGGGCAAGCACGCGCACTCATAATGTCAGTTATAAATAAGGATTCAGCCGTGCTATCAATTAATCAATGAAGATTTCTACTTTTAACATTTTTTCGTCAGTTTACGGTTTTATATCTACATGGACAAAAGAAAGACCTTCTCTTGACAACTCTGTGTCTGAAGACGAATGACACTTTGCTTCGACGATAGGGTTGCATTCTCCACGCGTGTAAAATCGGATTGAAGGCAAAGTTACTGTACAGGATTGGGATGGAAAATCTGTAAGAAGCAATATACTATTTTTCCTGTTTGCAACTCTTGCAATATCTACCAATAATTGTCAAGGACCAGACGGGAACGAGGGATAGAACAAAGACGAAATTAATCAACATAGCGGTTTTTATCAGCTCTGTTTGAAGTTTTTCGGATTTTTTTGATACTCGTCCTTCCTTTGTGGTTTTGTTTGCACTATGAAGTCGATGTAGCCGTTTTGTCTTGTCTTTTAAGACCCAGTAGGTCGTGCAATAAGTAACACATACGGTGAGAAGTGGAACGACAAATGTAATATAAAAAAATATCACATCGCACGCATCGCGATCAACTACCAACTCGCGACAACTGCTTATGATCGCGAGCAGCCAACAGGGAACGCATCCGAAAGTTACCTTTCTGACGGTCACAGAGAAACGGTAAAAGTAAGAAAAAACGACGGCTATGAAACGCTCCACGGCAAACATCGTGATAATAAACACGCCGGCGCGCACGGTTATTTGCGAAATGATTTTTGCTTGAAGCAAAACCTGTTGAATGGCAAGTCCTTCCAGAATGTGGGATATCCCAACATCCACAGCAGTAACACATCCCGTCAGAAGATCAGCAAAACCCAGTGAGATGACCAGAACTGCGGTGGCGTTGCGAAAAGTCTTCAGGGGGTCTCTGTATATCATAAATAAGAGCACTCCATTACAAATGGATATGGGAACGGCAAATAAAAGAAGTATGGCCCCGTTGATGATGAAGATACGGGATTTGAACTCTTGATCCGGATTCAGTATCATCTTGTTTACTATTTGCGTTGCTCTGACTGATTCTCGCTAGACACGCGGTTGAGTTTATTGACGAAGTCAGGATGAAGTGTTAACTATCTGCCAATTTGTAGCTATAGTGCTGAAAAAACACTCATTTCCCGTTAACAGTCTATATTGCAAATTTAAAATAAATCTAGTCCTCATTAAAATGAACGACCAACTCGCACCTCTCACGGAAATGCAAGTTGTGTTATATTTTAAAAGGGTACGCAGGTGTTAACTTCGGAAACCCTTAAAAATTCCTTGAACATTTATTGTTGTCTGTAATTTATACAAAAATCCGTCTGTGTTTTAAGTGTTATGGATTTACACGAAAGTAGCAAACTGTAAGGAATTTTCCGGTTTTCCAACAATGTGAACAAAAATAACCGAGAGAGGCAAAGGGAAGAGTTTTATATTACGAGTTCCACTAAATCATCTTGACTAAGACTTATTATAATAACAAGAATTTGCTGCTTTTTTTCATAGAAGTTAAAGTGTGCAGTCAATTAGCGAGTCGGACAGTTTTTCTCGTTCGGTGAGGTAATCAAATTACCCGTAAAGACTAGATAAGCATAAAAAGCTCTTAAAATGATTCTGATGAATTTTTATTGTACGGCTTTACTGGACATTACATGCGGATCATGCGGTTTCACTGAGAGCTTGGATACTAAGCTTAGAGCAGAAATTCTTGGATAAGGAGTTTGGTTCCTAAAGAACTTAATGCTTTTTACCCAGCTAATATATTCAATGCCATATTTTGGCTATTTGACCGTGTTTTTACTAATAGCGTAACCTTACCACCAAACTAAGGCCCTGTCCACACTTATCTGGAAGGTTTTCGAAAACGGATATTTTTTCTCCGTTTTCCAAAAACATACGCGTCCACACGTAGCTTATTCTAATCGTTTTGGCCCGTTCCCACGAAAACAGTACGATAGAATTCTCTACAGGGCATGCGCTGTGTGATGTATGACATCATGTTATTCAAAAAAGCTCCGTTTTTGTCTGTACACTTGAAAATTTTTCGATTTTCGCTTGTGGTGTGCGGTTCAAGCGACGGAGAAAAAATATCCGATTTCAAAAATATCGGGATACGTGTGGACGGGGCCTAATACACATGTTTAAACCAAGTTTAATATTCAAACTTTCGTGCATTGTGCAAAATCCCCAAATATAATTGATCGATAGAAAAGTCTTAATGGCGTATAACACTTTCTTTTCATACCTTAATGACTTCTTTGCCCAAAATGACCATAGAGTTTAAATCTTCTCTTAAAATTTGCTGTAGAGCCCATTTCAACTTATGAACATTGCTTTTCTTAATCATGGACGTCTTACCGAAATTTTAATTTACCCGAAGTTTCCTACTCCAGAAAATGTTTCGCTCCAAAATGGTGGCTTTGTAAATCGCAAAATTCTGAGATAATTGAAGGTTCCAAAAGACTTCTTGTAAGCAAGTTTGAACACAAGTCGTAGTGATACATCGGCCGGTTGAAGAATTACATCTGTCATCCTTTGTGACAAAAATTCTGACACACTCGGTACAGTTTGAGTTCTGCTTACAGCCTCTTGCCAAAAGTCGAAGTTACGAACTTGAAAGATCAGTTGTATGTACTTGATGGCAACTACTTGCCAGTCACAGTTCAACGTTTTATCGTAACTGTTCAGGACTGAGTTCATTTTTCTCAAATACCGTGGAAGTCTTCCATTCAAAGTCATGGAAGATTTTACTTCATTGGAGTTTTCCATAACCAAATCTAATTTTTGTTTGTAATTACGATATAAGTCATGAACTGAAAGTGTTGGTTTAGAGAATTCATTACACATGTCAAATGTTCCCTCTGGAGGCGGCTCTGGTATACATGTCATTTCTAAATGAGGTCGCGTTGCAGTATGCAAAAGATTTTTCAGTCTTTGTATCTCTATGTCAAGAAAACGTATGAATGAATTTCGGATAAGCAAAAATTCATATTTTAAGGTCACCAGTTTGTCAAAAACGAGCATCACATATGAGAAATGACACAGTTCCGTCCTAATGTCAGGCGGACATTCTTCCATAAATCTTGAACATTTGTCAACTTCGGTCTGGTAACTATTATGCACCCTATCCACTTCATCGGAAGTTTTGAAAATGTCCGCCTTCCTGGAGTGATATTCCTGGCACTCGCCGCGTTCACAGTTTTGGTTAAGAGCAAGAATTTCTTCTTCAGTGAGCTCGAGAAATAAATGACTGGGGTTCATTCCGAAAAAGATGTTAAAGATAAGGAAATATTCGGCTTCCATGGTGGGAAATTGAAGAGTCCCTCCATGACTTTTAATGATGTTACCAACTTTGCACCATGAATTTTGTATCTGACATGAGTCACCACCGATGATAGTCGCCAAATATAAAGGAGTTATGCCGTCTTCGTTAGGGCAGTTTACATCAATTCCGGTAACTTTTTTGCTGGAAAGCAAGTGTGCGACAAATTGCCACATTCCTCGAGAAGCTGCGATGTGATACAGGGTAAGGTCAGAGCGTGATGCATCGCATCCCACGTCAAATATTCTGTTTTCTAAAATGTGATTTAATAATGTCGATGCTGAGAGTGAAGCCAATTCCACTTCTAGAGCTGTCATGATAGAAGGGTTTTCAAAGTTAAGGAAGGGTCTATACTTAACAGCATGTAGTACTGAAAGCCATAAAGGGGAAAAGCCATTGGCTGTTTCTAAGAAGGGGTTTGCACCCAATGAGAGAAATTTCTGGATGGCAGGAAAATTAGCGCCTTGAGAGGCTCTTTGGAGAGCATTATAGCCCTCTTCATCGAAGCATTCGTCAATAACTTTTGATCCATTTGGATGTGACAAAATGGCTTTGGTTAATAGCCCAACTCCAGTTCTTACAGATTCACTAGTTCCATTCCTTGGGTCATCTTGTTGCTCATAGTTGTCCAGGAAATAGTCAAACATTGCATCCTTTGACACCAAATATTTTTGCCAATTGTCACTCCCAAGGAAAAATTCGTGGAGGTAATGCAGGTAGTGTAATTTATGATATGAAATTAGATGAAACGTCGAGATTTCAAAAGGATCTCCGCAGATGATTTTAACTTCTACGTCATGTTTTACCAGGACTTTAGCCATATGCCGACCACCAGTTCGTAGATACATCAGTAGGGGAGTTATTCCTAAATCATCACGGCAGTTAACATCCACTGCACTAGCTTGTAACACAGTGTTGACTGTATGGACCAGCCGGAGCTTTACAAACCTTGTCAGTGTAGAACAGTTTATGTTTGTCAATAATGATGTTAGTGTTTTCGATATAACACTCTTAAAAGATATTGGTATTGAAGATGAATACTGATTCTTTAAAGGTAAAGCGCGGGTTATTGCTGTTTGGTAACATGCGGTATCGTAAGCAAAAAGAAATGGAGTTAAAGATAACACCAACGAAAGACCTCTGATTCTACTGCTTCCTATTAGAAGAGACGAAGCGTTGGTTTTTTCTTCTAATATGCTGAAAACTGTTTGGTTTTTCTTATCTTCCATCTCCAAGAAGGGAGATAATCCCTTTCTTTCGGCTGCCGTGAAACTTCTGATGACCTCTGCTAAGGTGTTTAACCAGGGATATGTTCGGTCCAATTTGTCCATTGTCTCATCATGAGAATTTCGCCTTGGATTTTCTATCCAGTCTTTCGGATTTCTAACGTACAAATCTGTCAAGTAGTCAGTGATGGTTATATTAACATCTTTTACAATGTAGTGTAACGCTGTCATCCCCTCGTTGTCAATTAATAAGTGATCACAACCCATATCAAACAAAGGGTAGAAAACGCTCTTTCCAAAGCAAGCTGCTGCAATGTGAAGTGGTGTAGAACCATTCAGGCTTCTTGAATTAATATCTGCTCCGTTCTTAACGAGCAGGACGACAAGTGCTGACATGTCTTGGCAGGAGGCGACATGAAGAGGAGTTGATCCATTGCAGTCACCTGCATTGACGTCTGCTTTGTTTTCTATCAGCAGTTGCGCAATACTTTGATGTCCATACATGGCAGCGATGTGTAGAGGAGTAAATCCACAGTGACAACGGTTTTCCCCCAAGATAATTGGCAATGGTGGTGATATTACAGTATCACATCCAACATTAGGAGTTGCCCCAAATGCTAACAGGACCTCCAGTGCGTTATATTTACGTAAGTGTACAGCCTCGTGTTGTGGGAGTCTGCCTGCAGAATTTGTGCAGTTTATGGCACTTTGATCTAGGTCATTTAGCAGTAACCTAATAACGGAAAGATGTCCTTTCTTGACTGCCGCATGGAGAGCAGTTTCACGCAAATAGATATGAAGATTATCATACACATAACATTCTGAGCTTATGAATTTCTTGTCCTTTTGGACTGAGGGTATAAAAGGAGGAGTGCTTGAGATGCAAGAATCTCTTACTCCGTCTTGCAACAGATACTGGACAATTTCTTTATGACCGCCAACGGCGGCATGATGTAAGCAGGTGCCATCCAAAACACCACCAGCCTCTTTGAGGGTCTCAACGGTCTTAAGATGCCCATAAGCTGCAGCTAACTGAATGGCAGTATTGTTGGCTCCTGTCGTCTTCGACAGGCTCACGTTGTGTTGGACAAGAAATTGGATAACACTCACTCTGCCCTCTTGAGCCGCTGAATGCAGTAACGAATAACCACACTTTGTCCTTTTGCATTCACGTACGGGATCTAGAGAATAAGACGCAATACCTATGTCCAAGCAGCTAGTGGTATGGTCAAGGTCGGCCCCTCTTTCGAAGAGAGCCTTGACAATATTTACATGTCCTGACGTTGCTGCTATAAAACAGGGCGTACGCAATTTATTATCCGGACAGTCAACATCTGAAAAGTGCTGCATCAACAGCTTAGTTACATCGGTATTGAGCCAGTCTGAACTATGGTGAAGTGCGGTTGTTTGAGTTAAAGGATCTGTGGTGTTTATGTGTTCCGAAGGAACTGAAAGAAATTTCTGTTCAAGAGACTTGTTCAAACCACCTTCGACTATGTGACTTGTAAGATAGAGTGCTTCACGGGGTTTTAGTGGTGAATTATTTTCCTCTGCTTTCAAAAGATAGTAGCGAGCAAGTCGGTTATGCCCATTTTGCTTCTTAACGTAATAAAACTTCCCTTTGTTGATCTCGCTAGTCAGCCATTCAGATAGAGAAGAATGATGAATTCTGATGAGACCGTCCTCCGATCCATGCCACAAGAACAGGGAGACCTCGTCAAGTTTTGGCAGAAATTCGTATTCCAGGTCAAGACTAGGTTGGTCAAGTTGAAACAACGAGTACATTTCTTGAACTGTAAGAGGCGTATAGGCCGAAACCAAAACTTCGAATATTTGGCGGAGGGATTGAAAGGATTCCGGAGTACTATATTTCCTCTCAAAATACAATTGGTATGAACTTTCTAGTGTCTTAGGAAATGTCTCCCACTTGTCATTCTCTGTAGAAGTTAGCCAAAGGTCCAAGACAACCTTAACATACAAAAAGTTTCCTTGACCTTTTTCAGCTAAGGTCGAAACCATCTTTTGACTTGGATTGTCGTTGTCTAAGATTGCAAGAGATGTTTTAATTTTTTGTACCATGCTTTGGCTCAATGAAAACATTTTTAAGGACAAATATGTGTCAATGTCTTCACGATTTCTATCATCGTCTGATCGTAACTCCACGCTTTGGAATCCTCCTAGACCTGAAATAATGGTGCTTAAATTACGTGAACTGACTATAAGTTTCATCCACTTCGGAAGTCGATGGGCTTTAGATTTCAGAATGTTTACAATCTCTGCCTTGTCACTGACGCACTCATCCAAGGCATCGATCATGATATACCAAGGGTTGCTTGGTTGTGGGTGGAGGTTTTTCAAGGGCGTAAGAACTCCCAGTTCAAAACACCACTCAGGATCTTGGGAACAATCTCTCTGCAGCACTCTGCGGACAAACGAGTTTCTCAAGAGATATTCGTGGTAGCCACTAAGCTTCCAAGCGATCATATTTGCTAGATTTTGGACAAATTTCGCACCATCCTGTGTTGCTTTGTTGTAATGCATACAGAAATGATGTGCAAGAATTCTGTAGTGAACAGTTGGGCTGGATGTTGTGGAACAAAGCAAGTTACTTAGAAAAGCAGATTTTCCTGCGCCTGGATTTCCAATTATCAACGCACCACGATTGCGGCTGTTTTCTAAAATACCTTCCAATTCGTTGTAGAGCCACCGACGTCCGATAAATTCCTTACTGGATGAGATGATGAAGTCACTGAAGTCAAAGTACTTTAACTCCCATGGATCACCATAGACCTGGATCGAACAGACTGTACAAAACAGGTGAACGTAAGTTTTCTACTGTTAATTTTTTCCTATATTGCTTGACTAAATTTAAGAACGGCATGGCGTTTGGCATCCTCGGAGACCCAGGGGCAGTCAGTCGGGCCGGGTTAAAACGCGCGACGAAAGTTTTTAAGCATGGGCGGAAGAGCCCCTGGGAACCGACTCTCACCGGACCATTTCCACACGGTCAAGAGAATGCTGGTTCCTGATTGGGCACAAAAAATGCTTTGTATTATTGTGCCCAATTGGGAAACAGCATATCCTGAATTCTTTTCGTGAGTTCGTACACAACGACTATTATCTCGCCACAGTTGCCCGGTTCGTTCAGCAAGCTTTGCTAACCAGAAACGAAGGAACTACCGATGAGTCGAAAAACGTTTCGGATGCTATCAGCAGGAGCAATTTAATTTGCACTGAGAAAATTCTGTTTCTGACGGATCACAATGTATCGTAAATAATAGGAAGTTTAAGCAATAGCTTGACAAGGCAAAACAACAACTTTGCATGTGCATCACGCTTTTTTGTATATTTCTTTGCCGTCAGTGCACGACTACCAAGTTCAAATGCCTAATTTCACGTTTCAGTGAAGGACGTAAACAAGCAATGACAAAATTTTCTTTTTCTTTATGAACTTGGATTTCCCTGCTAGCAGAGGTCTCTCACGACGAGGCAAAAATGAGAGAAAGGAGAGATTTCTCTTATTTTTGCCTCGTCGTGAGAGACCTCTGCTAGCAGGAAAAACTTGGATATGGTTAATAGAAATTCAGCTCCAGAAGAGTTCGCTTGCATTTGACAAAGTAAGTGAGCTGGAATAATCACGATAGAGACTGAAAAAATGTGAGTTCACTCTTCATGCGACGTTTCGTGGTTGTCAGCTGTCGTGACATACAAAACTCCCTAAGATTTACGAAGGCGTGATCGATGCAAGCGTGAATACCTGTCAGTTGTAAGCTCACGCTTGTATTTTTGGAAAAGCGTCTTTAGTTTTCGTGTAGACAGTGGTTGTCTTTACACTAGGCTGGTAAGTAATACTTCAGAGCTGCTAAGTTTTACTTAACCAAAAATGCGTGTGTGAAGGCCTAAGCAAAATCTCAAGTAACTTTACTTTGCGTCTCATTAAAACCGACTTAGCGAACTTGCGGTTTCCAAGCTTTGAGAAAGGCGAAGCATGTCAATCAATCTTAATTATGTTGCGTGGGAAAACCTGAAGTGAAGAAGATAGGATGTGTGTGAAACTTTTTTTTACTTGAAGAATTTAAAATTTACTTGTCTTGAAATATTTCTCAGCTTATTTAGGCTCTAGTGTAAAGACTACCAGTATTTTGAAATGTAGAATTTATATCAAACTGTCCTGACTGCGTGCCTTTCTTTGGTGCATGAGCCAGACAAGCCGTGATCGAGTCAATAGCCGTCGTGTACGAACTCACGAAAAGAATTCAAGAGATGCTGTTCACCGATTGGGCATAATAATACAAAGCATTTTTTGTGCCCAATCAGGAGTCAGCATTCGCTTGACCGTTTGGAAATGGTCCCGTGAGAGTCGGTACCCAGGGGCTTTTCCGCCTGTGCTTGAAAACATTTGTCGCGCCTTTTCTCCCGACCCGACTGACTGCCCCAGGGTCTCCGAGGATGGGCGTTTGGAAGAACTAATACAGAAGCAATATTTCATAATGTGCCCCCGCCTGCAGCCATTATCGACTTACAAAAACTTGATACTCTTCTCGTATTTCACTGCACCGCAAACTGCGATCCAGCTCCCTTGTTTTGACGAAAGGCTTTATCGTAATTGACCTGACGATGGGTACGAGCCTTGATTCGTTCAATGCTATCAGTTTTAGCTAGTTATGGCTTTTACGCTGGGACAGAATCCCGCATAAACTGCACATTTGGTTTTTCCAGTGTCCTACGAACTATAAAATAACAGGCCATTGCTGAAAATAACATAATATTCTCTACATTGCAATTTGAGTAGTGCCACGAGTAAACCTGACAGTTACATTTTCTTTAGTTTTTTGCATGAGCTGCACGTCCAATAGCCAGGATTTTCACTGAAAAATACCACAGTAATCTAAAATGCGCAGGCTGAGCTTCGCCGAAGCAGAATTAGTCTAGAAAGCTTGAGCTACAACCGTTCTAGCTTTTCTGTAATAAAAAATCCCTACAACTTACTTCCAGGGGCACCCAACGAGGATATAGTTCTAAACCACTTAACATAGCATTGTTGAACGTATTTTAGTATTCAAACGGTAGATATAGGCATACTTTTATCCCCTAAAAACTTTTCATCTGTTCGGATTTCCTAGCTGAAAGTCTAGTGATCCGCAAATTATAGGGATAAAAACTTACCTTCTCGAAAATTTCAGCCAGGAAAAGGCTCCCGAAAATTCTAGGTGGCCTTTTGTAGGGTGAAAATCCGTTAAAAATGGGTAATTATACCATTTTGTATATGTTCGAAAATCCTAGCAGAGGCAGGCAAGCAAGAAATTTTACAACAAATGCTCCGAAAATCCCAGATCTCAAATCGTCTTCCGAACAGATATTTGCCCGAAAATTGCCGTTGGGTGCCCCTGTACTTCTATTGTCAATGGTTAGCAACTCTGAACACAAAGACACAGGTCCTAAATTATTACAATATTTAACTAACGTTAGTACAACTTCGTTTGCGTGCAGATCAGTGCTTAGGAAAAGTTGCAAGTTTTTGAGAAGCTGATGCAATCCACTTGCAAATCGTACAAGGAACTAAAGATAACGCAGAAACGAGGTTTACATGAAGCACTAATCGAATGGAATTTTAAACATATAGCATTTTTTAACCTCACCTTTAATGTTTATGTTATTAATTCTAAAAATGTTAAGTCTCTCAGACATTCCCGTGAGAAATGACCAGGTTAACCATAACCTTTGTTTTTTTTTTTCTTTTTATAACCTATCCAAAAGAAGTAACATCCAGTCTGTCCGCATTCACAGAAAAACGTACCGTTTATCATAGAAATTGACATCTTAGCTCTACTGATCTTTATAAAATAACTAAGATAGTAGGCGTGTTCTGATTGGTTAAAAACCTATGGTTTATTGTGACGGTAAACTCATAGAAAACTGTTAGAGTTATTTTATAAAAGTCATAAACAACACTTTCTATGGGTTTACCGGCGTGATAACCCACTTGGGATGTTGGGAGAACACTCGAACAGCTTGTAAAATCGCTCGCCTTCTGCTCGTGATTTACAAGCTTTTCTCATATTCTTTCAGCGTCCCGGGTGGGTTATCACGCCGGTAAACCCGTAGAAAGTGTTCTCTATTGCTTAAATTGACCATAAACTTACCTTCTCTATTGTATGAGTCATCCAAAGTAACATTACAGTGGAAAAGCAGCAACAACATTAGCCATGCAACCACGTTTTTCCTTCGGATACCTTTAACGCTTCCTGATAGTTTCCCCAAAATATAGCAAAACAAATTAAACGAAGTATTTAAGAAACTACGTTTCCAGTAGGTCGGGTCTACCAAAGCTTTCTTCAGCATCTTCTGTTGTTTTCGCAGCCTACTTTGCTCTTCTCTGTTTCTTTCAGACTCTTCTGCCAAGTTCGCCAATTCTGTGTTTATGTTTGAAAGATCCTTTCGAATCACTTCGTTCAAATCAGCTAAAACCTGGGCCTCCATACTGTGTAGGTCTGAAACGCCTTTAAGGTTGCGAATTTCCTTGAGAGCTTTCTGAATGTCAGGGTTGTGAGCTAACCCAGGATCACTAAGCAGATTTTCAATAGCATCAAATGCAATTTTCTTGTCTGCATCAGTCAATTCTTGTGAAGAAACATGCGCCCACTTGTTGTTCCTGATTTCACGGACCTCCTTAATCAAGTGCTGAGAAATGGTGAAGTGATTGCAGAAATACATCAGGTTTAGGAAACCTGTAATGTCCATGTCCTCTGCTTTCTTTATCACCACATTTCCTCCCAAATCAGGCAAGAAGAGCTTGGCTATTTCCCAGGGTCCAAGAAGGGGATCCAGCCATTTTGTAGCATCACTTTGCTTCCAGGTTGGTTTGTTTGTATGATGGTGACGCTGAAGAATATTAGCCCAGGCACATGTGCCCATGTCATGGTACGGATTTGGCCGTCGTCTTGAGACATATACGCACCTACAGGGCCCATACACTGCAAGCCTTGCTTTCAAATTCTGATAGAAAGTCGCCATCTCCCGGTTAATAAATGGACGTAAACCAAGACAAAGTTCGGTTATCAGAGCATGCCCAAGAGCGAGCCAGTTTCTGTACTCTGGTTTGACGAGTTGGCCCACTGTTCCTGAAGAGCCTGAGGTTGCCATTCCTGCAACAATTTGAAGCACAGTAAACTGGAATCAGACACTCACAACAACACGGTTTATGCACTGAGAAAAAAAAACACGTATGGATCGCTGAGCATGATCATTCCGATCATTCATACTTGCATTTGCTTTGTTTTGTAATTGTTCCGTGATGTTTGACAAGGATCATGAACTTCTACCAAAAAATATTCATAGTTAATTTGCAGATCGACATAGAATTCAAACACAACGCTGTAAAAATTTGTCAACCGAAGTAAGACTTTTCTGTTGAGGCAAACGGTTAGGGCCACTCAAAGACCGAATGTTTCCGGAATTTTCTCAAACGGAGTCTCGTTTTTATAAGCGTGTTTAGTAAATTTGGAGCATCCCTAAAAATATTTATCTGTTCCGGATATCTCAGGGGTACTTTGATCGTCTCGAAAGTTTTAGGTGGCTTTTAGCTACCCTGATGAGTCCGGTCGAAAGTTCCAGGACGTCAGATTAGCCACACTTCCACCACCGGAAAATTCTAGGAGACGGTTTTGAGTCCTCAACGAAATCCAGTTTCAGGAGACCTGGTTTATGATAATCGCAATATCTTGATAGAGAAAAAGGAGAAAAACAAAACCTCCAAAAATCGTTCGTAAGTTAGCAGAAAACTCCGAAAATCTTTTTCGAAAGGCGACATTTTTAGCCTTTCTCGAGCTTTAGAAATTTCTAGGGAATATTTGCTCCGGCGAACAGTTTGTTTGCAGAAAAACGTCGTTGGCTGTTTCTTAACCCCTCTTGAGGCAAATCGTAAAACGTCAGGGGGTGCACTAAAACCGAATAACATAGTTATAAAGATGAGACACAAGAGTTGTTTGAAAATGTTAAACAGTCACGTCAGTGAAAATCTTATAATTAAAAGTAAATTAAATCAATTTTCTTGAACAGTTTAGAAGCCAACATCAATCAACATCAGCCGGCGGTAAATCAGCCGACCGTGGCACGTCGCGTTATACACTAATGCCTATTTGTCTCCTTATGCTGGGCTCGGCGATTTTTAAAGAACGTTTCGGCCATATCAATTTCCGACTGAACAGCACTGTTATGTTGGGCACACGCAAGAAGACCTTCGCCGTTTTCAAAGAAGGGCCGACAAAATCTCGCCGAACTTTAAAAAATGAGGGTCAGAAATAGCCTGCAGCCTCTTCAGTTCAAACGTTTCAAGAAGCCATCTTATAAAGTCGAACCCTAGGTTTAAAGAAAATAAATAGTCCAAGATCTAACTATAGCAAAGTAGCTACGTCTATAGAATACAGACCGATGCAGTCAATAATACGTCCAAAGCTGCATCTGTAACGCATAATTGATCCTTGTTTGATAGTCTAATTTTCAGGATCAGCACAAAACAGTAACTGCAGAGTCACAATAACTGACACTCAAGCGCAATGTTTTTCGATTTGTTTGGGTTCAATAGTTTTATTTTAAGAAACTTTATTTAAGCTTATTAATATCTGAAGCTAGCTAGTAAATCCAGTACGTGTAGTTTTAAAAATCAGCTAATTTTAGATCACATTTCGCAGGACACCTCGTATTTCGATCATAGTACGAAATGGTCATTGATTAGAAGCAAATTCAACTTACCTTAATTGCCAAGATTTACCGAGTATCGCCGTTGACACTTTCGACCGATGAAACGTTCGCTTGCAAACATACTATGTAAACCTTGTTTAGTCGAGCGTCAAAGCGAGGTTGGTTTCTTGGAAAATGACGTCATCCGACTAAAATACCAAGAAGCCAAGACTGGGAGGAACGTTTGCCAAAACAATTCCATTTTGCGGTACTGTTTCGTTTAGCAAAGGGATTTGAGGTACGTTTTTGGTCCTTTTCACTTTAATGACTTAAATATTTCAGTCAGCGAGCATTTTACGTAAATCAGACCTCTAACAGAGAGGCCCGTAAGGACCGGGATCCTCCATTTATACATTAATTTCCTGATTCGATCGGAGATGGACGATCGACTATTCGACAGCGTTCTTACTTTGTTTATTAGGACGTGCCTTTTCTCACAAAGTGATCAATTTTTAAGAAAATGTATGATCTTTTATTAAAGCTCATCTACGGCCTTTTTTTCGTTTTGCTTTCCGGTGGAAGGAAGTGTAAAATGCGTGATTGTTTTTCAATATTAGCCTCGTATTTACCAATGAAATTTTGTACAAAACGTTCGTACTTAGAAGTATATCGGTTGAAGAATTGAAAGTTTGAGAATTGTGCAAGGCCAAGCAGTGGTTTCAATTTGCAAGTCCACTAACACTACAATCGCCGAATTTCAGCCGGCCGCTTTCTAGAATCTTCTTCCGCCTGAATGCACATGGAAACGTTCTCGGTACAAGTTTGGTCAAGTTTGTCTGGTCGCTCACGAAGCTTTTATTGCACTATACCTCTACAGCAAAGGAATATGTAGAAGTATACTTAAGGCCCGGAAAGAATGTAAGTTTGAGTTAGATTGAGAAGATATATACGATTCCTGTCTTGACACAAACGCTTAGCTTCTCGGTTGGTTTCGGTCTTGTGTATAAATGAGCTTTACGTCTTACCACTGCTAAGGCCACGCGAGCTGACCTTACGGACAAAAAAGTTTTCAACTTTCAGTATAGCGGACTGTTAGTACATGTCACCAAATGAGTTGCTGGATCTAGATAAACGTCAATTTCCGCGCACTGTTTCATTTATTTTCACTGTTAAGGTGGGTGCGGATCGAAATAATTTCATCGCCAGCTTCTTGAAGTGTTGAGATAGCCTGCGACTCGCGCGTCTACTTTTCACGATATCCCCCAAATGGAGAACTTCCAGGCTAATCTCGAGATTAATTATTAAACATATTGCAGTGAACAGCGTGTTTAGTGCTAGAATTGTGGGACAGATGATCACTAATGTCCGCAAGATCTTTTGAAAGGGCTAAAGGTACTAAAACGTATTGTCGTGCTGGTACGAGGGTTTTGTTAGTCTTATGTTTCGGTTTGGTGATGATTAGATGCTATGTTCAAGAGGTCTGAGAAGCTCCAACAGAAGTAAACTTCAACCTGAATTTTTGAACCAATCGGCAAAGACCACGGTTACAATGACGTAAGTTAGAACTGATTGTCTCCGCTCTCTTTTGCAGGTTTTCGTCGACATGTTTCGATTTCGCTCAAGAACAAGGAGAGAATATCGCCGAACCATCGATCAAGAGAAAATAGTAGCAAAGACTTTTGTCAAGTTTTTGGAAGACAAAAATCGCAAAGAAGACATGTTTGTGCACGAACTCAAGCAAATATACCAAGGCGAGTTTTGTCTCTTGTACGAAACACTTGGTGTGTCATTTTCAAAGCTTCTAAACACCCTCACCTATCATCTAAACCTGTGCCAACAGCTTCAAGATCGCATTGTTTTCGGAGGCGGGGAAGCAGCCGCTCTTCAGCTATTAACAGTCGATGGATCCGAAGATCTCGACTCGAGTGGGGATGAAAACGATTCAGTTTTCACGGCCTTTACTGCCCGCGGGCGATATCACTGCAATGTTTGTAAGCGAAGTCTGGGGAATCAAGTTGCTTACAGCAATCATATCTCAGGTGTGAAGCATCGCCAACAGAAAATCCTCAGAAAGATTCGAAAATCGTTGGAGAAGTAAGTACTGCAAACTGCGCGTATTTTCGGTATCCGGTGCCGAATTCGGGAAGATGCAAAATATCATGACAGAACTTCGGGGTCTTTACTCCTTTGATTTTATTTTACCTTTATTTTACTGCACTTTTTTTAGTCGAAAGGGCAAATCATCTTATATTTATTAGTGTTTGTGAGCTTTTTTAATCAGCCAAAAACGAGATTTCGGGAAAGTGAAGGAGGCGGGATTTTCGTGAAAAGGAAGCGGGAATGGGATACCCTCCCACCCTGATACTACCCATGATACCTTATTATGAATGAACAAGTGAATGAACCAACCAACCAAAGAATCAATGAGACTTTTAAGCGTTTCAGGACCCCTGTGTTTGTTAACAGAAAGTAACATTTAGATCTGCTGCCATTCCACCGAATTTTAATCAAAACAGTGGGAAAAAGAATGCAACGAAATAGATGGAAAATGATTTGCGCGAAAACTTGCTGAAATGGGGCAGTTTCACCGTGTAAGGAACTTTGCCTGTTTATCATAGTGGGGATAAGTGATTGCAAGTAGTATAGCCAATCATAGGACCTTTCTCGTTCGATTTCGGATTTATTTGCATGAGTGTGTATTTCAAAAGGTATCAAACGGGCGAATGCATTTTGAGCTTTCTAAAAAAGCACACGAGTACAAATAAATTCCAAATTGACCGAGAAAAGTCAAAACCCTCTCTGTTATACAAGGCCATGTCAAAGTTGCACGCGTGAGTTGCGTCGCCTGATTGCTTTTCATATAATTCTATTGTTTACAAGACAATCTAAGTGCTCCGTTCTCTGAGATGTTTGCATTTATTTCCGTCTTTGTTTTTCTATTATTTTCCTCGTTTTTGCACTGTGTTTACTAGAAATTGCATTGCTCTCAGCCAATCAGATTCAATAATATTTTTTGCATAAATTAGTCTTAATCGTGTTAGACTAGCCTGTGTGATGGCTACTTTGTGATGCAAACTAAGTCTCGACAACAGTAACAATATTTATTCGACTTTTCCAATACGAAGAGAATTACGTTACGAGCGATGTGGCATCATCGTTTTCTAACTTAAGTCAACAATGCTATCATTAGACTGTTAAGGAGAGTATGCCCCAGAGCCCCTTAAGTTGCACAGATGCTATCTGATCTCGAAAATTTCTATTGAATAATCTTTTTTTATCTCGTTAGGCCGGAACTTGTTTTCGACAAACAGGGAATAAGAGTCACTTCTGATCCCCCTGGAGATGAAAATGGCGTCGTTGAGCTGAAAGTGGAGAGCGGAACGAGCGGACGGCAGATTGTGCTGATCATAGACAACACCAGTGATGAGACAATCATCTTGAATGACATTACTCTTTTATGGAGCGTCAATTTCTTTGATTATTCTGAAATAGCGCGCATTCGTACTTGGGAAGGAACCCTTGAGCCAGGTAATGCAATGTAATTACCAATTATTGAATGAGGCTGTGTAGGATGTGAAGAATAATGCAGATCGAGGAGGATGTTATACACCGTGGCTGAAGGCCGAGTTGGAGGGAGAGCATCCTCCGAGATCTGCATAATTCAACAGCCGAATTCAATAACTGATTTATTATTCATTCAAAATATTTCCAAGTTCTTAACACGCTTACCTCCTGGTAGACTTTCTTCAAAACTTTGGTCTATTCTTCGGCACGGTTTCAGGATATAAAAAGATGTTTTCTCTTGCAATGAGATACTCCTCTGAAAGTAGATAAAATCCATCAAACAACATGTCTTGCGTATTCTTGCATTTCTTCCATTCAGTCAAAAGTCAGAAGTTCAGCTATTTCGTCTTCAAGTAGCCGTGACACGCCTTTTTTTGTTCACTTTTGCTCAAGCCGCCTCGTTTCCAATCAAATATACCATCAAATCGATGGTATATTGCTCGCATCTTACAAATATGGTAAGCCCTCATTGGTTCTGTAGAATTATCCGTGGGATTGAAGCCAATCAGAGACAGCAAAATATTTTGAATTAAGATGACGTCAGTTATTTCGTTTTTGTTGTTGCTGTTGGTTTCTCTGAAGCTTTAGGCCATGGACCGATGCTTCGCTTTGTTAAGTTTAAAAAATGAAGATCAGATGTTGTGAACGCGAAAAACATCTTTTCAATTATTTTTGTATCCCTTTGACTTATTCCACATTCAAGGTTTGTTTGCTTCAATTAAAACATAAGAAGAATTTTAATATTTGCTTACATCAACTGATAAGGAAGTCAGGTGGCATACGTTAGAGTGGTCTCTTAAAAGCTGTTGCAAGAAGACCACCTTAACGTATGCCACCTGACGTTTTAAGTATTGGTTAGGTTATTCAGCCATTGAAGTTAGAAAAGTATGTATGCTGTCTACGCCTTCGTGCATGTCTTGTCGCTTTTTTTAGCGTCTCGCTTACCAAAATCTGCATTAAAATTTGCAAGGTTTTACATATTGTGTCATCGTGAGGTTCCGAAGAATGTTCACCTCAAGGCGTTGATGTACATGTCAGGACGGGCTGTGTAGCCAAAATAATCCGCAACCTCACTTTATGAGATCACATGAGAGTAACTTTACAACGCAATGCTGCTGATTAACAATTCGCGAGGGCTGGATTTGTCTTTCGGCTATACTCTTCCTCCCTGATCTTTCTAGTCACTAAAATAGGTTGCAAAGTTGGAGAGAACTGCGTTGGCGGCTATCTGATCTTTTAGGGAAAGTGCTTCCATCGTCGGTTTTCAACTCTGACTTACTTGTTGATCCTTGTTAACAAAAAACGGGCGACTGAATGGCACTAACGGTAAGAAGTATGTTTGGACGCAACAACTAACGACCAAGTTTTTGTTCCCAGGTGGCCAGAGAAGATTCAGAATTGGTTGCAAAAGGCGCCTGGAGTTTGGATATTCTTACGTTCCCGGAGTTCTTACGTTTGAAACTGAAGATGGCATTGAATTCCATATTCTGAGGTTTCTATCCGTGCGTATTGTCAGCGATTTGTACGATGACCTGAAGCAAAGTTCTGAATACCGACCTCCTGCAAGAGCAGTGGAAATTCCAAGGGATGTCTTTACTGCTAGGGGATTACCCCTCCCACCGTGAGTTCGTATATCCTTAGAAATCAGGAAATCATTTCAAGTTTTATCTTAAGGCGCGTTGGTTAAGCTGATGGTCAAGTGGTCTGGCGACCAATAAGGACTTTATATAAGATACACCATTTCTGCCTACGGGTACGGGTAGGCCGACATGTTTGATATGTAGTTTTATAAAAGGCAAGCATGATTTCCTTAAATGTGATAGTGGCATCACTGTTCTTCTCCGTAGGCTTCTCTTGGGTAAGAGGCAATCTAACTCGTAGTAGCATACGAGTAAATTAGCGGCCGTACCCGTACACGGAAACGGTATATCTTAAAGGGAACCTCCACTCTTACTACAAAATAAGTTTAAATCGAATAAAATTATGTTGATAAACAAATTTGTTCGAAATTTGTCCTTAAAAAAAGTGTTTATATCAGGAAAAGTGAATTTTAAAATCGCTTATTTTCACTTTCAAATTTCGCGGGCGCCGCCATCTTGAATAATTGTGACGTGTTACGGTTGCTCTATTGTTCTGACACAAAGAGCTTTTGTTTAATAACAATAGGGCAACCGTAACACTTCACAATTATTCAAGATGGCGACGCCCGCAAAATTTGAAAACAAAAATAGGCGAATCTAAAAGTTATTTCTTTCGGACACAAACGCTTTCTTTAAAAATATTTTAGATTGACTTAACTGTAACAGTTATTTCCTGTGATTTAAAGTTATCTTTTTGTTGAAGTGGAGGTTCCCTGCAAGGACTCTAATATGGCTTCTGCTTATACGTCATTATTGGGTTGGAGAAAAAAGGAAATAAATAACTTAATACGCAAATAATAACTGAATAATAATTACTACGCGACTGCTCGAACCACGGCACTTGGAAGAAGATTATCCAATCACAACGTTTTTTGAAACAAAAGATTCTCAAGGGTTTTGCACATGGACCAATAATATTCTTGAATTTGAGGGCCGTTTCCTGAGAGGTCGTCTACGTTCAAACGATTTAAAGTTTTCAACGGTTGTTTAATTAAACCTTGAGTTTTATTGGTCCGTTCGCAAAAAAAAAAATGAGAATCTTTTGTTTTCAAAAAACGTTGTGATTGGATAATCTTCCTTCAAGAGCCCCTGTTCGAGTAGTTAAGTTAATTTAAGCAGTCTGTCGAATCGACAATGACTGTTTCATGAAGAGTTCAAGCTTTAATCAGGTTACCGGCTCCATGTCGTGAGTATGTACGAAAATGTTCCTCCGCTTCAGGTTTCTTTTCACGATGTAGTACCACTGTAAATAAATCTCAAGGTTTACTGTGATGTAGGTAACTTTATTAAAATCAGTTGTGATGAAAAAAAAAATTAAATTATTTCAACACCCTCAGTGCTACTCAATAAATATTTCAGAAAAAAGCTGTATTTCTCAGGTTCAATATTTGCCATGATAGAAAATGGGGATACGAAATACCTTCAAGGAGATGTTTTCGTTAAGAAATTAGTTGATCACATGCAAACCACGACAAACTGTTAAATTGACTTCATCTCAGTACAATGCCCAACAACACTTCTCCGTTTTATAGATTGGAGAAGAATGGATTGATCATGCAAAAGCTGGACCAGTATGAGATTCCTTTCACCCTTAAAGCGCAGGTCGTCAAGAGCAACCAAGTTCGAGAAGGACTGAGGTTTGTATAATGTGGTATATTTAGATTTGTTAACGCAAAAGATAATAACTACCCAGTTCAGTTAGTGGAGTGCGGGGCGATCTCTTTGCGCTCCCGGCCCCCACAATCTGAACGCTTGGAACAGGCTAAGTAAGGTGAACTCATCTGCTTAGTTGTTTAGGTGAAAATCAGGCATTTGAGTTGATTAAATTGTACTGATCATGACACTAATGAATTGGCCTCAATTGTCTTTGCCAATTTTGATAAAAGAAGAAGAACGTGTTCAGTTTAAAAGGTTATCTTTCGTAGCTACGCAAAACGTAATTAAGGCAATAGAGGGTACCTTTAAGCTAGCTTTAACAATTCACTTGTTTTCAGGCAACGACTGGAAAAGGAGTTGACTTTCGACAGTTATAAAGAAAAGTTCGACATGCTATTGCATATTGAAGAAATTCAAATGCAAAAAGACATCAGGAATTACGATATGAAAGGAGTTGAATTTGAACAGGAGAGGACAGACAGAAAGTTTCTCATCTTAGAGGTGAGTGAAGATTTTGCAAGCTCAATGAAGACGAAACATATGTGAGTGCGCACTGAATGCTACAAAGTCGTGATGGCCCACAATAATGTACAAATGCAATTTTTGATCAACAGTAGAGGCCGCGACACATTGTTCAACATTCATGGTTCAGCAGCGCCTAGAACGTCTTCAACATTGCGCGCAATAAATTTGATGGATGTTCGATAATGTCAGACGAATTTGAAGTTGTTCCAAACCTTCATCCGTTTTAGCCTGCGAGCAAGCTATCGGGGGCGCTCTCCTCCCCCCCTCCCCCCCCCCCCCTTGCCCCGGGGAGCTTACTTGCAGGCTATATCCGACTCTTCCTTGTATACTTTTCTTGTCGTGTGAACATGAGCACGTACATATGCTCGTATTCTATAACCTGACGTTTATAATAGCATGGTAGATTGTAAGACTATATAGTATTTCCAGCTTTTAATGCTCCAGACAACGTAATTTCTTCCGACAATAAAGATTTGAACGGAGCTTGAAAGTCCAGTAACTTGAACAGTCCTGAAAATGATGTAGACACTTTTTGCCTTGCAGGTACCAGGCCTGGCAGAAAATCGTCCGTCCGTGTTGCGTGGCGACAGAATCTACGCTTACGAGGCCGGAGTACTACGACGACGATACGAAGGAATTGTACACAAGGTTCAAATGCTAAACGTGAAACTTGGATTTGACATGAGTCAGTACGTAAAAGATCTTAACTTACATGGAATTAAGACAATAACATTCCCTGAGCCTTATCACAAAATGCTACCATAACAACCTTGGGGGAAAACTTCGTACAAACAGGAAGATTTCGTGTGAACAAAATTCTACAGTGGTAGAAACCACTGCCTGTGCACAAGACTAATCTCCAAGCCCCTAGCATTTTGAACAACTCTTGTCACCGGCTTTGCCATGACCAGTGAGAAGATTATTTATTAATAAGTTTGCTTGTGATTGAGTCGTTTCTTTTTTCTCTCGTGATTGTGTGCTTGATTAAGATGCTATTTGGCGCAATTGGGGAAGCGTTGAGAAGCATGTTTCTGAGATCCTTCAAGCTTGAAGCGGTACTGAAACTTGACTTTAGGCTCTAGCTCTCTTCTAATGGCAAATAATACTTTGACCAGCTAGCTTTTTTGATAAATGTCGATTTGATATACACCTAATTGCAATAAGGTTGTCATAGAAAAAAGCAAAAAGTTAAACAGGAATTAATTAGCATGTAATTATCATAGCTTGCAACATTCACAACACACACGCTTACAGCTGAATATTAATCACGTAATATGAGAGAAATCATTTGCATCAGTTTCTTACTGTCATTCTCATGCAATTCAAGGCTGAATCATCTAGCGAATTTCAAACGTGCTCGAATTACAAAGCACATCGGATAACTACCAAAGAAATAATGGCTTCATTTTTTTTTCAATAAATATAGCCTGGGGTAAATTCCAGGAACTTAACGCGTGTTTAGATTAGTGCTAAATAGAAAAGCCAGTCCGCGTATGGTTTGCAGTGCACAACACCATCTGATCACAATTTTCAAGCAACAAACCAGGGGCGTAGGCAGGACTTTTCATTGTGGAGAGGGTGAAGGGGTCCTCCGCCAGTTCCTCACCTGAGCCACAAACGAAGCTTTGTTTGTCAGGACATAATAGATTGGCAACTGAACGTGCGACAACTGAGACATAACATTGCTCGCGTCAATTTACCTTTTTCTTTCTCGAATTGTGCGACTCCTTTTGATGGACAATGTTGGCTCTAAAATGACTATGGCGCCTGTCTATCTTACAGCGCGGAATTACAGAATCATCTCTTGCTATTGTGAATGAATTCTTAAATAATTGTTAAAGGGAACCTCCACTTCAACAAAAAGATAACTTTAAATCACAGGAAATAACTGTTACAGTCAAGTCAATCTAAAATATTTTTAAAGAAAGCGTTTGTATCCGAAAGAAATAACTTTTAGATTCGCCTATTTTTTTTTTCAAATTTTGCGGGCGTCGCCATCTTGAATAATTGTGACGTGTAATGGTTGCCCTATTGTTATTAAACAAAAGCTCTTTGTGTCAGAACAATAGAGCAACCGTAACACGTCACAATTATTCAAGATGGCGGCGCCCGCGAAATTTGAAAGTGAAAATAAGTGATTTTAAAATTCACTTTTCCTGATATAAACACTTTTTTTGAGACAAATTTCGAACAAATTTGTTTATCAACATAATTTTATTCGATTTAAACTTATTCTGTAGTAAGAGTGGAGGTTCCCTTTAAATACTGAATTAAAATACGCAAATGTAAATCACATGGCTAATTTATTCCTATTTGGCTTTTTTGCTTTTTGTTTTTTTTTCTATGACAACGTTATTACAATTAGGTGTAGGGAATAACCATATTGCAAAAAGGAGGCAGTGTGGCCGAGTGGTTAGAGCACTGAACCCGAAATCCGGACGCCACGAGTTGAGGTCTCGCCCCGACCACCAGCTGGATTTGCTCTCTGTAGTCCCGCGTTTAAATCTCGGCCATACTTATAAAATAGCCAACTGGTTCGCCTCCTACCAGTTGGGATTCTTAGCCTTGTTATGATCCATTTGAATTGTTTCTTTGATTACTCTTGAAAAGCCCCATAAGAGGAGAGGAAAATTAAATATTTAAAGTTAAACTGAATTTATTTATCTTCTCGATGTTGCCAGTGAAAGTTCTTCCTTGTATATTCTTATATGTTCTTTCTAAGACGACAGACCAACTTGCCAGATATTGACTTTCTACTAACATGTTTCTATAATTTAATACAGAATGCCATTTATGAAGAGAAAAAAGTTCGACATCCAGTTCACATTCAATCGGCTTCCAGTGCAGATGGAACACCGAGCATGTGACAGGATCACCAGGACAGAAATGCACCACGTTCTCTTTCCACGAGAACACGTTCTTCATCAAAGAGGAGAAATAAACAAACAAGTCAGGTCTGTTCACGTACACAAGAAAAATGTTACATGTTATCCTTCCAATAAGTCTTTTGTAATTTAAGAAAATATCTGTACATGATTTGTCTTTCGGATAAGTGACCATAGCCTTCTTGCAGTTTTTCCTTTTTCTTAACACAAACTGGGAGGCTCTCTAAACAGCAAGAAAAGAGGGCGAAAAGCACGATGAGGGAGGGGTAAAAGAGGCTTCCACCCTCCACCCCACGCCCTTGCGTTTAGATTACTCGTCCATTGAGTTGACGCGTGAGACTGGCTTGAAGTACCAACGACGGGGACGGCAACGAAAACGTCACTTAAAAAGTGAGTAAGCCCTGGCTCAAACTTTATTATTCTATATCGTTCAGTTCGTAAAATGTTGGCAAATTTTTCTGGAGTTCAATTCCAGAAGGCTGTATTGAAATTGAGGAAGAAAGAATAAAGTCGTTGTCTTGTGTTCCCGATCACGTCCTCAGTGGACTAAACGTGAAACAAGACGCTACGGAGCGTACACTTCGGCGTCTTGGTTGTGGAACTGATTAATTGTAAATGCGGAGGAATAGTAAGAAATGAAATATGGTAACAGTAAGGTGTTAATTTCTGGAATTATGGGATTTGTCAGGATATTCTGAAAAGAGCAACATCCAAGAGGCCTACTTGCCAAAAACTAGCATTTCGGGACAAATTGTCTCTGAGATATTAGCCCAGTTATGCTCTAATGACTCCATGCAAATCCTTCTAAATTTGACTTGGGTCTAAACGTTTAGACCTAAGTCAAATATGAGGTTACTGGCGGTGAATAACAAGTCTAACAAAACAAACAGTGAGAAAAGAATTCTCTATTTTTCTTCGTCACATCGGGCTTCAAAAACAGCATAGCAGTCTCATGTACTGATTAAAGATATGTAAGGCATGGGTAAGGAGTCAATTACGTTGAGCATGGAATTGGCGGTTACGAGTTCGAATGATGACGTTTTGAGGATAATTATTCACTGAATATCAGCACGCAGGAATGTCGGATTAACTCAAGGAAGTTTAATACCAAAGGAACATAGCTTTTTCAGAGCTTCAAAACACAGCATCCGCCAACACAAACTTGACTTGAACTTAAGTACAACTAAACAGCCTCTACCAATAATAACAAAGTCTCACCTGAACCTCAGATATCTTACGGCTTCCGCCAACTTGTAAACACAGAACTTGAAAATCGAGCTTCGTCACACTTGACTAAACACAGCAGTCCAGCTCGTTGGAAAAAAACTTAGTTCGTCAAAAGACCTCGCTTGGAACTTGTATACCGTTTGATATAAGGTTCTAGAAAATACTAAACGGGCGAATAGTAGTAGCTTTTCGACATATTTTATGATTTCAGTAACTGATGCAAATCTGCTGACTCATGCTGAAATGTAAATATGCCCTAATTAATTATTCATGAATAATCCAAAAAAGTAGAGAACGTTCGAGAAAGTCACGCAACGCACGAAAGCAATTTTAGTACGTAACACTCAACAAAGACAAAATGTCTTTGTGCAGCATTTTGTAACTTTAAATTCATCATAAAGAAGTTCGAAAGCAGGGCTCACTCGTGAAATGTTTTTCAACACTCGAAGAGAAATTTCGTGTCTCTGCGCGGCCACGAAATATCCTCTATTTATTCCTCGAGTAAATTAAAGACTAAACTCCAAGTGATCTCAAGATATCACAAAGTAGTCCGGTTTCATTTCGTGAAATAGCCGAAACAAGCCGAAAAGTCGCGAACTTGCACGCCCAATCTTGTCCCGAAACTAGTGCAAAATTTCAGAACTATTTTTCATATTCCGAACTACCTTGGGTCGCAGTAGCGCAATCGGCTAATCCCTCAACTTAGAGTTTCCTCTGACCTGACGGGTCACACAGGTGAGTCGGTTCAAACCCCGGGGAAGCCAAAATAATTATTCTTTCTTCCTTGAAAAAGTTAAAGAATAAACAAAGGAATCGAAGTGATCTCGAGATCCCTCGAACTAATTCGGCTCTCACTTTGTCAAATAGCCGAATAAAACCGAAAACCTACAGACTTTGCATGCCCAATCTTGTCAAAAAATTGTAACTTTGATACGTTCATGAGCGTCGCGAATCCTTTACTTCGCGCTCCGCCGAAGTAATTAGGCACTTTCACTATCGTAGTCGTGCAGTGACATGCAAAGAATGTACAAAAAGTGTGACACACGTGCAAAGTTATTGTCTTGCAAATCTAAACGTATTACGTTTTTGCCGTTCTCGTTGCCGTCCCCATCGTTGTTGTTTAAGCTCCCTATTGGCTGTTACGAAGATGCAAGGGAAACTGGGTCAAAATTTGTTTCCAGCCCTGTCCGAACGGACGCAACATTAGGGAGCGTAAGCAACAAGGACGGCGACCGCTACGAAAACGCCACTTAAAAAGTGGGTTCGCGCTACTTCAAACTTAATCGGGCTTATTCCGTCTCGTTCATTTCGTCAAATGTTGGCGAATTTTTCGGGAGTTGAATTCTAGAGAACTGTATCAAAGTTAGGCCGTTTCACGTCGTAGTCGTGCAACTACGGCAAAGAAATGTACAAAAAAGCATGATGCACGTGAAAAGTTGCTGGTTTGCTAATTTTTTGCCGTTCTCGTTGCCGTCCCCGTCGTTGTTGCTTAAGCTCCCTATTGCTGGCCAACAACTCACAGCGTCGTTGGATGTTATATGTAGCGTCTGTTTGCACACCCTGTTGCGTGTTGTTGGGAGTTGTTGTTGCCCAAAGTTTGAAACCGGTCAAACTTTTGAACCAACAACTCCCAACATTTATTTGTTCCGTGATCGCCAAAGCGTAACGCAACAATGATTTGCACAGCTCTTCCAACATTGTTGGGGCCACGAACGCGCATTACACATGGTCTCCAAAGTCTTATAGGTTGCATCCTTCCCACAATGCACTGCAGGTCCCAACACTGTTGGCAGTTGTTGTATCCGTTTACACACCACTGCCAACGCGGACGCAACAACTCCCAACATTGTTGGCCCTGCACGTAGCTTAACACAACACTGACCCAGCCTTAAATGCAACTTGAAAATGGCCGAAATTTAAGTAAAACAGAAGAAAATAGAGGGGTCTGAGAAGTCTATATTACATGGCGAAGTAACAAACTTGCTTTAAATTTCAGGTCCTTTTACGATCGTAATCTAAACAGTGAGCAGAAACAAGCGGTGCAGAAGATAGTGTCCGGTTCCTCTCGTCCTGCGCCTTATCTTGTGTTTGGTCCACCCGGCACTGGAAAAACTGTTACCTTGGTTGAAGCAATAAAGCAGGTCAGTTCCATTACACGATACTCGTACCAAAAGATTTGAGCGTCTTCCAGCTTTCAGAATGATGGTCGTAATTCAAGGATTGCGTACTCACACAGTGAAAAGGCCAATGCGAACATAGTATAGGACAAGACTGTTTTGAGATTTATTGCTGGGAATTAATGTCATTGTTAGATGACCGAATCCGCGAGCAGGCAAGATGAAGCAAATCCAGTGTTCTAATTGGCCACTCGAGCGGGCAAGATGGACCTTTCTTGTCATTGTTACACTACTGTATTTGCGCATGTACCGCGTTTGTGTATAAGATCCACATAAATGTGAAATCTGATATGACATTGCAAAGGTGTTGGCTCATTTTTATTAGGGCTTGTACGATTTTATTTATGTATTCTTAGTTTTGAGTGAATTCTATAAAATAAAGAACCTGTTTTAATTAAAATGTAATCTAGACGAGGTAATGTTATAAAAAGGGGTTCTAGAAATGTTGGCTAATAGTTTCTCGAAAATCAGGGTGTAATGTGCGAGGTTTTACTGAAGGCTTCGTTTTAGTCAATTAAACAACCCCAAATACGAATGTAACAGTTAAAACCGTTGTTGAACTAACAATTAACGCGTTGAAATCATCGCGTTTCTTTTGTTGTATATTTTACAGGTGCACAACCTGATCGATTCGAGTTTTATCCTTGCTTGTGCGCCTGAAAACAGTGCAGCTGACTTGTTGGCTGAACGTTTGTTAGATCACGTGGATAAAGGCAAGCTGTTCCGCATGTATGCTGGATCAAGACCTTGGGAATTCGTACCTCAGAAGCTTAAGGTAAAGTGTTTAGAACCGGAGAGCGAGAAACGTTTCGAAGCTGATGGCTACCAAAGAAAAACCCAAACTTTTAAAAAGTAATTGACACAGCGACATTAATCCATGGTTTCACTGGCGAAAAACATGTGTTGTGTGGTGCTTGCGCTTAGAGAAGTGCTCGATCTGTGCTCGCTTTGAAAGCGGAGAGACTCTGAACACGGCCTTGTCCGCACAGGCATCTGACAGCTATGTCATGATGGTGGCTGCCACCGCGCGTCAGTGAGGTTGGCATCGGTGTGTCACTTTTTGAAGTTTGGTTTCTTGTCTAATAAAAGCACATTTATGCAACTGTAAAATATTTCTTTTTTCGTTAGGACGCTCGTGTGGTGAATTTTGATGCGGTGTTTCACGGGGTGTTTTACCCTTCAAAAGAAGATTTGATGACCGACTACCGTATTATCGTCACGACGCTGGTCACTGCTGGAAGGTAGGTTATGAAAACTTACACCGCATTAATCGTTAAAAAGTTGAGCACTAGGTTGGGTCAGTTTTCTGTAGACACCTTCGCTTCCTTTACTGGCCATCTGGAGGTTGTCCGTGAAATCTGGGTCGACTCAGCCTCGTTCCCAGGCAAGTTCGCGCTATCCGAATGAGCGGAGGAGAGTTGGAACCCACGCGATAGGGCTGGGCAAATTCACTCCACAAGCTTGACAGGTGACGTCACATCCGAAATCGCCGAAGACGACTAGTAACGAGACTAGGGTCGACAGTCTTCATATAAAATTGATATGTACGGTTTTAAGGAAGGAAGTAATCAGATCCTGGGTGCGCATAAGGAAAGTGAATGTTTAATGCACAGGGAGAAACTGGATAGGGAGAAAAGAAAAGTAATCATTTTTTGTGCTTCCATCCTTTCGCTACCCTTTGCGAATCGTAGAGACCGGGTATAAGGTTGAACGAAAATACTTAACGGACGATTTAGCATTACCGCCATAGAAGGTCGCAAACCATCGGTAATCGCTGACTAAAGATGAACCGATCAATAAGTTGTGTCAGAATATTTAATCCCTAAAACGGTGATGACAGCGATCGCTGACAAAATAGCCTGTTTCAGGCGTTCAGATGGTGGAGAGTGACATGAAATGGAGAGCGGAGAGAAGAAGGAGAGCACAGCTTCCTTTCGCCTCCTCTCCCTACTCTCGTGGCTGTTTTTTCCTGCTTACTACTCTTTCCGCCGTCCCTACTATCTAAACCACTGGAAAAGGCTATTGTCAAAGGTGCAACGAATGCCGTAAATTAGTTCACCATAACTGCTCCGGAAAAAGTTCTACGCCCTACTGTATAGTTTCAAAGTAGCCATAACCTCCCTACTTTCGCAATTGGCAAACAGACAATTTGTTGACTTTGAACTTAGTAGTATAGAGCGCAACGAATAATCCTTTCTTTTCGGAAGGAATCTCATTGACTTGCGGGAAATACATTAACGTTGATTACGGCATAGCCTTTTTCTCTCACGAATAAAATGCGTTGGAACCTCATTAAAAGACGGTCATTGGCTATTGGTTTAACCGGTTTGACAGGTTCTCTAGTTATTTTAAGTTCATAAATGTTTTGGTTTTTAATTTGCTGTTGATTCATGTTGTCTAGGTGAATAAGCGCTAACTCGCCTGTGACTAAGATCAGTGAGCCGTAAAGTATTTATGAAAGTTTTATTTCCTGCCGCTTCCATGTCCATTGCAGATAAAAAATTGTTCCAAGGATACTTCGGTGCGCCCTATACTACTTGAATTCTCGTGCAACGCATGGATTCAAATGACAACATTGTGGTCTGTATTTGTTGGGCCCAAACCCCATGACAATTTTACCTCTGTATTACTTTTTTCAAGCCTTTTTTGTAGCTTGCTTCATTTCCTTTTTTTTACGTCTGACCTATAAAGAGAAATAGAATTATTGTTTGGGTTGAATATTTTCAGGGAGTCGTTCCTTTCAAAACGTACGATAATGAAGCCGAACAGCGTCTTGTAATAGATCCTAGAGGGATTATAGCCAGGCGAAGATTTAACATTTCTATTCCAAAATTCTTTTCCTAGGTTAGTTTCGGCCTGTTTCCCTCGTAATCATTTCACGCACATTTTTATCGACGAGGCTGGCCATGCGACCGAGCCTGAGTGTATCATCCCTGTCGCGGACCTCCTGGATCCCAACCACCAAAGGGGCGGTCAGCTGGTGCTTGCGGGAGACCCAAAGCAATTGGGACCTATTCTCAGGTCACCGATAGCACAGAAGTACGGCCTTGGTAAGAATAAGTTTATCCACGTCTTATCGTCAGTTCTCTGATAATCATCAATTACAAAATTAGAGTAGCCTTGTTATCATTGCCAACAATAGCAGACCAATATCATTATCTCTATTATCATCAAGAGATTCTCTCTTGTACTATATAATTACTGATACCAACGTACCAATTGCAACGCTGGAGCCAAGCCTACGGTTTAAACTATTCAAGCCTGTCGGATAATCTGCTCCTGAGCCGATCCCTTTTAAAAACCTTATTATCTAAAACATATGGATTTGGGCACTTAATTGTACTAAAAGTAACTCACTGCAAGGGACCCTTGGTAAGTGAATCCTCTAGGTAGTGTACTAAATGAATACTACATACATATTTCTTTACAGAAATCTCACTTCTGGAACGTCTGATGACATCATGCAGCGCCTACTCGCGTGGTCTGACTGGAAGCTATGATTCGGATCTGCTCACAAAACTCGTGAATAACTACCGTTCACATCGAGCTATCATTGAGATTCCTAAACAACTGTTTTATGACGACGAGTTAAATGAACGTGCAGGGGAATTTAGGCGAGTATGGAAACTTATGTTCAAGGCGATGCGTGTGCAATGATTGGTCAGAAAGGGTGCATTAAGTTTTTGTAAAGCCTGCATTCTCAATCTATGTATGTTTTGCGAAATTATAATGCATTCCTGTAACCGCAGATTTAGTATTAGAAATCTAAACTGAATACTTTATAGCCCAATGAATGTTGTCGGATTAACCGATGTGTGTAAAGACCTGAAAACCCGCATATCCTGAATATGATAAATCCGAAAATACTAATGAATCAGAACAAATTTTCTCCAACGTTAACCTAGTCTAAAAACGTGTTGCTCGAACTGTAGGTTGTGTTATATTTCAGTAAACATTTAGTGATAACTTTTTAATAACACTTGAGAGGTTCTTAACGAACTTGCCTGTCGACTTCTCCAGCGCTTCTTTCAGTGCGCGCGCTTGTAAGACTCAGCAACGCGCTTGGGTGACTCAGAGCTTTTTTAAACTGCCACTTAATTGCATCAAACTTAACTGAGGAACTTGTGTTGAATTAAAAAAATATGCATGGTGCCACCCCGGCAAGGGCATTGGAATGATTGAACAAGGGCGAGGTAACAGTGTAAAGGTTGTTATGTTATTTTTCGACAAAGGCCTATCGTTCGCATTTTGCATCCTCTGCATCCTTCCGGTATAGCGCCCTATGACCTCCTTATTTCCCATAGAGGCGCATGGGGACGAAATAGCCACGTGACCGTACTACTTATCTTACTACAGGAACGTGATGCTAGGTTGGGAGGAACTTCCTAACAAGGACTTCCCCATTATCTTTCATCCTGTGTACGGAAAGGACGAGAGAGAAGGCACAAGTCCTTCATTCTTTAACGTAGCTGAAGTGGAGACAATTGAGCGCTACCTAAGGAAACTGTTGGACGAAAATGTAAGAAGCAGGGGATTAAAGCATTTGCGACCAGAGATGATTGGCATTATTTCGCCTTACAAGAGACAGGTAAGAGCGAGCGTGAAATTCGAGGTTAAATCAACCAATGAAGCCAAACTGGAACCAGTCATTAGCAGAAAATTGTCTAATATATGACAAGTGTTCTATTATGAAGTTTCAATATAATAATAATAATAATGATAGTGATAATGATAATGATAATGAAATTGATAATGACAATGACAGTGACAATGACAGTGACAGTGACAGTGACAGTGACAATGACAGTGACAATGACAGTGACAGTGACAATGACAATGACAGTGACAGTGACAATGACAGTGACAATGACAATGACAGTGACAATGACAGTGACAATGACAGTGACAATGACAGTGACAATGACAATGACAATAACAATGACAGTGACAGTGACAATGATAGTGACAGTGTGACAGTGACGGTGACAATGACAGTAACAGTGACAGTGACAATGACAATGACAATGACAGTGACAGTGACAGTGACAGTGACAATGACAGTGACAATGACAATGACAATGACAGTAACGATGACAGTGACAGTGACAATGATAATAATATAAGTGATAATGATAATATGGTTATATCACCCGCGCTTCGCAGTGAATTTCTTGTCAGGTTCAATCGCTAACAATAAGAATCCTGGTCATAAATTACTGGGAAAAACACGCATAAATAGGATAATTGTACGCTAAGACATTTCACTGGCAGGAAATAATATAATAAACGGGCAATGACTGGGAAAAAAAAATTGCCCGCCTGTACCCAATGCTCGCCATTTATTTTCTAACCTGAGATCAGGCCCAATTTTAGCGGTTCTCATACATTCTCTCGCCTTGCCCGCCGGAATGTAATTTTCAAAGAAAAACGAAAATAGACCCTGATCTCAGATTATCTATTTCCATTTCTACTTCTTATGCAGCTTTTCTTGCTATATCTTCGCAACTGGGCGATGTCTTTAGTGGTGGTTATTTTACTTTTCCGGACAGGTTCAAAAAATTCAGAAGATGATCGAGAAGAGACGCTTTGGTTCGACTGGTCCTGGTATCAAAGTCGGCAGCGTAGAGGAATTTCAGGGGCAAGAAAGACGAGTGATTATCTTATCGACTGTACGAAGCACCAAGAAGGAGTTCTTGGAGATGGACAAAAACTTCCACCTCGGATTTCTAAACAACCCGAAGGTAGGATTTGTGGCGGTCTAAACACATGATGCAGCGCACACAAGCTGTATGTGTGACCGCGTATGTCAGTTTATAGAAAATACATTGGATTTACAGTTTGCCTCATCTGTAGCGAAATACCGCTAAATATGTACGGTAAATGACCTCATAAACGCCCGGGGCGTCTATTTATTCTCTATTGAATTGTCCAAGTAGGGGCGTTTAATAGACAGGAGGCGTTTAAAAGAGAGAGGCGTGTAATTTCATTACTGCAACAAGCTCAAAAAAACTAATATGCTTTCGGCAGAAAGATCAAGAGAGTTTAAGAATAGCGGAATTTCCACTCCATTAATTGATATGTTTAGGCCGTCTAGGGATCCATATCGCTCCTCTTTCAAATCCCAACATCGATGTCAGAATCCTCGCTCAGGGTTCAAAACTGTGTTGCCATTGTGTCCTGTTGTTGATCTATCCTTACTTTGGACTAGACATTGAACATTGAACAAGATGAAATACGCAAAGCTTTGTTCATCAAGCGTGAAACTGAATGAATATAATGATTGTGCTCCTTTTTGCTAATCCCTATTATTTTGGAGTAATTCTCATAGGGGGCGTTTATCACATACGGGCGTCTAATACAATTTTAACAACGTAGAAGGGACGTTTATTAGATAAGAGGCGTTTATTTGGAAATGGGCGTTTATTAGGTCATTTACGGTACACAAATCATTGCTAAATAAACGTTGTATGATCTTGTACTTCCTTATCGGCGGTATATTATCTTCCTTCTACCTCAGAAGTGATGTTTTGGGTGATTTTGAAGGATTTTTAGTTCGGACTGGCACAGTAAACAGCGAACTCCAGAATCCTTCGAAATCGCTCAAAACATTAAATCTGAGGTAGACGGAAGATAATATACTGCGGATAAGGAAATACAACTTTTATTGGGCATTGATCCATTTAGATACTTAACAATATAGCTCTACAGATTTAGCAAACGGTAAATCCAATAAATTTACTATAAACTTCGGTTACGGTGACACATACACATTGTGTGGGTGTCCTGTGGTCTCAAGCACAGTTTCTTCGATAGTTTTATTTCGGTCAATTCTCATTTCCACCTACGTTATAGTACCTTTTTCACTCAGTGTTTATCAGTGAGAGTTAAGTTTAATTTTGTTTCCTTATTTTTTAGAGGTTCAATGTAGCCATTACTCGTGCACAAGCCTTGTTGATTTTAGTAGGGAATCCAGATATGCTTTGCTTGGACGACAACTGGAGAAGGTTAGCAGGAACGTGTAAATGATCACATATACTAACGCTAAATTAATTAGTGACGTACAAAAGATTTTCCGGGAAAGAAATCAGTAATTACAACTTAAGGTGCAACCGTCAAAGAAAAATACAAGATTAGTTATTCAGCTTGTCTAGGCCCCCGAGTGTTTAATTTGGTAGGGATATCAACAATAGGCGCGATCCATTCAACCAAAATTTCCCGAAATTTCGGTCCAAAACTCAATGGATCGGTTCGGTCCAACAGGAAAAGTTTCGAAAAAACTGGTCCACCTTTTCAGGTGGACCCCTTTTTTCGGTCGGACCGGTCGAAATTTTGGTTGAATGGATCGCGCCCAGTATTTACTGCTCGCAGTCTGTAAACATGAATCTATGACGTCACGTTCCTCTTATATTATGACCCTCTGCTGAGGCTACTTAAACCTATTTAGTCTTTACCTTGCAAACTTTTTAAATTCTTACCACGTACAGATTTTTGGAGTACTGCAGTAGACATGACGCCTGCGTTGAAGTGGATAGAAAAGACAAAGTGGAAGACATCGCCGACACGTTAAGGAGACTTAACCTTTTGTCCGCTGCATCATCTGGTAAACAGTGATCCAAATTATAATTGTCGTTATTTTTCTAACATAACTAGAGGTGGCTGCCTTCTGCACAGGCTTCTCAGGGATTAGTGGGGAGCACAGGGTTTTGAAGCGGGGATCTGGAGACAAGGGAAAAGTGCGAGAGGGGGTTGATGTAGCCTCCCACGCAGCCGTTTTTAGGGGAGCTCGTTTTTCATCCCTTCCCACAAACGCCTGCTCAACTGAAAACAACATTCCTTTCCCATTGCTTTATTTGCGTGGTAAGTGACCAATCAACAGTTGTGAAATAAAGTGCTGACAAGCTAAACACGACTAAAACGTGACCCTCAAGTTACCGTTTTACTTCTTTTCATTCCTTCGCTAAGGTTATGCAGTGCATGAAGTACTCTAAAATTTGACTAAATCTTACTTTTGCCACTCTGAATCTAACATTTATCAGAGGTCAGAAAGCTTTCCCAGTGCTTCATGCAGATAGAGTAATTATCAGATTACCCGCCTGCGGTCAAGGTTAGCCTGCGCGCAGACGAAATTAAACTCTGGTTAACTCCGTCTGCGAAACAGCGCCGAAATCCTTGTTCTGGACTTCCAACTGTGTACCCAGATTTGAGTACGCGCCACGATTGGCCAGTTAAAAAAGGCCTTTGTTTTGTTTGTTGTGATCGCCAATCAGGTTGAAGGGGAATTGGAAACTCACTTCCGGTAATTCGTTGAGTCCGTTGGGGGTCCAGAACAAGGATCTCTGCGCTGCTTCGCAGACGGTACTAATCAGAGTTTAGTTATCGTCTGCACGCAGGCTAGTCAAGGTCACATTTTCAGAATTAGGAAAGTACAATGTGATTGGCTAAGCTTGGGAAAGGCATGTTGTCTTCGGTTGAGCAGGCGTTTGTGGGGAGGGATGAAAACCGACTTTACTTTCTGTGTCTAAAAAGCGGAAAAAATTCCTTGTATTCTAGATGTTTTCCAAAGTGGATCGACACTTGTTCTTATGGTATGCTTTGAGTTAGCCGCTGCATAGAGTTACTGATATTGTTGTTCGGTCCTGGTATTTTTTCAGAAGTTGATGAGGATTCCGAAATCAGCCAACGTCAGCTTCAAGAACATCCGGAATGGACCAGGCATGAGTGAACAGCTGATCGTTTCGTTTACCCTCTCCATTCGATTCAGGAATGATACTACATTTTAGTCACCATGTATTAGGTTTAAACAGAGGGCAGTAATTAAGTAAGTTAGTCAGGAGCGTAGCGTCCATATACGCACATACGCCCATGCGTACACCTGAAATCTGGAAAAAAAAATTCGTTTTGCTTCCCGAAAGCATTTTTATCTTTAAATCGGGATGACTGCTAAATTTTTCGCATTATATTGGTGTCTTAGCCCGTTTAAATGGTAAACGTCTCGCTCTTTGCTTGTAACCTCCTTGATGGCGTCACTTTTACCCTATTTTCCGTTAACGCTGTCAGCTAACTGCACCTTACCGATAACACTGGAGACGTAAAATAAACAGCTAACTACTGCGTTGCATTTTGCTACTTATACGTTAAATCGTACTTAGTTAATGAAAATGTCCAGAGGAAAACTCAAGAAATGACATTTCCAAGCCCCTAAATTAAAAAAATTTTCAGGGGGAGCACGCCCCTAGAACCCCCTAGTTTGTAGCACTTTCGGCGGTCAAGCTTCCCTTCCCATGCGTACACCTTCAAAATCTCACGCAAAGTTCCTTTTGGTAATATAAGAACAGGGTTCGTACCCTTTTTTGAACAAAAACTTCAAGGACTTTACAAGGACTTTCAAGGACACATTTCGCATTTTTCAAGGACTCCATTCACTGCAAAAAAGAGATTTGAGTCTATGTCTTTTTTAGTTCTACCACAACATGAGCAATTTTATCCTGAAGGTCTTTCATATTAGGTACTTGAGAATCTGGGTTGGATAAAGTTAGCACCGAAATTCAAGGACTTTCCAGCACCGACTACAATTTTCAAGGACTTTCAAGGCCTTGAACTTTTTATTTCAAATTTCAAGGACTTTCAAAGACTTTCAAGGTGCGTGCGAACCCTGTAAGAAGGTAACTTTATTTCCGTGTCAAACAAAAAAGACCAGCCGAAGGAAAGATCCTTTTACCTATAAGGGACTAGCAGGGAACAGTTAATTTCATGGGGACTATAACCTATTTTATTGATTACAATATACTCGTTATATTAATTTTATGTGTTGATATCCTCCACATCAACAAATTTTTTCCAGATCACAAAAGGCATAAAATGAGGTAGATTAAAAACAATACAAAGTGTCAGGGACTGAACTAGAAAACGTCGCCAGATTCAGCATAGCGATCCGTAGACTTAATAGAATTTGAACGCCTTGGAATTTCAGGAAAACAGAAGTGGGTCAAGTTAAATTGTTATGATAACTCCTAGACTGTATCAACGTTTTCTGCTCTTACATATTTCATGTGTATTGGAGTGAAATTAGAGAGTTAATAAGCAAAGGGGAATAGTTTAGGCGATGTAAGAAGTGTAATTTGAAATAAAAAAGGTGTATTTGACATACGTTCTAGAAAACTCTTACATGCTTCTTTAACTTAAACAATGCACAAGGAACATTGTGCTTTTTAGTTCAACTCCTCATAATTTGCTTGCTTGTGGAATGTACCGTTGCATGTCACGTACGATGCATGCTTTATCCAGCACATGAAGCATTGTTTGCACAAATCCTAGCACATACTATAAACATTTCACAAAAACTGGCAAGTACATAATGTCATGTCAATGTAGGCGAACTTTCCCAACCATATCCAAGTTCAGTAACAGAAGGAAAATTTCGCCGTGACTTGTTTACTTCTTCTATGAAACGTGAAATTAGGCATTTTCACGCCGTAGTCGCGCAGTGACCGCAAAGAAATGTACAAAAAAAGGGCACGTGCAAAGTTGTTGTTTCGCTAATCTAAACCTATACTTTTTTATACGTTCTCGTTGCCGTCGCCATCGTCAGATATTAATGATCCATAAATCCTATCGACAGGTGGCAGGAAACTACAGTTATTATGAGTAAAGGAAGATGACCATACGAGACTACTGGGACGAAGCTAAGAAGGCTCTTTTGCTCAACTGCAACTTCAAAATTACCCCATATCTTTGCTTTCCAGAGCAATTTGACCCTATGGTAAACTCTCTGCCAGCCAGTGAAATTAGTAGGCAGCAGGCTCTTGGCGACCTCCCTAGGACTTTGTTGAATACTTTATTACATGTACCACCACAAAGTGCTGTGAACTCATGCCAAGTTAGTAAGTGCACTATAAAAATCATTATTTCTGGCTTGTTAAATGTACATTTTTGGGTCCTTCAGGCCCTAGTTCAAATGGTGGATAGCGTATTCCACCGGATAAATCGCTATCCAGTGGCTAGAGAATTATCCAGTGCATAGCACTATCCATTTTTTGAAAAACTAGGGCCAGATAAATATTATAAACCCTTTCACTGTCTTGACCAAAAGAGCAGTTCAAATATTATTTCAAGACAGCCCATAGGTCACAAATAATGTTAATATAACACAGCAGTGCGAGAGCAGACTCTTCAAGTCCAGGAGAAAATGATTAAAAATCCACTGGATCTACACTAGCGATTGCTGCTTGTTTTCATTTCACCATCTGACAGCCCTGCTTAACAATGCTTCTGAACAATATTATTTGCCGTTTCCATCCAGGATATCTTTAGCTTCATTTATTTTTGCAGCAAGAAATGGAGACCCACCTGCGAAATGCAACAAAAAATAACTGGGGTGAGAAACATGGACTGCAAAGTCACTTGGCAACAGGCAGGTGATAAAGTGACAATTTTCTGAAAAATTGGAAAGTGCCTGTCAGAAAAATGTATCGAAAGTTATATGGATTTGAAGTTAACCTAGAACTCAAAAACAGGCACTGTACACTTCCTTCAATTGTCCTCCAATTCCTTAAACCCAGAGCTATGCAGGAAGCCGTGGAAATGAAATTTGATATTCAGTGTCATGATAAAGCTGATTGTTATTCATTCAAAATATTTCGTCATTTCCGACTGGCTAAAATCCCAGGGATAATTCATCATAACCAGCTATACTGTTGACCAAATTTGGAAGAAGTCTGTGTCATAAATTTCAAAAATGACGTCAATTCGACAGCATAATAGCCACAAAACTGGACAGTTAACCAAGAAGACCTGGGGACGAGGTTGAGTTGTTTTGGTAGTGAATACAAACGTTTCACTCATTTCGCGAGGAAGAAATAGGCGAACTATTGGCTACCACAAAACAAGAACAGCAAGAATACAACTTGCCAAACGACATCTGCTATTTAGAGAATAACTGCAGAGCTCAACATCTCTTTATCTCCTAAACTTGCCGATAAGCATGCACTATCGAAGATCAACACAACATCAATGGAGGTAAGCATATTTTAGCTTGTTTTTAAACTGGGAATTATTTTTAAAATGAATGATAAAACAACTATTGAATTCGGTTTTCTTATCATCTGAAGAATTATGGAGATCTTGGAGGGTGTTGTCTGCCTCAGCCAATTAACAAGCTCCTTGATCTCCATAATTCTTCAGATGATACTCAGCCTCATCCAAAAATTGTTAAATATTATTGATAAAAGTCTGCCAGACTCCTAACAGAATCTAAAATAAACCATATGTTGGACTGCCTATTGAGGAATCCTACAATTTTACAAGAAATAGCCTTCATGCATGATCATTTCAGACAAGCAAATATCACCACCAAGCCTGGCTTGGAATTTTACATTCGCTAAGTCCTTAACACAGATGAATTTGCAGGGCAGTGGAGTTGAAAAGAATTTCCATGAAGAAATGGTACTGATGCACGGAGTTTTGTTTTTGCTGTAATTAGTTTTTTATCTCAGATAATTGTTTTCCCTTTGTTTCAACTTCACTGGCACACACTTCCACACCCAAAAACAAAAGAAAAACAAAAATTACCTGAGATAAAAAATTAACTACAACATTTATGACGCTTGATGGTAAAATCTGTTCACATGATGTACATGTGCTTGAGGGCTATTGTTGTAGACATAATAATATATATTATGACCCAGCAACTGTATATCTGTGATGGATGGGCAATTTACGCTAGCTACATTGTACCAGATCAAAAAGATTCAGCCCTTAAAGAACTGTTCAACCCACCTCTGTCTGGATGATTTATGAGCATAACTCTTCTGTGAGCCTCTCTAATTTTAACTTTGTTAGCGGAAGGACTTGAAAAGAAAGCAGAAAAACTTTTGGTGTTAAAGGTTTTGTAAAGTACTCTTGCGAGGAAAAAATCAAGTTCAGATCCACTGACATTTTGTGAGGAAGCATGTACTCATTTAAGCGAATGAAGATACAAAGAAATGTACCTAGAAAAATGATAAATAATGTACAAAATGTAATTTACTGTATATTTATTACATTTGGGAGGATTATACAATCAAAAAAGTCCATTTCTTTTCAACATCAATCAAGGTTGAGTTTTCTCAGTATTTTTACATTTTATGATTGAAGGTCATTAATTCAGTCTGGTCAGAGCACTAGGGATTTCAATGTATCATCTCATTCACATGGTTGAGTTACTTTCTCTGACAATAGTGCTAGTCTTGAAGGAAAAGGCTAAGAAACCATAGTTGACAACCTTGAGTAACCACTGCATCGCTTTATGGAGGTGGGTGCACGGGATGTCCAGGGGCTTCCACTCTTGGCAAAGCCAGCCCTAGACCCATGACCCCAATATGGCTGGTCAATGCACTCATTCTAGCCCTGAGCCCCCCCCCCCCCCCCCCCCCCACCCCCCACACCAATGGAACAAGGCATCCGTCACACTGATTTAACAATGGAAAAATAAAGGGGGGAGCTAAGCAAAGATAGTGGCTGCCAGGAAACACTGTACTAAGCACTTGCAGATGATGCAAGCAAGGCTGACTAAGCTTGAGCCACCACACTGACCGCTAACTAACAACACGTGACTGCACTCCTTGTTGTTAACTGTATTAAACTTCACTTTACTTCATTACAAGAAGTGTGGAAACAACAGTACTACACTCAATCACAATCATGTTTCAATCAAGATAGTCATAGTTATAAAGGCTTTCCATTGGAAAACCCTTACCACTGACTTGGTTGAATACTAAATGGGGTTGGCCTACACTAAATTACCATAAAATAACAAGGTTTCCTTTAATCTCTATAAATTTTACCTTGCAAATCTCCTAGTCTTAATAATGTCATTGAAGAAAATGCATTTGGCCATAGAAACTCACGACTAGACTTGATGGCTATAAATCATAACATACCTGATTCCAAGAATTAAACCAGCTTCTCTTTTCGTCATCTTAGGTTCAAATCCGCCCCTGTAATAATGGCTGAATTCCTATATACAAGAACACAAGTAAAACATTAATTTGTGACAATCTTTTGAAAAACTTGTTACCAAGTTTCTGATTTGCTTAATTCAGATTTGTAGACTAACTCAACCTACTTTTAATGTGAACGACACAGAACAGTTAAACCTAAAAATACCCCATTGGACTAAAACCTGATTGTGGAAAGTCCTACAGCCCAGGAACATAACACCTGAATGCCTTCTCTAACTCATGGATGCCCAAAGGGCATTTCACAAGTTTCATGTATTGCTGTGGCTTGAGATTTGCAAATGAGTCACTCACTTCAGTTCAATATGAAAACACATTTTTGTTGTTGTCGCTGAAGAGTACTTTCGGCTGTTTCAGAAGTACATTTACTCGCTACCTCATAAGGGAACCCAGGGAACAAGGTTTTAATACTCGTGTTCGCTGTCCATTTGCTGAAGAAGTGTCAACACTCGTTGCCGATAATTTCAATTAGTCTTGTAGGTTGTGTATATACATTTTATGCTATGAGTATCTCGATCATACATGTAAGCACAGCTAAGACGGCCCAGCAAGCCAACTAGGAGCTGGTCATTAAACTGGTTGATAAGATACCCAGGAAAGATGAAGATGTTATGATGAATATTATATGAATTTCATATATTGGAACTATGGAATGAAGAAATGAATGCGAAGAAGATCGTCGCAGTTAAAGACGCAACTCATGCAGTTGAGAAAAGAAAGCCTGAAAAATTCATGAGCTGTGTCTTTGATTGCGATGATCTTTTTTGCATTATTTCTTCATTTCGCAGTTCCAATATAAGCTTAACAAATTCAAAATACTCATCATTTAGATGACAGTCACTCTAAATTCGAGATTTCTTATGCTAAGAAAAAAATTTAAAACAAATCATAGAATAAGATTTTGTTCTCGTACATTCAAACCGCCTGATTGAATTGCAAAAAATTCTTATCCTATGATTTTTTTCAAATTTTCTGCTAAAATAAGAAATCTTTTTCTTAAGTAGAGAGATTCGGAGCAATCTCGAATTTAGAGTGAGTATAAACTTAAGACTGGATTTATTTCTTAGTGCAAGGAACTTACCGGTATTTTGGGAATAATCTTTGGTATCTGGTTCAAGTTAACCTTTCTGAATGCTATCAAGGCATAGCGACCTACATAAGAAAATAAGGAATCCGCAAGGTTTGTGTCAGGACGTAGCACTCTATGCAATGTCAGCATATTACATAAACACGTGAGAAAATATATCACTTCAATAAAGTTATGTACAGACAAATATTTATCAGGAAAAAGAACCTGCAACTGCCGCTCCGGCTACACCAAGTCCTGCTAGTATAAGAGTTGTCTAAGAAAAAGCGAAAGAATAAAGATAAAATATTAAAAGATGCTCGGAAGACGGTTCATAAACTGACATCCACATGAAGCACAACTAACGTTACCCACCATTGCAGCTGATTGCAGTGACTTCAATGACGCAAGAGAATTCCCAGGGTGCATCACGCTAAGAAACAATCCCAGGGATCCAAGGGAGCAGCAACGAAAGGCATCCGGGATATCATAGTTTACACGAGTCATTCCGGTTCCAAAATGGATAACTTTGAGGAAGATCCCGCTGCCGACTTTTTGGCCAGAGAGCAGGATGATCTCGCTGAGTTAGGAGAGGATTTTGGCGGTGGAGGAGCCGAGACAAACGTAAGTTTCGTAACGCCTTGCTCTGAGTAAATTCTAGGGACAGAACAGGCAGACTTTTGTCTGATATTGGCAACGAAGTACTCGGACATGTTGTAGCGTCTTTTAAAGAACATACGTACCTTCAGCGTTTAATGTAAAATACTTTGGTGCAAAGCTAGCTGTTTGTACTGATTTGTATTCGGCTGTCGTGTTCTACTTAAATTGTAATTTCTTATACTTATTAGACTTAGAAATTACAGGCTGATGGAGAACTTTTTTAAATTTCTGTAGTTTCATCATTTGATCTTAATACCGTATTTGTCACCACCTAGCACCTAAAGGAGGGTAATCTAAATCAGTTTTAAAATTGAAACCATAGCTATTTGTAACGTTAAATCGTGTAGATGTTCGTCGAGAGTAAAAATAAGCTTCACGCTACAACGAATGTATCAAAATGCTGCAAATTATCATCAAAGACTTCTCTTAGTTCCGTGATTATGAACATCACAATTGTAAAATAAGAGCTACCAGGTTATTTTACCTGAAAAGTTACCTTCTTTTTCTTGTTATAACGCATTTTTTTGCAGTTTTTATTTTTGTTAAACTAGGGTTTTAAATGATGAAATATTAAAGCAAGTCCTTATCACTTATTGACCGTGCACAATCGCTTGAATTTAATTTTTTTTAAAATTTTCTTGATATTTGTATCTGTTAAAGTAAAAAAGAGTTCTGTCAAGCGTCTTTTAAATGTTTACAGACATGTTACCTGTTTTACTAGCATTCAATAGAAACTTTTGGTAGTTGACAATTGTGTAATTTGAATGCTAAATTAAAGAGAATGTAAGAGTTACCTGCAAAAAGTGGATGTTTAACAAAGTTTAAATATATATATATATATTTTTTTGCACGGCAGGGATTAGATGGGTTTGGAGACAGTGGGTTAGACACATTGGATAATGAACCAGTTGTCAATGGGTTCGCTGAAGAGGTAGGTTTGTAAACTGGATTTATAGTACTCCAAACCTGTATTACTTGCGATATTAGAGAGATTAAGATTCACTTTTACTGCAAATGGCAAACATCAGACTCAAGTTGAGAATTTCTTAGAATAGAAAATAAGCAGATAAAAACAGTCCCGAACGATCCCTATGGTTAAAACTGGTATAAAACTACTTATTTTTGTGTAGAAGCAATAAAGAGTATATGGAAAATAAGGGAAAAACTTGGTCACGTGGTACAAATTCACGTCTGCCTTTTGGCGTAAACGTTAATCTTAATCTCTCTAGTGGTGTGCTAATCATTGCGTAGAAACCACAGGCGTGCGAGGTGAGAATTGATTATGGAAATTGTTCACCCTGTTATCGTGGAAAATCAGAAAAGTTATTTTAGTCAAAAAAATATCAAAACTTGTATTTTGGACTCAAAATATACGCAGCAGAATGGTCATAAAATGCTGATTCTCTGGATTGATCTGCAAGGGTTTTGTTACTCAAGGTTGCATAGCACCAAGAGTCATAATCTGCGAACGTTTTTTCTTCTTTTTATAAATACTTGAGATATCAATGATTTAACCTTCAACTACTGGAGGCAGCTTCAACTACTCGTCTGACGTTACGTATGTGTCATGGATGTTTTTATAAGAGTAGCTTTGTACTTGACTGTCACACACTCTACTTGCAGCACTTCATCGGCCAATGGAAATTACTATGTCTAGTCTACAAATTGAACTAGTCTATTTATTTTTGAAGTTCTCTACTTTGGGAAATGTGTATTTATTTTTCATACTGAAGTCTTTATTGATGTTTCCCTGATATCGTAGTGGTATTGCCTTTGATCGTGGAAGATTACTGTACTTGAAATTACCGCATTATTGCCTAGACATCATTGGAAATTTCACTTTAGATTTATAAAATGTAACGATCGAACCATAATCTTCAGTCCAGTTTAAGTTTAGTATGACTATTCTATGTACCATAAGGCAGTCAGTAGTTACTGTGTAACCTATGCCTGGCTGCACACTGGCTCCTTAAGAATTTATCTCCTCCTCATTTCTTATCTAATCTCCAAGCAACCTCGAGGTAACACTTTAAGAGTGTCTCCTTTCCTATACATTGTTGTGCATTAACAAAAGTGGTCCACAGTCAAAAGGCTTTAAAGTTTATATTGCTTTGACGTGCCCCCAAGCAGGAATTCTTATTGAAACCAAGAGGGAGTTCAACAAGACAAAGTGTGACCCTTATAATGTGGAGGCCATCAGAACGCCAGTTCAAATTATTATTGATCAGTTGGGTCAATCCGATTATTTTGATTGTTGATTGGGTGATTCCAGAAAATATCCATACCATACCACAGACTTATTTTGTATTTATTGAGATGAACTTACAATGTAGGCAAATACATGTAGCTGATATTTGTCTCTGGTGAGATGAACATACATGTAGCTACTGACATTCATTTTCCATTTACAACAGAGTTCTCATCAGCCAGTTGCACAGCTTCAGAGAGAATCCGAACCAGAATCTGTTAGGTAAGTTTTTGCCATGTTCTTATCAGTTCACAGGGTTTATCATGTTGGGGCACTTACAAAAAGAAGGACAAAATTACTCTGTAACACATGAACGTTTTGCTATATACTGTACTGTTTGAATGGTCAAAATTTAGGATAAAGTTGGAAAGTTTTAAGTTGCAGAGATGTTTCTAAAGCGGAGAATGGGAAAATGAAAAATGGGAATTCAGCGTAACTTGAACCCTAGCCCTATCAGTAACTTGAATTGTAATTCTCTGTTTTGTTCTCAATTTTCATTTATGATTTTCCCATTCGCTGTGATTTGTTCCCCCAATCCCTGTTCCCCATTTCCTGTTTTAGTAACACCCAAGTTGCAGTCATCTGGTCTGTAGTTAAAGGCTTTTACCTTGCCTTATGCTAAAGGATAGTTTGGTCATGCCATAATCAAAAACATACATGTATGTCTCTCTCACGTGGAACCTAGAATCATCTTGTAGTATAGTAAAACACACACTGTCTTTTACTTCAGTATACTTCAAAGGTGCTATGTTTTGCTAGAAGACTTTCATTTGTCAAGTATTGCAAAAGGAGCTTGAGAAGAATGTAATATTACTTTTGTCATGCATGTAACAGGAGAATGGGACAAAAGAAGAAATATTAGTCCCAGCTTAGTGCATACAGACTCATGACATCTCAGACATGGGTCAGGAGCTTTAAAAGGAGTTGCTGTAAATACATCTACAAATCAGTCGACTGGAGAACATGTCTAGGCAACACTGTAGGGTTGACTGACAGCCTAATTAATACAATGTTATTGTTGTTGTATACTGACATTTTTAAGTTTCAGGTCACTAAGTCTAACTGTGAGGTAGAAGTTTTATTATAATGTTGATACTAATTAAGCACCATAAACAGCAGGTTGTCCTTTATAGCAAATCCTGCTTGGCATAAATCTGCTTGGTGCAAGAGCAATTCTCAAGTGATAACTGCCGCACCCTCTCTACCCTTGGGAGGTGTGGTTTTAATGCTTGTGGACATGTTGTTGTGTTTAAAATTAATAGAGGCCTTTAGATTCTAAGATGAGTATGACAACAAGTTCGAGATTTTCTCAATACTAAGTAGTACTCGCCTGTGAACCAGCGTCATTTTGGGGGGAAAACGAGGTAGCCGTCATCACTCTACTAGAAGTTTTAGCGAGAATGTCGTGGTGGCGAAAACAAGATAACAAATGTTAGAAGTTTGATCATTTTGCGATCGGGAGAGGGTGTAACCTCCTTCACTAAAGGTAACAGTGATAACTTTTGTAATGAAAAATGGTAAAGTGAAGCTTTCTGGAGAGTCCATATTTTGAGAATAGATGAAAAAACTTTAAGTCAAATTTTGTACAAGTTTGTAGTCGTCCTCGTCCTTGAATCTAAAGGTCTCTAATTTTTATCCACAAAAAGGAAAGGAATTACAATTTTTTTGAAATAATATATCTCATTTCAGGAAATGGAGGGAAGAAAAGGCTGCCCTCCTCAGTAAAATGGATAGTGAAGAAAAAGAGCAAATAGAGGAATGGCGTGAAAAAGCTAAAAAGGAACTTCATGACTGGTATGAAAGACGAGATGAACAGTTAGGAAAAACACAAACAAGTAATAGGTATGTTTTTTTTGCCACGGTTTTCTTCTTGGTACAGTGGGTATTTCTTTTATATTTTTTGTAATAACAAGCTATGGCTGTATAATACATGTATGTGTCAAATTTTGGGATTTTACGTAGAGCTTCTCAAAACCAAATCATTTTGGCTTGAACAGTACTGTGATGTAACTCAAAAGACATGTAGTGAGTAATATGGAATCTCTTTTGATAAGTAAAGATGGTAAATTTTAAGCTCAGTGAGGAAATGAGAAATAATGTGATCAGCATGTCATGAGCGCAGGACAAAGAAAAAATCTGAGTTACCGACAGGAATTAAACCTACAACCTGTATGACCTTCTGTCAACCGGTCAGATGCTCTAACCACTGAGGTACAAAGCACTTGTGGCAAGCTGGGCCATGTACAAGGTTCACACATGATATGCATCCTGCGTACTGCTAGGATCAGCAGTGTCTAAATCGTCATGTGTGAGTTACGTACATGCACTTGGGAAGTTTCTTGTATGCTTCTTTCATACATGACTTAACAACCTCCCAGCTCTAGATTCACCCTTCAGTTTGTATTGTACATGTATTAGTATATGCTTGTGATAAAAGGGAGAATTTGACTTCGGATCAAGACTGACTTAAGGCGAGTTCAATTGACAGTATTCCAGAATAAGAATAAATGAAGTAAACTCCAGAGATGATTTGTTTTGGCAGTCATTGCATTGCAATGTTTGTAAATGTGCTTAAAATAAAATATTGCAATGTGTGTAGCGTTTCATTGGTCCAAAAGTCATGGTAAGTTATTGTCGATGATGTGGGAAGTGGTTGCCCAGTCTCCAAACTAGGAGCTCGTGTATAAAGTGCCCGACCAAAGCCAAGAGAATACATTTCACCCAGAATACAAGTATTAACCCTTTAAGCCCCAATATCCACAAACAAATTCTCCAAACTGATCCCTATACATTTCCTTACAGAATTAGTTGGGAGAATTGATAAAAGATCAAAGATTTTTCTCTTTGTGATCATTTGATTAATTCTCATAGATGTTGCACTTGACAATCTATGGATATTGTTAGGAGAAAATTGATGTTGGTCACTATTGGAACTTAACAAAACACAGGGTTAACAAAACATTTGCGTGTTTCTGTTCCAGAATAGGCTCAATCGAACACACCCTTAGGGTCTACTTCTACCTGCCCCGTAATTCATTTGTGAAAAAAAGCTTAGTTTTTTTTGTAATCTCCTTGCAGGGCAGACGAGGAGGCTTTTGTCTCAGACCGTGATGATACTTCCTCGACTGGGCATGACTGGGAACGTGTGTGCCGCAACTGTGATTTCAATCCCAAGGGAACAAAAAATACTAAGGATGTATCACGCATGCGTTCAATCTTCTTGCAGCTAAAGCAAACACCTCTTGCGAAGGATTAAACTTTGCTTCTCTTAGGTCAATTGTAAATGGATTATTTTTTAATCATCTCGTGAGTTCAAGCACTGGCTAAGTCAGGAAGAAACTGTAATCTTAGTTTCAGCTACTGCTTATCTATCAGTATTATTATCATGTTGGTTATTTACCATTAACCAAAAGAAAATGGAAATTGTTTTTGGAATATAAATGGAACATGCTTTCTAAGCTCTCCCCTTTGGATAATTTTCGAAAGTATAGCTGATGTCAGAATTTCCTTCATCTCCTATGAATACTTAGGGCTAGGAAACTGGAAATTCTGAATCAATCTAGGCTGAATACTGATTTAACGTGAAATCAATTTTACCTTCAACATAGCCACTTCGGGAAAGAAGTATTTGTGGTCAGAACATTCCAAATGGGTCTTTTTGTTTCATTAACAATTTTGGGTGGTACATGGATGACTTGAGATCAAGCTCCATTTTGTTTTTCTTGGTAAATAAAATTATAGAATTAGCGCTAACACGTTCTAAAATTTGTCGTGATCTTGGGTAAGTAAATGGAAAGTGTTCTTCTTAAACGAAAATAACCAATTGAGATTTCCAAATATGTTTTGTCAATGGTAAACAACTGTGTTGTATTTTTTGTTTGTACTTTGTTTCATGATCAAGAGCAAGAAGGTAGAGGAACTTTTTGGTTTAAAATTAACGTGAGAAAATTAACTGTTTACTTGAGACTTAGGTGTGGAGAAAAACCGTATTTTGTGGGTTTGTCGATTAACTCCTGCATTTACTTATGATCTTCTCTTCTTTTAACCATTCTCTGAGATTTCATTACTGCATTTCAATACCTTTTTATATCATGCATTTTGTATGGCACTGGCTTGGCTTGATTGTTCTCACCCGAAGAGAGGCAAACAATGGAGCTTTTTACCAATGTCACTCGAGCAATTTTTAAATGTGAAAATATTAATTTCTTCATAGATAAATCGTCATAAATGACTTAAGGAAACCTGCAAAGTTTGGTTAAAATCGGTGCTAAACTCTTAGAAACATGAGGTCCCAAATTTGCGAAGTCAAAGTTGCACGAGTCAGCAATCTTGCTTCTCGCATACATTTCTTTATAAGCATTTGCAACTTTAGGCTCTCACATTTTCGAGAGTGCGCATTTTTTGTAGCGTCGCAGTTTCACCAGATTCAATGTGATAAACTGATCTATGAAGAAATATCTTTGTTTCACTAAAAAGCATTAACAGTAACTGTACCCTGAGAAAGTGGCCGACATTTCGAGACGCCACTGCTGGTTTGCCCGCGGAATGACTTTTGAGGATCGAGCGCAGAAATTCCATACTGATGACGTGTCACTACCCAGATTTGGGTAGTGTTTCTGATTGGTTAAGGCAAATTCTTCTTGCGGCACATCCAATCAGAAGCACTACCGAGATCTGGGTAGTGACTCGTCATCAGTATGGAATTTTTGCGCTCGTTCCTCAGACGTCATTTCGCAGGAAACTAGTGGTGACGTCACGAAATGTTGGTTGTTTTCTCAGGTTATAAAAATTGCAATCTTGTAGACAGTAAAGCATCAGTAAAAAGGTCCATTTGAAGGGACGGATACGTAGAAAGAGATAATGATATATTTAATGAAATTGTCACTCCGCTAACGTTTTTTGCTAATACGTCCTCTGATTCACCAAGAACATTGTGATCCATGTAATCCCAAAATCAACCAAACAATTCCTTGTCTAGCAAAGTTACTGAATTTTTCAGTAGAACAAACAATTTCGAAATAAGAGCATTAGAAGCAAACATGGCTTGAATTGTACTAGAAAACCCAGCGTAACTGGTATTAAAAGGTAGTAGAAAATAACGATAGTTTGCCTTTGTTTGAGTATATGTGTTGTTAGGGCTGGAAATCACCCAGTTATCTGGCTTTTCCGGCTCCCGCCTAGCCTGCGAAACAAGCTTTTTTGCGCGAGTTACTCAAGAAGGTCGGGACACAAGTTTATCAGTCCCTGTTATAACTGTCACGTGTTCACTTTAAATAAAGAGTCTTTACTTTACTTCACACTTCACGAGAGGCAAAAAAAGGACTTGAGGGAACGTTCGCGCATTAACTTGATCGGAAAGCAGACTAGCTTCCGCCTCGCGTTCTCACCGTTGTCCCTCGCGCGGGTACGCTGCCTAAAGAGGCCACTCGTAGTCTTAAGGCAATGTCCACACCATAACGGATAGCTCTTACGCTGGCAACCTCGCGAGATCAAATACCCTGTTCAGAATAAAGGGACCTAAAACCCATATCCTGTCTAGCTCAGGGAGAATGTTACCATGGTAATTTCTCCTGCTTCACAAAGAGTAATGAGAGGATGTGGTGTATGCGTAATTCTCTTCCAACTCGGTAGTGATATCAACTTCTAGTATCTGCATGTTCGGATTAGAACTTAGGCAAAAAAGAACTGTTGTAGACATTTTCCTTTTGTAATTATCCAAAACGTTTTTACTCAAACACTAACAAATTCTCTTTTGACGTTAGCCCTAATTTCACGAGACCCGCCTAAGTCCAAATCGAAGCGGGTAATAACTACTCTGTCTCCTGAGAGAAAAGGCCGCCCTTTGGGTTCGGCGAGGTGCGAGAATAACGGACAAAATAATTACTACTTCAGTTTACTTCTTTTTCCACTTTCATCCGGGAGCTTTCTTGCTTTTTCACTCTACCCATCACTAAAGCGGATCAGTTAAGGTTTCTGGCAAACTGCCCACCTACCCCTCCCCTAAGCCATCATTTTGCCCTAAGCGACAACGAAGGGTTAATGTTAGTTTAGGGGAGGGGTAGGTGGGCAGTTTCCCAGAAACCTAAATATACTGGGACCGGGGGGGGCTTAAAAGTGGGAGGGGGGCTTATAATTAAGTAGCCTGAGTATCAGGCGTTTCTGGGGAAAAGGGGAAAGATAGAAGCGAAAACGGGAGAGAGCTGAAGGAGAGAAACGCCGCCTTCCTTTCTCTTCTCCCCTTCCCCTTCCCCCATCTAAAATCTCCTCTCCCCTAGCCCCTTAGGAAGGCCTAATACTCAGGCTGATAATTAAGCGACAGTGTATGGTATTTGGGAAAAAAGTAATTCTTGTTTCAGACCACTTTCCAAGCCTCCTCGACGCAAGCCACCATTCACGTGCCTTCAGTTATTTCTTGGGCCGATTGATTTTCATGGACCTTATGTACTAATTTTTCGTGAAGCATTACGCATTCCTCGTAAATAAGCCTTATAAGAAACACTTAGAAAATCAAAAGCTGTCCCAAAACAAGTCTTCACAATCGCACATAGATAACTGGTCCATTGCCGGCTGACTTCAAAGATAAGTGGATACCTGCTGGTCTTCCTGATCCCATACGGAAAAGCCTGCAATAAATCATCCTATAAGATATAATCCTGTGTTAGTTAGGTTACTGCAAAACGGGCAACAAAAAACGTTAATTAAGTACAGTTAATGTCCGTCAGGTTGTTGAGGACGAAAAATGTCTGCCACTGCCCAGGTGACATGGCTGTTCGCATGTGTAACGCACAAGCCATAACTAACCAAGTCCACGGCGTTCGTAGTATGCTTCCTTGTTTTTGGGAGTGTCCTGGTCGATCTAGCATTTGGCAAACGCCTGGTTCATTAAATTACGAACGGAGCACAGAAACGCTTGAATCTGTGTTTTATTCGTGCCCCCTGTCTTTTTAAGAAAAGGGTTTATTTCTTTAATTTCCTTGTCAGCTGTAGTCAAGAGCCATTTTTAACCTTTCGCTTTATGACTCTAAATATAATCTCTCTATTATCAATTTTTGCGTTATACATTCGGTATCGAAATTAATGTTAGCGACAGTGTTTTTATACGGATGGATAATTTTGTTGATTTTATATATGTTTATCAGTATTGTGATATGTTATAAAAATATGCTGTTTTTTCGCAAAACAAAATGACCACGATCGAAACCATGACGTGAGGAAAGTAAAATTTTGGAAACTTGTGACCCTGAATTGCTATTTTACACATATGCATCAAAATTCAAGTAACTGATCATTATTTTAACACTTTTTCAATTCAAAAGCCAAATAATAATAATAACGCTTAATCCCGTATCGCAATTTTCTTTTACACTTAGGGATAAAATATCTGTAACCGCTTTTGTTCCAGAAATTCAATCACTATTCGTAAACGAGGAAAGTGAAATGCTTATCTTGTTACAAGTACAGGAGCGTTGAAGAACAAAATTTTTTTTAGCAAACAAGAACCTCTAATTTTTTCCAAGAGGATCCTTTAGAATGGCAAAGTGCCGCAAAGCAAACAAATTGTTATCTGCGGTTTTGTTAGCTTTATGCACAATATGCGCGTTTCTTTCCGTATAGAGAAATGCTAAGGAAGTTTATTTCGGACCGCTTTGTACAGTCGGTGCTCGGCTTCCTCGAAATCATCTTCTTTGCTTAACGAAAGTTTAAAAACTTCTTTCATTGTTTAACCACCTTGTTTTATAAACTTTGGATGTTAAGTAACTCCAGTCAACGGATTTTATGAGTAAATAAAGATGTACTGCAGGCCCTCATCGCTAAGGCAACTCAACAAATGAGATACGTATTTACCGTACTATTGATGCAAGAAGTTCAATGAGTAACAAAATGACTATGCTGACCTCTCTCATATCATGAAAAGAGTTTTCCTTGATATATCACTGAACTTCAATTGTTGTCTGCCACAAGGATTTACCAAATCTACCGCGAATTTCCGGCATTCAAAAGCAGCTATATAATGACGGTGCGAAAGCTATACTAGACGTAAATATCCCTGTTATTAAAGGATTATGATTTCATAATTAACACAAAATTGAATTGCCAAAATATATTATTCATCTCACCCATCCGCCTTTGCCTTTGATCCAATCTACCAAATATAAGGCAGCAAATTCATACATCCAGCTTCCAATGTCAAGCACATATCGATTGCGTCCTTCACTGCAACATTCGGAGACGAGAGCCCCGGCAAACGTGTACAGGGCAATAATTCTTGCCCAGTTTAACCCATCGCTCAATATTTCCGATGAAACGTCATTGAAGACTTCATGGACGGCGTTCTCGCTTGTGAAACGCACGTTTACATGACTAGAAATGTCTTTGTAAAGCCGAGGGTAGCTTAATTCAAGTAGCTCTCCGACTTCTTGAATGCGCTTCGAGACCAGGCTGGTGGTCTCACTGGGTTTCTCTGTAGAATTAACGAACGCGAAAGATAAACCCCGGTTCTTGATGCCATCTCGCTCAAGCTTAGCTTCGATGTAATCGTTACACATTTGCCTAGCTTGTTCAAGAATATCTGCGCAGACTTTGTTTCCTTGTAATTGGACGATTCGTCGTGTTAAGTGAATTCTTGGACCCGACATATCTTGCCAACTTAACCTTTTGACAATTTTTGGGCGCTGTAAAGTGGCCATTGCAATCGCTGTCCGGTTTCAACGGACCTCAAATAGCGTGAAGTATTAAGCCAACAATAACTTGAGTTCACAGGATCAGAGGGGAAAGGAATTAAATGCAAATTCTTTTACGTCTATTTACGTTCATGTTAATATACGTGCTTACGACATGCTTCAGCGTTCCTATAATGATTATTTAAGGCACTTAAATAAAGACAACAGTAATTCATTATCGGATTGGTTGGTTGTTTTAAAAACACACCTTCCTGCCCCGGCCCACCCGAGACCTGATGAGGGCACATTTCGGTGGGCTCAAGGGGATCCCCGCCTAGCGAGAGTAAAAAGGAGAGGGGACGGGGGAAATTAACCAAATAACCCTCTCTTTTTTAAGCCTGCCTGGCAGGCGTCAACTGGAAAAACCCTAATGCTCTCCCTTTCGCGTTTTTCGTTCCTTCCCCTGTAAACGTTCGTGGGGGACAGCGCGCGACGTGCGTGACGAAGCACTAAGAGCGTCGCGTCGTCTGCGTTGGAGGTTTCTGCCGCCCCGATGAAAAGAAAGTAGGTAGGGAAAAACGCGCAATAAAGATTTTGTGTCAATAGTTTATTTGATAGCATCACTTGGCAGGACCAGCGTTCGGCCTTTACTTCTGCAGGAATTAGCTGGACTTGTCACTAGACCCCGCGGCGGGGTACTCCCTATAATGGCCTATACGGGGAGGCTCAGCCCGAGAGCGTATATTTTTCAGGCTTTAGGTGTATGAAAGGGTTGGGAAATCTGTCATTTCAATCTGCAAAAAAGCCGAAAGGGCTAACAGATGCATGTTATGGTTGTGAAATCGCAGAAGAAACGTTCTGGTATTGTGGTTTATTCATATTTTAAAGTCAGTCCATTTACAGCAGTTTAAAGAATACGTTATTTTTTTATACTAGGTATTTGAAAGGGGTACCATTTGTAAATGGAAGGTATACGAAATTAAAGGGGTAGCTTAGGGCGCTTTCCATTTGTTAGAAATGGTCAGCCGGACCATTAGCGGACCAGTTATTTTGACAATGAAAACGGCTTTTTCCAAGGGTTTTTGCTGAAGAACCATCTCCTTCCTGTACGCTATTTAGGATTTGACTGATCTAGCTGGATAGTTTTGATTAATTGTGAAATTCTCATTACGAAGGGAAGGGTCTTGCCGGTCAGGTCTGACAAATGGAAAGCGCCCCTAGTTTTCTTCCAAAATGGTGTATAGAAAGGTAAGGGATTGACCCTCGTGGCGAAGCCTCCCCGTTCAAAACTTTGTTGCGTACCTCCCGCCGGAGATTAAGATTGGTGTAGAGCTAGAAAACTTAACACAAGCACTAACATCGAATCAGCCGCGAGAGGTACTAGATTCAATTAAGAGCGAAATCTTCGCGCAGAGGCGCGCCATATTATATCAACGAAGGTCGTGAGAACCAGGCTTTAAAGGGAGGGTAAGATAATAAACCATATCCGATTTCCAACAACTTTCACTTTCAAAACGAAGACAACTATTAGTAAGAAACCTTTGTTATGAAAATGAGTTTTAATTGCATGAGAGAAAAAACAGGAGACTTGGGCAACTCGGATGTTGCCTATAACTTCCCTCAACCCTGAATTTTTTCCAAAGAACAGCATTAGAAACGACTTGTGCTACCTTAGTATTCAAGACTGTGTATGATAACATGTGTTTTTAACTGAGCGAAAAGGAGAAACTGAGTGAAAAACTGCGAAAAAAACTCTGCTCACTCTTTGGTTCTCGATTTGGCTCAAACTGGAATACTTTCCCGACAGGAAACGTTTTACGCCTATAACGTAAAGCGAGCTCATTCATTTAGAATGAATATGGTGAAAACTCAACGGGAGAGAGAGGGATCGAAGAAGGACGTTCACGACAGGTTTTGCCGGTTTACAAGTTTATTAACATGGTGCTTTGGAATTATTGTATTTACTATAGCAAGGACTTGAAATTACCCTACTAGCAGATCGTTTCTTTCTTGCAAGGTGTTAAACATGTACGAAGTTGTTTGTGCCACCGGTATTTCGCGTAGTAGGCGCCAGCAACTAATGTTAAAACCCTTGCCATAAACGAACGCTCTGCTGGCAGGGTAACTTAAAAGGAATGTTGTTACAAAACTATGTTTTCCTGCAAGATATACTTACAGGTTTTTAGGACAATTGCTGCAAAAATATTGTCTTTACATCTAGCAACGATATTATCTTTGATAATGTGATAGAAAATTATTACACTACATTAAAACAGATTCTAGTAAAATATGTTACGCTCAAAGTACCCTACTCTCGAAGCATTCAGATAAGAGGGATTGCTCGGAAAAACGGAGAAGACGAAATGGTGCTAAAAGGCTCCACTCTCCATTTCGTGCCGCTCAACATTGACCCAGTTTCCACTTGATCGTACACCACGGAGCTGTAAGCGGAATCAAAACGCTGTTTTCACTAGATCGCAAAGTTCTACGCTTCTGATTACGACTCCGACACTAGTGAAAACCAGTCTTTACTGAAATTTGAACACCGAGAAAAACGTGATTGAAAAGAACATTTGTTCGTCTACAGTCAAACGGTGACTTAACTTCTTGTTCTACAAGATTTGCATTAAATAATTTTGTTTTTGGCTACAAAGAGCCGCTGTTGTCTCACTCGGATAATCAAGAGAAGGAATACTGCGTGTTTATCACGGCCTGACTTTCGCGCAGAGAAACGGTGCCTCCTTCGATCCAATCACACCCAAAAGAAAATAAAAGGTATCTGAAACGACTGACTTTTAAGCTACGGTTAAACAGGCAACAAAAACGAGCAACTTGTTTTGCATCATTGCTACAAAACGAGCTGAAAGCAGTGTTCAGCGTTTTACCACCAACGTTCAAACCTGTCTTGCAACAAGTCGCTTGAATACTGACTTCTGATTGGATAAAATTATGCGGGAATCACGAGAGTTACGTCACTTGCTGCAGAACAAGTTTGCCTTTTTTTCCTTTTCCACAACTTGCAACAACCTGATTCAGTTGCAGTGGGTGGCAAAACGTACAACATAGCTTTTCAACTAGTTTTGCAGCAATGTTGCAAAACAAGTTGCACGTTTGCTGGTGTCCCGTTTTAGAGTACCTTTACACTGGTTCAAGTGAGCTTGAACACTGATGCGTTTTTAGCTACGCTAAATTGCAAGTATAACGAGCTCTAACGTAAATTTAAACCGCTTTTACAGCTAAACAGCTTTCACAAGTGGGGCATTACATTAACTTACTTTCATTTGGAGAATTCAACACTTTGAAAGTCTCAAATTTGCTCTTTAAGCAAGAAACGTTTCCTTCAAATAGTAAACGATCCATGCTGTTTTTGGTTAAATATACTAGAAAAGATTCAAAACTTGTATTTCAAAAGGAAGTACCCTCAATGTCACGGTACAATATTATGCTCCTATAATAAATACACCAGGGACTCGTTTCTCGAAAGTCCTGATAATTAATGGGCCCGGTAAGCTGTCTCCGTTTACATTAAAGATTGAGCTTTTAATAGTTTTGCATCTAACATGATAAAACTATCAGTTAATGAAACAAAATGGAGTAGTTTGCTAGCCAGGACCCGCGCTCTTATTCTTTATATTTCGATCTGAATATTTGATTTCGGGTCCGAAAAGTTACCGGGACTTTTGAGAAACGGGCCCCAGGACCTTAAAGGTCGTATAATTAACAAATATAGTCCACAAATCCAAGTTGCTATGAAATTTACACATTTTTGCCATCCATTTACGAAGCAAAGAATTGTTATTACAAAAATTGGAAAAAATTCTAGGAAAGTTAGGGAAAATTACGTAAATTGGGAAATTTGCCAAACATTACGAAAATCGCTAGTTGAAAATAGAGAGATGTAGAGTCACGTTTACCGCAAACGTCAGATTCAAGTTGACAAATTCTCAAAATACAAAATGAGCGGATGCAAACAGCTCAAAACAATTCTTTTGGATAAAACTGGCTTGAATCTGCTGATTTCCGTGAAGTTACAACGAACTGTGAACGAAAAGAAAAGAGAAAACTTGGCCACGAGGTACAAATTCACGTTTGCCGCTTGCCGTAAACGTCACTCCAAATCTCTCCTATATCACGTGTCAAAACTTTGAAATAATGGGCCAGAATAGACCTTTTTAGCATTTATGTCTTATTTTCTAACTTTCACCACTTGACGTTCTCAAGGGACTGTGCCATTTGGGCATAAATTATGCATACATATATGTACGTGGATAGGACGGCAAACAGTTCTCTGAGGGTCATATCATGTGGTGTGAAAAGCGAAAACAAAGCACACAAGCTAAAAACGTCTTTTGTACCTTTTTGGGAGTTTTTGCAAAGTCACGGCGGAAAATTTCAAAATTTGTAAAATTCCTTAGGGCGTGTAATTATGGACTGACGCAATAACCTATATCATGTTATAATAAATTTTTAACACTTGCCTAATATTGCTGAGAACAGGAAACCCTAACTAACCAATATAAATCAAGCGACGTAAGCTGTAAAAATTAAGGCATTAAAGTTAAACAAAAAAGGAAAAGAAAAGGAAGAAAAACACCACCACTAGATTGAACGCAATGTGAAACAGTACGTATCGAGAATAATAACTCACGGGCAAAGTGTATATATCTGTATTGACGTTGTATGTTCGCATGTTTGGGTGAATGGGTATCCTAGCCTATACAAACTAATAATACCACGAAATACCATTTGAAGCAATACAATTCTCAGTAAAAAAGGACATTTCTCATGGTCAACTGAGAATTATCCATCTTACACAAAAAGGAATGGTTAGAAAACACTTCATTCATGGTGGTGGCCTGATATTTGCCTTAGCAAAGGCTGCAAAAGCAGCTGCAGTTGTAAGCAGTTTGGGTTAATGTTCTTTTCAGCCACGTAGTGACTATAAAATGGTTTGACTAGCTTCAAAAGGCATTTTATTGGCAAAATTTCTTTGGAGTGACTAGGTTAAAACAACACATTTTTGAAATCAAAATGGTTTGATATTGTGACCTCATCGCATACACTGCCCCTCCTTACGTGTGTTCAATCCTGAGTTAAAACCCCGGTTAAGTGGTGTTTTTTTTCTTTCCTTCCCCTCTATTTATTGGGCCATTTCCTTGAGCTTTACAAGGTTCTGTGAGGCACGCATTTCTGGTAATATTTGGGAAAGGTGGTTGCACATCAGGTTCAACGTTATTAGTCTTATTACAACCTCACTGGTTACCACATACGGTGCATTCGACTGACCATATTCCGGAATAAGGATACATGGAATGAACTCTACAAAAAAAACTTGTTTTGGCTAGTGGAAATTATTAATAATTTAGAGGATGGTAGCAATTCTAATGATCCAATATTTGTGATCAAAGAGATTTTTCGCAGATTCTGTGTACTGTTATTCCTGAATATGATCGATCAAACTCACCTTTAGTGTGCTGTTGGCTGGATACGCACATTCCTCTAATCTTAACTTATTATTATGCAGCTTCTGCAAATCCTTTACTGCTTGCATCCTATGAGAATTGTACAGCATTTTTGTATTCAATTTCATACACGTGGTTGCAATTCCAAAGTTCCCTGTTGACTCGGACGCTGAGGGGGATATCTTCTCCTGCGTCCAGGGAGTGTCTTGGCAGGTTTCTTGACTTCCTTGTGAGGGTTGCTGCTTGGTGTGTAGCGAGCACACAGGATAACCAGGAGGGCAATAATTACGGCAAAGGCGATGGTACCAAGCATGATGGCCCACCAATACTTCTTTACTGTTTCTTTTAGACCTGTTGAAAGTTACAATTTAATTTATTATTGTAGATTTCCGCTCAGAGTTCTGATTAAGTTTCTAAGCAGACAGCTAGGATGTAAAAGTAGGCGGTTTGGTAACAAAGACTTACTGTACCCTATTTCCCCAAAACGTAGATGGCTCAAATCTCCACGTAGCCAGTTTTTTTAGCCAGCTACCAGCACTTAATATAATAAGACCCCTGCCGCTTATAAGCCCTGGGCTCATATATCTTCATAAGGGGTTTTAGTAGGGCTTTAAATGGGGGGCTTATTTATAACTGGAATTATAAAGAAACACGCTTTGAAACATTATGCCATAGCAGTGCTGATGGCAGTAGGTTCTGGGCAAGATTAGCCTGAAATTCATCTGATTGCTTTGAGTCGTTTTCTCCACTGAGGGAGTAATAATGACTCGAAGTAATCGGATGTAATTCAGGCTAGGGCAAGAGGGGGGATTATAAAATAACTAAGACAGTAGGCGCATTCTGATTGGTAAAAACCTATGGTTTATTGTGCCGGTAAACTTATAGAAAACTTGAAGTTATTTTATAAAAGCAATAGACCACACTTTCTATGGGTTTACCAGCATGATCACCCACTTGGGATGTTGGGAGAATACTCGAACAGCTTGTAAATCACTTGCCTTGGGCTCGTGATTTACAAGTCATTCACAAGCTTTTCTCTTGTTCTCCTAATATTCCGCGTGGGTTATCATGCCGGTAAACCCATAGAAAGTGTGGTCTATTGTTTAAATATATCCTAGGGCTTTTAGGGAAGAGGTTATAATCAGATGTATTTTTTGGTTTACCCCGGTAACCACATACAAATTCTCCTAGCCAGGGACCAGGCTCCTCATTGGGGGAGAAAGGAGAAAAAAATCTGCATGGGCGAAAACGAAGTGAATCGGAAGGTAGTCTGGGGAGGTGTTTGCCTTTTTCCCCCACTGTGGAGCCTGGTCCCAGGCTAACATTCTCCAGACTGTTCTCCATACATTTCCTTAAGAATTAGTTGAGAGGATTAGATTAATTATCAAATCATTTTTACTTGGTGATCATTTTATTATTTCACATGACCATTTCTGCTGATTATGTATTGGTATTGTTATGAGAAAATTGATGCTGGTCACTCTTGGGACTCAAAGGGAGGTAGATGAGCTTTCGCTGGGGGGCTTATTAGTAGGGAGCTTATAAGCCGCAGGTTATGGCATTTATATATATTTAATACTTTTTTCAGAGCACTGAGAGGTAAAAATCTCATGAACTGCCACTGTGAAGCTAAGCTGTTTCCTTATGCATGAGGTGGCCTTAAAGCCTTACAAGTTTCAGGATCTTAGCACGGCTAAACCCTGGTACAAGAAGGTAAACTGAAGAACCAAACAAAATAGGTGACATTCCTCTTAAAATTGAAAAACAAATGAGTAAAAGGACCAAACACAAAATCATGTGTCAGGGTGTTAAGTAGGCATCGGAGATCGGAGAATTCTCTGTTTACTACACAGAATTCTCCGGCTGATGTGCGATAGCCTATGAATATTTTTCATTCAAGCATTCACAATATTATATTTCTCCTGTAACGTTACACCTTTCTCCTGCTACTAGAATTCTTAATGAAAACCCTGCATATTTTACCAACCTTCAACAGTAAAAAACTGTTGTTTCAGTCGTGCTAAAGGGCCAGCCATGTCAACCCGGCGACAAACAGCAAACACATCACAATATCCTTTCAGATCATCACATGGTGATCCTGGTACAAGTTTCAGGTTCTTGAGTTGACTTGGTAACTAAGAATGAACAGAGTAATCAACATTCTGCAAAAAGTGAGTATGTTCCACATAGAATTTCCCAGCAACATGGAAATGTTGCCACTCAGACTGGATCTCACTCCAGTAAGTAGTGACCCAAAGTACGGAAATTTCACAGTCACTTTCAGGACTTGAAGACAGCAGGATGAGGTTAAACACAAATGTTTATGTCATTATGCAAAGAAAGTCAAGTCTGATAGCCTGGGACTTAGTGGATGTTGGGCTAGTGAATTCTGTTCTTAACTTGCACGACAAGCTAATGAATTTTTCTACGAAACTCATATTACAGAAAAACTGTAATCAATCCTGCTTATCAAAAGTTATTTTTCAGGCTAATTAAAATGACCCTTGGGCTAGTATATGCTAGCTGCAGCTTGCCTGAATGGCAAACTGTAAAGGTGACTTTCTTTGCATCCTGGCCAGTGTTCTCCCTAAATTTTAGCAGGTAGGTGACCATTCATGGCCAGTGCGGTGCCAGTAAGGCAAAAAATAAGTGCCAGGGGTGCACTTTGTATTGTGTAATGTCATTTAATGTTTCTTGCGTAATTTATTATTGTCATGAAGTATACACAGCAAACTTTGCACTTAAACAACACAATAAACAAAAATCCACACTGATCGGAGATCAGACCATGCAACATGATCAGATCACGTATGGAAGGCTTTGGTGCTTTGAATAATATTGATTACAGTCAACTTTCTCTAAGATGGACACTTCTGGGATTGGCACTGACTGTCCATCTTAAAGAAATATCCATCTTAAAGAGGGTAAAATAAAGGGAGTAAAAAAGGAGGAGCCAACAGCCACGTGTCTGTGTAAGGTGGCTCGATACAGTTTTTCAGGGTCAATAGCTCTCAAGTTTGAGCATAAACTACGTCGCCATAAACAAAGTTTTGGAAAAATTGCCACCACAGTTGTATTAGAGGAAGATGAAAACTTGTTTTTATCAGGGTTGCAACGACATCGGAGTTGTAATAGCAACGAAATGACGCTATTACCTATTTTACTTGCAGCAGTATATCTCGGCACTGGGAACTGTTCTTCGAAAATCGTTCACGAGAGCTTTTTCCTCCAATAGCAGCCTCGATGTTCGTGAAGTTTAAGCGAAATCTGTAAGAGCGTTATCGAAATATTTTGGGATAAAGATTTTGTGGTTAGAAATACGGTAAAAAATGGACAATCTTGGTGTTCGGCTGTTATCTGTGGAAAACGAAGCGCTTTTGACATGCAATTTCACCTCGTAGTAGTTTCAATCTTTTTAAAAACGTGTGTGAAAGATCAAGGAGATAGCTCCAGCCGATTGCTAGAAAGAAGGGTTTGATTAGTATGTATCGAGGCGCTCTTGTTAGCGGTTTTTTGAACATTTTGGTCTGCTTTAACAAATTAGCGAATAATTTTTAAACCACTCGATAGATTTTTAAAAAAATTTAAGATTCTTGAGATTAACCTTCCTTTTATATAAACGTTTTAGTTTCAAGATTATTGATATATTGTAAGGTAGTAAAATACGGGCTGCAATTCGCTAATATTTTGGCAGAAAGTTTGTGTTTACAAGTGTGAGCCTCTCATTATTTAGGGTATTGTGTCCAAGTTTCATATTTTCGTGCACAACAATAGCTAGCATTTTTGCATATTTCAAATGCATTGTTAGTTACTGCTGTTCACGTGAAAATGAAACTTGGAGACAATGCCTTGAATAATTAGAGGCTTTCACTTGTGATGACGAAACTTCTGATAAAAAAGTAACGAATTGTAGCCCTTATTTTACTGCCTTACAATATATCAATAATCTTGAAACTAAAACGGTTATATAAAAGGAAGGTTAATCTCAAGAATCTTAAATTTTTATAACAATCTATCGAGCGGTTTAAAAATTATTCGGTAATTTGTTAAAGTAGACCAAAATGTTTACAAAACCGCTAACAAGAGCGTTTCGATACATACTAATCAAACCCTTCTTTCTAGCAATCGGCTGGAGCTATCTCCCATGATCTTTCACACACGCTTTTAAAATGACTGAAACTACTATGAGGTGAAATTTCATGTCAAAAGCGCTTCGTTTTCTACAGATAACAGCCAAACACAAGGATTGTCCATTTTTTACCGTATTTCTAACCACAAAATCTTTATCCCAAAATATTTCGATAACGCTCTTACAGATTTCGCTTAAACTTCACAAACATCGAGGTTGCTATTGGAGGGAAAAGCTCCCGTGAATGATTTTCGAAGAACAGTTCCCAGTGCCGAGATATACTGCTGCAAGTAAAATAGGTAATAGCGTCATTTCGTGGCTATGACAACTCCGATGCCGTTGCAACCCTGATCAGAACAAATTTTCATCTTTACCTAATACAACTGTGGTGGCAATTTTTCCAAAACGTTGTTTTTGGCGACGTAGTTTATGCTCAAACTTGGCAGGTATTAACCCTGAAAAACTGTATCGAGCCACCTTAACTGAGATGTCTGTTTCGACGGGAGTCAAGTATATTCACTATAATGTACGCGCAGTACCATAGTAATAATGTTATACAGTGCGTGTACCTATGTACTTATCAAAACAGTTACTGGCAACAAATGCAAAAGATTTGAACTTACTTGACCCATGACCCTAGACATTAAACATCTCATTATTACAAACAGTTTGTTTTTTCCTTGCATGGGAAAGAAACTTTTACATTCCCCTAATTTCAACCCACTTAACATGGATAGCCTGTTAATATGGACACTTTCTGTGCCCCCCTCAGTGTCCATATTAAAAGGTTTGACAGTACTTTATTGTATCATTACAGTGTACCTGAGCTAAGCGAGATGCTGGAGTGCATGCACCATTCTGTTTACAGCACAAATCACAAAGTTCCTCTTCAACTGTACAAGAACACTCTTCCATGTCATATAATTCACAAACTGAAGTTGAACACTGTCCGGAATAGCAAACACGACGGCCCTGGTCACAAAGTGTTGTATTAACCAGTGGCTCTGGGGAGTCACAGGTAACTGACAATCCACTGCATGTTTGGTTCTTGGTACAGTCTGTTGCTTTGGAACAGATGACAGATGGACCTGCATGTTTGCAATCACTTGTACAACAAGGTCCTGAAGTTTAACAGAAAATTAATACTTCACTTTGAAACCCATATTGTTACTTTAACAGCATACATGCTGCACTGAGCTTAAAAGCAAATCGTACAAATACTTCAGCGGTTTTGTTCACTTTTAGAATATCATATTCATGAAAGCACAGACACCTCATCAACTTAGCAATGCCAGAAAAAAAAAGGCAGATAACTCGTAAATTTAAAAGAAAGACTTGTTATGTAACAATATTTTAATGTAATTCCCCCAATATGTACAAAGTAGGCTAACACCAAGGAACGAAAAATTTGTAAGTCTTGAATTTGCTTGTTGCTTCAACTTAGATTGATATTTTAAATACACATATAGTTTTAGTTGACTGCATATGAACACAACAACAGACACCGATCCAATTCTCTTTAGTCAAGTACATGGACCCCTGCTGTTTATCTTTCAATGAAGTAGCCCTTCATTCATGAATAGGAGCTAATCAAGTACATTTTACCTAATTTGCCTTATCATCTATAACCCCATTTTTTTAAAAAACGAATGAGTCAAACTGACTTCAAAGGGTAATTAAGTTAAATTATTTTCTAAACCCTCAGGCCCTGATCACTATTGGTTAAGTCTTGGTGCTTATCAACAGCAGCAAGAAACAGCCAGAAATGGATATAAATAAGAAAAAAAGTCAATGGATATTGCACTTGATATGTGTAAAGTTTGTCAGTCAATAGCCAAGACTTTTGGCCAGGCAATGCTGGTCTCCAGAGAAAGCTGATAAGTGAGTTTTTGACCTTCAGGTACAAGACCGATGCTAGGAGCATGAGGGCAAAGTGGGACAGGTGCCCTTTTGCTTTAAAAAAGTGGGGACATCAGACTATTGGGAGGGGACATTTTGTAAAGTTCATGGACAACTTGGAATCAACTTTAACACCACTTTTATTGCAGGCTTTCTAAAAGACAGTTTTAGTTTTCAGAACGACAGTTGCAGCCTTCTCCCTTTTTGACAACAGCCTGTCCGCCAAGCTGTGTGCCAGGTTTTTGCTTTGTACTTTGTCGCTGATTGCCTTTTTGTGATCTCTGCTATAGCATGCCTATTTAATGTCGATGCTCTGAAATTGCTGGCTTAATTCTCACTCATGGAATTTTTTTTGTTGTGCTTTAAGCAAGTTCTGCAGAACATTTTTCCTTCTTGTTCATAAAGCCAGACATGTTTTGTTTGCCAATCAGTGACTGTTTCGGCTCGAGGTTTGACTCTTGCCTTCTTTGATCTCGGTTTGCCCAATTCGCTTTGTTCTTGCCGTTAATTTCTTTCTTTAACTTTTTATCGCTGTCTGTGTCTTCCAAAATATTTGATGGCTCAATCAGCTTGTCCATCATCAACATCATTCGAAGAAGCTGTTGAATTATTAATCATGAATCGTAATCTGTTTTGTTTCAATTTGGTCACCATGTTGAAAGCATGACAATTATTAACTGATATCACAAGGTAATAAGTCAAGATCATCCCAGGCTCCTCGTGATGAAATTTTGTTTTCATTTTTGCTATTTTACAAAATCATTGCTTCACAAAAAAACACCACAAAAACAATTTATTTGTGTCAGTAGGTTATAAAAATGAGCAAATGGGGCGAAACTGTGCTCTAGACTGAACACTGTGACTGATACATACCTTGGCTTGGGCTACACTGATGTTGTACTGGAAGTGTGCATTGATTGGCTTCTCCAGCAGGAATACAACAGTTCTCGATCTCCTGACATGTAGTTTTATCTCCACAGTCACACTGCTCGTCCTTCTCCACTATTTTGTTTCCACATATTGACTGATCTTCACTTGTGAAGCAATCTGGTCGTTGTGAGCGTTTTCGGTCAATATTTTTTTTGATGCTGTCTTTACTACAACTTGAAAACCTGTCATTGTTTTCAAGGATTCCTGATGTTGCTTTGTCAAACATGATATAATTCCCCTTAGGATCTCCTGGAGCACACTGCTGCGTTGCAGGATCATGCTAAAAAATCAATATCATTAACAATTTGATGAGAGTCTATTAAAATCGCCAGTGTGCAAAAAAGGTTGTGTCCTAAAGCCTGCATGATATATATGGGGCCAGTGTATTTTGTTGTTAGCCTACTCAATAATCTGTTCTTAACTTGCCAGATGGGAAAGTGAATTTTTATTGGAGAATCCAAACTACAGAAGAACTGTAATCAATCCTGGTCATCAAAAAAATTGGGGGGGGGGGCTAGTAAACTGAAATGAGTTTCAGGTTAGTACGTGTTAGGTACAAAATCCTTGATTGTTTACACATACAAGGAAGATACAGTAAATTGAAGAAAAGAAATCATTAATTGAGGGGGGCGTTGGGATTTTTGGTTTTTCGGTTTTGGCCATTTTCTAGGTCGGGTTTTCGGTTTTTGCAGTGAAAAACTTCGGTTTTTCGGTTTTTCCCTTTTTTAGCATCTGGTTTTCGGTTTTTTGGCAAAAACAATGCAGTTTTTCGGATTTAGGCGACCGATGTGGATTTCGCTTTTTCCAATTTGGAAGGACGTCAAAGATGTCGACAAACCCGCACGGGCTCCCAATGTGGTTTTTGTGGTTGTGTCCCATTATCAACTGCCTTCAAGTTACAATTTTGCTCTTACAAGCATGTCTTTTCTGATATGATCGGAGGTCCCAAAAATTGTTTTCAGCAGAGGCTGATTTTCTATTTTAGACTCCAGTTTGCCATCAATTTCTTTGAAGATCTTGTACCGCTGGGTGATACCGGAAAGGCAATATTAATAGTCTCTCTTTAATTTTTGCTTTTGTTTTATTAAGTCAAAGTTGACCTCTACAATAGCCTGTGTACACATGCTTTCTTTTTCTATTTTTTTTTTGAAGAGTCTGTTCTAAGCAATCTTATTGTTTCGCCTTTAATGCCACCCCGAAGGGTGGCACGAGGTACATTGTGTATCAGTTGAAAGGTTTCAGTCGGCTTGTAATTGGTTTTGATGTGCACGAAAACCACATTGAGAGTCCGCACACTAGGTCTGTCTAACTTCCTTCCCAAAAAAGTAACAAACTGTGCGGGTTAGATTCCTCTGTGGGTCTCTGTGCAGTCACATGTTTGGCTACTTTATATATTTCTATTTTACAGTCAATCCAGATCAAACTGGAATGTGGGATTTTGGATTTTAATTGGGGGTGTACACCTGGAGAGCTTTTCGCGGACGCAAAACTTCCCCCAATGTCCTCTATTGCCATTCAATTGAGGATCTTTGTAAATTCTCCTAGAGGGTCCTAGGCCAGATATGCCGGTTTTAGGACCATAGCATCCATAGATAGTGTTGATACTTTGATGATATTAACATCTAGAATTATGATGTGCTATTGTATAGTCCGCATGTTCCTCATATCACCAACGTTTGAGATCTAGACTAGGGTTTGGTGAAACTTGAGCTGTATAAATCTTCGGTTTTGCATATGGTTTACGGTTTAATCGAAATCTATCGCGGTTTTTCGGTTTTGGGTAATTTTTAGAGCGGTTTTTCGGTTTTTTATAGACCCCAGCGCCACCCTCTTAATTTGGCCAAATGACCTTAACTAGCATCTGGTGCTTTGATTTAACTTCACTTGTGAGTCTTTTGATGTAACTTCACAGTTCAGTGTGCTCAGACCCACCTACAGCTGGCTTCCCTAGGGAATTTATAGCCGCACAGTGTTTTTACTTTGGCGGAGCGTGAAGTTAAGGATATAGGAAGTGGAACTGAGATCTCATTGTGCGCAAATATTTTTTATGACAGAAATTGTGATCGAAACGTGGAATTTGATGAAAAGTAATAGCATACAGGTTCTTCATAACAGAATTTGAAACAGGATATTGGCGGAGATGACCCCTCGTAGTATACTCATAAGGAGAAAAGTAAGGGTATTTTTGCGGAAGGGTATCCGGAAAAAGATAATTTCTTACTATTCCTCCGCATTCATAATTAATTCCACAACCAAGACGCTGAAGTGCACGCTGACATAGCATCTTGTTTCATAGGGTTTGCAAAACTCTAGTTAACTTAATTGAAGCACTCTGTTTTACAAAATGGGGATAATGTAACGTTTTTGACATTTTGTATGACCTCTGTTTTTGAGAAGAGTGAAAACGTAAATATTTGGTTTGTGTCTTGTGAAATGCAAATTTCATGATGAGACCCCCTCTTGCCCCCCTCTTCTGAATTACACCATTAATAGGGACTTGCTAAATAAATACTTAATAAGGGACTGAGGAACTTTACACCCTTTTATGCAATAACATATAGCTGTGGTCGGCTTTAGTAGTCACTGAATTTTCTTTTAAGGCGACTAACCACAGATGTCCATGTAAGAGAAAGATTCTTAATCGGCAAATGGCTGCTTCAGCCAGTAAAAATGCTCAACATGGATGCAGACTTAGTTGGTATTTTAATACAACCGTCATCTGTTTAAATGTTTAATTTAGTAAAAATGTAAACAATTAGCAATTATTGTATATAAGGTCACTAATCCCTTAATTTAACCACACAATTTTTTAAATGTTTTGACCTCCCATGATTTCTTCTTTCTACTGAATAATTGACATTTTGCATTTAAATTCTTTTTGTGGGAAAAGACTAAAAAACCCTAAAGCTTACCTCGGAGCCGAATCCATGACCGAGTTCATGAGCGAACGTTATTTCTGATATTCTCGGCGGTGTAAATCGTCCGTAAAGCTTCATTGTCACAACCCCCGTGTTATAACTTCGTTTCTTTCCATTGTAATCATTATATTTATCGCAAATTCCTCCAGCCGCGTTGCCATCGCCATCGCCGATCCATGCAAGACCCAAAATGCCACCCTCAAAATCACGATCGGTGAACAGAAATGCTTCGCAAACCGACTCGTGATTCATGGTCGAGAAATAGTCCAACAAAGTGTCTATTCCCACGTTCTTGTCCTTAACTTGGGCTGGAAGTTCAACGGGAAGTTTATCACCTTTATCGAATGCAACAACGGTTTTCACGCGGAACGTTATTCCGTATGGACTGTAATAATCGGTGGTGTTAAACTCGCTCATGTAGATGATCTGGGCCGCTTGCACTTGCTTCACAAGTTGAAAGATGGCTTTTGTTTTCCCACCGAACAATTCAGTGAAAAAATTATCGGCGTAAAGTCCAAGCGTGCAAACGTTTTTCCGGTAATCTTCAGTTTGCCTGCGAACGCGATTTTTGCCTTGAGTGGAAAGTGAGCGACGAGCTCGTTCTGGCACCTGAATTGAGGGAACTTTTTCCTTGATGTCAGAAAAGTCATGGTGATATTCCAGATCTCTGTCCTTGTAGATCACTGATGGAAAATCTTGCTTCTCATCAAAGTACCACGAAGATGGATCAACGTAATAACTCTCCGTTCCACTCAATATTTTCCCGTGGAATCCATCTTGTTTGTCAATAACACCGTAAACATCAGAGCCTGGAATTCCTTCAACATGTCCCCTCACGACAGCATCGCGATCGAAAGGAATCGATTTGCCATCTCCGGTAAGGAATTTGGCATCGCCTGTGAAGATGTCTCGGTCCGGTCGTAACTTGAGCCGATGAAACTTTCCGAAGGCGGAAAACGCGAATTTCCCATCGCTGTGGCTTTCAACTGCTCGCCGATGAACGTTGTGCAGGGAGCTCGGGTCATAGTAAAGAGGTTCGTAATGTGAGATAAATTTTCCTAGACGTCTGCCAGTGGCACACTCATATAGGTAAGGCACAGTAGCCAAAATCGAAAGAAAATAAAGTAATTGGTGAGCCATCACTAGTTTGCTACAAGTCATGAGATAAACTCGTCCCGCCCATGAAAGGGACGCGTTGGTCACGCATTCGTAAGAGTGCCGATATAATCGGAAAAAATCGGAACCTCTCCGAACTAACACGAGCTCTCACGAAAACCTGACGATTATGCACAGAGGATTGGGCACTACAACAGAATTTGACATGGCGGCCACGCGGATAACAAAATTTCATCTTGCGTTCACTGTAAATTCTCGCGTATTTGGTGAGTGACAATAATATTTGCCTATTTTTGCTATCGGTTGAAAATCTAACATTCTGATAGTTTGTAAATGGCAGCTCCATAAGACGACATTTTCAAGATGGACAGCAGCTCTGAAAAACCATGTTTGCGCTTCCTTTTTTCATACCAACTCGCGGTCCTTCAGCAGAGTGGCCGGATTAGAGGAGATTTCTAACGAAGGTAACAAGGTCATTTTATGAAATTAAACCATCAGATATATGATAACATAACTGCATAACTGTAGGGACTCAAGTGGGGCCCTGTTCCTTTTCTAGGCAAACTGTCAACCTACCCCAAACCTAACAGACCTTGACCTTCTTCAATGGGCTATAACATTATAATATCCGTACCCCCCCCCCCACCCCCCCTCCTCTTCCCTGGTTGAGGACCAATGGAATTCTTTAGGGGTAAGTTATGAAAATTGAAGCTTTCTTTAGGGGTAGAGTAAAAGCAATTTCAGAATACCTGGCCACCTCATTTACGTTTGTCGGAACATTTTCAAGAACTAGGTATAACACAATAGGCACTTTTGTTATTCAATGATATGCAAAGAAGTGACCAGGTATTCTGAAATTTAGCCAAGTAAAAAAATATATCTGTAATTCTTTGGGGATCAAGCTTCATTTTTCATGAAATTCTTCAGCGAGTAAACATATTAAGTCAACTCCCATTATAGCGGACGACCTTGGGACTGCTGTTTTATGTCCGTAATAGCGAGAGTCCCTAATAGCAGGGTGGGAGAAAATAAAAAGTTCTGTTATCAAACAATAATATTATAAATAACATTTGCTATGTTCATAAGGTTTAAATGTGCTCCTTATGTGAATAACGTAACAGCACAATAAATTAATCAATGAAGTTCTTTGATTTTTGCGTTGAACAACAAAATGTAAAGGAGGGGGGTGAATAGGGGTATGCAAATCCGCCGATCCGTGGTATTTTTAGGCCCGATCCGTCGATCCGACTTAATTTTTATTCAAATCCGAATCCGTGTCACTGAAAAAATTTTTCGTGGCATATGGAAAGTAGCGTTGTAGCATGAAAAAATAAATTACTTAATATAGTTGTTCTGTAATTGCAACAGATGCGGGACTTCATGTTTAAGCTTATAATGTTTCTTCCAACAATACAGATGTGACTAATCAAATAGTTTGTAAGCTTGCAAAATGAAAGTATCTGTATTGGGTAAAAGATTTTTCAATAAATTTACCTACTGACATCACTTAGGACATGCTTCTAGTCGAGCCGCAAAATTCGGAAGAGGCAGAACTCAACGTCATGGTAATTTGCTTACCAGTAAGTATTTTCCATGGTTGATCTTGAAAGTCTTGAGACCATAATCTTTTTCACATAAACATGTTCCCACTTGGCAACAGACGGGTAAATGGGTTAGCCACGGCAAACTGCATTTGTTTTCCGGTGCAGATATAGAGTTTCATTTACTCGTAGTTTGTTTTGTACTCAATGATCGTCAATGATGCTCGGGAGCCTCTGTTCAACTTTATAGCGATGCTTTCTCCTAACCCCAGCTCTTTTGCAGTTACGTGCAGCCCAGCAAAAGTACTGCAACATTACATCGGTAAAACAACTAATTTGACGATTTTCAAGAAGATATTTGTCTGTAAAATGGAGCTGCCGTTAGCGGGAAAACGTAGAAGCATTTGTATTAAAACTAAAAGTAAGACTTCTCGCTTCTCAGCGAACCGACGCCCTTCAAACTTGATTGGGTAACTGTTTTACTAGTACCTTTAGTTTGTAAATCATAGAAATTTCAGAATGTCAACTTTCCTCAAGTTATAGAGCATCAAAATCCCGACTTTTACCATACATTTATTGTAAATTTTGCCGTGTTTGCCCTCAAAGATGGCGACAGAAACCGTGAAAGGTCTATTAAGTTAACGATCAAGACAATCAAACTAGCTGAAATAGCTTCAAAGAACATAATTTATATCCGTTCATGTATAAACCTACCAAACGTGCTCGCGTAGCTTCGCCACACTTCCCCAGTGACTGGAATCGACGCAGCATCAAAACTTATTTTTTTAATAAAGTCATCGCCTTTGGCACCTTCGTGGTAGAAAAAGGATACACACTCGATAGTTCTAGTTTCCATTTTGCAATTTAGACAATTTATACAAACGCATTCCCAGATCTTGTCAGGTCACTTTGTAAGTACCGCCATTACCTGAACCATGTATCACCATGCAGGAACCTAGCCTGTTCCAGGCGTTCAGATAGTAGAGCGCGGGAGAAAAATTCACTAAGAAAAAAAAAACCAGGAGGACTAGAGACTAGAGGCGTACAACTTAACTCACTCCCCCACTTACGGCCGCGCTCTACTATGTGAACGCCTAGAACAGGCTATAGAGCAGGAACCGTGCATAAGGTTGCCTGACGTCATTTCCGTCATGCTGTCTATACTAGAATACATGTATATGCGTCGGGTCACGAGCAAGTCTCTTACGGAAACCTGGGAAGTGGAACGTTAGCCGACAAAACACCAGCACATTAACCAAGGCCGACAGAAAATTGATGATCCGATCCACAATCCAAACTTCTAGACTAACAAAATCCGGAAACTGGGCCTAAACTTTCAGCTGACCCGCGATCCATCGTATTTTTCAAATCCGCGAATCCGCTCGATTTATCGCCGAAATCCACAATCCGTGAGCTTTTTAAGGCCAAATCCGCCGATCCGCGGACCTATTCACCCCCCTCGTAAAGGAGTGAACTGAATATGTAATAGTAAACAATTTCTCATCAGAAACGGTGTCTGATACCACATTTAGACATGTGTTGTGCTTTTAAAAAGGGGACAACCACAGAGGACTGGCAATAATAGTGCTGCGTGCAGTTACTATTTATAGACCTGAAACTCGGACAAACAAACTGAAATTAACATTAGCGAATTCCTCACTTTTGTCTGACTTTTGTAATTAAATGTCATGTTGGTCTGTCTTCTGTCATTGGAATTAGAAAAATGACAAAACTCAGACAAAAATTGCAAATTAGTCACTCTGACATCATCCACGTCCTACGCTATTGGCGGGAAAAGGATTAACAGAGGTGGCGGCCTGGGGCTTGAGATTCCAGTTATTTATTAGTTATATGGCAACCCAAAATATCTTGCTAGACTTAATGAACTTATCAACAGTGCCGAAACTGCTAAGCGGTTGTTGAGAATAGAACACGTGGGCGTGAGCTCTCCTAAAGAGGTGGGGGAAAAAAGCACAAGCTCAATTGAAGAAGTCATTTCCAGTGAAACCTCTGTAGCTTTTGCTGGGGATCTGAATTTTGTCCGTAATAGCGAGCGTCCACAAGGCGGGAGTTGACTGTCAATTATTCTTAATGGGTAGACTTACATTCTTCAGGGGTAACCCATATTCTTCCGGGGGAAGACCCATATTTTATGAAAGTCTTCAGGGGTGAATGCGATTTTATGAAATCTTCAGGGGTAAAAGGGAAAGGTTAATCCTTAACTTGGGTGTACTGATATTAAATGGAATAGACTCATGGGTAGAAACAGTCAAATCTCCTCGTTCCTCGCTGCTAGGGACGTGTGCCTTGACAACAGAAATGTTAAAATGATGATGTAAATGAATGGGTGTGTTCAAGTTTATGTTTCTCCTGGTCCAGGGCTTGAAATTCTTTAGGTTGCCTTTTTGTGACCAGCTGGAGGAATCCAGTCACCGTGCAGATGTGAATTTTCAGTTACCATTTTCTTCAATGAAAAGAATATTTGGGGTTGGTTGAAAGTGTTTAAAATTGTTTAATACATAAATTGGCCTAGTTGAAACAAATGGATGTCATTGAAATTTAGTGTATGAAGTTCCTTTAAAATGGGGTTTGGATGAGATCAATAGTTTATGCCTGTTAATTTTATTGATTTTATATTTTTATTCATTCTTATGTAGAAAAACTGAAGAACCTAAGTGAGAGAGGTCTCAGATTTTCAGGAGACAAGTCCAAGACGATTGGACAGCCAACCCCAGATTCACATCCACACCTAATGGAAGAGGATGAAAGTAAGTATTACCGGTAAACTGTGCAAAGAATAAATTGTTGCAATATAAAAGTTGCCAAAAACAAATGTTCAATCTCATGAATTTCTGTCAGTGACTGCATGCAACAGCGTTTTGAATGAAATGAGAATTTAACATAACTAGGCACACTTGCCATCTAAATGTAAATATGCAGCTTAGGAGCTCAGGGGGCATGAGCGCCATCCATTATACTTGCTTGTTATTAGAAATACAGTCTTTCAGTTTAAATTTCTTGGGAATAAGGCAATCATTATTACATTCAAACACAGCACAACGATCTTTTTTGTTCATTACAATCTTATTCTAGAACACTTTAAGAGGAAATGTCCCCGAAAGGCATGCACTAATACTGAGCAAAGGTATTGGAATGTGCTCATGCCCACTGGACATCCCATAATACTCTTTAATTCTAACTAATTCAATATGGCCACCGTATCGGTAAAAAGGTCTATTACATTTGATATTTTGCTTGGGGTACTCTATAGGAATTTATGGTAAATAATTGTCACAGCCCTGACGTGGCACTAATTCAAGGAATTCAGTGTAACTAAAATAACACCATGAAGCAAGTCTAACAGAGCACTGGAAAATTGTTTTCGTGAAAAAACATTGTTCTCAATCAGTTCAAAGTGATGATATTTTGATTACCGCTTGCCCATTTAGTTCTCTCTACAAAATTCTTGCAAGATATAGTTAATTGGTACCGTTTAAAAAGTGTCTGTTTGTTACTGTAAAATTGCTGTACAGATAGAAAATATACCGTAAAAATTATAAGAAAAATATCTTTGTCGCGTCCAATTTTTTCAAATAAACACTGCCCTCAGTGTTTGCATTTGAAGCATGGAAAGTTTCCTTGAATATTAATAATGGTGGCCCTTATAAAGTATCAACAAGTGCCACATTACTTAATATTCAAATCAATATGGTAGCAAAAATAAAATCACTGGCGCTGAAATCAAACTACCAGAATTTAAAGCCAAAATTTGAATTCTTGTGAAAACCCCCTGAAATCTTGAATTTTAAACCTCCACAAATTCATTTGCATGTCGCTATAACCATAAAACTGGAGTACCTGCCCTTTGGTCCTGGTCTTTTTCTATAGAAAAGAAATGAAACCTGTTCTTTAACTGGTGGCCGCTGTTTGCCACAGATGTGTTTGTAAATTGAAATGAAGCTGTATAAAGTTGCTACATTATTAATGATTAATAAATAATCAAAACTAATGCTCGTATCTCAGTTCAAGGACCCACACAGAAAATACCCAAGTAAATTATATACAATCCAGTATAAACAAAAATTAATTGTAGCAATTTCTGTCCATTTTTTGTTTATGGTTTAAGACTGTATTTTAAAAATGTATTAGCTTCTGAGTTTCTGCTTTTAGTGAGTGAGAAATAATATATAAAATTGTAAGAAGTAGGACGGTAGGACTGGAAATATTTAGTCATGTATTTGGTAGAGACTGACTTGTTTTTGTTGGTAACAATATTATTTCAGCTGAAGATTCATTAAAAGAAAATAAGAAAAATTGAATACACAATAATATTTGAATTTTAAACCATCTTTATCAAATTAAATATTATTTGTAACTGATAGTGGTGTCATTCAAATTTTTCTTTGGTTTGAAATTTTCCTTTGTCTTCGAGCCATTACCATTTTTTCAAAATATGATACAAATTTATTTGGCTTTAAACTGGGAACCACAGGACAATGTTAACAGTAATTTAAGAAATGGCTGGTTATTCCATCATGCAATAGACTAAATGTGTGTAAACCAGTGATGTCTTTGAATTCATTTCCAAAATTCTCTTTACAATTTATTGGACAATTTTTCCTTTAGTTGGATTTTGTTAATAAGTGTCTACTGATTGAAGCTCAAAATCATTGACTTTAATTTTTCTTTGATTTGCTACATTTATGATATAAATCTTCTTTGTATAGCAGAATTAACAGCTGATCACCATAATGGGGTAACTAGTGCAGGTTGTTACCGGGTGTCACATGTACTTGTTGTTTGATTGTATTTGAAGGAACAAAAGAACAGTGAATTATGGGAAGTGTTTTTGTGTGCCAGAGCACATGGACTTAAATGAAATGTTTCTGGCTGTTAGGAAGTCTACACCCATCCCTCTCATTTAATTTCATTACCTTGTGCTAGAACTTTAATTAACAATATACCCTGGCAGATTATCATTTTGAACTTCCTCTCTTACTGATCAGTTGTGATAGAGAAGGCAGTGTTTAAGACATTCATCAGACAATTGTTTTTCTTGATTGTGTCAAGAATCAAGCCACTTCTGCTGACTACTGTGCCATAGTTTTGATATTCTGCAATGGGTAATTTTACCATTCGAAAAGTGACAGATCTGGTGATCCTGGCATGCATTTTAGTTGCCACATTTGCAACATTATTTACACACTTCCATGGGCTTAGGGTGCCATTTTTCAAGCAAGCAACTGAAAAACTAATTTATCTGGGAGAACCATTAAATTTGGAAGGAGTTTCTTATGACACCTCCAATGAAGATGCAATGATGATGGAGCTACTAAGACCTTCTCCCCCTGATGAGTATCCAACTCCAAGACGTATCAGGAGGGGGACATCAGATGACACCTCTGGTACCCTGTTCTTTATGTGTAATGCCATAGTTTGCATATCTTAGGCCTCGTCCACACATATCCAGATATTTGTGAAAACAAAGATTTTTTCTTCACTGTCATAAAAGCATGCATCTTAGTACATGTAGTGTATTTGAATCTTTTTTCCCCATCTGTGGGAAAATGCCCAAACAATGGAAATATGATGGCGTCCCTTAAAGAGCCTGTGCTGGATGATGTATATATGCAGAGATCGTTTTTAATCTGTCCATAAGAAAATGAAAAACTTAATATTTTGCTGAGCAGACTCTAAATAAGACTAAATAGATAGTACCTTGTGAATGTAATGCTGAAGAGATTTCATTTGAATGGTAACGTCATCGAATTTTGTCCACAGACTCAAAAGTTAGAACTTATGCTAATAAGTTATTATTAATAGTAACTTCTACTGGACCCAGTTGTTGATAAAGTAGTTAATGCTATCCACTGGATAAATCCCTGTCCACCGGATAATGCAGCATTAGTTTAATTTCGTGAACATATTAAATTTCGCGATTTGGGATCGCGAAACTTAATACTCACAAAAGCTAAAAATCCCTCAAAATTCCCTCAAAATCCCAAAAAATAGCAAATATAGCTAATGGTTTTTTTTTTGCAAAATTTAATACTCAGGAAATTAAGTGAGAATAAGGTATTTATCTGGTGGATAGCTGATGAACAGGTTTCATTTGAATGGTCACTTATCATGATTTCATTTGCAGACTTGAAAGAACATTGGATGTCTTCATAATATTAATGTGTTTGGAGCTGAAAGGGTTAGGGTTAAACTCTTGAAAAGTGAGAGGGAGCAGGTCGAGTAATCTTTATGTTGTTAAACTTCTTTCTTCCAGTTACTCCTGGCATTTCCAAGAAGGAATACAGAGACAGAAGACATAGACTCCTCAGGTAAGCCATCTTGGGTAGCAGTAATACAAATTTTAACCACCTTTTCTCATGTCTACCGGTCTTGATTTAGTATTTGACAGTCAAGCCAGGTCAAGCATACCGGCCCCCCAAGAGTCCATTAATGAATTTGTTATTCAAAAGTTGAATTTGTTCGTAGTTGTAGATTTCAGATTCATGTCTGCATTCTTGCATGCGTAATAACTCAGCCACGAGTTCACACTCGAGGCAGTTATGAAATTTCTGCCAGCTCAGTTTCCCTGAATTTGATGTAAATGTCTTCTAAGAAACTTAATCCATTCAAAGATTTTCAATCTGACTAATTACAGAGAAGTTCTTGTAAACTATTCACTGCTTATTACATATGCATGAATGCCGATTTAAATTTGCCACAAGTTACGGGAACAACTAACAGATTCATTTTTCAAATAATCAATTCATTAATAGAATCTTGGTTGGTACTCTTCACCTCCCTTGTCTTTAAGACTAGATGTACATTTGTATGTGTGCATGTCTGGAAATGTGTTAGCCTGCAAAGCAGGCATATTTTGCGGTGCGAACGGTGATACTTTTTTGGGGGGGATGAATGCTGTCCACCATCTTGCATGTTGAAACTAACAGAGAGTTGGGGCAAATCAAAAACTGATTTCAAGGGAGAGGTTGGTGGATTTAAAATATAGAAAGGTGAGGGAGAGAGTAGGAAAACATACTCCCTCCTTCCCACCCCTCCCCCTTTTCCACCCCTCCTCCCTTAATTTACTTTTTCGTTCCAATCTTACTACCTCTGAATCTCTATTAGAAAATAACGCCTGCTCCATGTGCTAGATACGTGTAGTTGCCATGCCAGCCAATCTCATTTCTTAGACTCAGAGGAGTACGTTGTCAGGTTTCTGAGCCCAATTTTGGGTTTAAACTTAGCATATTATAGACATTGCTTTAACTTTGAGATGGAATACTGCCTATAAAAGTAATTATTGCATCCCCCAAATGAGGTTGATCTGAAGTGATATATGTAAGGTAGCATAAATGGTAGACCAAACACCATTATAAACACCAAGTAGTGTGATGTGTATAACCAGTTTCAAGTCTCTAAACTAGCATTAGTTTTAACAAAATTAAGCACTCAATTGCTGTTTCTTTAAGCAACCATACACTTTCATGAACAGGGGCAGGGTAGGTTGAAGCTTGTGAAGATAGATCTTCTCTCTAATTAATGAGAAAATCATTATTTTCAGTTGTATTGCTAAATGATTTTATACTTCTAGAATTTTGTTTTACTTTTTTTGTGTCTTGCAGTTTGCTTGCCAAGACACATTTTGGAGAAACCCATGATAAACACGTAGTGATCATTCCAAGTAATCCAAGATTGTACATGACAACAGATGTGCCGTAAGTCAGAAATGAAACTAAACCATTCAACACCTGAACCATCTGTAATTGCCTGGGCTTAGTTTTAACAGTCATAGACAACTTTGACACTTAAGTGCAGGGAGAAAAGATCTTTGAACTTTGCCCAAATGAGCAAGATTCAGTCAAGCAGGGTGTAGAAAATTGGTAGTTTCGAAAACGAAGCACTCGAAAACGAAGACCGAAGCACGAAGCACCCAAAACTCGAAAACGAAGCACCCAAATCTCGAAAACGAAGCACCCAAAACTCGAAAACGAAGCACCCTATCTCGAAAATGAAGCACCCAAAACTCGAAAACGAAGCACTCATAACTCGAAAACGAAGACCCCTAAATCTCGAAAACGAAAACTCGAAACCACTGTAGGTTTAATAAGTGCAACTTTACGTCTTAAATGACGCAATCCGAATCAGGTGGAGGCAGCGGATGCGTCCGCACCTCCAAAGGTCCACAAAATCCATCCCAAGGTTTTATAACCAACTGAAAACTGAGGCTGAAACGGAGTGTGAGGCTCGCGCGTATTACTCTTACGCCACGCTTTACCAACTTCTTTACTGATTTTGAGAAAAAAACCCGATTGTTTTGCAGTCTAACATATTGGATATCTATGACACTGCGTAATCAGATCAGATCAGATCCAGGCAGAATTTGTTCTAGGATAACAGCCTGGGACCAGGCTCTATGGTGGGGAACAGGAGAATTCGTTATCGTGCTTGATTCCTGCTGTATTAGCATTGGACTGGTGTTTATAAAGGACAGACCGGTTTCGAGTTTTTGGGTGCCTCGTTTTCGATCTAGGGTGCTTCGTTTTCGAGATTTAGGGGTCTTCGTTTTCGAGTTTTGGGGTCTTCGTTTTCGAGTTTTGGGTGCTTCGTTTTCGAGATAGGGTGCTTCGTTTTCGAGATTTGGGTGCTTCGTTTTCGAGTTTTGGGTGCTTCGTTTTCGAGTTTTGGGTGCTTCGTTTTCGAGTTTTGGGTGCTTCGTTTTCGAGTTTTGGGTGCTTCGTGCTTTGGTCTTCGTTTTCGAGTGCTTCGTTTTCGAAACTACCGTAGAAAATTATGCAAAAAAACCTGTTAAGTGACCAAAAATTCCAGTGAAAATCTTGTCTCACTGCCCAGCGCTAATTCCTTTCAGATAATTTCATGATCCTCTCGATTTTCACAGAAAAGAGGCAAGAGGGAGAGGGATTGAAAGTTTAAGTGGAGGGGGCTGTGTTACTTTAAAGCCAAAATCATCTAGAAATTTTGCCTTGTGTGTGTTACAGGTCAAATTTGATTTCAGGTTAAATTTTTTTAACCCTTTAAGCCCCAGTGGTGACCAATATCAATTTTCTCCCAACGATATCCATACCTTGTCAAGAGATAAGGCTATGAGAATTAATGAAATGATCACTTAAGAGAAAATGCTTTGATCTTTTATCAAATTCTCTCAACTACCTCTTTAAGGAAATGTATAGAGATCAGTTTGGAGAATTGGTATGTAGTTATTGGGACTTAAAGGGTTAACCTAGCTTGACTCACAATTTCCTTTGTCTTCTATGGCTAGGAGACAAAGGAAATTGAGAATCAACCTAGGTTAAATAAAAATTAACCTGAAATCAAATTTGACCTGTAGGATATGCATTCCAAATATCAGAAGCTGTAATTTAGCATCAGGAACAGAATGCAGAATATAATGCTCAACTTCTGAACAGTTTTGGTTGTTTCTGGCCAGATAGTGACTAGAAAATGGCTCATAACCAGCTTAAAATAGCACTTTAAGCAAAATTTCTTGGCCAAATGGGTTAATGATGTATTTGTTCAAGGAAATAATGTTATTTTTGGTTGATAGAGTGATTTTGCATAAGCTGAATTTTATATGCTAAATTATAAGTTTTAAGGAACCAGAAAGAAGAC
>OZ037779.1:7987042-8009542 GCA_964035525.1 Porites cylindrica | reverse complement strand
AAGCTTGTGGAAGTCAGATTTAACCAACACAACCTTAGGTATATCCTCTCCCCTTAAGGCCGGCTGGGGAGCTTGCTAGTTAGGTAACTATGGGTCTACAATGGAGAGACAGCTGGAAAAACCCTTCCAAATAATGTATGGGACACAAACTCTTAAATTTGATAACAACTTTTGGATCGGCTTTAGGTTCATCCCTTGATCCCCTAATTTCCTTAAGCAATGTTTTGCAGGAAAAAGAAACTTATTTGCACCAATCTTGCTTGAAATTCAACGTTGTTTGGGGTGAAATGGGGTAGGTAGCCTGTTTTACTAACACAGTGTCGGGTGAATGTTCCAACACCTTTCACCTGCATTGTTGTTAAAATGTTGAAAGTGTAACTTAATAAAAACTGAACGCTTTCCTTTCCTGGAACACCGTTTACAGGTTTGCTGGCAAAGACTTCTGTGTTTGGTATGATCATTTGCGACCTCCCCACCCCACCATTCACGACGAACTCTCCAAGGTTCTGTTCAACTCAGAAAAGTTTACTTATAAAAGTAAGTGTCTTTGAGAGAATTATGACTTGAGTTTCGATACACACGTTTTTAGCCTTCGCTGCTTAGGGTTTGTTTGGTGAGCGGGAGAGAGAGCTTCTTGTTCCCGCCCTTAGCTCTCCCCGTGGCTTCGCGCGCGTTTTCTCATTTTTTTCCCTCTATCGCCAAACAAACCTCCAGCTATGGGCGTTATTTTTTGTGATGTTTTGAGAACGAGAAATTCTAAGCGGTTTCTTATGGTGTAAACAAGTTCCACAGTTACATGTAGCTCTTGACCGGAATAATGCAAACAAGTAACATAAATGTAGTATGATGTCTTCAATGAAAGGTTTCCGAATCAGTCCTAAGATTCTGAGAAATTACCCACCCACCCGTCTCCTAAGCAGCAATTTTGCCCTAAACGAGAAGTCAGTGTAAACGTCGGGTTATGGGATGGGTAGTTGAGCTGTTTGCATTTGTTTATTCTATCGACTAGTGTTACTTATTTCCTTTTCAGATTTGTTGATTCTTGGCCACAACACTCACATGTTGAGGCTTATAAAATCTGAAGCAGAAATTAAACTCCTCAGGCAATCAGCTTCTTTAACAGCTGAAGCTTTTAAGAAGGTAAGAAAGATGCCACGTCCCAGAAACCCGGCATTGTGTTTCTTTGTGCGCGCGCAGGGAGGGGTGATGTGTGTGTGTGTGTGTGTGTGGGGGGGGGGGGGGGGGGGGGCGGGCATACGCGTAGTACGAAACCACTTTCAAAGGGCGGGAAAGAGACCTGGATCTCGACATTCATGCCTGCCTATTAAGGCCAAAGACTTTCAGCAAGTCTCCAAATATTTTGTCGGCTCTGTGCAAAGATTAGAAGTAATTAGTTACCAACTCAATTAAACCTCGCAGAAGCAAGAAGACTTCGGGAAAGAAGGTCCATGTTTTAAATGTGAAGCCGTCGTTACTTTGGGATACGAATTCATCTTGAAATGATCGCCAAAAAATGGCGGTAATTCCGTCCAAGAAATTGTTGTTAGAAGGATGGCCTCCTTACCCTTGTTTCTTTGTTTTTTAAGGTGATGAAAAGCACTCGTCCAGGCCTGGAGGAATCCCATCTCCACAACATAGTAGAGTACGAATGTCGGATGGCAGGAGCTGAAAGGCTAGCTTACCCTCCTGTGGTAGCAAGTGGACCAATGGCAAATACTCTACATTATATTAACAATACGCAAGTTCTCAGGTAAATGTTGAACTAATGACTATGTTATTGTTGTGAGTTAATCAAGAGTTTTGGACTCGCCTTAACGGAAAACGGCAAGCATCAGATTCACGTTGAAAAATAATTTTTCTAATGGGAAATGAACATAGAAGAATTTTACCAAGTAACTCCTCTTACGGATGAAGTGCATAAAAAACCGAACAGTAAAGGACAATTGAGGGGAAAAACTTATTCACGTGATACACGTTTGTCGTTTGCCATAAACGCGGTTCTTAATCTTTCTAATAGCAAGAACGCTGACGTTTCGGACGTCATGATTAGCAAGCGGAAGTTCGATATCTCGCTTTATGTAACGCTTGTCTCACTTAACGAATCTGAATGCTTTTGTTTTAACTCTCGCTGAACGAAGTTGTCGAGTCAGAGCACTGAAAGAGAGAAAATATCAATTTTCGGTTGCTATTTTTTACTTCCGGGACGTATCATTACCGGCTGTGAGACTGTTCTTTCCCCCTTTCTTTCCATTTACCCACGCGCACATCTCAAGAGATTTGACTGGGATTAGTCAAGGAACGCTTACTTTACGAAGGATCTATTATATGGCAAAAAGAGCGTTTGTTTCCTCCGGAAGCAAAACTGGTAATACGAGAAAGGCTAAACAGGTCCGTCATGTTAGCCCGCCGAGATAGTCCTGTATTATTATTATGTAAAACGTCGCAATGAAAGCACAAAACTCAGTCTTGAACACGTCTCAAAAGTGATCTCTCACGGGAGGTTATTAAACTGTTTAAAGTAATACCCGGTTCAGTCGCGATCGCTTACGAAAGGTGCCTACACTGTATACGCGTTTTGTCTTTTGATTTGTGTAGGGCTGGCGAGCTTGTGTTGATGGACGCTGGGAGCGAATACCATGGATACGCCAGCGATATCACCAGAACATGGCCGGTCAGCGGTAAATTCAATGACGCGCAGAGACAGCTGTATGAACTGGTGCTAAGAGTACACAAGAAGTGCATCAAGGTAAGACTTTCCTGCCCTGACAACGGTAACCTTTGTTTCCTGCATCAGAATCAAATGACAAACGGAAAAGCGTTTGCAGCAGTTAAGGAAAAATATCGCGATGTGATGTGAGTGTTTTAAAATAAACGCAGTTAATGGCTGCAGTATGATCAAGAAATGAAAATACTAGTATGTCTCAGAGTAATTTTTCATTCATGCTACACCTAGCGACCTAGTGACAGCGTTTATTCGCCAAAGCAAAACAATAGAAGCAAAAAGCAACCTGCTTTATTCAAGTGTGAAATTGATTAAGCACCAAGTACCATTTGAGGAGACTGTTTTACGTCTGCTACGGGAGACAGGACCGCTATTGCTATTTATTTTGGTCATCGGAGCCAGGCGAAGGTCTAGCTGTTTGTAGGACCAATGTAGCATTACGTTCTTTTCTAAGTTATTGTAGACCCTAAGTGCAAGCCTGGCCCAGGGATCGAACTCACGATCTTCTGCTCCCCAGTTCAGCGCTCTACCAACTGAGTTACCCCAGGCACAGTCCACTGAACTACGACTAACTAGAAGTGCTGCAGTGAATGTTCTGCATTGAAAAGGACGCTAGATTCGAGAATTAACACTTTGGGCATCCAAGCTATCCCTGTCTAAAAAGTAATTTCATTAGTAAGTTGATTTTGCGAGTGTGACTGGAACATTTGAGCTGTCAATGTGTTTTTGTGCTTCCAGCTTTGTCAAAAGGGTGCCTCACTTGATTATATCCACCATGCCATGTTAATACTCCTTGGAGAAGAACTAGCCAGTAAGTACACATGTTTTTAAAAACACCATCTTTACAATGCCCAGTGGACCTTCTATTTGGCTTTTGCTGTGTAGCTGCAATTTATTGTCAGTCTGTGAAGAATCCCGTGGTATTGATACTCGATCCCGCGGTAGTGCCTAATCCCTGATCCCGTGGTAGTAATCCCCGATCCCGCCGTATCATCCACGACCCCGTGGTAGTTGTCTCATATCCTGTGGTATTGATCGTTCATCCCGTGGTAGTGATCCCTGATTCCGTGGTTTTGATACTCGATCCCACGTTAGTAATCCTTGATTCCGTGGTAGTAATCCTCCATCCCACCGTATTGACTTGCGATCCCGTGGTAGTTGTATATCTCAAATCCCGTAGTATTGATCGTTCATCCCGTGGTAGTGATCCCTGATCCCGTAGTAGTAATCCCCGATCCCACCGTATCATCCACGATCCGGTGGTAGTCGTCTCAGATCCCGTGGTATTGATCGTTCATCCCGTGGTAATGATCCCTAATAGCGCTTATCTTGTCGTGATCCTAATATCTCTTTAAAAAGACAAGCAAGGCCTGCTTTTCAAGAATAGGTTTGGCTTTAATGTTTTTTAAAATGGCTTTTTCTTGGTTCAAAATTAAATCAGGTCCCTTACGGTATCAAAACCTTTTTTACTTGTAAGCATCATCTGACTAGTTTTCATCGTGGTCTCTTATCTTGACAGAAATCAATTTTATTCCGAAGAACCTTACAGAAAGTCATCTAAAAAGGGTAATTATCTAGTAGTTAAATGGCCTTTTTTCTACAAATTAAACTAGAACGATTGTGAAAAAGCGCTTTTCTTTGCGTGTCAGTAAAATCAAATCCTCTCTTGGTAAAATCCGTTCTCAAGTAAATCCAGGTTTCTTTTGGCTCATAGAAAATTGTTTATCAAACTAGGTTGAATACTGGTTCGACCTGGGAACGGATTTAACCTACGAAATAAAAACCTGTGACTATATTATATGATGTTGTCTATGTTATGTTATAACAGTGTTATAACATCACGGCTTAATTGACCGACAACCAATAAATCGCTGCTTGACTCTGAAGATGAATACCGCACATGTTGTCAAAACGTTAGTCACTATCGACCACAGTCCTATTCAGGACTTCACTCACCCAGACGATCATATTCCACGTACTTATGAAGTAACCCTTCTAGTGCAACTCTTCTATCACAGCGCTTTCGATGGCACATTAAATTATCAAATTACACAGCCCTAGAAGTGTTAATTCAAGAATTTTGTTTCAGTAACCATAAATTGTAACATATATGTGTCTGAGCTATGAACAGTAAGTCGTTTCCAGAGGCTGAATATTGGTTGTTTGGCTTTCAGGCCGCTAGTGAATTCTGCCCTCATCACGTGGGACACTATCTAGGCATGGACACTCACGACACGCATTTGGTGAGCAGAGGCCTGGGACTACATCCGGGTATGGTAGTCACGGTGGAGCCAGGGATATACATATCAGCGGACAACAGCGAAGTTCCCGAGAGGTGAGCAATTACTATTAATTCGCAATTGCACATCTCCCATAATACACTATACACTTTGTCCCCCCCCCCCCCCCGCCCCCCACCAATTTTGCATAACCTTTGTTTTTCATTTCTCCTGTTATTACAGCCTTTCCAAGAGAAATTGAAGACAATGCTAATGCAAATTTTTTTGGGGGGGGGGGGGGGGCAAATAAGGTGCATTTTGGGAGATGTGCGAGTGGCGATCCTTAGCTCACCTTTCTCCCTCTTTTCTGATTGGTTAATCATACCAATCTACCCTTCAATTTTTTGTAGCGTTTACAAAGTAGACAAAAATATGTCACCTTTTTGTGATAACATTTCGATAACATAACAACTTAAACTTCGTACAATCCGCAAATCACGTGACTATTTCAATATTCATAATGTGCACATTGTATAATATGGGTAGGACAAACGGCTTTGTTGTGGTGTCTAAACGTATGTTATTCCCTTTACAATTGCATAAGTACTTTTGTGTTTTAATAGATTTTCAAAGTTCGTAATCACTAGTACAAACAAAGTTTAGCCTTAACCCTTTAAGCCCCAATATCAACATAAAAATATCCACACTGATCTCCATACGTTTCCTTGAAAAACTAGTTGACAGAATGTGTTTTAAGATCAAAGCATTTTGACTTAAGTGATCATTTTATCAATTCTCATAACCCAGTCTCTTGATTATGTATTGATATTGTGAGGAGAATATTGATGTTGGTCACTCTTGGGACTTAAAGGGTTAAAGCGCGGTTTTAGTAGCCTGCATCGCAGACGTAATCAAATCCCGGTTAGTAACGTCTGCAAAGCAGCAACGAGATCCTTGTTCTGGCACTCAAGGGACTTAACGAATTAGGTGCGTTTCGAATTCTCCTTCAACCTGTTTGGGGAATCGACAATAGAGAGCTTTAGATTCAAGCACTAGAGCGACTACGAGTACGAGTTTTAACCCATTCGCTCTTGGAGATTTTGCCGAAAAACGCGTTTTGAAGCTAGTCGAGTGGTTTTCTGGTCACTGTCGTGCTATAAAGGGCTAAAACTTACCACAAACCGGTTTACAGGTCGTACACTTCAGGGGCGGATCTAGGGGGAGGGTGCAGGGGGTGCGCACCCCCCCCCCCCCCCCCCCGTTGAGATGACCTGCGGTTTTCTAATACAACTGGTATTCTGCCAAAAAAAAAATGTGGTTTATTGGTGTTGAAGTAGAGCAAGAGACGAGTGCACCCCCTCCTAAAAAAAATCCTGGATCCGCCCCTGCACTTGGCGGTCTTCTGATCCAGATGCAAAACATCAGCTTGCGAAGTTCGGGCATGCGCAGAAAGCAAAATTTCTTTGGGTTTAAAAGTGACACAGCAGTCTTGACTTTTACTTTTCGCTTTTTCCCCTCCCTTCTTTTTTCGCTTTTCTTGCCTCTTTTTTTTTCTCTTGTTGGGCATTTAGTAGGCTTCATTTTGGTGGGAAGAGTTTTTAGGAAAGCTTTTAGGATCTTAGGATTAGGTGAAAGGAAAGGTAGGTGGGTAATGGAACAAGATTTTCATGGAGATTTTCAGGTCAATGTCACGTGGTTTTTTGCTTCTTTCTCCGGTGTCCTTGACTGAATTGTGCTCATTCTGGTATGGTTTGAAAGATCTCTTCACTCTGCACAAGTTAGCGAAGAAAGTTGTCCTTGACCGTTAAAACTGATGACGTCACAATGGGTAGAAAGGACCTGGATCCGCACGGGCGGTTACGGGCGGTTCAGGGGCGAATGGGTTAACTTAAAGTTTTTTCGCGTATTCTCAAAAAATAGATACCCCGGAAAGCTTCACTGTACTTTAAGTTAACGGTGCTATCTTTTAATATTAAAGGAGGTTAAGCCCTCTCCCGATCGCAAAATGATAAACCTTGTAGTATTTGATAACTTGTTTCCGCCGCTACGACATTCTCGATAAAACTCGTAGTAGAATCTAGTAGAATGACGACGGCTACACGTTTTCCCGCCAAAATGACGCTGGTTCACGCGTAAGCAATACTCAGTATTGAGAAAATCTCGTACTCGTAGTCGTTTTCGTCTGAGAATCTAAAGGTCTCTGTTAGCCTTTTTAACCGGCCAACCGTGGCCTTGAGTACCTATCAGGCTCTGTAATAAAATTGTTTTTACTTCGTAGGTATCGAGGGATAGGCATTAGAATCGAGGACGATGTCTTTATAACTGAAAATGGACCCGAAGTTCTAACGGCTGAGTGTCCAAAGGAAGTGGAAGATATTGAACGGCTGATGAACAGTGCCGACTTGGCAAGGCTCTAACTGAAGCGAACATTTTCCACACAAGTGTAATAAGATTGGTGGTGGATCCTGGAAGACCGCCAACTTTCAAGCTCCGTGGACTTTTATTAAAATAAGAGACTTTCATGCCAAGCTGTGCTTTCGATTCGAAGTTTTATTATGTTGACTTCTTTGGCGGGAAGAGGTTAGGAGAATTTTTAATTAATCTATCACCAAAGGACAGATGCTCTGATCGTTTATCAAATTTCCTTAACTAATTCCTTAAGGAAATTTATTGAGATAAGTCTGACCCGCTACAAGGCAGGCTTCTCCGAGCCCAGGGAGACTTCTAAATCAAAGGGACGGAATGCCCATTAGAAAATAGACCCCTTAAAAGATTGTACAAAACCTGTCTCCCAAATAAGAGTTATACTAACTGTGCTAAAGATGTGAACATCGGATACTGACCTCATGCAACACGGTATTACAGCACTTGGCTCTTATTAAAAGATATTTCTTTGTACTCAACTTTACGAGATACTTGTATGGGTAAAAATTATCTGGCTTACTTTCCTGAGCACCATAAGTTACACTAAAATCAACAGTTTATAACCTCCTGAGTGAGACAACAAGCATCCGTGTCTTTTATATGGGAGTAACCGCCCCCCCCCCCCCCCCCCTTCGGCAACGTTTTCAAAGAGTAATGACTGTAAGATAGAACACAAGAAGAGGAGAAACATCACTCATCCAGGTTAATCACCAAAGAATCAATTAATGGGATCATGTTAGCTTCTTTATATTTAAATTGTTGTGATTTACAGTGCCATGACGTGTTTAAGGGGTTAATATTCTTCTTATTGGAGATGTTCGGTGCCTTTTCCTAGCAGACGTTTCTTGTAAGAACAATTATTGTTTATTAATTAAACACATTAACACTTCCGTGTTAAAGTTTGTTTTTCTAGTGTCACTATTTGAGATAACGGAGAGAATAGAATAGTCCTTTGGTGGGCCTTATTTACGAAATCTTCTTGGGTTATAGCATATTTTCAGGTAAAAATGTTGTTTATTTCTGTGCTAACAGTAAACCTATACTCTGTTATGACGTTATGCGTTGCGGTGTCGCCAAGATATGTGTGGTACAGTGTTCGCGTGTAGTGGGTTATTTTAATTGCGTCAAAGACACGCTTTTTATTAGAACTAGTAACAACCAAAGGTTACGGAATGCGGGCAGCAACGATCGAAGGTCAAAACGCTTTTGCTCCAACGCTGTGCTTTGCGTAAGTTTCACGTTACAGATGGTCAAAACACGCGTGATCAGATTACGAGTGTTTGACGGTTCAAACGCGCGTGATCAAATTGCGCGGTTCTGTACATTCCATTCATTCCTAGTGGAAGTCCAAACGAAAGCTGGGGTTCTTACCATTTACCCAAACCACGCGGGTCAAAATCTTGTGCATAAACATAAAACTGAAAAAACTGACGTGTTGGGAGAAAAACCCGCTACAAAGTCAGTATCCAGATCAGTTGAACAGACTAAAAAGAGTAGAAAAATTACATTGCTTAAAAACACAGCCCATGTTTTCTGAAACTTCCCAAACGGAATGGCACGAACCAGTTGATTTTCCAACAGGAATTTCCGGTTTTTCCATGGAAATGCGTAATAACAAACTGGAAATTAGAATTGGGGGCTCCTCTTGCCGCCCGCAACAAAATGTTAAGAGCAAAATCAAGCAAAGTTATAAACGAAAATGAAATGACCAGCTGGGGGAAGAGTTTGTACCGACCGGGCCTGATGCATGTGATCACATAAATCCGCTCCACTATTCTTGTCACCCCAGTAACTAATAACCCCATGCTATGATCAATGACCTTCTCAATAATTTGTTGGATGCGACCTTTTTATGTGTCAGTGTGATAGAAGTGATTTTTTTAACTGAAAATTTTAATCAAAAGTTTTCCTCAACTTGCTGTGCTTTTCAAATGAATGATTATTTTTGTCCACCTAAAAGTTTTTAAAGTTTGTATTCTCGCTTTTTCGCACTTTTAATTTTAGTCGTGACGAGCGGGTGCAAAACAGGCTATTGTAGTCTTCGCAAATTCATTAGTTTTGTTAAACTGATGGTGGTGATCAACATCACTGAGCAATCAAATGTTACGAGTCAAAATGGTTCTTGTGCTAGCGATTCTTTAACACTAGTTTTCCTTAACTTTCTTCGCTTTTATTGTCGACCGAGAAGTTTGGAAAGTTTGTATGTTTCTTTCCCGGTACTTTTGAATTTACTCAGGGGCTAGCTTGCGGTAATTCACACAGCTATAGGCCTTTTTCAAAAATACCATAATATATTCTTTGTTGTGCCTCCAAAATTTTGCATTAGCATTGTTTACAATTTCTCTTGGGGCGAACGCCTATTGTCTACTCATTCACTAGCCAGTTTTGTCATCGATTTGTCAAGTTTTGATCAAGTCGGCATTTTTTTTTTCTGAATGCGTCTAATTCAAGCGTTAGTCTAATTGTTCATTGATGAACTGAGTGCTGTTTTTCTCAATGTATTGTCAGGTCCCATACCTAGTACTATTTTCAACGTTATGTAATTAAGCGAGTCGGCAAACTTTTCTCTTTGAATGTGACCAATCTATGCTTTGATTGCCCATTGTTGAACATAGAATGCGTGCTTTTCTCACATACAGTTTCAAGAAAAGATTTATCAAAAACATTTCTCACGCTGGTTTGAATTTTAATCGAGCGACCGTATAAATGGTGACACCAATTTCAAGTTGATTTAACTGTGTTTATCAAGACAGAAACCTCCGTACCTTGCCTGCCGTACAGTGAAGACTAAACTCAGCTAGTCGATCTCTGGTCTGGAATGAAAGTCAAGAATCTCTTTTGCCTCCTCGAAAACGGCAGGTTTGTTCTTAGTTGAACTTTAACTTTCCTCTGTGCGTTATTGTCGCCCGAAGTTACCTGTGAAAATGCATGGTCCCTTTGTTATGTTGGCTTGATAAATGTCGAACTGGAGGGACAAATATGTAATAAAGGGTTTTTACGGTGTAGTCAACAAGAGAAACGCGAGTTGCGTATGTTAGGGTCAAATAGGCCTATTTTGTTGATGTCAATGTAGAACAATGTAGTGTTCACTTCTGTGGCTACACATATAAAATAAACGTCAAACGTTGGATAGTTTGTTATTACTCTGACTAAGACTATATGCTTTTATATTTGATTAACCGCGACCTTATTAATTAATGAATGATTTGAATTTAAATTATGCTTTTATGCCGCACAAACGGGATGCAAACAAACCAAGTGTTGGCCTTATGGCAATTTTGGCGTAAAGTGCTCAGCTTGCACCGGGAGAGAAATACAATGTTTCCCGGGACGGTTCAGGCTGACATAAGATAATAGTCGACAGAGGGGCAAGTCAGGTGTGAATAAAACTGAAGGTAACGAGAAACCAGTTAAACAAGAAAATAAGGTTAATTCGGAGTGCAATTCTTAGACGTTTGTACGGTGATATTTACAACAACAAATAACACTTTCCATTTTTTAACAGGTTCTACCCGACCATAAGGAAAAGCAGAACAATTTGCCTTGCAAGAAAGTCTTCAAAATAACAATAAACGTACTGCCACGGTCCTTAACAAGGATATGCAGCCAACTTATTTGTGTGTCTGTCATTTATTCAGTATATACCAAACCTATATGGTAAGTCCATTTTTTGCACAACGCGGTCGGTTAGTCGAGGCTTCATGCAATTTTCCATTGTTTTGAACAGGTTATTATTCTAAATAAATTTCAAGAACAAGACGTTGAGGTGGAACAGAAGATCATTATTAGAAATAATAAACTACTGTTTCAATTCAGTGACCATAAACCATAAACTATGGAAAAGTACGCGCTCGGTCATTATTTTTAATAAGGTCTCCAGGCTCAGCGATTAAGCTATATTTCTTTTCATGTTGCATCTTTTTTCACAGAAACTTCGAAGTAACGTAGTTGGCCTCCGAAAATTCTGGTTTGGTATATAGACGAAGAAAACTGCATGTTGTATTTAGTTATAAAATAAACCTCTTAAGGCCTCAAAAAGAAAAAATATCACAATCTAAAAGAAGTTTACGCTTTTAAATTTAGTAAAGAAAGTTCGGTTTCGTAAACAAAACGAAACCTTACACACAGCTAGATTTCTCAGCGCGAACCAACTGTCAAAAATACACCCAAAAAGCACTAAATATACCTCAAAAACGGTAAGTAAAAAGGTAAGTTTATTTATATTGTTGTTTTTTTCTTAGCCCTGGGGACTAAGTGCTCCGCCCAAGGGGGGAGAGCCCTGGGGACTAAGTGCTCCGCCCAAGGGGGGAGAGCCCTGGGGACTAAGTGCTCCGCCCAAGGGGGGAGAGCCCTGGGGACTAAGTGCTCCGCCCAAGGGGGGAGAGCCCTGGGGACTAAGTGCTCCGCCCAAGGGGGGAGAGCCCTGGGGACTAAGTGCTCCGCCCAAGGGGGGAGAGCCCTGGGGACTAAGTGCTCCGCCCAAGGGGGGAGAGCCCTGGGGACTAAGTGCTCCGCCCAAGGGGGGAGAGCCCTGGGGACTAAGTGCTCCGCCCAAGGGGGGAGAGCCCTGGGGACTAAGTGCTCCGCCCAAGGGGGGAGAGCCCTGGGGACTAAGTGCTCCGCCCAAGGGGGGAGAGCCCTGGGGACTAAGTGCTCCGCCCAAGGGGGGAGAGCCCTGGGGACTAAGTGCTCCGCCCAAGGGGGGAGAGCCCTGGGGACTAAGTGCTCCGCCCAAGGGGGGAGAGCCCTGGGGACTAAGTGCTCCGCCCAAGGGGGGAGAGCCCTGGGGACTAAGTGCTCCGCCCAAGGGGGGAGAGCCCTGGGGACTAAGTGCTCCGCCCAAGGGGGGAGAGCCCTGGGGACTAAGTGCTCCGCCCAAGGGGGGAGAGCCCTGGGGACTAAGTGCTCCGCCCAAGGGGGGAGAGCCCTGGGGACTAAGTGCTCCGCCCAAGGGGGGAGAGCCCTGGGGACTAAGTGCTCCGCCCAAGGGGGGAGAGCCCTGGGGACTAAGTGCTCCGCCCAAGGGGGGAGAGCCCTGGGGACTAAGTGCTCCGCCCAAGGGGGGAGAGCCCTGGGGACTAAGTGCTCCGCCCAAGGGGGGAGAGCCCTGGGGACTAAGTGCTCCGCCCAAGGGGGGAGAGCCCTGGGGACTAAGTGCTCCGCCCAAGGGGGGAGAGCCCTGGGGACTAAGTGCTCCGCCCAAGGGGGGAGAGCCCTGGGGACTAAGTGCTCCGCCCAAGGGGGGAGAGCCCTGGGGACTAAGTGCTCCGCCCAAGGGGGGAGAGCCCTGGGGACTAAGTGCTCCGCCCAAGGGGGGAGAGCCCTGGGGACTAAGTGCTCCGCCCAAGGGGGGAGAGCCCTGGGGACTAAGTGCTCCGCCCAAGGGGGGAGAGCCCTGGGGACTAAGTGCTCCGCCCAAGGGGGGAGAGCCCTGGGGACTAAGTGCTCCGCCCAAGGGGGGAGAGCCCTGGGGACTAAGTGCTCCGCCCAAGGGGGGAGAGCCCTGGGGACTAAGTGCTCCGCCCAAGGGGGGAGAGCCCTGGGGACTAAGTGCTCCGCCCAAGGGGGGAGAGCCCTGGGGACTAAGTGCTCCGCCCAAGGGGGGAGAGCCCTGGGGACTAAGTGCTCCGCCCAAGGGGGGAGAGCCCTGGGGACTAAGTGCTCCGCCCAAGGGGGGAGAGCCCTGGGGACTAAGTGCTCCGCCCAAGGGGGGAGAGCCCTGGGGACTAAGTGCTCCGCCCAAGGGGGGAGAGCCCTGGGGACTAAGTGCTCCGCCCAAGGGGGGAGAGCCCTGGGGACTAAGTGCTCCGCCCAAGGGGGGAGAGCCCTGGGGACTAAGTGCTCCGCCCAAGGGGGGAGAGCCCTGGGGACTAAGTGCTCCGCCCAAGGGGGGAGAGCCCTGGGGACTAAGTGCTCCGCCCAAGGGGGGAGAGCCCTGGGGACTAAGTGCTCCGCCCAAGGGGGGAGAGCCCTGGGGACTAAGTGCTCCGCCCAAGGGGGGAGAGCCCTGGGGACTAAGTGCTCCGCCCAAGGGGGGAGAGCCCTGGGGACTAAGTGCTCCGCCCAAGGGGGGAGAGCCCTGGGGACTAAGTGCTCCGCCCAAGGGGGGAGAGCCCTGGGGACTAAGTGCTCCGCCCAAGGGGGGAGAGCCCTGGGGACTAAGTGCTCCGCCCAAGGGGGGAGAGCCCTGGGGACTAAGTGCTCCGCCCAAGGGGGGAGAGCCCTGGGGACTAAGTGCTCCGCCCAAGGGGGGAGAGCCCTGGGGACTAAGTGCTCCGCCCAAGGGGGGAGAGCCCTGGGGACTAAGTGCTCCGCCCAAGGGGGGAGAGCCCTGGGGACTAAGTGCTCCGCCCAAGGGGGGAGAGCCCTGGGGACTAAGTGCTCCGCCCAAGGGGGGAGAGCCCTGGGGACTAAGTGCTCCGCCCAAGGGGGGAGAGCCCTGGGGACTAAGTGCTCCGCCCAAGGGGGGAGAGCCCTGGGGACTAAGTGCTCCGCCCAAGGGGGGAGAGCCCTGGGGACTAAGTGCTCCGCCCAAGGGGGGAGAGCCCTGGGGACTAAGTGCTCCGCCCAAGGGGGGAGAGCCCTGGGGACTAAGTGCTCCGCCCAAGGGGGGAGAGCCCTGGGGACTAAGTGCTCCGCCCAAGGGGGGAGAGCCCTGGGGACTAAGTGCTCCGCCCAAGGGGGGAGAGCCCTGGGGACTAAGTGCTCCGCCCAAGGGGGGAGAGCCCTGGGGACTAAGTGCTCCGCCCAAGGGGGGAGAGCCCTGGGGACTAAGTGCTCCGCCCAAGGGGGGAGAGCCCTGGGGACTAAGTGCTCCGCCCAAGGGGGGAGAGCCCTGGGGACTAAGTGCTCCGCCCAAGGGGGGAGAGCCCTGGGGACTAAGTGCTCCGCCCAAGGGGGGAGAGCCCTGGGGACTAAGTGCTCCGCCCAAGGGGGGAGAGCCCTGGGGACTAAGTGCTCCGCCCAAGGGGGGAGAGCCCTGGGGACTAAGTGCTCCGCCCAAGGGGGGAGAGCCCTGGGGACTAAGTGCTCCGCCCAAGGGGGGAGAGCCCTGGGGACTAAGTGCTCCGCCCAAGGGGGGAGAGCCCTGGGGACTAAGTGCTCCGCCCAAGGGGGGAGAGCCCTGGGGACTAAGTGCTCCGCCCAAGGGGGGAGAGCCCTGGGGACTAAGTGCTCCGCCCAAGGGGGGAGAGCCCTGGGGACTAAGTGCTCCGCCCAAGGGGGGAGAGCCCTGGGGACTAAGTGCTCCGCCCAAGGGGGGAGAGCCCTGGGGACTAAGTGCTCCGCCCAAGGGGGGAGAGCCCTGGGGACTAAGTGCTCCGCCCAAGGGGGGAGAGCCCTGGGGACTAAGTGCTCCGCCCAAGGGGGGAGAGCCCTGGGGACTAAGTGCTCCGCCCAAGGGGGGAGAGCCCTGGGGACTAAGTGCTCCGCCCAAGGGGGGAGAGCCCTGGGGACTAAGTGCTCCGCCCAAGGGGGGAGAGCCCTGGGGACTAAGTGCTCCGCCCAAGGGGGGAGAGCCCTGGGGACTAAGTGCTCCGCCCAAGGGGGGAGAGCCCTGGGGACTAAGTGCTCCGCCCAAGGGGGGAGAGCCCTGGGGACTAAGTGCTCCGCCCAAGGGGGGAGAGCCCTGGGGACTAAGTGCTCCGCCCAAGGGGGGAGAGCCCTGGGGACTAAGTGCTCCGCCCAAGGGGGGAGAGCCCTGGGGACTAAGTGCTCCGCCCAAGGGGGGAGAGCCCTGGGGACTAAGTGCTCCGCCCAAGGGGGGAGAGCCCTGGGGACTAAGTGCTCCGCCCAAGGGGGGAGAGCCCTGGGGACTAAGTGCTCCGCCCAAGGGGGGAGAGCCCTGGGGACTAAGTGCTCCGCCCAAGGGGGGAGAGCCCTGGGGACTAAGTGCTCCGCCCAAGGGGGGAGAGCCCTGGGGACTAAGTGCTCCGCCCAAGGGGGGAGAGCCCTGGGGACTAAGTGCTCCGCCCAAGGGGGGAGAGCCCTGGGGACTAAGTGCTCCGCCCAAGGGGGGAGAGCCCTGGGGACTAAGTGCTCCGCCCAAGGGGGGAGAGCCCTGGGGACTAAGTGCTCCGCCCAAGGGGGGAGAGCCCTGGGGACTAAGTGCTCCGCCCAAGGGGGGAGAGCCCTGGGGACTAAGTGCTCCGCCCAAGGGGGGAGAGCCCTGGGGACTAAGTGCTCCGCCCAAGGGGGGAGAGCCCTGGGGACTAAGTGCTCCGCCCAAGGGGGGAGAGCCCTGGGGACTAAGTGCTCCGCCCAAGGGGGGAGAGCCCTGGGGACTAAGTGCTCCGCCCAAGGGGGGAGAGCCCTGGGGACTAAGTGCTCCGCCCAAGGGGGGAGAGCCCTGGGGACTAAGTGCTCCGCCCAAGGGGGGAGAGCCCTGGGGACTAAGTGCTCCGCCCAAGGGGGGAGAGCCCTGGGGACTAAGTGCTCCGCCCAAGGGGGGAGAGCCCTGGGGACTAAGTGCTCCGCCCAAGGGGGGAGAGCCCTGGGGACTAAGTGCTCCGCCCAAGGGGGGAGAGCCCTGGGGACTAAGTGCTCCGCCCAAGGGGGGAGAGCCCTGGGGACTAAGTGCTCCGCCCAAGGGGGGAGAGCCCTGGGGACTAAGTGCTCCGCCCAAGGGGGGAGAGCCCTGGGGACTAATGGCATACTTCGGCGATTATCCGGGAGAATTCAGAATCTAATCTTGAGACTGGTATAAACGGTTCAAAATCTGGAGTCTTCCGGATTAGCCGGTAGAGTTGACAGGCCTGGTACTGTACATCTCGTTGGGGGAACAGATACGTCGTATTCTCAGGGCAAGGCTGAATGGAGAAGCTCGTTTAGCGTGTAAGGGGTGAAATGATGAGTGGAAAACGTACTTATGTTCAGCTGTAGGTTTAGTGAAAGAACAATTTCAATGATCCCAGCTGATCCCATACGATCATTGAGGGACACCTTGAGGTAGAGAAAGGAGAAAGATTTGAATAAGTAGTTTGATACAAATTTAATAGTGGGATGAAGGGTATTTTGGTAAGAGATAGAAAAATACATTTATAGTGAGAATGAATATGAGGAGGTCGCAAAGATTCTGTGTGTATGGTGTATACGTAGAGCGGTCACTAGAAGAGGGACACTATATGTTGCCTACCATGACCTACTGGAGAGAAATGGTCAGCGGTTTGTTTCCGAGTGTCCCGAGGTGTCAACAAAACGTTAGCCGTGGTGGAACTCTTTCGTTAAGAAATGGTGAAAGAATTGTCGGAAATTGCATCGAAGGGTGATGTTGAAAGGTTAAGGGAACTATTTGAAGATCCAGAAAGTTTGTATTCCACGGATCCATCGCAGGCGTTGAACAAAAGAGATGCAGAAGGTAAATCCGCGCTGGATATTGCTGCCATGTTGGGTCGGAAAGAAATGGTTCGAGAGCTTCTAGAACGTGGAGCAGACATTAATAGCCAAACCAAGAGAGGTACGCGACAAACTTAGTTCTTACGTGGAAAGCATTTAATTTATGGTTCGATTTTTTAAATGTTTAATTGCAGCTGTCTGATACAATTAATTAAGAAATGGTAAACGTGCCCGCGTACATGTATGGAGTTATGGATGTACGCGGGAGGTTGCTAAGCACGAAAGAAGCTTAAAAGTCTGCGACTCTAGCCTCTTGAGTGCTTAGCAAACCTCCCAAGTGCATCCATAACTCCATGGTTGCACAGCTGCAACGTTTACCATCTCTTTTATAACATAATCAAAAGAGAAAAACATTCTTTTCCATGTGCCTTCAGCTGAGTCATCGGTCCGACTTCATGTATGCTGCCATCTGCCCGCGCGTAAACAAATCATGTTCTATGTTTTTCAAAACCTTGCCTTTGAGTTTTTCTTTCGCTGAATCAACTCAATCAATCAATCAATCAATCAATCAATCAACTTTATTTAAACACGGTAAATGGCTCAGCAAGCTGGTTTTCAGACATGCCGTGGGATAATTACAATTTATAAAAATTAAGACTAGTGATTAACTAACAATACAATATAACAGCAAGAAATGAGTATTAGAAATAAGATAAAAGCATAATAAAATTTATATCCTAAGGTATGGCGAGTTTAAAGCTAGTAAGATCCCCCATCTCACGTGTTTCATTTGACAGTTGGTTCCAAGCCATTGCACCCCGATAAGAAAATGAACGCTGGAGAAAATTTGTTTTAGGTAGTGGTAGTTGGAGATCATAGTTAGAACCCCTCAAATTATAGTCATGAATTTCAGAGGTTCTATGAAACCGCTCCCGAAGGTACTGTTCTCCGTCTTCAGGTAAATTGCAAAATGTTTTTTTTTGTTATTCTGAATGGCATCTGTCTACTTGCTCTTAATATTAGGGTAAAAACTTTGAGGGAAAACTATAGCTGCAACTATAAACACCAACTAAAAAGACTCTAAAAAATAAGCTAAAACTAAATAAATGAAATAATTATCAAGCTTATTTATGTGAGAATTTTTTAAATTAAACGTAAAGTAGAAATGAGAAAATTTGACTGTAATTCCTTTAGAATAACAGGTAACACTAATTTTAAAAAGAAATTAACTAGCTTTGTATCGAAATCTACCTGGGGAAATCCAGCTATGAAAGTCAAAGTTGCAACTGAAATTTGCTGAAACACAGCCGGCGCTGAAGCTGTTGTTTTTCAACCGTTCTCTGAACGACTGTTATGAATGAACACTGAGGAACAAAATAATACACACAGAAGTTATGTTTTGAAAAATTTATTTGAAAACCCAAATGTTTCTGTACTGAAATGAAATTCGCTTATTCCAGCATAATGTGCCCGTTTAAACTCAACTAAAATTTTTAATCAATGCGATGCAAACTTCACAACAAAGCTGTCTCGAATTTGAGCGTGTTTCCTAAAATATTTGCTTGAATTTAGCATCAGCTTGACCAAAAAGTCAATAACACAATGCTAATTGATAAATTTACATTTCAAACAGACTTTCTCTTCTATAAAAAACACACAAAATGTACCTTAAATCTTCGCTCACTCGATTTTCCTTCAGCCGAATTCTAGCCACGAGGAAAACAGTGATTAATTCATCCAGGACAAATTTGTCGCTTGATCTTTTGTCTTTTTTCCTTCAAAACGACAGCTTAGTGTTTTCTTCAACTTCCACTTTTCATCTGTGCATTTCATCGGTGTATTTTACCGTCAGGAGAGGAGATTTGTTGAATTTGCTTAAATTTTACTGCGCTAGCTCAGTTTCTTGGCGTGCACCCACGGGCAAATGGTAGTGGCTAACTGACCACTTTTTGTTAATATTGTTATAAATCGTGATGGTGAACATTCTTGAAGAAGATAAGCTTAAGTAGACTTGAGGAATACTGGGTTTGTTTAAGACCCGGAATCTGGAAACCCCACGCCAAACGCCGAACGACTCTGAGGTTTAGTGATTAGGGTTAGGAAACTGAGTGAATTAGGTTTCAGGTCAGTTTGTCCAGTATAATGACCCCAAATGTGACCTGATTCACTCAGTTTCCTAACACGAATGAGTCATCTGGAATTCGGCGTGGGTTCTCGGGATTCTGGCTATTAGGCAAACCCAGATATAGTAACACTATATAAACGATCTTGCAGTGATACATAATTCGGGGCGGGGGGGTACTATTGGGAATTCTTGCTGGGGGTGTGCCACCGGGTTCTCCAAATCCCAACCCTATTTCAGACCAACAAACGTAATTTTCCACACCCGTTTTCAGACCAGATCTCTAAAATCCATACCCGATTTCAGACCTGTTCTTTAGGCCAAAATTATGTTATCATTACTTAGATTAGAGTACAAACAAAAAAATCTTCAAATCTATTTCAAATTCACATATTTCTCTTTCTTTCTTACTCATTTGGAATGGAAGTGATAAATACGTTCATACACTCCTGTAGTTCCCTCAAAAACCATACCTGATTCCAGATCAAAATGAGTAAAACATATACCCGTTTTCAGACCAAAACGGCGCCAAAACCCTACCCTACCCCAAGCAAAGCATGTTGGGTTTGACATTATAAATTGTGATCTAGAGGCATTTCACTATTAATTATTATTATTGTCTTTATTATTACTATTATTATTATTATTATTATTATTATTATCATCAACAGTTCTCTATCATTATCACAACTGTACTTCACTATGATGATTAACCAAACATTAATTGAGGATATTACTTGGCTGTGCAGAGATGCAAAAAAATATTTCTATTCCTGATCGATCTGACACCTGGTATTTGTGTTTATGTAATAAGAATCTCTTTTTAAAGTTTGAAACTAAAAAACCAGCCCATTTCTTTTTAATCAAGACTGTCATTCCCAAACTGGGTCACATATATTCTATTTTTTTCTTAGAAACAACCAAACGACCTAACTAAAATACAAGGTTGTTTTTCGTCAGAAACAGCATGTTGTACAGATAGATGATGGTGGTTTTCAATTTAAGGGGGATCAATGAAAACACCTAACTGTACATGAATATGCTTCAAGGAAGCTCATCACTTACTTGAAGCTTCAGGGGTGGTGGGGGGTGGTGGTTTATTGTACCTTGTGACTCAATAATTTAATCTACAGCATCCTGATAAAGTCATGATATCTTAATGACAGGTTACACAGCTTTGCATAGAGCAGCAGCGTGGGGGCACCCAGACTGTCTGAAAGTGTTAATCACAAATGGTGCAGATTTGCAGATCTGTAATGTACATGGTGAGAGAGCAAGAGAGGCAGCTGCTAGGTACCAAAAAGACAGCTGTGTTGATTATCTGGATCGTGCAGGTAGTAAACTTTCTTGTTACTGTTAATCTTGAGATTGCTGAGTTTGTCAACCTCGTTTCCAGGGTTCTCTCCTACCCATCCTTACAGAGCGAGCGAGAGAGAGAGAGACCCTGGTTGGGTCTGGTCACGTGTCTCCAGAACAAAATTAATTCTGAGGGAGGAGTCCTTTGTCTCTCTACTTTGTGTCTGGCTCATTTTCACTGTTCATGCAATGATCGCAAGAGAAAGATAGATTTGCTAACCCTACAACTGTAACTGAAACCATGGGATATTTCTGCCTAAACAGAACTACCACCAGATAAACAATCAAATTTTTTACCAGGGAAGAAAGCAACACCTCCTGTTGTTGCGGTTTAACAGACGACACCACTTGCTAAAAGCTATGATCTTGAGTTCTACACAAGCGTGTACATGTTTATAATTATATTGAGGGGAAAATCCCTGTATGTTAAACTTGCTTTGAAAGTATCAATGTTTGCCCGACAGCAGCTGCTGGTAATGGGCTGAATCAGTATACTGCGAAAACCTACACCATTAGCAGTCTTGGCGGTTCGGCGTGACAGAACATAACGGGGAATTTATATTACACTTACTGAAAGGTCAAAATAATATTTTAACTGTAGATCTAGTGACTTTATGGAAAGCTATAATCTGAAATGAAATGTCAGCTTTCTCCACCCCCTATCCTTTGTTATGATGAGCAATAGAAAGACTTATCGCTTTTGGTGGTAAATAGAGATACATAGTGCATACATGTGTACAAATGCAGAGGATAACTACAATGCAATGGATGACAGCAGGAAATCATGCAGTATAAACAGAGACAAAACAGACAACCTAACCCTCCAAGCGAAAGGCATTCTAGTAAATGGTGCATATGAAAACTTAATTTAAAAACACATGCAGCATAGTGATTTCTTAAAATCATCTTACCTAACCCTCCAGAAAATTAACAAAAGGAACAATAAACGGTTTGCCAGGGTTGTCATTAAGAGCCGGGGGCCGGGGATTTTCCCCGGCTACTAAGAGAGTGGCCCCCGGCTACTTTTATTGGAAAATAGAAGAAAAATAGAACCAAAAGAAGTCCCTAGCCGTTTGATTCCCCGCCTACTTGTTGTATTTACCCGGCAACTTGAAATCTTAGTGACAACCCTGGTTTGCAGTCGTGCAAGCCATATTTTTTAACAAAGATACTTACGGCCGATGATCCTATTGATTTTAAACGACGACAAAGAAACTGAAATACACAGAGCCGTAGATAAAAATATATTCTTTCAAGATTCTGTTTACCTCTTTTCATTTGAACAATCAAACTGTGTCCGGACAGCATTATTCTCTCTCCCTGTTGCTTTGACCTATTTAATTCATTTTCAAGGTCGTTGAGATCGATGACACTTGATACATCTTTCAGTCACATTTTGGAACTGCAGGATCTTAGTCTTGAAAACACATACATTTTTTGTTTTCTAATGTGGCTTGCACAACATAGAAATGGCAATTCAAATCCAGTCCGTTTCGGTATGAATACCGCTGCGTAAATCATTTTTGACTGCACAAGTGGTGAATACGCAATTTCCTCTGCGTGTACCGTGAAGAGGAAAGCATACCCAATAGATTAACATCCAGATATTCTGCAGTTTGTTACGCTTTCGTTGTCAAATGATTTTGTGCATTATTTTTGGCGTTCAAGGTTTTGACAGTTTCATGGCTGTACTTTGACTGACCCGTCTATGCTATGTGGAGACAAATCTCACACTTACCTGTCCTCTCCCAAATTGTTTGTTTGTAATCTCCCAGATTCTGGGAGACATGTGACCAGAACCAACTAGGGTCTCTCAACAGGTAGAAGAGAGAACCTTGGAACGAGGTTGCTGAGTTTATGTGGTTTTTAGGTCACCCCAGAGGCCAGGCAGCATCCTGGCTCTGTGAAGTTATTCCCTTGCCTATTCACTCCTTATCAAAACACAAGTATGTAAAGCATAATAACTTACCACAGGGCTCATGCCCTCACTATGCTTAAACCATTCACAATAGAAATTCCAGTAACCACCCATCCTCAGAGACCCAGGACCAGAGAGATAGTATTTTGAAATGAGGAGTTTATATCAAACTGAAAGTTTCCTGACTGACATTTCTTTGGTGGACGAACCAGACAAGTATGGCGAGACAATAGCTGTCGTGTACAAACATACAAAAAGAACTCGAGATGCTGTTTGCCGATTGCGCACAATAATACAAAGCTTTCTTTGTGCCCAATCAGGAGCCAGCATTCACTTGACCATTTGGAAATGGTCTGTTCAGATTCTTTACCCAGGCGCTCTTTTGCCCGTGCTTGAAAACTTTCAT
>OZ037779.1:7704542-7982042 GCA_964035525.1 Porites cylindrica | reverse complement strand
AAAGAAACTTCCGCTGTTGCGGAAAGACACTAACCAGTATCTGCAATAAAGGGAGATGGTGAACTGTATGACGCTAGCAAAGGCCTCGCGAATATTTTTTCTTTACTCCACTTTGTCTCTCTTCACAAAGGTGTATAAATGGGTACCGGCGACATACTCCTGGGGGGTAACCCTGCGATGGACTAGCCTCCCGTCCAGGGGGAGTAGCAGTACTCCTAGGTGCTTCATGCTAAGAAAACTGGGATAAGCTCCGGCCGTTTGGGCCTTTGGCTCGTGTGCGCCGTTACCTTTACCTTTTATAACACTGAGTTAGCCGTGTAGGTCTATGCGGATATTGAAAGTGGCAGGAAATGGAGCTTATATAATTGCGTTACGGTTCAGTGATTTTAAGACACATGTGACCTCATGACCAAATTAAGACACGACGCACATAAATTTAAAATCAAATGACTCAATCTATCTTAGACCTCCAAAACCGGTTAAACCACCTAAAAAAGCATATGACGTTAACTTAATATTCTTCCGCATTTCATTCGTTAGATAAAGACAAAAGGCTACGGTGTCGTCGGCGTTAATTTACTCATCCGCAAAGTATTAAACGGAATTTCTCCGCAGAAAGGGTTTAATTCGGAGCGCCCTACACTACTGAAGTAACTGGAGATAATGCTTTGAGAATACAAACTCGCAAGTGGGGAAATCCAGCATAACTATTTAATCAATATCTTATCTGAGCAACAACTGAAACCATTTCTTTAAATGTCATTTATTACGCGACATCTCGTCCGTTACTATTCTTCGCAATGTTAAAATGTGTCACGAGCTTTTCGGCTGTTTTATTTAAACTTACAATCAAATTTCTTCTTCCAAACTGTAAAGTACATTGACTTTCCAAGTTCACGTCAAAGCAAACCGTTCATGTCAATTTGCACGTAACAACGATAACAAATTACTGAGACAAAAACACCGTGAATAAATGTGATAAAGGGTATACGTTAAAGTTCCCTAAATGTTGGGAGGGGTTAACAATACAAGCTGAAATAATATCTCAAATAAAGCAAGACACGGTCTTCAAAATAGAAGGCGTTCTTGTGCTTTAAATAAATCTAGAAATGATCTGATGATTTTCAGTTCAGCCGTACAAACGCCTTGCTGTAAAGAAATTTTTCTTGAAATTAATCATGAATGTCCCAATGAAAAATGGAATTTTAAAGATGGAAACCTGTGTTCTGTTAATCAAAGTTTGCGCTTAAGTTAAACGTTATTGATAATTTATATGTTAAATGTGATAACAAACTAATACAAGCTTCATATCAAGCTTAAGAAACTTTGACAATATATTTGCTAAGAACCCAGCGATTCGGCAGTGCTTTTAATAAAGAAAATGTTGAAAGAATTCGTCTCCTCAACATTTTTCTTGTTTGTGAAGCTTTCTGCGTGGAGACCACGATAAAGTGGTCATAATACAAGACTTCGGTGTAACTTGACGAAAAATGCTCCTCTTGGCTAGGGTGTCTTCTAGTCATCTGTGCCAAACACTACAAAAGGCATGGACTGAAAAGGTAGTCTAAAGGGCCCACTAGATTTCCAGCACCGGACGCCGGTACAGATAAAAGCATTCTTGACTTTCTTACATTCGCAAGGCGGCTAATCGCCTAGAACTAGCAAAACCAGTGAATTTGCCGTTGAGTTGGGGTATGGTAAGCCCTTGCGTGATAAGGTCCTCAACATCTTGTTGCGAGGGAAAGTGAAGTTTTCAGCAGCTTTTCTTTCCAGACTGATTAGCTGTGTTTTTCAAGTATCCTTCTGTTGGTGTTTTTTCTGCTCCTGTAGCAGTTGCTGCAAAGGTGACATACCCTCGGATGGAGATGCGGCGAAGTCTGATCCCCAAATGGACTGCAACCCAAAACCAAATACATTAACTGTTTCGAAATAAGCCAGGGCCACATTAATAATGAACAAATAATTCAACTTGGCTTCGATCTGCATGCATTCACATTGGCGGAATACGCCATTTCCGAGTTCCCACGGGCCTCTGTGTCAAAACGAGGTTAAGTGCTCAGCCTTTGATATGGAAATCATATTTCATTCTCATGTAAATAAAACTCATTTTCACAAGAAAGGTAGTGAACTTGGCCTAATTTTGAAAGTGAGGGTTTTTGGAACTCGGAAGTGGCGTATTGAGTCCACTTTGATTACGATTAAGTTAACAACACCGCACTTGAACCATGTATGACACAGTTTCGCAGTGGTTACAAAGGCCAAAACGGAGTGAAACAGCAAAAAAAAAAAAGATCGGCGAGCGAAGAAGGCCGAGCGGCGGAATGGGGAGGGGGAACCGCCCTCTTCCCTTCCCAGAAATGTAAGAGTGCAGTCATCCCCCTCCCTTGGGGAATAACTATCTTAAATCAAGGAAAGATCCACGGTAAATTTAGAGAAGTAAAAATACGGGGCGGTCTTTGCACCGTGAAAAGCGCAGATGCACGACGGTATGACCAATTTCGCCCACTCATCCACGGCAGGAAGTTTCCCAAATACTACAAGTGGGTCTGCAGTGTACAATTCCCCTTTCCAGAAACTAGGTACAAGCTTTCGGCGCAACGAATTCCGGGATCGTTTGGGAGGACAAGCGTTACTTATGATAGGTTAATGGTTGCCTTGACTACCATCGACTAATCATAACCAACGCTTGGCCACCTAAACGAACCCAGAAACCGTTGCGCCGAAAGCTTGTTCCTATTCCCTTGTTACCTGTAGACCGTGATTCCCGGCAGGACTTGTTCCTCCACTACTGCTGGGAGTTGACGAATTGGGAGCCCAGACCCCTGAACCACCCCAGCCACCATTGAACCCGAAGCCACCAAATGGAGACTGGGACGGAGAATGATAGTTGGGCTGCATTCCAGCTGCAGGGAAACTGGTTCCAAAGCTGGTGGGTCTGCGGTTCTCCACAGTTGGGGAGGGTAGAGTAGGTGGAAACACAGAGCTACTTCCTGGACTCGCCAAATGATCGGTGGGGGTCGCACGGTGATTTGGTGGCTTACCAACGGGTCTTGCCGATGAATTTTCTATACATTACAGGGAACAAAAGATTAATTTTACCATCTTGGCAGGATCTCACGATTCTTGTACTCTAAAACAGGAAAAATATTAACAGGCTATTCGTGTTACTTATAGAGCGTATATTTAGGAGGCTCAAAGATAAAATTGGCGCGAATTGCACACGTTAATTCTGTAACCGTGGACGGACTCATAACTTCAAGAAAGTATTTCTTCCTTAGCTTACCCCTTCCTAACTGGTGTCTTTTATCTCTCAAAGGACAGTTTGTACATGTAAGACAACTACTTTGTTAGTGCCTCAGTTAACTGAGATCGTTTAGAGGATTAGACCAAAGAACGACAGTCCGTCCAGAGATGATACTGTACTATTAGCAAGAAAAGTGAAGGCCGTAGGTCATTTTCCAGTTGCCTTAAGCCTGGTGGACATCTGCCTCAAGCCTCTGTTTCAAAGCGAGGCTAAGTATGAAGCCATTGATATGAAAATGACTTTTTGTTCTCATGCAAATAAAACTCATTTTCGCACTAAGCCTCGTTTTACAAGTGAGAGTTCTTACAACCCGGCAATGGCCTGTTAAAGAGGAAGTCTCCCATGGCAGTGTTGGAATCGGTAGTATAACCCGGTTTCCTCTGCATAAAACCCTTGGGGTACCGCTAGCAACCCCTTTCCCCTGCCTTGATGCTCTAGGCATGCGACATCGTTTATGAATCTATCCCTAATGAAGGAGTCAGTCCCAGCCACTTCGCTTCGGATCTCCGCATAAGTAACTCCTAGGGAGGTGTAGTGTACCTGGATGGGCAAGAGCTGCAGAAGTCAAGGAAACATTCCATCCTGATTGGAACAATGAATACTGAGCTACAGTGGAGGGGGAGGGTGGAACTTGTCCTACTGGGGTGTGACCAACATCTAATGGACCCTTGAACAAGGAGCTGTGTATCAAAAAACCGCCATGTTAATACAAACAATTTTCAAGAGCGGGCTGGTGGCATTGTTACGCTTTCTTATTAGGTAAGAAAATGTCCCGTGGCCCACTTGCTCAACCAATAAGCGGTAAAACCGCCTCTCGCCGCTAACTTAAATTTTAAGTAAAAACTGTTTGTTTTACTGGAGGGTGCGCCTGTTGGAAAGCCGCCTTCAACAGAGAAACGTAGGGTTTCGACTTCTAAAATTCAACACATTTGCTGAAAAAAAATTTATGAAACATGCATACAGTAAACCAAATTTAAAAAAGAAAACTACAGAAAAAAATATGAACGATTAAGATGATCCCTGCAGGTTGCAAAAGAACTGAGAAATCTCAAGCTTGACCGATTTTGAGCTGGCAATGACGAAGAAGAAGGCCATTTGCACTATCAGCGAATGATGCATAACTTAAGTTACGCGGCACTTACCTAGTTTCAGCAAATGGGGTTCCTACTGGTGTAGCCTGCAAAAAAAAAATGATGAGACTTCTTACATTGTAGAGGGATAATTTCACAATCCGTGAACACGATCATAAACATGTGAAAAAAGTAGTTTTCTTTAAAATGGCTTATCTGCTAACGAGACAATAGATGAATGACACAAGAGTGTCCCAAGTCCTAAAAACTACTAGCAGGCGCGTTTTGAAAGGCCAATAGTTACAGGTTTCATAGCCTGTGACCATACTCCACAGTTGGGAAAAAAGGCAAAAAAAAGCGAGCCAAGCGGTGGTCCGGGAAGGGAAAAGGGTGAGCTCGCCGAATTTTGTATGCCTTTTCACTCCGTTTTTTGCCGTTTTTTTCCCATAGCGAAGCCTCGTCCGAGGCTAGAGGTTTCTGAGACCTTCATGGGGCCAGGTTTCCTGACTGATAGAAATGTAACCCTGTGTTATTTTCAGTTTGAAGAAGTTGTTTCTATTCCGGAACTGAAATGCTCGGCCCCACAAGCTTTACTGCGATAAAACTAACCCAGGATAAGCAAGTCCGGAGAAACACAAACACCCCACCCCTCCGCCGGCTTTACCTTGTTCAGGGTAGGTAAAGAAGCCAGTAACTTTTGTCCTGCCGATTCTAAATCGATGTCTTGAGGTGACTTGGGAAACTTCTCCTCTTGAGATGAGACCTACAGAGAAAAAAAACTAAAATTCGCAATGCACTTTACAAAAACGGTAGCATGACACCCTAAGAGGTTGTATGGTTGGTTATTCAAACCACCGTGAAAACAAAAATGACAGTGTGAGAAGGACACTGCATTATACTGTAGCCATAGAAACCAACCAAGCAAAGCAGAACAAAAACAAACTTTGCATATGATATCATATCATAGATGAGAATGAAAGAAATGAACTCAAGTGATCGTCGCTAGGAAGTCAGAATGTCCAAAAATGGTCTAGGTTTTCGAGAAGGTTTTCGTTCAAATCCCGTTCAAGCCTTGAAAAAGGATATTTCTTTGGTAACTAACATTAATGCGAAAATAATTACTGCACTTCTTTTTTTAACCTTGGGGAAGAAAAAAAGCGAGATAACGGGTAACGAAATTACGAAATTACCTCTTCGATGGGCGAGGAAGTGTTTATCTTCAAAGAAAAATTTGATAGACCAGTCGCAAGATCTTCCACTTTAGCCAAGATACTGCAAATGAAAACGACAATTTAGTGAAAAGCTGAAGGATGGTATCCAATTCATGGAACCGCAGCAAGGTCAGTTCAGTAGCCTGGAAAAACGAATATAGCGCACGAGCAGGCAGTCTCACTTGTAAGAGTTCAGGAGGAAAGAAGAAGAAGAATGGGACCCCCATTCTTCTCGCGCGCTGATGTGGAAGGCATTTAAAACGGCTAGAGTTTCGAGTGGCTGGGCTGGCCTTGCAGAAAAGGCGGTCCTGAATAATAAGACCATCATCGGTCACCTAGTCTGCAGGAGAATTACCGACTCGTTGGCGCGCTTCAGGAGCTCGCTAGCGCGCAGGTCGAATTCCTCGAAAGGAAAAAGAAGGGAAAACATCTGGAAGACAGACTACCGTTTCTCCTTCAGAAGTGTTATTCCACTTGCCCATTCCTTCGACAACCACTCTGTGCTCACGAGCAAGTTTTTTCAATTGATATTTTCCCCCTTAAGTAAGACGCGTCTTTACCTCGCGCCCATAAAAATGGCCCTAAAATGACAAGAGAATTTCGATCCTTTAATTTCTTATCCGAGGAAACTTAGCTTACCAAGGAGCGTTGTTCGCCAGACGATTTCCAAACCTAACAAGCCTGCTAACTCTGTGTGCCGATTCATCATCGGGCCGAGTCCTCTTCATGCTATATGTAAGCTTCCTGTAAAAACGACAGAAAACGACAGAAATTACGCAATAGGGAGATTTGACAACCACCAAGACGTCGCAAGATACTCTGGCTACTAGAGGTCTTTTCTCGCGTGAGGTGGCTTGTTTGCCGTCACTGTCGTAGTGACCGAAACTGGAAAACGCACACGAAAAGTCTTCACGGCACAAGGAGAACGTCTATGAAAAATAGTTAAATCAAACAAACAGCATCATGCTCAGTTGTCTCAGTGTTACTTACCTCTGACTGACTCTAAGAGGCAGAAAACTTTGAAGCTCCCAGTCTTCATGAAGGGGAATATCTATTACATAAAATTGTCGGTGATCAGATCAATAAAGACACTAAGTTCTTTAACACCCTAAAATAATAAAGACGTGAAGTCATTAATGTTTCATAAATATTCTTTCGAGTACTTCATAACTTAGCTTCTCCTATGAATAGTAATTAGGAGAACTTCGCAGTAAAAGCCTGCACTTTGGAGCAGACATCAAGAAAATGATTTTCCTTGGTTTGTTCAAGAAAATTTCTAATGACTCTGATAATATCAAATGAAATCGTTAAAGAATCATACTGAGAAGAGAAAAGAATGAGAAACACAGCAATAGACAACGAGTAGTCCCATTTTTCCTCCGGGATAGTAAAGCGCGCGTGAAAATCACCCCACGCGAGATAGGCATTTCTCGCGTGGGGTGATTTTCACGCGCGCTTGAGTTTCGCTTGCTCTTCTATCCGGAAGGAAAAATGGGGACTACTCGTAGTCTATACAGCAACAGCTAGTTCAAGTGAAAACAGAAGAGTTTTCTTTCAGTTCTTACCAGTTCTCTCAGGCAGAGGAGAATGCGTCGCTTGAAGAAGATTCAGTAGAGCAGCAAAATTTTCCCAAATCCTAAGAAGTCAATTGATAAACCCGGTACTTTATTTTACTAATGCGGCTTTTAGTGAAACGATGAATATACGAATTTCATATATTCGAACTGTGGGATGAAGAAATACCTACACTTAAACACTAACAAGACCCTTCATTTCAATAGCGCTACACTTGAAAAGTTTTCTTGCAATTTGTACTGGCCATTGCGAATTGCACTATGGGATCGTTTTGTGGGGCGAAATTTTACCCAGTCTCCTACGAGTAAAAAAATACCTCTAACTTACATTACGGATCGAGAAAACGAGCTTAGTAAGATATTTATTATTTTCTCTGGATTTAATTGTTATTTGCATGGGAATAAAAAAAATTATTGTCATATCAATAGCTTGGCACTTAGCCTCATTTTAAACAGAGGCTTGGACGGTACAACAAGGAAATGGCCTATTTGACAAAAGTGTTAAACATCTACGTTAAAAAAGATAAGTATCTAATAATCGCAGCGGAGCCCCATACCCATAGAGAATGGAACCTATTGACTATGAAGTCAGTGTACGAAAGCCCGCCCGTATAGACTCTGGGAGTAGGGATAAAAAAACTCAGTAGGGTAGGAAAGGGGGTCTCAGACATGTACGTTGCGTTTCGTTTTTGGCGCAAAATTAACTATTTTAGGGGCCACCAACGGAGTTGCTCGAGAAAAAGTTTAGATTTAAGCTTCTTGTGTTCGACTTGCGACAAAATTCTCAAATACATTTCTAAAGCTCTGCTTTTTGCCTGGTCACGCTTTTGGTCACACTCCCCGAACAACCTAGCCTCCTCCCCTCCCCGCTTGGTTTTCAGTAATAAAAAGTATATAAATGGACGCTTCGCTTTTAGCCTCGGCTAAATCCATATAATAGACATGCTCACTTTGTTCTTTTGAGAATGTCTCCATTCCAGATGTTTGGTGATGAACCGGCCATCCACTGACACAAGAGATTAACAGATGGGAGCACATCACAGCTTTCTGCTGCCATAGATTGCTGCTGCTCAGTACTTGAAGCCGGTGGTCCAGTCTCACAAGCATGCAACACAAGTGCATCGAATAACTCCACTTAAAAAAAAAGCCAAGATAGGGATATGTGAGCTGAAGTACTTGGACTGCGAGTAATCTCCTTTTTCCTTTTCAAAATTTCTGGGGAAGTACGTGTAAAACATACACGCGAGCGGCGAAGTTGCGAGCTGGGAAAATCCAGAGCCTAAGCCCCCGAAAATCTTTCCTTGTCTCGCCCCAATCCCATCTATTTTGTACTTCGTTGTTTTGCAAACGTGCTCGCCGGAATAAGAGCTCGACTGATTTCAAGAGAGAAAGCCGACTGCAACACTCGGGAAGAAACAGCCTAGTTTGCCACTCCAATGGCACAAAAGGCAATTGGCTGGACACGTGCAGATATCAATTGATGTGTTTCTTTCCTTTCGTGGATTGCTCTAATTTTAACAATAACAACCCTCCTAACTTTCCTAAGAAACGGTCAACGCGCTTACCTAGGGCAAAGCTGCATAACAGGCGCTTTGCGAGCCAAGCGAGGCGAACGCGGGCACTAAAGGGAAAGAGCCTTATTTCCAGTAGACGTGTGTCGCTTAAAAATGTATTTGCATAAGCTCCCTCTAGTAATGTTAAGTTTTCAACCCTTTTAAAAAAATCCATCCAACAAGAGCACACCTGTAAACTCTAGAGTCAGCTGCCAGCATTCCTGTATTAAGATAAAAATTTAGACACAATTGAGAATTACACAAAGAAGACGTTGGCCAAACATTAGTCAGGTTGTCCAACCCAGGGAATAGTATCATTTTTTGTTTTTGTTTTTATCATATTTGCATGTACCTGTACTGCAACCGTTTGGGCAAGTTACTTTGCACCCATAGCAGTCCATACCCCAAACAACACATGACAGGCTGAACATAGTGTGGGATGTGAACAGTATGGTGGGTCATATACATGTCCCCTTCGAATTGGATAGATAGTTCATTGGAGAAAAAAAGAGAGGTCTTTTAGCCAGGAGCCGATTCCCCTGTTTCAGCACAACGTCACCAGCTAATGATGCAGGTATCTGATCTGCGATAAGGTCTTATATGGTAAACGTAAAGCACCTGATTTTACGTTGCTAACCGTTAAAAGTCATCCTTTGGCTGACAAACCTGAGATGGACGCTGCCCTCATTCTACTCGCCCCTCCCCACCCCCCATCCTCTACATTAGTACTCCGTTTTACAGGCATTTAAAAAAAAGCTACACGGAAAAAAGAAGTCGAAAAAAGGATTTGAGGTCACACCTTGGAATCGAACTAGAAACCTCCAAACTGAAGGCCGTGCACCAAGCGCACAGTTGGTCAGTACGCGGCCTTCGGTGCGAGAGGTCCCGAGTTCGATCCCCGGTGACATCATATCTTTGTTTCGAGTTCTCTCTTGTCTGTGTAGCTTTAACTAGCTTTAATACCCTTAAAACGGAGCACTGATTGAGAGAGGGGGCTAAAATGAGCGCACTGTCGACCTCAAGTTTATCAGTTGAATTGCGGTTACGAGTTATCAACGTAAAATATGGCTGCTTTACCTTTTAACCAACTGCGCCAATCCTTACACCTTGATCAGATGCATGTGAACAGGATTATACATTATCTTTCTCCCTTCCAACAGTGATTAATTGATTTACCTCTTCATCTTTGCCGATACAATCAAACTCCTCCAGATCATCCGCTGATCCACCTGTCCGTATGTTCCACAGAACAAACAGAGTAATGGCTACCAGTTTATTAAGCAACTGCGAAGTGAATTTGTTCTTCTTTAAAATTCCCTGTTAAAACAGAAGTAAATTAATATGCACAAGTTAATCCAAACAAGTACATTAATTAATTAACTGATAGTAAAGAAATGTGGTTTCCTTATTCGGGCTGTGATCAAAAATTATCTAATTTTACTAGTGACCGAAAAATACTCACTTTGAATGCAGTTATTATGCGGTCTTTAAGAGTTCTCGCTTGATCAAGATCTGTATTTAAAAATAGTAAACAATTAAAACATTTCCGTACACGTATTTACCAAAACCGAGTTGGGCAAAAATGAACATTTATATGTTAAAACTATGGGCACTTGCTTTCTTTACCTAATGGCCTTAAAAGGGGAAATTCAATTTGCGAGCGGGAAAGATCAAGCGGCTATATAGCCTGCGAGCAAGCTCTCCATTTGGGGAAGTCGCAAGAAGTCACGCGAGAGCAGCACGCGAAAGGAGAAGTGTTCTCTCGTGACTCGCTTTGCTCATAAATGGAGAGGTTGCTAGCAGGCTTGAGGCTACAATACAAGTGACCTCTTATTTTCCTCTGAGTTAGAAGTGAGAGTGGCATACGCGAGCGTGCATAAAAACCACCACCCGGACCCTATTAAAGTAGAGGCGTCAAGCAGAGGGAATAGGATAAAATAAGAGAGACTATTTTTTCTCTTTCCTCTGCGTGGCCCCTGTCTTCGCGCCCTTTTTCGCTCGCCCTCTTACCACCGAGAGGAAATTAAGGGACCACTGGTAGCCCATGAAGCCACGAGCCATAAAGCCTTTTTTGTACTAATTTGTATATTTCTCAAAAAGCTCACATGCTTATTGATGGGGGAGTTTAAAAAAAGCACTGTTCGCATGCAGCTTAAATATTTAAGAGCACAGTAATCTTAACACCCTCACTCCAGTTTAAGCCGTTTACTTTCTCCCTTGAATACATCAATAAAACACCACAATTTAGATTTTCAGCTGAGGCAGGTATGAGTCGACAGCTGATAAAATGTTTAATTCTCAAGACACTCTTTCCTGTATACTAAAATAACTTAATAAATACCTTGGACGAGATACACATGACCATGAAACTGAAGGAAGATGTGGCCAAACTCTGCCATGGATATTTCCAAAGCTGTGTCCCTGGAATAAAAAAGGACCATTTTCCGGTCAATAACTTCCGCAGTTTTTGATCATAAGCAGCTGACTTAGGTCTTATCCACACTAGCGCATTTTCGTTTGACAACGCATACATTTTGATGCGTTTCGGCCTTCCGTCCATACTAATACCCTGAGCGATGATAACGCTCTTGAAAGTGGATCAAAACAAAAACGCATACATATCGTATTCAAGTGTGGACCGTGGAAAACGCATCAAAATGAAAGTAATGGCCGTTTTCACACTATAGACGGATAATCCATTTTCAAAATCCATCAAAATTGTCGGGAAAACAGATGGATAAAGTCAGCCGGATTGTCCATCCAAAATTAAGACCGTTCCATTTTCAAATTAAGACTTTTTATCTGTTTGACGTGAATTATTCAACGGATAAACTTAGCGTCTCTATTGTGAATACGGCAATTGACCGAAAATATCGTAGGCTGGTGTGTTTGTAGCATGGGCATAGGGTTAAACTTAAGTAAGAACCTGCAAATGTTTCCGAACGTTCTACATATCATAAAATTAACATGCTTCATACCTTGTATTATGTCTGGAAACAACTTTGGTGAGTGTTTTGTGGAGGTTGGTTGAAGCAGCTGGGAATGGATTTTTAACAGCAATGCTAATAATACATGAAAAATAGCAAAAACAAAAACAAGAGGGAAAGCTCAATACAAAGTAATGTACACCACAATTAACCCAGTCGCCCTTAGACATTTTGTCGAAAAACACCCTTTTAAGCTAGTCGATCGTTTTCTGGTTAATACCCGTTAAAAAAGAACCAAAACTTCCTAAATCGTTGTTCACAAGTCGAGCTCTAGGTTCTCTGTCTGTGACATGTCAAACACTACATCACAGCTTTCAAGGTTCGGGCATGTACAGAAGGCAAAAATTAATTTCGCATTTCTCTCCTCCCCGCTTCTTCCATTTTTCTTCCCTCGATTTTTCGTATGCTAGGCATTTACTAACTTCATTTCAGTGTAAACGGTTTTCGTGCCAGAACAACATTTCCAATGGAATTTTCTGGTCAACCTTACATACTTTGTCTTGCGTTTTTCTCCGGCCGAGCTCGGTCAGTGGTAGAGCGCCTAACTGCAAAGCGATGTGTTTCGGATCCGGTTCCAGGGAACGGACAAATACTTAATTAGATCTTATTATAACAGAAAAATGAAAGTACTGCCTTTTCCTCGCAAACGGTTAGGCCATCGTGTGACTTGGATGAACCGGTAAAATGGCGGTCCCGTCTCTAGTAGGAAACGTAGAAATAGTGTGGCGAGCAAGGATGGTGCAGTGCTTAGAGCACTCGCCTTCCACGAGTGTGGCCGAGTTCGAGTCCCGGGGTCGACGCCATATGCGGGATGAGTTTGTTGCTAGTTTTCGTGTGTAAGCAAGTTACAATTTATATTTTTTGCAATATTTTTTTGCAATTTACAGTGTCCTTAATTATTATTTTAACACACCTCCTGCAATAGTAATACACTGTTGCCAACTCATCCCCTTTTCCACTAGCTAAAATTGCCAACTGATTGTATGGCTGACCTGTTGTAAGGCAAAAAGCATCGTGTTGCTAATGATGACGCATCCATAGAAGGTTTTATGGTAGCCTGAAAGAAAGCTCCCATTACAGAGGTACTGTGAGAAGTCACGCATGGGCGCAGAGACACTAGGGCTTTGCTGTTCGCTGGAATGTTCTCTCTTTGTTCGCTACTTGGAATGGAGAGCTTACTCTAGGGCTACCTTTTTGGTTTTACCTCCCGTAACCTACCACTAATAAAATTCACTTAACCAGTATTATAGTGGTACTATTCAAAACAATATCAGCGGAACACTCCCCTGATGTAAATCCTACTGACTTTTTTTTGTGTATACAGTAACAATGTATCAGTTCCCAATTAATAATAGAGGTGCCCACACCCATAATTGTTTCCTTAAGTTAAGTATTTTTTACACTTTTAATGAGGGTATAACAAATCCGCTGAGGGTGTTGGGAGAATGCTTAAAAGACTCTTTTAAAATGATTGACAGGCTTCTGTCCATCTGTTACCCAACACTGCAAAAAAATAAACTATGGCAGAACAACAACAAAAGGTTTATTCTGTTGCTTAACAATGGTAACTTGAGATACTCAATAAAGTCGTTAATATACTATGGTCAGACCTCACATGGTTTTCTATGTGTCATGCATTTTCCATCGTAATTTCTTTGATATCAAGCTTAAGCAAGTCTATAACAGCAACAGTTACCATAAACCAGTGTTTGCCACAGAGAATAGAATATTTTTGCCTCATGCATTCATACCATTTGAAGGAACTAAAACAAGGGCATGATGGTAAAACACTTCAGCTTGGTCCTGGTCATCACAATACCGAGCTACAATAGAATAAAAGGTACAGAGTCATTGCTCTTTCTCATATTAACTCATTATAATCATCATCAGAGCCATCGTCATCATCATCATTATCACAATCATCACATTTATTAAGTCCCTAAAAGCTGTTTAAGGTGGTAAAATTGTTGTGAAAAAGAAAACGAAAAAAGTGCGCCACTTATGCAGTGTTTTGGTGGGGTAATATTAAACATTGTACACTTTTTCAAATCACTCACTAATGGTATTATTAATTCTGCCACCCCTCAGCTTTAGAAAAGCAAAACATAATTTGATTAAATATGATTTTTACAATTAGATTAACTGAGAGAAAGTGCACCTATTTCCCACTACATAACAGTCTATATTGATAGCAAATAAATTAGACAAGTGAAGTGAGAGAGTTTACAAGGTTATCGGGGATAAGTTGTAGATAAAATCCATTCTCAGGTTAAACCACTGTATCCCTTGTCTCCTGTGAATAATCAGGGCCAGGAGACAAAAGAAATTCTGATTCAAACTTGGTTCAAAGCTAGATTAAACCTGGCAAAGGACAGTCATACGACGCATACTTCACTTAACTTGTGCCTGTGCAATATTATTGTATGTTCAATGGGTACCCCGTGAATGTGTGTGCAGTGATCAGCTGACCATGCCATGATCCTTATTAAACTTCCCAGGTTCACAATGTTTACAGGGCTGTGCCACAAACAAATTCTGGTTACAATCATATTTTCAATTTGTAAACAGTTATTGGATGAGATTTTTGTGATATCTGCAATGACCAAGGGTGAGGTAAGTGTTATTACCCAAGGCTGTATGCCAAGTGTGATAACACCTACCAAGACATTGATTATTCCGGATACCACAAAACCAAATTTAATAATATTGTTTTATTATACATTGTTTCGAAGAAAATAACGACAAACATACCATCACATGGAACACGGTTTAAAATATTTTCCATAAAGAATAGACATGTTTCTTGGAAATCATGAACAAATAATGTGCACAAAACCTACAGATAAGTTAGTTACAGAATCTGCTAGCAGATTTATGTAGGTTGCATGATAGAATTTCCAAAAATAACTGTATAGGCTCTTAGCCAATGAGAAGACAGATAGTGAGTACAATGTATAACAATAATACTATAAATAATAGTGTACACTTTATAATAGGCTTACCAATATCCCCCAGGTGCACCAGACAGTCTTGGCAGATGTAATAACAAGATTGAGTGTGTGGCCTTTTGGCTAGATTGGTGTTGCCATTAATTTCTAAATATAGAACAACATTACAGATTGCTACCATAAGTTTTGCTAATTTACATGTACATTACAGTTATGTACAATTTTTGCAGTGAGTGTTAACCTTTGCTGCCTACACATACAGTCAACTCCCTTTATAGTGGACACTGTAGGGGCCTTGAGTTAGTGTCCTCTTTAGCAAGAGTCCATGACAGAGGAAGTTTATTTCAGTCAAACATCCATAATTCATTTTCACCTGGGATTTAGCTGAACATTATAAGTTATCGGGGTTATACCGTTATAGTGGGGAGTGTGCAAGGCAAGAGTTGACTGCACACTGTAGGATGTCCCAAAAAATATTATATACACTTGTAACAGATGCTAAACAGTTATCAGTATGAGGTCTGCTACGTAGCTAGCTGTGATGTGTGACATGTTATTATGATCTACATAACACTGAGCATTTTGCTATCAAATTCCTTATACTGATACTGAATCAAGGTTTGCCTTCCATCTTTATTGAGTTAACGGCATTCTTTTTTGTGTGACAATTTATCATCGCTGGGGTGGGGAGGGGCGTTACAGGGTTGTCACTAAGATTTCAAGTTGCTGGGTAAATACAACAAGTAGGCGGGGATCAAACAGCTAGGAACTTCTTTTGGTTCTATTTTTCTTTTATTTTCCTTTGAAAGTAGCCAGGGAAGACGTTCATAGTAGCCGGGGGAAATCCCCGGCCACCGCCTCTTAGTGACAGCCCTGGGTTACCTGTACAAAGGCTTTGTGAGGATAATTTTATGTGCTGGCTAAGCTAGCCTTCAAATTAACGTTCACACCACCAGGTACCAACCTCATGCGGGTTGTCTACTCATTTGTCATTCCATACATAAACAAATTACAAATTACAAAAAAACATATTACAATTTTTTCAAGATGTTCAAAAGGTGGATAACGCTATTAGCTGAATCACTATCCACTGGATAGTGCAACTGGTCTCCCTAACACTATCACTATCACTATCACTTTTGAACAACTCGGGCCTAGTGTATAGTCTAGGTAAAAGAAATTTAATATTTCACGCCTGAGTTAAAACTGTTTAGATTAGTCTTTTTGTACAGAATATCACCTACCTTCAAGAATGCCCAACTGTGAGGATCTCACATGACCAGGAATGTCTAGCCTGTATGTCAAACACAGCTCCTGCAAAAGCTAGTCAAGATAATAAAATACTTTTACCTACTAAAACCATAACAAGATGAATAAAAACTGACACACCTTCTATAAGTATTCTTTTAAGAGCCCCTATGTCTCCGACTGCCAAAATATTTCTTCTGGAGTGATCAACATGACCATGAATTGGTTTCTCCAAATCAATGCCACCTTCTTTTATATCAAACATTAACGTGTAGGATGGTTTTCACTGATCAGTGCCATTTTTAAGTAAACAGACCATCTGATAGAGAGGAAATAATTAGGAAATTGTGCAAAATTTCCAGAAAGACACACTATCTGGCAAAAAAGGCTTTTATGCAGCAAATTATGCACTTTCTCTAGTGTAGATTTGGCATAAAATGCTTAATGCCTATAAGATTCGCAACATCACTGAAAGCTTCAGTGGTTCGACACCTTTCCAAATTAAGTTACCTCAACCCATTAAGCCCCATTATAGTGACCAGCATCCAAATTCTCCCAAACAAGTTTTAAGGTCGGTCATGGTTCATTTCTGACCTGTCAAAATGTTGCAAACTAGCAAACCCCTAATTGGCATTCACAAAGTCGCAGAACAAGACGGTCTCATCTGTATTCTCCGAATTTATAACTGCAAGTAGCTAAAATATTTTGCAATTTAAACTGTGTTTGTAATTTTCATGATTAATGTGAATGAATATATTTTTCCAGTTGTTTATTTGAAAGCCATACCCTTGACTGGTCAAAATGACAGGCCAACTGAAATTTTGCTCAGACAAATGATCTTCTTAACCGGACATTGTCTGTTGTCCACCCATTATTGTGAGCCCTGTACTAGTCACCAAAGATGAAATATCTTGAAATGTTTGAGCAAATTCTCTCAAGCAGTAACATAAGAAATATATGAAGAACAGTGTGGAGAACATGAATTTTGATACTGGAGCTTAAAGGATTAAAATTAATATAGCCTTGAATTAGCACTTATTTGTCTTTGTCCAGGTTATGCAACTTACGATATTTTAGGAGATTTTTCATTGATTATGCATCTAGATACAATGTAAGAAAAAAAGGTCAAATCACACCATTGTGTAATATCAGAGGTCCTCAGTAAAGATATGGTAATAAGGACAACTCCTCTTTGCGACAAAATCTGCAGTACATGTTGTGTGTTTTCGAGACCAAAGTAAACTTGTGTTGCAACAATTGACATAAAGTCCATGTATGGTGTGACACTCACATAATTTTATCCAGTCAAAAGTCAGTATTCATACAACTTGCAAAAACTTGATTTGTTGCAAGACAGGTTTGAATGTGGGTGTCAAAGTGCACAACATAGCTTTGCAACTTGTTTTGCAGTGTAAAACAAGTTGAAAGGTTTTCTTGCCTGTTTCACAATAGCTTAAAGAAATGGAGCACATACCTGGATATAGAAACCACTGGCAGCCTCAAGAAACAAGGTCAAAATGGCTTGGACTTCTCCCTTTTTTGAGCCCTACCGGACAAGTTATATATTAAAGATATAACATTAATTTTATATGTAACAATTCATTAGTTTGCTGTATAACCCACCTTCTTAAACCCCATCTGGAAAAAAAGGATACAAATCAAACTAAATAGCAAATATTTTAATCATTTGGGCCTGAATAGAGCTTTTTCACATGCAAATCTTATTATATTCAAGCAAACATTACAAATATCAAAACCCATTTTTCTCTCAGTTTAGGACTAAAAATGTGCATAAGGCATATACTGTAAAATTCCGAAAATAAGCCCCTCCAAACATAAGCCCCCCAAACCGGTAACGCAAAAAACCCTCCGTTAAATCGCCCCTCCAAATATAAGCCCCCGGGGGCCTTGTGCTTGGAAAATTGCCCTCAAATACAAAGTAAAACAAAGCAAAAACGGCAAAGTTACCTCCAGCTATAGGGCTAGCCCAATCGATTTTGAAACACAAATTTCCCTCTGTAGATAAGCCCCTCCAAATATAAGCCCCTCCAAAAATAAGCCCCTCAAAAAGGGCCTTTGAAAAATATAAGCCCCCGGGCTTATTTTCGGAATTTTACGGTATATCAAACTGGGCAGCAAATTATAACCTGTTTCCTGACTACCTGAATGGGCAAAATCTAACCATTTCTCTCATAATTCAATTCGCTCTTTTAAATTTACCAAGGGATTTTTGAGAATCCAAATTGTTAACCATGTAATCAGGAGTGTATAGCACAGTACATGTAAAAAGTTTTATTGACTGTTCACCTTTCGCTCTTTGGCCTGCTGTCTTAGAAAATCCACTTGGCTTTTGAAAGCACTATTCCACCTGAAAAAAAAAACACAGATAAAAAAGATTAATCCCCAATTGCAACATTTTCTTTGAATTCAGATTTAGGTTATCTACCAGTAGATAATATTTGTTTAGATATGCAATCTGAAACAAACATATATGGGGGGGAGGCGGGGAGGGAGGGTCAACAATTTAATATTAAAAAAAAAAGGTTTAAAGGTTGGGGTTTTTTTAAAGGAATTAAAGGCAAGGATAAATTAAAGAGGCAAGGGATAAATAAATTACAACATGTACATTAAGCACCTAACTTTTGTAATATCATTTTAAAACAGTAATGAAAAAAAACTCACAGGTCTTGTTCAACCTTCTGGTCCAATGCAGACTCTAGGTCTGTTAAAAGGATGCTCTTGTACAAGTCTTGTAATCTGAAATTGAAAAAATTTAATTCATTACATGAATTTACAAAAAACTTGAATATTTCAAACTTTCCTTTTGGACAAGTAGCTTCAACATTTGCTTGCCCAAGATAAATGTATACACGGGCATAGCTACATCCCTGGTATGCTGTAGTTTTGTGCTTGTCTCAATGTATGATTTACTAGAAGATGACCTGGGTGGACCATTGCCCAGCGGGCCAATGAGTCTGAAAGGTAATCTTCGATCAGGGGTCCTTCTTCCTTTTTTGTTTGGGAGACAAGAGGAAAAGGACACCTGATACATTTACTATTTATACCTCGCTTACCTGTAGTCCAGAATCTGGACTTTTGTCTGACTGGTCAAAAAACTAAAGACCCTTTCTGAACGACGTACTGATTGGCTACAAACAACATATCTGACTCCTGCTGCAATTAGATAGGTTTTGTCACCTTTGTCTCTTCAAGACAGAAACTATGAGATGATCGAGGAATTTTTTTAACGGCAAGCTTTAAAGCTTATGCTAAAAAAAAATAATATATTTTTAAAAAATCAAGTCAACAAAGCACAGAGAAATGCCGCTCTCCTGGAAAATAAATAACTCAGAAACCCAGGAAAAGGGCACTTTAGGAGTTAAAATCCAAAAAATTCCCAATGAAGCATGCCCCTGGACCTCCGTATAGGCCTACACCTTTGGTGCTAATTGAGGAAATTGGCTTCTCTCAGTATTTATCCTAGATTTGAGCCTGTATTGGTCACACTCCATACAACATATAGCTGATTCAATAAAGGTTGCTTTAATAGCCTTTAGGAATTGGTAATTGGCCATTGGGCATTTGTACATACGGCACTCAATGCACATGATTTGCTTGAGCGACTACTGAACAATGGCTTTCCAATGCCCAATTCCCAATGCTCGAAGAATCCTTTGTTGAATAAGCTATACACAGGGATGTAAGAAAGTTTTGAAGTAGATGGCTGAGTTGTCAAAGTAAACGGCCAGTCCAGGGATATTTTATTTAAAAAATACCACCCGTAAAGAGGCATTTGGGCATTTGTACATACGGCACTCAATGCAAATGATTTGCTTGAGCGACTACTGAACAATGGCTTTCCAATGCCCAATTCCCAATGCCCAATTCCCAATGCCCAAAGGATCCTTTGTTGAATAAGCTATACACAGGGATGTCAGAAAGTTTTGAAGTAGACGGCTGAGTTGTCAAAGTAAACGGCCAGTCCAGCGATATTTTATTTAAAAAACACCACCCGTAAAGAAATGCCAAGAAGAGTAGCCGGCCGATACTAACCAAGTAGGAGGCGATTTTCACCGGCAGCCGGCTACTTTTGACAACCCTGCTATAAATTGTGCACCAATGCTAACATTGTTATTCGACAAAAAGTAAATAGCTCTCACCTTTGTCTTGATTGCCATCCTTCACTACCAACAGTGAAATCATTAACATTACCTAGGAGGAACATTAAAGACAACAGAATGATTTTAATAAACCTGGCCACCCACTTATTGACATTTTGATCACTAAACTTTTCGTAAAATCAGGCACATAAGACAAAACCATACCAAGAACCAAAAAAAGGAAAAACTGGGCTAAATTCCAAACTAAAGCACATAAAAGCTCCAAAGTCTATATTATCCAGGAGATTCAGGGACCCATATACAGTAAAGTGGGAGATTGGTTCAGTATCCAGGATACTCCCAGAAAATCTGGCAGAGTTGTTCATGTATATGTATTAGGCTTTTGTATATTATGCTTTTGCTTCCCCACTAAAATGCTCCACCTTAATGCTCCATTTTTCCCACTAAAATGCTCGGTCTCCCCAAAAAAGTCACTAAAATGCTTGGATATTGCTCATTATACAAACGGTTTTTTAAATTAATTTCAAAGTTTACACTTTAATACAAACACGTGCAAGTGCTGCAAGTAACAACGACAACGTGTACCAGTTCATAAATACAGCCAAAAAAACAGCTGTATTAGGTTTTTTGTGAATTATGAGTTTTAGTCTTCATTTTCTTTAAAAACGCAGGAGCTTGTGGGGCATGGGCTCCTGAAAGAAGTTAATTTCTATTTTATTTTCTCAGAAAAATTAATTTTCCAGGGAAAATGCCACTAAAATGCTTGAATAATGCTCAATGCTTTTGCCTCACTAAAATGCTCAAAAAATGCTAGCATAATGTACAAAAGCCTAATATGTATTCCTTGTTCTTAAAATGTGCCTGGAAAAGCTGGTTCCGGCACTCTGTACTTTGGTTACAGCTTTCGCAGGGTATATCATGAACATAATTTCCAGGGCATCAACAAATTGTTGATAACTCAGCCCCTGTTACAGGTGTACTTGCTGAATCACAGTTCATTAGGGATCCAAGGGTTATCAGGGTGGCAAAGGGGGGCATCTATCAAGCATAGGGGAAAAAAATTACCCATCACCCATCATGTAAAATAATGAGGTGCACTTGCAGTGAGTTTACATGGCAATATCTCAACCCATTGAATGAGTCAGCTCTAATAAATTGTTTTCAACATCCTTTTTGGGTAGGATCTCATGTTAACAATTAATTATGGGTTCTCTGAAATCATGTGTTATTCAAACATTAACCATATTAATCAGTATTTACTGATCTGAGAACAGAGGTCATAAATACAATTTTGACAGAAGATTAGAGATCAAGGAACAAGAAGAAAGACCAGAAAATGATGTCATGAATATCTGTGTTAGATGTCTGTGGTTCTAGTTTCAAATGATATTCACCAAACACAGATATCTAAAAGGAAAAGGACGTATCGCATTGTGAAAATAGTAAATCACACACCACCCAGCTATGCCCAATCACGCCTCACACGGCTAATCTCCACGCGATCACACATCATGCATGCTAATAATTTGGCACCCATCACGCATCACAGAAAACCCCAGTTACTCGTTGGTGTATCAGGTCGTTTCACCCAAAGGTCGGTTCACCCAACAGCAGTTTGGCCAGACTAAGTCAATTCACCCAAAGGGCATTTGTCATTATTTAAGCCTGAAAAAAGGGAATAACCATGGAAAGACAGTGACTGCATATGTGGAATCCAAGGGTAACTAAAATAACCTCTTGAAAGGTATGTTCACCATGTTGTAGAGTGTTGTGTATCATAGGGTGAATAGACTGATGTCCTGGCAAACACTGTTGGGCGAATCATCTTCAGGCGAAATGACCACAACTCCCCCTATGCCACCCTGGGTTACGGGGGTTGATCTCATGCAGGTTTCCTCAAGGCTAAAAAAACTGAAGATGTAGGAGAGTCAACACTTTGGAGGAAACTTGAGCTGACACAAATTTGTACCAAAGATTAACTAGAAGTAAAACTGATGTTATTTCTTTAGCTACATTTTTGTATCACCAGGTCCTGGTTGTCCAAAAGTTGGATAGCGCTATCCACCGGATAAACCACTATCCGATGGATAAGTATTACGAAAACTAATTGCCTTATCCACTGGAAAGTAATTTATCCAGTAGATAGCACTATCCACCTTTAGAACAACTGGGCCCAGGTCTATAATAGATAGTCACAGACAACAAATCAAACGGTTATCTCATCACTGAAGTTTGAAGATCTATGTGCCAGAAACATGGTTCAGAAGCGACTGAGTGTTTTGGTTTCCCCTTTATAGCAAAACGGTGCACTTACATGTCACATCCTATTTTTTGAAGGTGAGAAGTAGACGCATAGAAACAAAATAAAGCAGATTATTAATATTAACCGGTTATACAAGATTGTAAGGTTAGCGTTGCATAAATTTACAGCGCCAAAGTTTAAGATCTTTTCAATGCCATCAAAAAACGGCTTCAACCAAAAGAAACAAGCAGTTAAGATACCGTGGCCTTATTTTACGTTTCTTAAAAAAGGCAAAACAGAATATAACGTACAAGAAACAATTTCAGCCTTTAAAGCTGAGACTAAGCGTAAATTTGTACTATTGACTTAAACAAACAACTTACTCTTTAAAGCGGCTTTCAACGTTTCTGCTTGCCTGTTGAATATATTTACAACAGAAAAGGATCAAACATAAATAAAAATTCTTTGAAAATATGACAACTTAAATAATGCGAACGTAAAGTGAAAGATTTTTACCGTAAAACTTGCGGCACCGACCCAAGGATCGGCGCCATGTTAGTTCATCGTTCCGCTGTACAGAGTCATTTCACTGCGGGCACAATAACACCAAACACCTGTCACTTTCCCAGGCTGCAACAAACGCCTGGAGCTTGGCTTTGCTTAGACCTTGGATGAATTTAGTGACGAGGGGAGCGAGGGTTTTCAGAAAAGTGTGGTGTATCAAAACTTGATCCCCCCCCAAAAAATTACATATAGAAAATGTACCCCCCCCCCCCCCCCTTGTGCATTTCACCCTTGTCACATGCACAAGGTTTGCCGTCTTCTCTCCTCTCCAATCCCGTTGCGTCAGAAGTTCACTAATTTAAAGTCTTATTCACAGTCTTGTTCCAGAAGCTCTCTTTGCTTTGGGTTTTGGGAAGGGTCCTGTGACAAGGATTTCTTGTTCAACAACGTTCAACCACCACCGTCCCACTGTCAAACCTTCCTACAAGTTGCCGCTACTCGTTTCCTACGCCCGGTCAAGCCCTTGGGATATGTAGACACACTGAATTCTGCAAAGCTGATCGTACTACGTGAAAATTAACTACGCGAGACATCAACACGACACCTAAAACAACAAAAACAGAGCTGAGTCGTAGGACCCCGCTCTGTTTTTGTTTTTTTCGGTGTCGTGTTGATGTCTTGCATAGTTAATTTTCACGTAGTACGATTCAATGTGTCTACTCAGTGTATATTTTTGCTGCTCAGGTCTTTTATAGATCCTAAGATTTGCGGCATATTCGTTTTCGGTCCTTTGCATTTTAAATGTCAATTTATTACTTGGGACATGTGAATTTCACCAAAGTTATTTTAGACAAATCAATGCTTGAAACTAATCAGAAGTTGGTTTCTGGAGAGGTCCGCAAACTTTCATTCATTATTGTCAAGAGAAAATAAGGGGACATTATGCTCTCTTGGTCTGTCACCATTACAATATTCTGCATCGTTTACTTTAAGGCAGTCGCCTGTGGACATGATGACATTTTAAACAATCGATTTAAATGTGCGGACACCTCAGGGATTAAACTTCCGCCTGGTCACGACCTCTAAAAATAACTTCAGTGAAATTCACATATAAATAAATAAGTAAAATCAATTAATTCCGTTATTTAACTTCGGCAGTATTTATAGCACTAATGCTAGCGGGGACGAGCAAATGACAGAAACAAATAATTTAAATCAAGCTTAACAGGGTTAAGAATCCAAACTGGCCAGAGGCAAACCAGCTGGCTATTTACAAGCGTAGCCGAGAATTTGAACTCAGAATCACCGAGAGCAAATCCAGCTAGCGGTCAGAGTGGGACTTTGAACTCGGGGCTTCCGAATTACAAGTCCAGAGCTCTAACCACTTGGCCACGCTGCCTCGTAATATCCTGGCCAACGCCCTAAGATGCCCTCTCTGTTCTATTCCCTCCTGTCGCAGTCTAAACCTCCGTCGCAGTCTTATCCTCAAAGTGGCCTGTAAGGAGGGTTCCCTCTGTTTTTACTCAGGGATCTAACTTTTGGCAATAACGGGTAATGGCGTGAACACTCAACAAACAATGGGCTGAAATGTTGATTTATACAGTGCTTTATTTCAAATTACCAACGAAAACTTACAAAAATGAATAAATAGGCAGTATCCTTTATTTAGCTATGTGAAATATTAAAATGAAATAAAATAAAATAAAAATTAGTCTTATTCTGTGAGACACAAAACCGGAAAGAAATGCCTTATTTCTGAGTAACCTTTGGAAAAGTAAAGACAAGTCTTACCAAGAAATGCCTCAGTGGTCTTCCATGAAAAGAGGTATACTATTTAACGTATCAAAGTTCAGGTTCCAACAAAAGTGATATAAAGTGACTGAAAGTCCAATAGATCGTTTTGAAGAAAAACTCCTTTTGGCGGGCAATAAAGTTTATAATCTCAGAAATTTTCAGTATATTGAAACGAAATTTTTTTGTATGAGTCTAAAGCAGGGAGATTGAAATATTCAAATACAATACACACAAAATTATGATAATACATAGGTTGTCTATGATAATACATAGGTTGTCTCTTAAGTCCTTATAAAAACTTAAAGAAAATGCCCCCATGTAGAGGTAATATTACTTTAAAAATCTAGTTATGGCTAATATTAGCTCTCTTCCTGAGACTTCGATGAACAACGCAATTGTTCGCATTGTAAAAACAATTTCTAATTCAGTAAAAACTGAGACAGCAAATTAGCAATTATCATATGGAAGAGAAAAGCGTTTTTCACTGCAGTTTTCCCAACGAAGAATACAATATTCGGATATAACAAAAAATTGTTAATGCGAAGACTCTCGTTGCACAGCGTTAACCGACTGCCTCGTGGCAAATAGAGGGAAATCAATCGAAAAACAGCCAGTGGGTATATAGGCATAATATACCCCATCAAAGATTTATAGGTTTGCTAGGAAAGTTGAAAACTGTAAAGGTATTCAATAAAGTGCCCGGTGTTAAGTGAATAATGATATAAATTACTGATTAAGGGCTGCTTACTTGAGAAAGATTCAGAGTTTTGTTTGTTCAAAAAAGACCATCCTGTCAAAATTACCCCCTTTTGTTGATTCTTTACATTTTTAACACAACAACTGATGAAATGATAATTAAAACAACAAATGTGAATCAAATTATCGATATTGAGAAAATTTAGAAAGCTTATTTAAATAGCAGCTAAAAGGTACGATAAAAAAAAATAATCTGTAAAAACGCATTGTTTTGTTGTCTGCAATATGCATTAAAGTCAGTTTGTTCATATACTTTGTATAGAAATGATCGAAAAGCAAAACGCTTTTTACTTAATATATAAATTTCCAAAACATTGAAATTCTATTATCTAAATAAACCCAGCCCGAAATAATAAAACAAACAAATTTTAGAAAAAAATCAATGAACACTCTCAAAGTTATGATATAAATTTGTTGCTTTTTGTTGCTTTCTTTTTTTCCTAGGTTTTGTCTTTTTAGGGCTACGAATAACTGTGGATAATCACATCCAACGTAATTCAAACGTTACTTTCTAAAAACTCTACTAAACGAGTTTTTTTGCTCGAAACTTTTAACCTGAGGAACCGTTTACACGCTTTGATTCTCACGCGATTTGTTGGGCTGCACAGAGAGTTTTGCTCGGTATTTATATTGCGATCAAACAATGGACAAAGGAAGGAGATGTCAATTTCAGCGCCATTTCTCGCGACCAGGTTGCTGAAAATTTGGTGAATCAAAAAAATAACCCCAACTGAGCTTCACTACGGCAATTTTTGCATAAAATTACGCAATTCTGTCCGTCATATCTGTCCACAAGAGATGTACGTATGCGTCTGGTCTAAAAAACTTCTAAAAACTTCTACTTTGCATAAAATTGCAGAGCTTAGTCTGCACCACAGACGAATCTAAACTCTGGTTAATTCTGGCTGCGGAACAGCGCAGAGGCCTGTTCTGAGTCCCCACCTGTGTACCCGGATTTGAGTACGTGCCATGATTGGCCTGTTAAGAAAGCCATTGTCCCTTTGCCACTCCGGTAAAGCACTTCCGGTAATTCGTTGAATCCCTTGGGGCCCAGAACAAGGATGTCGGCACTGCTTCACAGACGTTACTAAGCGAGGTTAAATTACGTCTGCCACGCAGGCTAATCGCGCTAAAACTGCAACGAAATCGCCGCTCTTGTCGCGCGACAAAATCCGAAAAAAAATCGCAAGTGTAAACGGTCCTAAAGAGTTAAGAGTTGTGATTGATTATAGTTATCGTAGTTTTGGTTCAACCGAAAGTTAATATGTTCATGTAGAAGTCCTCAACTCCTCATCAGAACCACTTTCTCCAGTTCTGTCGTCATCATCATCATCATCTTCGTCATCCTTCCCACCTTTGTTGTGTAAATTTTCCATGGCATTTGGGTCCTTACAGTCACAAGCTGACATGCAAGTTGTCGGTACTCGCCGCACAATCCTGTTCCTTGTAGTAGAAGCACAGCAATCTCCGCCATCCCATCGGCAGTGCTTGTTATTGTTATCCTTGTCACACCACTCATCTTCAATGTAATCTAACCGACAACTAGGAATACACCTCAAACGAGCGGGATCTGGTTTCCACTGGGACTTCTTCGTGCATGTGATAATCGCGAGAGTCTTCCCCTCGTCTCCCTGTAACACATTTAATTAATCAATGAACTTAACTTTTTCTAGCGCTGGTGGATGCAACAGTTAGGTCCCTCTGAAAACCTTGTTGGATGGTGTTGAATGTTGTTGAATAGACTACGAACAGTCTTCCTTTTTCCCTAGTTCGTCGAGCGAGACGGAAGAGGTGCCCTCGTTTCCCTCGTCTCTCGGCCTCGTCGCTCGACGCTCGACCCTAGCGCGCGCGCCTGCACCCTCTCTCTAGATCTGAAGAAAAAGAGAGACTACTCGCAGCCTAGTTGTTGAATGATGTTTGATTAAGTTTAAACATTTTATAGTTCTAATATGTGAAAGTACACTCACTGAGGTTTCATTTAGCTTGCTTGGCGAACTTGAAAAGCTGAGGGTGAGTGGAGGAGAGCGCTCAATCTCCTCACGTTTTCCCTTCCTCGCGTTTCCCCACGACACCCGCCACGACGGCTAGGGCTCATTTGAATGGTCTCACCATAAGACTTCGTTCACAGATTCAAAAGTTAGAGCCACTTTACAAAATTCCATCCTTCAATTTTAGGGTGAAACGGTTAATGAGTCTAAAAAATTTTTTACGCCCGTTCGACAATGTCCAGCACCACTAAAAAGTGTTGGAAGACGCTAGACCAGCCAGGAGTGAACCCTTAGGATTCTTTTTAGTGCGGACATGATTGAGTTTCCCACATCCACCCAAACGCCTCACCAGTTCTCTGATATTGTTTTCACACCCGACTTCATTATTTTATTAATTGTTTTAATCAGAATGACGAAGTTATATGTGAATGGACGTAGGGCAACTGGGAAGTAAACGTTTTTCTCGGGTAAGAATACAAGGGGGCCCAGAGAGGCCTGATTAGTAGAGCAATCAATGGTGTGGCTAAAAACCTTCCTCCGCGCGAAAGACGCGAGCGCGAGTCCAATAAGGCGACGCGCGGGAAACAAATCCTCACCGCAACATTTAAAGCTGTAAGTTTACTGCGACAGAAAACCGCGGGAAAACGCCCGTCTCATTCTGTGTGTAACCATAATGACAACCCACCTCCTCAACGACGTCATGAAAGCTATCTTTGCATTGAACTTTACAAATCCCTCCAGGAAAGTGATCTTCACAGGTAATGATAACCCCTGGGGGAGGTACAGGAACGGGACAGACTCCAGCTAAACGTGATTTACACCTCCTCATTGGCTCGCTCCAATGTCCCTTGTCCTCGCACTTCACAGTGTGGACCTGATAAAGAGAGGCAAATGATAAAGGGGAATATATTAATGTAAGAATTGCTTTGTGATTAGATAATATGTTCACACTAGGAACCAGCCTTGCATGTGTGCCATGAGGTTGGTGGTACTTTTCGGCTTAAATTATCTGGGACCGATTTATAAGCCGATTTGGGCCTCCCTTTATAGCTGAAAAGAACGAGCCTGTAAGTCATAGCGTTACAAGAGATGAGCGCCGCTAAATCGTAGAATATAGACCGGCCTAAGGCAAAGACTAAGGCGAATATTACACTTGAGGAGGCAAATGTAGTTGTAAGCGCTACTACCCGTTCCAACCTCTACTCATTACAAGGTTAAAGTATAGTATTTTTTAAAGATCTACACTTTTGTTCTCACTAAGAAACTTTTCATCGTATTTGTTATACCATACACTATTTTCTCCTATTATTTTTACTTAACCTTGCTTGTTTTCTTTTCTTTTTATTTATTGTCTTATCTTTCCCTTTAATTGAGCTTTGTACTATTATTGCATTACCATCCCACCCAGAAGAGCCACCTGACGGTAATTATGGTTAAGGTAATTTCCAAGGGTTGAAAATGCTGTTGTTGTAGTTGACTTGGAATTTTGAGACTGGCGATTTTCCTCATACTAAGGACAATGTCTGATCAAAACAAGTTTAACGGTATTATTATACATTGACACACTACCTGTCTTACCCATTGGCTAAGAGCCTACCGTTGCCGGATTTTCGAAATTGGCGCAACCGACAGTTTAGTTAGTTATTTGCCAGCAGAAAACTGACTAATCCGTAGGTTGCGCGTGCAATGCATGATTTTTAAGAGCAATGTTAAACTGAGTTCTATGCGACGGCTTGTTTGTGGTTATTTTCTTCAAAACAATGTATAACAGAACAGTTATTAGATTCGATTTTGTGATATCCGGAATTTTCAAGGTCTCGATAGGTGTCATCGACCTTGATTATTTCGGATATCACAAAAACCTCATCCACTAACTGCCGTGTAAAACATACAGGCCAAAAACATATATAAACTTACCCCCTCTCCTAGACAATGGCTCGAACAAACGCTTCCCAGGGCATTTCCATTCGAACAGTTATACCACATAAGGAGGCTGGCAGAAATTTTCTCGCAGACGATCGGTTCGCACGAAGGGTGAGTCCATTGACCACTTTTTGTACAACGCACCTTCAAGGCTCTTCGGGCCGGCCCGTCTCGATCCTTCGGGCGGTAGCCTGGTTTACATCGGAACTTACAAGAATAACCGGGTAAAATTGTTCCTTTGCTGGTAAAGCAGCTGCTTCCTGTGAGCGGTTCACCGTTCTTTGGAATGACGGGTTTGGAGCAAGTCATAACACAAAAAGCTGTTTGCGCCGACCATTTGCCATCCGCCTCACATGTTACGCTAGCTTCGTTCCCACTAAGTTTGGCCTGTGGCGAGCACTTGAAAGAGCACTTTTTACCGAACGTGTGTCCGTCTGGGCAATCTGAAAATAAGAAAGCAGTTATTAGTCACAAAATACGAAAACGGTTAACGATAGAAAGCCCTAATAAAGTAGTATACAACTGAACAACGTCAGAACAAGATCCCCATGATGAAGGTAAATTGAACTGCTGCCCCATCATGGTACCAATTTTTCTTGTTTGTGTCTGAAATGACCAGCCCGTCCCCTCAAAAGTCAAATGATCGTCCCCATCGCACAGGGACGGGACAAGCAACGCCTTTTGGGTAATGCGTCCGCCATTTTGTCTTGACTCGCCACCGAAAACTTGACTGGTTCTGCCACAGGCAGCCTAATAATAATATTGGCCAAACATTTCGAAGGAGTAAGTTCCATTTTTGCGGATCTAGGTTGGTAAGATCTCAAAAGGTCTTCGCTTCTCCGCGTCTAAAATAATTTAGTCTACGGCTCGTGGTTCACCATGTTCAATGAAGTGCTATGGATATGAAGACTATCAGACTTATCTGTTCTATGTTATTATTAGCTTTAGACTTGACTATGTACAACGTCTAAATATCGTAGCATCCCTATGATTGACTAATACGAACGCCGCTTTAATTTATTCAGTCATAATTTGTGAACATAAAACAAAAGATTGTGCGAAGAAGGAGAGCTCTCTTAACATAAAATGCGGCAACTTTTTTTTTTCTCTCATCTTAACTGATTTTTGCCGGCTTTCATAACCAGTCTCTTCAACTAACTGTGGTTCTACTAAAGTGAGCATTTTGACGTAAATTATACTGTCTGTTAGTGTAAAAACAATGGAATTTTTTGTCTATTTGTTACATATACAAAGGCTATCAACGTACCAGTTTGTCACTTAAAAACGAGAAATTGACTTTTGGAAAGACTTCTGGGACTGTTACTAAGGACAGGGAAAAAATTAGCCAATAGCTGACCGGCACGTCACCAGTAACAATCCCATAAACAATTGCGGGACACATTTCGGCTCTAGTTCCCTTTTCGTTTCTAATTTAAAAGTGGCGAATATACGCGCGAGCAAACAATCGGTCAACCTTTAGATTCTAGGGCGAGAACGACTACGATTACGAGATTTAATTTTAAGTCTTTTTTCGCGTATTCTCAAATAATAGACACCCCGGACAGCTTCATCGTACATATTTTTCACCAAAAAAAATTAGCGCCGTTATCGTGATTGAAGGAGGTTAAGCTTTCTCCCAGCCGCTAACACGACATTCTCGCTAAAACTCGTAGTAGAATGACGACGACTATCACGTTTTCCCGCCAAAATGACGCTGGTTCACGCGCGCGCACTACTTAGTATTGAAACAATCTCGTACTTGTAGTCGTACTCGTCTTAGAATCTAAAAGGTCTCTATTGTAAAATTTACAATCAGCAGTTCAGCTGTACTAACCAGCTTGGCCATTTGGAATCCTGGGAACACCGCAATTGATAGGAACACAACCTGAACTGATTCCTTGCCACTCTTTGTTCAAGCAAACCATCTTGAAGGGCTTTGACGGTCGGTATCCAGTCTTACAAGTAACAGAACACGTCTGCCCCTCTTTCGTTCCCTCGCATTTGACCGTCGCGTGTTTTAAAACCAGTTCGTGGCAAGATGGCCTCTCGCACAGGTAATTGTGGCAATGCTGAGTGCGCGGACTAAAAATTTCCTCCGGACCGCATTTGGACAGTTCAACAACATCGAAGTTAGTTCTTGAACGCAGAGCTACGCCAGCTATGGCGATAAGGTGAGACTTAAAGCTAACGCGAACTTTGCGCACGTAGAAAAATGGCTCTGTCATATCGTGATGGACTGGAATAACAGCTGGGTTAACCTTGCAAGAAAGTTTAGTTTCATCGCCTCCTGAAGAGTGGACACGTCCAGCATCGTCGATGAGCTCTACTTTTATAGTTCTCTCAAGACTATATTCAGTCTGTCCGTCGGAGCCGATATACAGGACAACTGCGGCAGGTACAACAGAGCGATTAAATGTGACTTCCAACCAATAATTGCCACTCACGAATGATCTAGTGCAGGGACGCCATGCATAGGCATTATTAATAAACTTATCTCCCGACTGACAAACCTGTGAAAGGGTAATAAAAACATGCTATTAACTAGGGTCGGGAAGTTTTTAATTTAACTTGTTCTATATACTGCTGCCCCTCATAGCCCCCCACCCCCCTACCCCACTTACAAGCCCCCCTCAGTCATACGTCCATCTAGCTGTAAATAAAAAATACATCAAATTATAAGCTCCCCCCGGATATAAGCCTAATCATGTAGTGTAGCCATATGCGCAACTAAATCAAGTTCCAAGGTTCCTAAACCAAGTTCCTTATTTCCTCAGCGATACAAAAGCCAGCAAAATATGCGAGCGCGCGTGAGCGGACGCTGATTTCGCGCGCGCTCTACTATCTTTGAAGAAAAAAGGGAGCAATTGTAGACTAAAGCAAAAAAATATAGTAAAAATAAAAAAATTGTGAAATAAACCACTCTTGACACTCAAAAAGGACATTGGACTACTCTATAGTCACACAACTCCTTTGTTGGAAAATCTCGTGCATATAAAGTATTCAACGATTCAATTTGACCTTGTGGGGAAAGGACTCTCTGCCAGATTAGTCACCAAAATATGTCTTATACAAAAAGTGGACCGCTCCGCCTTCCTTTTGCTCTTTCGCTCTACCACCTTTCCGTTAGTTTTCCTGGAATCCTGTGGTTCTTGGATAGTCGTTAACTTAATATTACGAAGAAATAATCATGAAGGGGAAGTACGGTAACCTCGAATGGGCATAAGAACTCTCCACAGTCAAAATTGACTGTCCTTTGATGCTAGAGAGATTAAGATTCACGTTTACGCCAAACAGCAAACGTGAATTTGTGTCAGGTGATCAAGTTTTCCCCTTAACTGGTGTTTACTGTTTATTACTTCCACCCAAAAATAAGTCCTTTCACGCCAGTTTTATGCATAAGAATTGGGGATAGCTATCAATGTGTAAGGTAGTTGCGTTACCAGATCTAAGGGAGGAGGTCCAAGGGTCACGTTTTCTGGGCATGTTTCGTCTCGGTCGCGAGGGTTGACACTAACGTTCACAGCCCACTGGTCTTCAAATCCCTCTGGCGTATAAAAACCACAGTCTTTGATGCTAGTTTTTCTCTCAAAGTCTTCGCAGATTCCATCTCCATCATGGCGATAACACAGACTTGGATGGCCTGTGAAGCAATTGAAATAATCATTATTGTAGACTAAGTTAGCTTGAGATAAATATTAGGCGTTGCCGAGAGGGCATGGAAACAATAACAACCCCCCAAACTACAAATAAAGTTAATCCGCAGAGGATAGGATCCGCCAAGATTTCATTCTCTCCGCTTCCTCATGATCCGAGCGTAATCTCTTCACAGACAGGGATACCTCTTGCTTCCTTTGGTTTTCCAATCCCCATTCTTAATTAGTAAATACCAAGCCTTCTTCACCTCACCCCACCTCCCCCTTCAAAAATATTTTGCTCGATACAACTCATGTGAGAGTGCTTTGTGCTTTCCATGGGAGGGGAGAAGGGGATGTGCACTTGAGAAGGGCCAGCTGAGTCTAACTTTTGCCTACCCTATAATACAATAGTTTTGAAAAAAAAAAAAGATTCGAAGTGAGATATATGATCAGCAAAAGTAAATTCCATTACACAGCTAAGAAGGAAGAATTTATTCGCAAATTTTATACTGTCTGTCTTTTTCGTTTAAAATAGCATCAGATGAAAGTTGGCAAAATTAAAATATGTTTGTTCTTCAGTGGAGTTCATCTTATCCATGACCTCTCAAGGGTTAAGTGAATGAGATTAACTTTTCATCGGATTATCGAACTTAGGATTCTGCACGAATTTTGTACGTGTTGGCGCGTGTGCAATAACAAAAATAATCCGATAGATCAGCTAACCTTGCTTTTTAGGCACAGGGAAATTCCCGACGAAAGATCAGACTTGAACAAAGCCACTTAGGCGGCAAATCTTTGAAAAAATGTATTCTCGATGTTGGAGGGCTTTTGTTCAAATTCGCATGCCAATTTTTGTTTTCAGGAAACTTAACTGGCTTGAAACAGTTGAAAACAGTATGATCAGATACGAAAGTTTGTTTGGATAACTTGTGTATTTACCCCACAGAGAGCTTCTTTCATTACCTAGTCAACCAATATTTGGTATGTTTAATCCAATTACTACGATTGGTCGATCAATTGTTTCCCCGTTAACCTTCAGCAGAATTTTGTGCAACTTTACCTTATTATTTTCTGCGGCGTTGGCTTTGTTTTCTCAGTTTTCCTTAAGTGATTTTGGACCACACGCATTTACCACGCGAGTCCGTCATGTTTTTACAAAGTCAATAGCGTATAAACCGAGGCACGCGTCAAGGTCGGTAAAGGGGGAATCGCGACGGCATCATACACAAGACCACTGGGAAAAAAGAAGACGCCTGTCTTCTGAGGTATCTCAGAAAGATGAAGATAGTTAATAGAGTAGTTTCTCTATATTTGTAGTCTGCGCTTCTGGACTGAGGCACAGAGTTTTTAAATGTGCTGTGCTACAAACGCTTTACTTCCCAAACTTTGCATGTAATGTTTACGACTACAAACAATGATTGTTTCAGCTCAAAAAAAACTAAAGAGGGGTGGGAGGGGGGGGGTGGGGGAGAGAGAAGATATACATGTCTCTTTTTTAACTTGAGAACATTCAAATGAAACTTTTTGGCATTACTTTCGCAAAGGATTTTTTGTACTTTTTCGTAGTTTTACGAAATGGTATCTAGGATATTCGATTCCATGAATTTTGTAGATCCCTTTTGCACGTTTGTCGCTGAGTTTGTTCGTAGCCTTCACCCTGGTGAGTTATGGGGCATCAAAACTTATCAGGGGAAAAACCACAAACTCTTGCCCAAATTTCCCCTCTTTGAACAAATTTGTATTCGACCAGATTGCTTAGGCATTCCATTATTACGATGACAGTCAAAGAGCTGAACAATCAAACCCAACAAAAAAGGTGGTTAGGTAATTGAGCATGAGTGACAACCTCGTTTACGGGGAAGGAAAGAAACGAAGAAAAAGGTTAATAGAAATGATAATGATGATGATAATAATAATAATAATAATAATAATAACAATAATAAATAGTATGCTTACAAGACGCAAAAAATCACGTGCACATGATGTAATGCGCTTTGCAGCAAAAGCAAATTAAATATAAAAGGTACAATGATTTTTTAAAGGAGATTTATAGCCTTTTTTACCTGTACAATGAAAAACATCTTCTTTCTTGCACTGCACGTTACAGCCGTCAGCATCTCTCACATTTCCATCATCGCATTCTTCTCCTATACTTTCCTCTACTATACCATCGCCACAAAAGCCTTGCGCAAGTGAATACACTAAGGGTGGAGAGAATGGGCCCTCAAGTCCAAAACTAGTGACAGCCTTGACTTTGTAGGTGTAAGACTTGCCAGGGATCAAGTGCCTGTACCGACAGTATAAGGTGACACTCAAACGAATACAGAACAAGATGCACGTATATAACCGATTCAACAAAGGTCGCTTTGGGCATTGGGCAATTGCGCACTGGGAAGCTATTCTTTAGTCGCCCACTCAAGCAAATCATTGCATTGTTCCATATGCCAAACTGTCGATGACCAATTGCCAAAGCAACCTTAATTGAGTTAGGTGTATACACTACGAATAACCTTCATGTTCTTTCGGGCTAGTAAAACTAGCGATGACGCGTGCGCGAGTAAAAAAATTGACACCCGCAAGGAGGGTGACATACGAAGTGGAGGGAGACTTGGTGCAGTTTCCAAGCGCGGCTGCCTATTTCGCTTGCTCTACTATACACTTATCCTGCGAAAACAGCCGTCTCTACTCGTCCCTAGCGGCTAGGAGCTATTTAACAATTATTCCTTGAGCCCGAATGGGCTCTGAGTCAATAGCCCATGAGAACGAAGGCAAAATGGGCTATTGACTCAGAGGCCATGAGGGCGAGAGGAATAATTGTTTTAGTAAAATCCAACTAGTTGGTCAAAAATATCGAGACAAAACAACTTTAGCTAGTTAAAGCTAGACTTTAATCCTTTTTTGCCGCCAAAAAGCCGGCGCTTTGCGCTACTAGTGGGCTATAACATATAGCCTAGTAGTAGCTCAACCAATCAGAATGCAGCATTGATAATAGACCACAAGCTGGATTTTACTAAACTACTTTATTAAAAACTGAATCATTGGATAATGTAATTCTAGCATTTTGATTGGCTTCGCCGTTATGGTATATGAGCTATTATACCATGCTCTCCATATATGGTCGGTGTACGCGTCAGTTTAAAATTGGAAGGTAGCTGAGATTTTTTTTCGCGAAGGATAGAACGGCGCCCGAAGCAAATTGTTTTAATTCATTTCTTAGAATACTAGAAATGCAATTTCGTCGAAAGAAAAAAGGCAAAAACAAACAAAAAAGCCACAAGAGCTTGTTTGAAAGTTTGTCGAAAAACACATGAAAACACGTGGAACTAAAGTACCTTGACCAGCTACGAAAGAAGACAAGTGTTGTTTCTTCATGATCGCGAAGCCATTCGCCGATGGAGTCACTCGCCGATAGATAACTGCGGCTTGTTTATCCGACGTCAAGAACATAAATCACAAGTAATCAGCTACAAATACAGGCTATGCAGCCATTCACTAGAGCAATCGAGGCGGCAGTATAGCTTCTTTTCTCGTTCAGCAAAACCAGCTTGTGGCTTCGAACAACTTCATAACAAGCGACCGAGGTAACAGTTTTTCTCCGTTGTTCTTACTTTTATAACTGCACCGAAAATCCAAATTCACAGTAATTTCGACGGCTGTCACTTAAAAATTCTTTTCCTTCACATTATCTGCCAGGTTTTTCAGCTGTTCTGCTGTGTAAAATCCTAGAATCCCGATGAGTTTTTAAAAAACTAATGTTCATCGCTACAATGTTTTGATTTTTCATTCACGCAGTCCAGGCGAGTCCGTTCGCGCGTTGACAGTTTTGATAGACGTGTGACATGTCAATAGCGGAAGTCCCTTGTCTTTTCCGGTTTGTTCTAGTCGGGGAGATTCAACGAGATTTTGTGGGCGTTTTTAATAAAACAATTATTCCACTCGCGCTTGTTGGATATGAGATGATTATAGCCAACTCGGCGCTAAATCTCATATCCAACGCGCCCTCGTGGAATAATTGTTAAATATACTATACTATACACTACCCTTGAAAAAAATATGGTTGTCTACTATGGCTACTCCAAGGAATAAAATATAGCGAAATCATCAGCACCTCGTCTTTTGTTATTGCTCTTCAGAATGCGTTTTTGCCACCTTGCTAAGAAGTGGGGTGGTAGTTAGGGGTAAAAATAAAAACAATGAGAAATGACTCTTACCTATCTTCAAACCTTGTTGCTTTTACGCGCTGTGCGCGTCCAGGCGGAAATGGTGGTTGCCTAGAGACCAGATACTCCATTGGTTCACACTCTCGACAGTTTGGATGATTGACAGATGACGTCAGTTGAATGGCATCAATCACAGTCATTTCTTTGACATGGACACGAATCTTCGAGACGTTTTTATTGACTTTTAAAGGCATAGTCAGCGGAGAATCGCACTGAGCCGTGGCATTGCCTAACGACTTCTCCGTACCATCAACAAAGATTAGGGTGATATCACTGATTCCTTCTTTTGAATTCCAAACAACCCAAAGGGACAAACTAGTCGGAGTAACGGCTTCCTTGAATCCAAACACAATATAACCACCCTCATCATGAGTAACGGGACTCCATCCGTGTGGGGATAAATCGCAAGACTTGGCGTCAGGAGCTCCCGTTGCCTGATGAGGGGACCAATAACCATTCGGCTTGGGAGGAACCGAAGACGTCGCAGTCTTAGCATACTGTTGAAACACTCTGTCTTCACGGCACTCGTGACAACTGTTCAGTGCGTTCGCTCCTCCCGTCCCCAAAGGTGGAATCCATGTAAGAGTTACTTTATCTTTCGCTTTAGAAGTCACGCGCGGTGGAAGTGGGATGAAAGAAGGCGGGGTTTTTTCTTGTTGCCACGACTGGTAGACCAGATCAATGTAACAGTGCATTCTGGCTGCTTGTTGCTCAGTGAAGGAGTCAAGACATGAATCATTAGCGTAACTCATGTAGTTGCTAAAAGGCGTGTTCCTGAATTTTTTCACTCCGCAGAACATGCTGTCTTTGCCCACAGGATCACTACACAAATTGTTCGCAGGTGTTGGATTTGTATCCGAGCACAGGTCCCCCAACTCAAGAGAAGGTAAGAACTCAGCACATTCATCGCCACAGTCCATTTCTGAAACTCCGTGGTGTACGTGCCACAGGCCCAGTACATGACCGAACTCGTGAACAAGGGCATTTGTATGGTGTTTTTGTCCGAAGTTCTTCGGTAGCATAATAACACCACCGTAAATGCTATGAGCAGATTTATCCCAAGGGAAAGTGGCAACTCCCTGTAAGTTCTCATTACTCCAGCCAACCAAGTAGACATTCAAAAAATGCCAATTGTCCAAATTTAGAAGGGATTTGTATTCTCTGTCACTCATGTACGCCCTGTTCGGTGACGTAGGGTCGAAGCATGTTTGGTACACGTCAGTTATGCTGACGTTGCAACACTCACCAGCGTCCCACCCGTTGTAAAACTTGTTGCATTCTGGGTCACACTTGCCATTTCCACGCTTTTCCGGATCACAAATAACTTGGGTCTGATCGCAGTCCCCTCCATCATTTCCTGTGATATTGTGCATGCAGTTGTCAGAATTGCAGATCAAGTCGCCGATTTTTTCTGGTTCGCAATGCCAAATGACCGTGCGACGTCGCAAGGACGTGTTTCGAATTTCATGCTCTTGGAGCTGGAAGGAAATGTTGTAGGGTGCGAAGGCTTTGTTCAGCTGAACGTGTTGAAATTTAATTTGTTTTTTGGTTACTATCGGGTTAGAGCCATCATCCTCCAAGATATTAACAACACGATATCTCACGATCTTTTTGCCTCGCAAGTGGGTATTTTTGACATAACTCCTGATAATCTCAGGATTATCGCACACTGTAGTACCACACGGGGGCTTCACGATCGCCAAATCGTGAGGATCGGCCGGTATTGTTGACTCTATGACTTCCGGTGGATTTGCAGAGCTTGGGACGATTGTCCATGTGGTCTTAGGATTGCGATTTAGTTCCTCCTTTTCTGCAAAGCTTTCATACATCACTAGGAATGGTTCAACATCACGAACGGGGGTAAAAACATTGGTGCTGATTTCTTTGTGGGATTTCGCAATTGACCAGAATCGCACTTCGTCTATTGTTCCACGAAAGAACGTAGCTGAAGAGACGTTACCCCCAGCTTCTAAATGCTCACAGCCGTCAAAGCCTTTTGCAAAGATGTGGCCTTTCTGCTCTGATGAAACCGCTACTTTAGCTTGATTGATGTATAATATCATTCTTTTTCCATCGTAAGTTGCTGCTACATGAAACCAAGTGTTTGGCTCCACGCTGAGAGGAGATATCACCTTCGTGTCGCTATGTGATCGCTGCGAGCGAAGTCGAAAGAAAACTCTCAAACCTCTTCCCTCTGCGCTGGCTTCGTCAAGCCCTACTTCCCAGCCTCCATCTTTCGATTCCGATGAGCAGTCGTCAAAGAGCCCAATCACTGTAACCGGCGATCTCTGACCGCCCTCGGGCTTCATCCAAAACTCCAAGGTGAACTGGTGTGATGGAATTTTGTAAGGGCCGGCAAATCTGACGACATCGCTGCCTAAGAATTGTAGCGCCTTGCCAAATTTTGAGCCCGTTGGTGGGGAGAACGGAAAGCGACCATGATCGTAGCGTTTTACACGCCGCGTCGAAGTGCCGCTCGATATGTGTTGGTCTTCTTCTAACTCTGCAGCCCTTACAGCGTTTTCAAACTCTGCGTTCCCTGAGGTCACTTCTACACGCAAAAGCAAGGAAAGAAGCGCAACCAGTAACAGCGGGTGAATCTTTTTTTCGAGAAGGTCCATTTTGAACCTCAATGTTCGCCGCAAGAAACGGGCTATGTTCTCGTTGTACTTATCTGTTCGTGCAGAAACGGCGATAAAAAAAAACTTTGAAGATTAAAAAGCGACCTTTCCTGTTTCGTAGTTTGTGTAAAGTAAACAGCTGTGAAGATTTGACCCTGTTGATTGTAAAATTAAACCATTTGTCAGATCATATCACAAGTTAGCGTTCTGTGATAAACTACAATGGACTTTTTCGCGTACAAAATAGACTCAAAGTATCTGAGGTGTAAAAATCTACACCTGAACAAAAATGAAAATGAATTTCTGCTGAAACATCAACATTATAAATAGTTTCTGATTTCTCCGTCTTAAAATAAGCAAAGGAAATCTAGCCCTATGATTGACATTCAACTGATAGCTGAAACCCCATGGAAAACGCCGGAAATCTATCACGTACTTCTTCTTTTTTAGAGGTTAAGGTTCAAGTCATTGCTTGAAATTTTTTCGTTATCGTGAACACGACAACAATCCACAGATCTTGTCGACTATTTCCTTTGTCGAACTATTGGATTACGTAACTTTGGAAAATTGCAAAGCAAGCTGTAATTTTTCGAAAACAAATTTTAAAAAAACTTCAATGAAGCGGAAACAAGGTAGCACATTAGTTTTTGTTTTGTTACCGAAAGCAGTGACAAATGAACATCGCAAGAAAACAAAGGCGCATTGTCCTTTTGTCTTTATGAATCTGTATTTCAAATATTGGGAGGAAATGCTACATGCTCGAACAAGTTTTCATTATTCTTTTCGAAAAAAGAAAACAATCAAGCAAACAACAAGCAACAACAAAAAGTCGAAGTGTCGAAAAATCTTCCTGTCAACGTGTACATGAAAAAAATGAGAAAATTGTAGCCTTGCCCCGGAAGAGTCCACCTGGAAAATTAATCATGGTCTTTCGTGGGTGGTAAACTTAAGAGCTGCGGCTTTCACCGCTCATGTACGTTGGGTTTTGCGGTAGATTTTGCGGTATAAATGGGGTTCCGGGTTTAGAACGGTGAAAGGGCTCATTAGGGGCCGACCATTTAACTCTTGAGGGTGGGGGTGGGTGATTTCTGGTCATCAAGAATTTTTTTTTCTAGCAATATGGTGAGCAGGATATTTTTTTCCCTTTTTTTCCCATAAGCTGTCTATTACATTTGTGCTGCATGCAATTTTTTTCTTTCGACAAGCGCTTGCAGGAAATTTTTTTTTTCAAAATCACCCACCCCCCCACCCCCCCTCAAGAGTTAAATGGTCGGCCCCTTATACAGAATACTGTATATTTTAAGCAGTCCAATTAATTACAAGTTATTTGTTTTAAACCTTGAATCTCTTTCTTTCCGTCGGATTAACGGTTTCTTTTTAAATTTATCTAGTGTCCTAGAAGCCGGGGGGGGGGGGGGGTACTCAACAGTCTTATTCGGGAAGGCTCCCCAGCTCCTAAAGGTCCAACCCCTTATCCTTTTATATGGCCATTTTTGACAGAGGTATAGGGCAGGTACCCCTCTCGTATATATATGGCAGGAATTTGTCGGAGAGTGGTTGGAGAGGAATAAATTATTAAAATTAAAGTCTGTACTAAAGGTACACTGTTTTAAAATTTTAAACGAATGTGCGTATGATCGATGCGCTCGAATGGATTTTATTTTTGGAAAAGAAGGACAGAAATCTTTCTTCAGCCTAGCTTTTTAATAATAAGAAAATTTACATGAAAACGGATACAAGGCTTTTGATATAAAGATAAACAGAAATTCAGCCCAGTGTTCTCCTGAAGTGTTCTATCAAGAAGGCGCTTTTTAAAGAGTTTTTCTTTTCCATTTTCGTTTTCAAACTTATTGTTCATGTTTTAACTACATTATGACATCCATTATCCTTCTCTCAATAAACTCTGGAAAACGTTTATAGAAGTTGTCACAAGGTCTCGTTTTGCTTTTGTACGTATCAAAAAGATGTACCACCAAAAAAAAACTGTGTATGAGGTCGATCACGAGCTTGGGGATGGGGAGTTGTCTCAACATAGCGCGCGTGCTTGCCCTACTGATAGGTCCCGTTGAGCCGCTATGAACAAAATCTTTATTTACGCACGCCCCTGCGTAAATAAAGATTTTTTTCATGATGACGTGTTCAGCTGTGTTTTTCGTCGCTTTTCCTAAGCCGACCCCAAATCAACGGCAATGATGAAAAACTTTCTAGATTTTTTTGGAATTTAGCTTCGTTCTAGCCACTCAAACCAACAGCAAAAGCGGTGAAGATGTTTAGCAAATAATAGAGCCTGACGGATTCGTTGAAAAGTCTGCCGTTAAGTCTGCAGTAAAGACTGACTGAAAATATTCAGTTTGTATAAAGCGTCCTCCGTTATTAAAGTTTGTTTATCCTTTACAAAAAGCGTTAATAATAAAGGAAGCTCAATAGCGAAAAATTATGCACTTTTGTTATCGCCGAACAATACGACTGAAACAGGAAAATTTCTCTTTCAATAACAAGACAAATTATACAAGAAGACATAAGTTTATAAAACAACTGCTGTCAGGTCTTCTCAAGAAGCCGTTATGACAAGCCATTGTTCGTAAATGAATACAATAATAGGATGACAGTCGTCTTTGCTAAAAAACAGGTTTTCTGTATTTCGCCGAGCAAAACATAAACATCTTTTCAGCAAATCCAAACCATACTCCACGACTTCTTACGAACAGGTGAGTACTTTAACTTTAGGTGGACTTTAAGACTCTTTTACCTTTGTTTCTGCTTAGTTTCCGTTCGTTTAATAACGAAAAAATAGGAAAATTTTCTTTCTCAGTTTTACAGAAAGAATTTTCATTCAAACTAGACTTTTTTATACGATGATGTGAATGCTACGCGCGTTGTCAGTGATTGGTCGTTGCCCATGATCTATCAGAGTACAGTACATGGATGAAACTTGTCTAATGCTTTGTTTTGTTCAACATGGCGCGCTGTTTTGAAAATGCTTCTGAGATTATTTCGGATTAAAGCAAGTGAAATCCTTGAAAAAAGTTCAACAGGAGCTATTTACAAGAAAGAAAAATGGAGAAACGGGGACCAAAAGAACTCTAGACTACTTTAGAATGCCTAAACTACAAGAAATCCTCACAACAGCTGCCATCTATCGTGTTTCATCGCTATGAGAGACTCGCCGTTTTGCAAAATGTTTTCAGTTTTTTCGCCATTATTCTGCTTTGAGCAAGAAAAGACGTTGAAAAACTTTTCGAAGAAACTATATACAGTTGAGATAAAGAAAAAAAAAGAAGAAGCAGCGACGAAAAGTAGCGCTTGGGACTTAAAAAATGCCTGAACTAACTCAAATTCTCGAACAGTCTTGAAAGCGGTACGAGGCAGGTATGTGTATCGGTCTTTTTCCTATTCTGATCATTGTATAAAACAAATAGCTTCCATATTGCCGTGGGTCTGTTCAGTAATAGATAACAGAGGACGTCAAAATGTGGTAAAAACATCAGTGGCACACGAGCCGCAACTTCATTGTTTTTACCACATTTTGACGTCTTCTGTGATCTATTACTGAACAGACGCAGGGCAACATGGAATCTATTTGTTAAGTGACGTGTTTGTAATCAGCCAATAGAAGCGTTCGTTATCGAGTCACGCGTTACGAGAATTTTACAGTTTTAAAATAAAAAATCAAGCATCTTTGTCAGCTATGTTATAAAGGAATTTGCTCATGCTTTTAGATGTGCGTATATCGAGCTATGGATGCAGTTGGGAAGTTTGGAGAGCACTCAAGCTGCTAGAGTTGCTCTTGGGAGCGCCTCTAGCAACTCTTTCGCATCTTTCGTGCTCTCCAAACTTTCCGTGTGCATCCACAAGCATGAAAAAATTCTTAATTTTCGCGTGCCTGGGGGTGGGTAATCCCGGGGGGGAGGTACTTTAGGACGTTTTGGGTGGGGATGTGCCGCTGCGACCCTGGAACCCTTAGCCTTAACCAGAGCTAGTTCAAATGAATTTTGCTACCCTACACTAGACTAAACTCCCCAAATCCCCCCTATCCTAGAGTAGCTGTTTTCCAGAAACAACTGAGGTCACTAGTACAGTCCAGCCAAAACAAAACCGATTTGATTTTTTATATTCTTGAGTGGCAGGAGCCGCTCCTGTGAGTGGCAATTCCCGGTTTCCCTAGTCTAGACTAAAATCTTCAGCCAATTGATCAGTTTAAATGGAAAAACATACCCTCTTCTAGACCCAAACTCTCTGATTTATATACCCTATCCTTCAGTAAACTGCTTGAAAATCATACCCTTCACAGAACACATACCTATATAGCCCATATATGGCAGTACTCCCCCGCCCCGGATGGGTAATAGACCGCCAAGAAAGAAAAAAATTGCGAATCCCCTGGAGTATGCCTGGGGGGACATTGTTGCAAGTCAAAATTGAACCATGCATTACGTCGCTTGTCATCAAAGCGAAAGCTTCGATAAGCTTTAAACTTCAGTGGTAATTTAAGCTGTTTCATTATTTTCTATTGCATATGAACGGCCTTTGGTCACTGGACACGAATTGAATATTCGATCGAATTTAAGTAATGGTCCAGCTAAGAAGCAGGCAGAAAAACAAGATTTCGTGCAGTCATACTTGTGTCACGCATTACTGTTTCAATGTATCTTTGCCGGCGAATACAGCCGTCCCCTCGCTTCTCACCATTCGCAGGCTAATTGTATCTAAGCAAATGTGAATGAAATCGTTGAATTAAATATGAGTCTTATTTACTTTGTTGTTCAATCCAGTTTTCATGATCCATATTGATATCCTTTTGCGTAGGGCTTACAAAATTATGAAAGCGGTTTTTCGTCACCCTAACCCAGCTTTTATTAGCCAACGGCTGCTGCTAGCTATAATTAAAGAAAACCTTGTGCTGACGGTTTTCCACTATCATGGTTAATGGCCAACGTACGTAGGTGATGCCCAAATGCGGAAGGTATTACCCCCTAAAAATTTCAATCGAGCCACGTTAAATTTTAAAAAGTTGGTTTACATTACATTGCATCACATGGGGAAGCCGAAGACGAAGACTTTAATTTTAGCGCCCTCAGAGATCTTACCTTGATTTTTCAGTTTGAAGAAGTGATTATCAGACCTCAAGCTGGTCATGGAAGTCAGTCGGAAAAAACTGGATTCCGAATCATAAGAGTAACTTTCGATCAGGGTGGTATGACTGCACGCTATAAACAGGCCGCTGGGAGGGTCCACGATGACAACCCACAAAACGTCACTAATCACACGGATCACAGCATTGTACTCCTGGGCGAAACACGACTACAAAATATCTAAATCTGACTTTTCTCCGAGGCTGTCTAGACTGAGATAGCAGGACAGTAGTCGAATGCCAAGTTATGATCAACAAACTGAGGAAATACTTCCATAAACTGACCAGTGGATAACCGATGTTAACTGGACGAGACAAAAACAAAGCAATGGAGGGGAAATCCCGGGGGGGGGGGGGGGGAAATCTCATGAACTCTCCTTCAAAAAGCGGTTGCGCCAACGAAAATACAGAGAAGCTGAGCCTTTTGCATGATATATATAGCAGATGGGCCGGCATAAGCAGAAAAAACCGTAACCTTGACATGAACATCGAAACTTCTTTTCATTTCTTTTTTGAAAAAACTATACCCTAGACAATTGAAACAATAGACTGAATATTTGCAGGGCACGAGTTCACTGCAAATTTACCTCATCACAGATAAGAGATTTTGGGTAATTACTATACTTTGTAGTAAGTAAGCTTTGCGGGAGGGACTGATGAATCTCGATTGCCGCACACTGAATTGAAAGGTATTTAACTATAGAGTTTTCAGATGATGCCAATTATAATTCCAATTAAGGATTATAGGTCTGCCAACACCCCTTTCAGAGGATTACCACGGATTAACTTTCAGAAGAAAAACCTAGAATACCATAGATGAAAGTTTTTCTCTTTAAAAGATAAGGTTGCAAAGAGCATTTTCTTATGTTCTAGCTTACACTTTCTGAAGGATGGATCAATACACTCAAAAAGTTAACATAGAAGTAGGAATGATTTTTTGCGAGACTTCTTTTCTACTCAGCGGAGAAAATTTGGTTCTATCAGTCAACCTTTTTGGATCTAAATCGTGATAAAAAACGTCAATCACCAAAAGATTATCCCCTGTCTTGAGTGCTTAATCGGAAGACAAGCAAATAAAAACAGGGACAAAAGTTGAACTGTCATTTTTAAGTCTTTTGTATTTCAGACGCAGAAATCCTTCCGTTGATAAAGCCCTCCTTTATAGAGTAAGCTCATCGAGTTATTTCAAGTCAGGGCGGAACGCCCTAAGGCAAACACGTAAGCGATGGTGTCATTTGGAGCTATTTCATGGCAGAAGAAACTGTTTAGTCAATGCCAAAAATGTTGAAGAGCATCTAATCCTGGCGAAAGAGACAAAAAAAGGACACTAATCTCCAAATCCCCAAAACGAATCTTTCAGTACTGAATCCAGAGCATATTACTGAGACTAATGGTTTACACAACCTACTAGAAGTAACGATTAGCTAAAGGAGGTCACCAGTTTTATGAGCTTAGTCAGGCAACTTGTCTCGGTGCCAAATAGTCTGCGTAATTCTCATTCATCTTCTACGGCGATTTTTCCGTACCTTTTGTGTAATTTGTAGTTTTCTTTCGATGACATTTGATCTAGCGCTATCTAGTGGCTTTAGATCGTACTGGTTCCTATTCCTGGTCAATCTCGCACGTTTAGTTCAGTCGGTATCTGGCAAAACTCTTGGCTCATTTGTGAATTTGATGCTCAAATAACTGTCGTCAGTATTCAAAGTTATAATTTAATACTAGAGGAATAAAGATAAACTTCAAGTTTCCCGCTTTTTAATTGTTTCAAGAAGGCTGAGGGCTGTACTCGAGGCTCAAATAGATCAACAGTATCTTGGCTTGAAATATTCAGATTACTCATTCTCTCTTGCTTACATAGAAATATTGCTGCAAATTCCTCAATTCTTTCGTAGGCAGAACATTTTAGAGTCACCCCGGAATCGAAAGCTCTCTATATGACCTACTATCTGATTATCACTTTCTCAGTCAAAATTTTGCTAGCTGTTGCCAGGGGGGGTTACCCCAGGGGGTTGCCCCGACGTAATACTCCCTATGATGGCCTACGTCGTGAGGCCCCGCCCAAAAGGGATTCCTTTTCCAGGCTTCATGTATCTAAAAGGGTACGGATTTCGTGAGTCAAAGCATTACTTTTATAAAAGGTGTATAGGGAAAATTATCATTCAGGTAAGTATCTAAAAGGGCTTTGAAAAGGGCCCCATTTTTCAATGGAAGGTATGCGAAAGTGTTCCTTTTCTGTCAAAAAATGGTAAATAAAAAGGACCCCGGGGTGGAGCCTTCCCGTATGAAACTTTGTTGAGAAGCTCCTCCGAGGCTCAGTAGCTTCAAATTAACAATGCAGAGGCATTATACGCAAACTTAATTTTTAAATAACTCAGTCTGTAAAGAATAGAGACCTTTAGATTCGAGGACAGGACGCCGGACTACGAGTACGAGATTTGACTTGAAGTTTTTCACGTATTCTCAAAATATAGACTTCCCGGAAAACTTCATTTTACCATTTTTCACTAGAAAAGTTTTCACTGTTATCTTTAGTGAAGGAGGTTACGCGCTCTCCCTATCGCAAAATGATAAAACCTCTAACATTTGTTTCCGCCACTTCGACATTCTCGCGAAGACTCGTAGTACGGAATGACGACGGCTACCACCTTTTCCCGCCAAAATCACGCTGGTTCTCACGCGCGCACTACTTAGTATTGAGAAAATTTCGTACTCGTAGTCGTCTTAGAATCTAAAGGTTTCTAATACTAGCTGTAACTAGGTCTTCAATCAAATTTAATTGTAGTCCATAAGGGCAAATCCGTTGGTCGGATTACTAGCTGGCTACGGTGCCAATAAATGGACTGAAAGACTGTCGGGTCTTAGTGTGTGTCATTGATTGATTGCAAGATTAAATGAAACCCACTTTTCTTTTTACGAGGAAAAAAGTCTATTGAAGAGAAAGAACTGGATTGTAATTACCCAAGTAAGAAATACGTTTAATAAACTTAACGTCCTACATATAATAAATATATCGCACCTAAAATTTTCCATACTTGTTAGACAAGTTTCCTTTCTTGTATGAAAAGTTGCCATTAATAAACTCAGCTACAGATCTCTCCAATTTGGTCGGCCCTTATTCTCAGTTTCATTGAAAATGTATTAAGTCAAAGGTCTCCAGCGGTTATGTACGAGTATCAGTAGCCTATTTGCCATCTTTTTAAAACGCGGCTTAAAACCTTTTACGTATCAACTGAATTCCAAAAAATGGTCCCAAATTTTGTAATGCCGGCTATATTTAGGCATTGAAACTGTTTCCAGTCGTCTGTCTGTTGCTACGGATGGCAAGAATGCATGGACTTGGATCAAAACTTGAAAATAGTTGAGCCAAGTTGTAATTCTACGCCTGCTATAGATCGTTTTCACTCACGTGGCCAGCATCGATGCACGTTCCTGGGGCAGGAACGCGTGACGAACCCCTGAGAACGTCTGCGTGGGAGGTTAAACTCCCACAGGATTGCCTTGGTACACCAACATGGCCGCCGTTTCATTGTTTTGGAACACTAATATGGCCGTCGTGACGTCATGTGAAAACGCTCTATATTTGTGAACTGGGCCTAATGTTTACATTGGCAAGTAAATGCTGGAAAAGGACAAGATGGCAAATGGCGCCACAAGCCCCTTTAAGGAAGCCGGCAAACCACTACCGTCTTAGTCTCGGATGTCATTAGTCTAAGAGCAAGCTCTCTATGGTTGTTCTTTCCCTTACCTCGGACGGTAGCCCAAGTTGAACCCTTAGTTTGTCGAGACCAAAGCTTGCTCGCACGTCTGATGTTATTTACGATCTGTTGGGATTGGAACTGAAATGAAGCCTACTTAAATTTATCGTTTGCATGTAACAAATCATGACTGAAAAGGACTTCCTGTTGAGACACTTCCTGAGTAAAAAACTACATCCGGAGATCAACAAATCTGAAACGAATTGTTATGAAACGAAAAGGAAATGAAAACATTTACAGTAATTAGTCCATATGCAAACCACCCTCCAATACTGAAACGAACAAAAAAGGTATTGTTTTAAACCCCGTTAAAAACCGTAAGTACCATGGGCGTATAGTTGTCTACTGCCTGTATTCTATTTGATCGCCAAGTACCTTGTTGCAATTTTCAATCCTTTGGCCTCCTCATTCATTCTGTTTCGGGGATTTTCCTCTTAACCTCTACAATCCGACATTTACGCTAAAAATAATTTAAAGGACTGGTGAGGTAGAAGATACCCTTTTTTTCACAACTCTTTGTAGCTCAATCGAACGTTAGACGTGATTATAGCCAATTTCTTTCTATGTCGTCACTCCTGGCACATAGGGGACCAAAAGTAAGACTCGTTGACTGTAAAATCAAGAATGATCGAGCCGGTTTTAGTGCCAGTGACACAAAATCACTGATACATCTATTATCTTAGCTCAGTTTCCGGCAGTGTTTTTTGTCGGTGGACTCTTTGAAAGTAGATAGCGAAATTTCAATTTTGTCAGGAAGAAGGGGGAGACACAAAACGAAAGAGACTAGATTAGATTTTCTTTGTAAAATTGTAACAGCACCGATAAACGTTGTGAAATGGTTAATCTAGTTGATTATTGGGCGTATCAGCCCAACTCATACAGAAAAAGCGCACTGATGAGAGAAATGTTCTCTGCGGCCTCTGTTAGCAGGGAAAGAGAAATGACTCTTTTAAAACGTTCATCGTCGTTAACGCACATTTTTGAAGGTATTTCCGACCGGCAAAGTTTACGAAATTCTGCCACAAGTCACAAGGCGAAAAGTAGCGACAAAACTTTGAAAAATGTGGCAGAGTGAAAGCCAAACAACAAACAAATGTAAATTAGAAGGCCTAGACGGAATAGTGAAATGAAAATTTGGAAAGTAAATCAAGAAAATTGATACTAACTTAGAAAGGAGAAATTTGAAATGGGTAAAATTACTGTACTTACTCGCAAAAATATAAAAGGGATCAGAACTTGATGTTGCTGCCTTTGCAATTACATGGTCCACAGTTGATCGAAATAGAAGTTTTTAAAGTGCTTGATTGAATTCTATACGGGTCCATACTTGCCTTTGAAAAAGCGGTGATGGCTATGAAAACAATGTATACGCTCATGCTAAGGTACCGGGAATTCCCTTCCCTGCTGAGGGATCAACTGTATTCAGTAAGAGGGAACGGCATCTTTTTAGTTTGCAAACTACAAAACAACTTTGTCTCTGAACTGGGAGGAATCCAGAAATTTCAGAGTAGGGTTTATGAAATGAGTTTTACATACTTTTTAACTTGTTGAATTGTGAATCAAGCAATTATATAAACAGATGATGATTTTAATTGATAAGATGTACTCTTGGGCTAAGAAAAGCCGATTCTGCCTAAAAAACAGTTTTAAGTCGTATTAATCGGGGCGGGTATTTTACAAACTTCCTCTGCTTTGGTTAAGAAAATAGACCTGATTTGCCCTTTTAAGATTGTATTTTAAGAGTTAACTTTAAGACAGGGATATTATTATCACTGGTTTTAAGCAAACGAACAAAAAAAAACGCCGTAAGAAGAAGCTAGGAAGCATTTCAAAACTGTTAAGATCCGGAAACACCCATATCATCCTGCCATAAAACCTTACACATTTGAGCTGCGGGCCGGCCGTCCTCAGAACACACTTTTCAATTTCTCTGTATTAAGGTTGGAAGCCTTGCTGATTAAGTAAGTAAACAAACCGACTCAGCTGGGCTAAGCAACACATGATCAGTAAAACTTAAAATATTTGCAGTAATGCAAGTTTACGATTCGTTTACGTAATCTTTGATACACATGCAGGTCTGATATCTGGATAACGAACAGCTTTACTTGTAGAGACCTCAAAGAATTTAACCAGCGCAAATGGAGCACACTAAGTATGAGCACTTAACGAGTGAGACAGTTTGTAGTTTGTTTCTCCGTCGAACCGAACCGACCGTGAATTATCAATTAAAAAAAAAGAGAAAGAAAAAATAAAAAAGAATTACAGGGATGACTGAGAGATTATACAATACGATTATTGAGATAACTTCAAAACCAGAATAGTTAATTCGATGGAAATTCGAAAGTGTGTTGGCTGCCAAATAACTAAACGAATTAAGGCTACAGGAAGTTGCAGGTACTTCAAAGTTCCTGGCCCCTTTACAATTGCTGGAGCGCATATTACAGTTGAACTTTTATGTACTGACAAAGAGTCAAGGGACTGGAAAATTATGTTCGCTCTAAACGAGGTCTTGTTTATATCGAGGTTCTTTTCTATTAATATATTTTACTATTACTGGGGCGAGAAATATGTTCGTTATACGTTGAGGATTTCGTTATATAGAGGGTCATCATTCTGCAGAAATTTTTTTTTAAAGCACGAGTTTCGAAACAGGAAAATGAAGCGAATGCCTCTTTAGGAAATATCAAGAAACAGGCCCATAATAATAAACCTACTCAACAAGGCGCACTATTTGATCGGTTAATTTGTGGCAGTTAATTTGGGATTGGACTATGTTAGTCTTGCCTTATACAGAGCATGGCATAACAGGGTATATCATACAAAAAGGGTTGTTTCAGAGAGATAGACAAACTGCTAATGACCTCACAGACATAGACAAGTGTTTGTTTCTCTAAAAGTGATATCGTCTAATAGTTCAGTCTGACCTGAAAAAATGTGCTTATACATGTTATCTTTTCAATTGACTCTTATTCTTCAACGCCGACGACTACTTTGGATCCAAGCATATAGAAATGCTCGAAAGGAAAGAGCAGCGAACAGGGAAGGACAATTTCTTTGTCTAATACTGAAAATTCACGGTAGATGATTTTCTCCATGGTAGGGAGGAATCACATGATTCAACTTAATGCTTTTCTTTACTACTGAGTAAAACGGGTACTGTGTGCTAGAACATAAACGGCTTCTTACCCTTTCTTTGCTAAGTGAAGCTCCTGAGAAGTGACCCGTCCAAGTACGAATATTGGTACAGTGTGAAAGCTTAAGCGTTATGCACTATTTTTAATTCTGGGGGCAGCACGAGGAAATACAATCTTATAGATGCTGACAGCAACTGATCTCGTGCGTCACCATGGCAACCATGACTTGGAACGTGACAAAACTAATGTTTCCTCCCTTAGTCGGACTTACAAGTCAATACATCATCAATTTCTTCTGCCCGCTGGTCTAGAGCCGGATGTTGCTCGGCGAAAAATAAATTGCTCTCTATCGTAACTGCTGCAAAAATTTGTCGCGGTTTAAGGCCGTGAATCGAGCTGACGAAAGAGTCTTTCAACAAGCATGTATTGCTTGCTGGGTGGGGTGATCTTGCCGAATGGGATGGTCGTATTTTATACCAAAAAAGGAGACAGCACCCCATTAAAGAATTCCTAATCCACCAGCTCTGTAACATCAGTACTATAAATACAACACAATGTTAGCCAAAACAATCAAAACACTATCATCAACGGCTTACAAACGTGCAAAAAGATGCACTTTGGAATATTATTGGGCTGGTGAATGTGCCACCCACGCCACTGAAATAAACTTGAATAGAAGAAGTCCTCAATTGCGTGCATTTTAAACTCCTGGTATAAGATTTCATGCAACCCCTTTTGTTTTCAAGTTAAATGTACTTACTCCTTTTCAAACATGGCAGAAAATGCTTGGCAAAGCACTTTAGAGGGCAGCCTGCCCTCTAAAGTGCTTTGCCAAGCATTTCAGTCGCAGTCAAAGCAAAGGGCGTGTTCGATTGACCACATTCCTCGGAATAAGAAAAATGGAGAAAGCTCTAAATGAATCAATAACTAGAAGTGACTAGAAATCTGCTTGAAACAAGATCTGGCGATAATTGTAGTGTCTTATGAGTAGCCCAAAAAGCATGATACAAGAGATTTGCAACAAAACTGTGGATCATTCTTGTTCCGCAATACGATCCGTGAATTGAACGCACTCCTAATTTGAGCGATAAGAAAACATGCTGTAATAGGGTTTTTCCATTGCAAAAAAATAAAACTGTAATTATCAAATCTTTTGAACACAGTCCCCCAAATCGGTCTTATCAATAAACGCCGTACTCTGGGAATTAAGCATAAAGCAACTATAAGATGGCTGATTCAAAATTCGGGACGAGACGACTACGGTGCTCCAGTGACCGATGGAAAGTTGCTCTATGCCCATTTTTAAAGTAAGACAATTTAAACCGCAATAAGCTTTATTGTAAAACTGAGAAATGGCGAGACAACTCATCAGCGACCTGACTTTCGCTATTTCAAGTTCCACCACTCACGAATTTCAGAGACTGTCTAATTGTCTATTGAAACTGTTAGAGGTAGAAAGTTTTATCTCGATGTCCTTTCCACAAATTTAGCAAAATGTTTGAAAATAGATGTACCGTATTTATTCGAATAAGCGCCCAACCTTGAATTAGCGCCCACCTCGAATAAGCGCCCATGCTAAAGGCACAAAAAGTTAATAAGCGCCCAGCCTCGAATAAGCGCCCACCCCACCCCACTCTCTGCCACAAAAACTCCAATAAGATATAATAAGATACCCTCCCGAAGACGGAGTTTTATTCAGAGTATTTTACAGAAACCTTGCTTTGCTACATCTTCACTTTTTGTAATTAGCATTTACTGCTTTGTTGCAAAATAATATTACACTTGCTGAGAATGGTGAAAATTTAATAAGCGCCCAGCCTCGAATAAGCGCCCACCTCGAACAAGCGCCCACTCTCAAGGTCTAAAAATTTAATAAGCGCCCAGGGCGGTTAATCGAATAAATACGGTACTTGTTTCATCCTTGTCTTGAAGGTTGCACGGGCGAGCTTGGGATAACGGTAAGTTTTCCGACCTTAACTTCATGGGCACAGCTTCTCGATCCCCACTGGGCCATCATTCTGTACAATCACTCCTTTCCGGCATTTTCAGTTCATCAAAAAATTCTGACAGGTTGCCTTATATAACGTTTGAGTAGAAACAGATCTTGCCATTTTTTTTTTATTAAATCAAGAATGATTTAGAACTATTATAACCTTTAATTTTCACTGGCAGATAGTAATACAAGAGAATTCGAAAGAACACGACCATCGAAAGTCTCACGGCATGCGATACTGGGGTTGAGATTATTCGTTGACGGTTCGGTTTCGTTTCAGAGCGAATAAAGTCAAGTCTGATGAAATTAAAAATAGATTAATGCAGGTGTTAGTTTCTAAAGAAACTGTGGTGTTGCGTTGGTAGTGAAATACCAAAATTTGCTTTTACATTTGTATCAATTCCAGTTGATCAAAGTGCGATATTAAAAAGTAGGTTGGCCGATTCCAACAGAAACTGACGTTTCGATTTGACCTGCCCATCATCAGAACGATTCCAGCCAGTTATATGGAGAGTTTTGAAACGAAATCAGACATGATTCATGTACAAGTACAACCATGAATTTCCACAAGCCAAATCTGCCAATGGAGTTAACCGAAATCATGTACATGACTATGAAAAGTCTCAGTGCTTCCGTAGTGCAAGAAATTAAAGTTTTCAGGGGCACCCAGCAAGAATATAGCTCAAAACCACTTAAGCATAGCATTGTTAAACATATTTTAGTATTTAAACGATAGATATAGGCATATTTTTATCCCCTAAAAGTTTTTTTATCTGTTCGGATTTCCTAGCTGAAAGTCTAGTGATCCGAAAATTATGGGGCTCGAAACTTACCTTTTCGAAAATTTCAGCAAGAAAAAAGGCCCCCGAAAATTCTAGGTGACCTGTTTAGGGTAAAAATCCGTTAGGAATGGGAGATTATACCATTTTTTAGATGTTCGAAAATCCTAGGGCAGGCAGGCAAGCAAGAAATTTTACAACAAATGTTCCGAAAATTCTAGATCTCAAATCGTCTTCCAAACAGATATTTTCCGAAAATTGACGTTGGGTGACCCTGAGTTGTGCTCGTTTATCATTTGATTTGCTTTTAGTCAAGTCGAAAATGGCCTTCCTTTTACTGAAAGTCATCGGTTAATATGAGGCAGCATCGACACCTATCAGCTCATATTGTTCATGGATTGTTTGATTAAGTACGGTATAGCAGAATCGACTGTTCTCGCCCATTCTGTCATATACTTCTTCACTTATAAGTCACCTGACATCAAAGGACAGTGTCATCTATTTTAAGCAACCGCCCTCTGACTGAAAATCCACAGGATGATTTTTTCTGTTTTTAATCACTTATTAATTAAGCAGTGGAGGCATATCTATATATTTAAGCGCAATTAATGAAGCCAATGATAATTTTTTTTAATCATAAATAGCTATGATGCGTGAGTGGGTATCACTTTTGCGCCTTAGAACTGATTCTTTTAAAGTTCGCGTGATTTAATCGCATTGGTGGTCCAATTATGTATAATTTTAGCACTGATTTCCATTTTTGACCTCGTGAAACGAAAAAGTCACCATATTATGAGAAATTTAATTAAGCACTGTATTCAGTGATCAGGTGGTTACGGACTACAACGCTGTTATTTATTATCACTGCCTGAGGGAATGCCAACATCCTTGGTGGACGGATGGTAACCAACAAGGGTTTATACAAATTCAGTATGGGCGCTTATGGCTGGATTCTAAATGTTGCATTTCAAGGAAAAACTTATTCAAACTGCATTTAATGACAATAAAATTAAACGGCTTTTCACGCACATAAGGTCTTGTGGAATAGAGCTGAGAGTGAGGTCTGGGCTGAACCTTAACTCAGGGTCATTTTAAAAATAACTGAGGAAGAAGGTGCTGCTTTTGTCGACAGACCTTAGAGTGGCTCGGACCACTTAAAATGGCGGTCCGTGAAGGAGTCGAAAAGTTACAAACCACTTACAAACTAAATAAGTACTTAGTGGAAAGCATAAACATTCAGGTACTCACTAATTAAGTAGTAGTTTTGGAAAAGGGAAGAAAACTGTGGATTCTAGGTTGCGATTACCTTTCAAGGAGCTTGATTTCTTCTTATAAACAGCCTTGCAATGGAGTTTCCTCAGTGCTACTTTCTTCTTGAGCACCTTCCACAGTAGAGGTGACTGAACAAAAACACTATGGCCCTGATGAAAACTGAGAAGCTCGGATTAACGGAAGTCCGTAAAAAGCAAGAGGATAAACCTTAATAATTAGAAACATCCACTTTTGCTGAAACGTGTTCATCCTTTGTTACCCTTGTTCCAAAGGTCTGTTCTCAAAATATCTAGGATATAATAAACCGCTTTAAAAAGAACCAAAATTAGCTCTCGAGAGAGCTTTGCGCATCGCATTGCGCCTCGTTGTCGCCGTTTCACCGCGCCTGGTTCAACACAAGCTATTTGCCGAAATCTGGTACTCAGGATAATCGCGTGTAGGAAATAATTAATTATTAGCGAAACGTGCTATAAAAATGATAGAGAAATTTTAAACGCAAAAGTATTTTCGTCATTATTTGTCAAAATATCAAAACAAAAACATAACGCATGTACAGCTGTACTGGTAAAAACTTCCTTAAAATTTCTTAGACCCTTTCTCTCGTAAACAAATCAGTTATGACAAAATAGTTTGCACTCCTAAGTTTTAAATCTTTAAATCTGGGCCAAGTCCCATGGTGTTACCGTGCATTCCACTGGAAACGCTTTGGCAGAGCCTTTGCATAATGTCAGCAATACCTTTTATTACGAGCTTTTTTATTTGGGAGTCGCCCAAATAGAGTAATCGAGTTCGCTTGTTTTGATTTAAAGTTGCAATAGGCACGCAATACGTGCGAACGTAAACAAGCCAAACGACGCGAATGTCTGCCGCGCCCTGCGTCACAACACAGCATTTATCTTCGTTACATATGACCCTAAGATAACGCACGGCAAACAAATCGGCAATAGAAAACAAACTTATTGGAAAAACGAGGTACATTGAGTGAAACAAACTATTAAATAATTTAAATTTTCCCTTTGAAAAATAATCATCCTCGCAGCACACGGTGAGAATGGCCTGGCAGTATTGCCAAGTGTTTGACAATATTTGTTGTCGCGCAAAATTCCGTGATCTCGTGCAATGCATGAGATAATTTAGGGTAACATTGAATGATGCAGAATTTCATTGCAAATTTTCGGAAAGGAGGTGATTACTTAAAATCTTATTGAGCAAAATGACCTCGTAAACAAGTTGCATTCTTTCACGGTCGAACGGTAAAAGGGGAAGTCCTAGATCCTCACGTACAAACCGCGTCCTATTTTTAAAACCCTTGGGTTAATTATTTTAAGTCGTATTCTCTCATACACGAAACACAAAAGTGGCAAATTCCAAAGCTTTCATGTGCAAACTGGGTGACAATACAACTCACAGTAAGGGCCTGATCACATGTGCAGGGGAAGCAAAGCGCATGAACGGTGTTACCCGCGGTTCTATTTTTCGCTTTCATTCGCCCGGCAAGCGTGATTACTTGGAAATTACCACCCGGGATCCCGGAATCATATTACTGGGATCCCAGCTAACAGGGCTGGCTCGGTTGTCATAAAATCGTCGAGTTGATTTTCGTTACGTTTAACCATGGCCAAGGTGCCGGTATCTCTAAAAGCGAGCAAGCCCTGCTCATGTTATAAGACCCTTAGTTCTATCGCCAGATTTTACGCCCTTCCCTTGACCTCACCGATTTTCAAAGCCCCCGAGGACACACACAAAATTTCAGCCCCCTCCCCTCCCCTCTCCTCAACATCTTCATACCCGCTTCTCTATATTATATGAACTTTTAGCCTTAAAAATGGTATCAAAAATAAGCAAAAAGCAATCCGAAACAAAAAGCCTAACAAAGTTTAACATAAGACTCAACGTACAAGTATGTTTTTGACTATTACTGATAAGACTTTTCACAACTACCACTTCATTTCAACACACCGTAACTACACTATCCCTTCATAACCAAATTAGCACTTCCACACCTATCTCACTGCAACACCTAAAATCACTTTTACCTCCCAAAATAACTATTTTTTGTTACTTCATGTTAAAATCCACGAGAAACAAATTTTACTGATTAACAAACTACAGTCATTATCTTACCAATTCACGTCCAATATAACTCGCCTTCCACTTCACGCATCTCAACCAACGCTACTGCACTACTCACACATCCCTAATGCACATAAAAAAAAACTTCACACACGCCTAGTACATCGACGCTTAAATATACGCTCAGACAGCATCTTCTGTTACTAGTTTTGGAAAGATAAACAAAGATAATTAACAAATCAAACTTCGTAAACGACGTGAACGTATCTTAAGGGAGCTTAAGACACAACGACGGCGACGGCTACGAAAACGTCACGTACAAAGTAAAGTCGCGCTGCTTCAAAATTCATAGCGCAAATTCCATGTCGTTCAATTCGTCAAATGCTGGCAACTTTTTCTGGAGTTAAATTCTGAAAGAGGGTAACGAAGTTTAGGAAAAGAAAAACAAAGTCGTTGTTTTGTGTTCACGTCCTCCAAAATACGTCGTGCAGTGACGGCAAAGAAATGTACAAAAAAACGTGATGCACGTGCAGAGCTGTTATTTTGGCAATCTAAACCTATTCCTATTTTGCCGTTCTCGCTGACATACCCGTCGTCGTTGCTTAAGCTCCAGCTTAAAGGAGCTTAAGAAAGAACGACGTTGACGGCTACGAAAACGTCACTTAAAAAAAGAATTCGCGCTGCCTCGAACCTTATCGTGCCTTTTCCGGCTCGATCACTTCAAACATTAGCAAACTTTTCTGGAGTTGAATTCTAAAGAATGCATCGAAGTACAGGAAAGGAAAAGAAAGTCGTTGTCTTGTTTTACGTGCTCCACAAAACTTGAATTTAGACATTCTCACGTCGTAGTCGTGCAGTGACGGCAAAGAAATGTACACAAAAAGCGCGATGCACGTGCAAAGTTGTTACTAAACCTATTAAGGACTTTAAGATCCAACGACGCGGACAGTAACGAAAACGTCAAAAAACCAATTTGTTTAATAAGCAAAACAACTACTTCGCACGTGCATCACGCTTTTTTGTACCTTTCTTTCCTGTTTTTGCACGACTACGACGTGAAAATGCCTAATTTTGCGTTTTATGGAGGACGTGCGACGACGAAATTTTATTTCTCTTTCTGAGCTTGGATATCATTTGAAATTCAGCTTCAGGAGGGTTCGCCTACATTTGACAAAGTAATAGGGTTGGAATAATCGCTATCAAGACTGAAGTAACGCAAATTCACTTTTTAAGCGACGTTCTCCTTGCCGTCGCGTCGTTGGATCTTAAAGTCCCTATTGCTTTCTTGAGGTCGCAGTGAGGGTTTCCAAGTATGGTACTTACAAAAAGGAATATTTACGAGCATTGAACGCGAGTTAAACTTTTTCTACCCCTTATGAGTTTCTGACTGATAGGCAAAACAACATGTGCGCGTGCATCACTCTTTCTTGTAAAATTTCTTTCTTGCCGTCACCGCACGACTACGACGTGAAAATGCCAAAACGAAAATAAGTTTTCGAAAGTCGAAAGACGCTAATCCAGGCTTAATCCAACTGACATATAGTTTTAAACCGGGATTAAGGCTAATCGATCAGTTCGAATAACATGGCCCAGTTGTTCTCAAAGAATTTTGTTAACATTTGATGACGGTTCAGGGCAGAGAACAAAATTGGGACAATCGGATGGTACGGTTTACAAGTAAAATCGAGAAGAGAGAAGATTGGCGGCAGCGCCACACGGGCGTCTCCCTCCCCGATTTCGTTTGAGGGGAGGGGGCGGCTGAACACAGGCTATATGTTTGACGCAGAATAAACATGGCCACAGAAATTATAGCCGGAATAAAGAGTTAAAAATAAATAAATTTTATCACCTTAAACTGAAGAAATCGTATTGGTCTTCATTTAAAATATTCAAGACCACAGGACAGGCTTAAAGTCTTATACTGCATTGAAAAGGATAATTTATACAAAAGAACTTCTAATCTTGACTTCTCAAAGATCAACATGATATTCTCGGTGGATTAAGTAACAATCTGATCTACTCTTAAAAGAAATAAGGATTGTGGCTTTTTTCAGTTTGACAGTTTTGCGCAGAATCTTCTTTAACAGAGATTCCATTTCTTTTGATTATGAAAAATCAGGACAACACAAAACTTCTGACTTGGACCCGGTTTCCACGTGTCTGGACAAATGTTTAAACGGACAAAAACTTGCACGGATCCGCCTTTCGTTTATGCGGGACCCGTGGAACCGTGCAAGTTCTTGAACGACAAACAATGTAACAGAATTTGCACGGTTCCGTGTAAGCGGATCGCAAAGATAAAAAATGCGTCCGCTCAAACTTTATCCCAACCCGTGTAAACGGTGTCTTAGCTCGTAAGAAACACTCGCAGTTTTGAGGGTTACAACGTTATTTAAAAGACTTCAATAAACCGGAAACCACAAGTAAAAAGGGGACTGTTCACAGGACGTTCACAGCCTCTCTATTCTTTTTAATGCAAAATAGAAGGAACAAAGGGATAGGGGTAAGGCGCGGGTGCGCAAGAAATTCGTGCACGGCTTTGACACTCGCCTGAGGTCGCGCGTTCACACTGATCGCTATGGACAGTCTACGTCATCTGGGATAGAATATAAATAGTCTTCGATACTTCAAAAACGCACGTCTTCACACTCAAGGCCCCAGGGCATTTCCAAACCTCTCCTTCCTTGTCCCTTTATACAAACACTGGAGAATTGCAACTTCTTGTACCAAAAAACTGAACTGCGTGGATGCAAGGGAATGAGCTTCATTCCAGAAGTTCAGGTTGAATTCTTAACCTTTCAATCGTCTCTTCGGGTAGGCAGTAAACGGGATTAACTGGCTTAATTTCGGATGATCCTAGTAACGCTAAACCGGTCAGACCAAACAGCGTGTGAAATGGATCCACCTGTCAAAAACAGCGTCAAGTGTTATTAGATAAAAAGTAATATTTTCACGGTTAAGCTGATAATATGGTTAGTATTAGGATCATGAGCAACACTACTGTGATTAATACTGAAGTTTAATGCTTTATCCACTTTTGTCCTAAATCTTCATTATCTACCATACCCTCTTAAGGGTGAGTAAGGCCAGCTCTTTTTAGAAACTAATTAAGGCCTCGTCCACACGTATCCGAATACTTTTTGAGCAAACGGCGAATTTTTTTACTCCTTCTTAGCCTTCCGTCTACATATAAACAGGCGTTTTCGGCACCAAAAACGTAGACTGAGGTTTTTCATGTTACGTTTATTTCAGAAAACGTCTAATCTTCACTCATACAATACACGATCGTCTACGTCTTGAAAGTTCTATGTTAAAAGTTGTAGACTAGAAACGCAAAACAATTCTTTCTCTCGACTCGGAGTAAAGCAGTGGAATAAGATACCACCCTATATAACGGCTCTTTCAAAGAGAGCTTACAAAAAAAGTTCTCCGCAAATCGCTACTTGATATCTTAGAACAGGAGGATGACTATATTCAAATCCCCATGATTATTAAAAAAGTGGGTACATAGATGCACTTGCGAAAGGCTTTAATGTCTGCTTTTCTTTTTCTGTGTTATCATTTAAGAGTCAGTGACTCCTTGTCTTAATGCATTGTACGTCAGTAAGCGCTGTGTTAATTAGATCACTTAACTTCTGTGTTTTATTTATTTTTAGTAGCAATCTGCAAGGCTTTCTAATAGTTTAACGTTTTTGTTTTTATTACGTAACTGTGTTATTCATGTGCTTGTCTTGCCCCGCCGCGACTAGCTTTCCAGCTATTTGCGAGGCAAACTATCCAACTTTTGTATTTTTGTACAAAGAATAAAGCTGTTACATCATACAGGGCATGCCTTGTAAGGGATTAAGGGATGCTATCGTACTTCCAAATGTTGTCTTAGCGTTTTCGTGTGAACGGCGAAAACGATTAGAATAAGCCATGTGTGGACGCGTTTTTTCCAAAACGAATAAAAAAATCTCCGTTTTCAAAAATATCCGGACACGTGTGGACGAGGCCTAAGAATCTTCAACCCGCGTGACTCTGTCTTACACAAATTCAACTACGGAGTAGTGAGCATTCGATTTCAGTTTCTAGGGGAAGAATCAAAGTGAAAATAGCTGGAGTCTATAAAGATCAGACAGCCTCTACATGCAGACTTCTAACCAGCCAATACTTGCAAAACTTTTACTTTTAGCTAGGGGCAAGTGCCAAACGTTATGCGCTAGCATGTGATCTCATCATATAGACCATATTCGATATATTAATATTCATACTTGGCTCCGAGACTTGGGGGAATAAAACAAAAGGCTCAGCAATGAATAAATCATTTCTTTTGTTTTATTCCCCAAGCCTCGGAGCCAAGTATAAATTTTAATATATCGAAAATGGTCTGTTCCGTACGTTCTTCATCCCCCATCCCCCGCCCCCTGAAAAGCGTGATGCTCATCCCTGGGGTACTCCCATATATGGGCTAGACAGGTATGTGCCAGCCGTTAGGGTATGTTTTTTGAGGGTATCGAACCTTGAAAAGGGTATGATTTTTGCCCTTGTTGGCATTTTGTTCCTGGTGTGATCCTTAGATAGGGTACCTATACTGTACCAGCTAAAATTCAAGGGCGTAAATGCCCAGCTACACGAGGAACAAATCATCTATTAAAACTGAACTATCCTTTAGAGTATTAGGAACAGTATTACTTCCCGCGCCATTAAATTCTTAGCTTTTGTTTTTTCCTTTGAATGAGATGTCATTTTTCGGGTTTGGGCCTTGAATAGTATCGATTTTTGTGGGTCTCATCCTTTAATAGGGTCGGGGTTTAGGACCCAGGGCGGCACACACAAATCCAAAATTTATTGGAGTACCCCTGCCCCCTGCTTCGCCCCTGGGATGCTCATGCTACACTGTCATATTTGTGCTCCACCGAGGGACACCAAAATGGTGAAAAAATTTTCTGAATACCACATGGACCTGAATCTTGGCGAGATTATTTACATAAGACATTTTCTCAATTGAACAACTGCAGCGTTGAGGCTCCGTGGACCCAGAGATTGGAGATTGTTAAGTTTGAATTTGCAGTCTTTTTGGGACACATTTTTGAGAAAGAATATTTTACTCCCCCTTTCTTGAGTGTCTTTCATGTTATATATGTAATGCTTAAGGGGCTTAAAGGCCCGACTTTATTAGGGTTCAGAGTTTATCGATAAAATACGGTATTTATCTGCTATCATATCTCAGTTTCTTGACTTCAAATCTATGCCATAGTTTCGACTTCTTATATTAACTCCGAAGTGGTCTACTGGCTCAGCTGTTTGACTCCCTGACACTGAAGAATTTTCCGGCAAAAGGTTTCGAAAAGGGTCTATACATCTATAGATTGAATATGAGATAAAAGAATACGAAGTTGTCTGAAAACGACCCATAAACAAGGAGAACGACAACAAGTAGGAGATTTTCTCACTACTTGGTAGTGCGCACCCGTGAATCAGCGTCATTTTGGCGGGAAAACGTGGTAGCCGTCGTCATTCTACTACAAGTTTTAGCGAGAACGTGGCGGAAACAAGTTATTAAATGCTAGAAGTTTTATCTTCTTGCGACCAGGAGAGGGCTTAAACTCCTTCGATAAAGTTATTAGTGCTAACTTTTCTGGTGAATCAAAAGTACAATAAAGCTTTCTGGGGTATCTATTTTTTGACAATACGCGAAAAAACTTTAAGGCAAATCCTGTCCTCGAAGTCTTTCTTGCCCTCGAATCTTAAGCCAGTTTGCAGCTTGATTTTCTTTCCAAGGTCAGTAACAAAAGTTAAAAAAATTATGACCCTTACCATATCACCAGGTCTGTCGGCAAATCCACCCGTTTCTTCGTCTTGGCAGGCAAGGATGTAGCTCCGTAACTTGTCCTGAAACAAAGCAGCAACATTATTGTAATCCTCACTTGAATCCTAAGTTGTGACGGTTTTCTACGATCGCATGTAAGGATCACTCATCCCGCCTGATCGTCAGAAACGCCACATACAAGTAGATAGCAAAAATATAAGTGCGCATGAAAAATATGTTTTTGCGAGGACTTTTAAAACGTTCACCCGTCAAAAACGATTCGTTAAGTGGAGAGAAAGTAACAGAAGTTATATCGCTCAGAGACAATGACCAAAGAATCATAGCCATTCTCGTTATACCGTGCTAATTTACAATAGCAAATTTCAGAGTGCCTTGCAGGGGGCATTATAGAAAGAAATAGCCTTTCCACAGACGTCTTTTCTTATTTCTCAACGATTTTTGCGTGCGCGAAGGGCAAGAAAAATTTCAAGAAATTTATCCACCCCCGCCTCACTGTTCCAGCGGTCAACAAATCCCCCGCGGTTTTACATTTATATGCGCGCTCGGCGATCTCTAAAGGCTAAAAACGGGGAAAAAATCTAACATCTTTTTGCTTGTTAAAAAAACCCAAACTTCAAGTTTTTTTCACCAATTTTTTACTACCAAGGAAACAACAAACTTAAATGAGGTTCAGTTTGAGATTTATCGTTAGTTCTTGATCTGCTGGTTACATCACTTTCATGTGATTAGAATTCCGCTCTGAAACAGCATTAATCTCAGGAATTTTACCTTGTCTATCCAGTGTAACTTGCCAATGATTTTAAGCGACGCTAACACCCACCAGGAGTAGCATACATCTGGGAGTTTTTCTGGCCGACCTGTAACAATCACAACAACAAAAAGGCACATGATCACAACTACCCGACCGTGCTTAGCTCTTAGAACCACGACTGAGAGATAAACAACAATTCAGTGCCCCCATCCAATTGGCCCAAAAGGTAGATAGCTCTATGCACTAATGAATCCTTATCACGTGGATTCACAAGACGTCACGGCGGAGTTGAACTCTTTTCTAAGGTAAACGCTTTCTTTTGTTCCATGCAATATTAAAATTTACATAAATGCTGGCCACACGAGTGAAAACGCTCTGTTATGGACTTGGGACAATTTATTCGGCCCCAGCATCACAGCCTGGCAAAATGATACTTAAATATCCTCGTCTCATACGTGAATAGTCCAATTTCGAAAGGCGTGTTTCCAAGCCCTTCATAACCACATTGAAGACATTAGGGACCTTGAGCAAAGTCGTTTTTTAGCGACGTACGTCAACCGGAAGTGGACTTTTCGCATTCTGGCGCAGTGGTTGTGCCCAAATGTTCGGGGCAAATTGTCTCTTTAAGAGTAAAGACACTTCGCAGTACATATTTAGTAGTGTTAAGGCATATTAGAAGGAGAAAAGCCTCATTTCCGGTTCACTTTGTTTAAGCTCCTTATTTTTAATATATCCCTGCGTCATATTAATATCGTTTTAATTTAACATTTGCCATTAGTTTTCATTCGCAGGTGATGAAAAAACAACCTTTGGATTTTCAAATCATATTGAAAATAGACCAACTTTCCTATCAGGAAACATAAACACAGATACAATTCTAGAGGAAGTGCTTAAATCTTTAGTTTCAGTTCTTCCAGTGCGCCAAACAGGCAAAAATTCTCTTCTAATACGAATTTCGAGACGGATTTCCGAATAAACCCTTTACCGTGTGATTTTATGGTTGTTTCTGACAAGAAAATAGGTAGATAAATTTGAGACACGACTGACACGCCCTTGACCGGATTCGTATCAGAGGCGTTTCCTGTCTCAGACGATCTTCCGGTCTTCTTCGACAAGAAGTCGAAAACAAGGGAAGTTTCAAACCCAGGACATGCATCTTCCTGTTTTGACTAACATTTTTTAAAAAAAAACGTTCTTCTAAAAAACAACACACAGTTTCATCTGACACGCACATAACGGTCGAGAAGTCAGGTTACAAAACGAAGCACAGCCGAGGCTTTAAAGAACAACTTGGATATCAGATAATACATTAGCCTGCGAAAACATCCGTTTCTCCTCGCTCTTCGCCGTTGGGGACGTTTCGCGCAAAACGTCCCCAGCAGCGAAGAGCCGGGAGAAACGGATGTTTTCGCAGGCTAATGCTACATCGAGTGACGTAATTCATATACAGCTTCCCAAATGAGCCATAATTCTTTCGAATTCTCAAAAAAATGAAAGCTTAGTTTTGCAAATTTTGGAAGTGTTTTGGTATAATGCAGAAACTATTGTTGGTTCGTTTTCAGTCTAATGTATTACGTTATTTGGTGATTGCAATCGTCTGCACCCAAGTTTCTACCTTACCCAAAATCAAACATGGCGACCACACACAACAAACTGACTAAGCTCTCGTCTGCTAAAACAAAAATGCTCACACTACAAGCTAGGTGACTTTCTCCCAAGGCGTACTTCTTCGCAGAAAAAAAAAAAACCGAGAAGCCGTAATGTCAAAGGAAAGAACCATGAATGAAGTTGTGCATTGCAGGCTTATTTCATTGGAAAAAATATTGGCTGATACCGCAAGTCTGCCTCCTTCTAACCTGCCATCCTGAAGGCGTTCTTTTTTGGGGGAAAGCGTGAAAGTCAACGGACGGGGAAAAGGGACAACAAAAAGGTAAGCAGGATCGCCTGATGACAGGTTAGCCTCCTTCTTAAACAAATGACATAAATTAACGTCCAAATAACTCATGGGCTACTGATCATGTGCCTTACTGAGCTTAGGTCACCTGGATCCTAGCAGGCGTGAGAGAAATTTGGTCATGAAATGGCGCGCGAGGAGACAGGAAGTTCCTTGCGCGTGTCCCCCACTCCCGCGTGTATCACTCTTGCATCCCATACTCCACTTATGCGCCTGCCAGGCAGGTAAGCGTTATAGTAAAGCATTTTGATCCCAAACCTTGCTCTTTTCGGTTATTAGTTTACCATTTAATCCGCCAGATGGAAGCTGTCTTTCACAAAGCCACCAACCCAACATATCAGCATTAACATGATGCAGAGAATCGGCAATGGCCAGAGCTCCTAGACAGCAATAAATCTGAAAAAACAAGCCACTAAACATAAACACAAATACATTAACATTTAACCACAACACCAAGACTTTCGTCCTGAGTACAAAAAGAAAATCAGACGTTTCCTAAAGCTGTAACGTGAGAAAATCGCCGAAATAGTAATGGTAGGACAAATGAGAGTTTATTGTCGTTTCGCCTACAAGTCGTTCCGTTATCGTTCTGTTCGCTTACGTCGTAAGTCGTTTCGCCAATGTGTTAGGTCAGTTCGCTAGAGTCTTAAAGGGGTAGTTTCGTTAACGTCTCGTAAGTCAGTTCGTGGACTGAGAAAAAAAATCTCGTCCATGAAGTAAGATTGTCACTCGCGAAGAAAAACGTTTAGACTGCAAGCAGTCTCTCGTTTTCTCCAGATTCAGTGAGGGGAGTTCACGCGCGAGCAAGCGTCGAACGGCGAAGCAACGAGACGCTAGAAACGAGGGCAGAGGTAGTCTCTCTTCTTTCGTGCCCCTCCCGTCTCGCGCCTTCAGGTCACGCGCGTGGTCATTTTCGTGTCTCCCGCGTTTCGCACGACGGACTAAGAAAAAAGAGAAACTGCTCGTAGTCTAGAAAACGTCAAAAGCATAACACCCCATCACAATCTGAACGCCTCTCCAGAGTGCCATCAGCATCAAGAGACTGACTTGCTGCTTTTGTTGAAGAAATGAGAGAAGGAAACATAGACATGATCCCAGAACAGAAAGGACAGTGATTTTGTTACAAAACGTTATGGTGAGTCCTGGGACTCATCTTGTAAAAAATCACGAGTCCGAGTCCATAACCAGTGAGTCCCAGTTAAAAAATGCTTGGGCCTTTATGTAACCAGACAGTTTATCTGAAGACAAACTCTGTATTACAGTATACTGAAATCAAAATATAGTCCTTCAATTTTAAATCACAACAAAGGCTAAAAGAAAAATGTATCGTTAAACAACAGCCATAATAACTGGCACAGAAATTACACGGACGGGACCAATGCCATGACTTATTTTGCATCTTTTTATGCATCAGGGACGCAGGATGCAGAGGTAAGAAAATCACTGAAAGGAATGAAAAAATGTAAAATAAAATGATGAATGACATTGAAAATTAACCAGGCACCATCATACCTGCCCTGAGTGTGATTCTGATCCTGGTCGACATCCAAAGCCACCATCAAAATTCATACAGGACAATATGTATTCTACAGCCTTCTGCAGGTCTATAGCATCCAGATGACCCTAAACAATACAGATGATAAAAAAGAAAAAAAAAATTACCACTGAATATGAAGCTTATACAAATCCAAGCAAAATCTTCCTACAAGCCCAGGAATAATGATGATGATGATGACAATGATAAGGGCAGATTCTTTATGATTTTTAATTAATTATTAGATGAGGTTTTTGTGATATCTGGAATCATGGTCAAGGAAAGTGTTATCAGCCGAGCTGAAAGCTGAGGCTGATAACACCTACCAAGACCTTGATTATTTAGGATATCAAAAAAACTGAATCTGATAATTGTTTTATTATACATTGTTTTGAAGAAAATGAAGACAAAAACACCATCAGAAGGAACCAGAATTCATATTGTTATTGGAAATCATGCATTGTGGGTGCAACCTAAAGATTAGTCAGTTATCTGCTAGCAAATAGCTAACTAATCTGTAGGTTGTGCACTGATTTCCAAAATTAGCTGAAGGCTCTTAGCCAATGAGAAGACAGATAATGATTACAATGTATAATAATATATAATATGTGTCTGGACTTACCAATAGTTTCAAACTTGCAATTGCACAAAATGAGAACCTAGTATCTACTTCACCTAAGGATGAAAATAGAAAATTGATATTAAGAACTAACACAGCACACAAAATGGAGGTAAGATGCATACATTATCAGGAAACTTGGCAACAGTCAAGCAATGTTTTAATCCATTGTAAAGTTAGTCTAAAATTCACTTATGGAAGGTTGGTAGGACTGTTAAGACGGAATCCACCACGACATTGAGTAATTTTGATCTTTGGTGGACAAAACTCTTGTACCAGAATAATATTTAAAGCATATTGCATTCCTTCTTACATTTTTCATGGGTTAAAGATGTAATAAATCATCTGTAGTAACACCAAAAAAAATTTCCCACGGGAGCCCGAGAAAATAAATGTCAAATTTTACAAAATTACATCTTACACAGGAAATTTTCAGAATTTTACCTGTGTAATCACAATTCTTGTGAAATTTTACATTCATTTTCTTGGACTTCCAGGAGAAATTTTCTTTGGTGTTACTACAGATAATTTATTACAAAAATGTAAAAAAGAATGCAATATTCTTTAAATTATTCTGGTACAAGGTTTTGGTCCACTGAAAATTAAAATTATTCAATTTCCTGGTGGATTCTGTCTTAATATTTTATGCCTGGCAATTGATCAGCTGTTATCTGCAGATAATCATCTCTTTGTACAGCCTGCCTGACTCAACAACTCAGGATATTATGCAAGAATGTGACGGAGGAAAAGGTTGTATGGACAAGCCCCTTGTGCGAAATTACCATCTTTATGAAAAGAATCGTGTTGGAGAGACAAAATTCTGCCCTGCAACATTTATATAAATTTCTTCCAATGTTATAACCTGAGAATATTTTATTCTGTATATGCGTTACATGTCAAAATAACAATCAGGTTGATTCCCAATTACCTTTGTGTCCTATTTCCAATTCACGAATAATCAGGGCTTGGAGACATTAAGGAAATTGAGAATCAACCTAAAATAAAAAAAAAAAGTAAACCTGAATTTATTTTTGACCTGTAACATATGCATCCAGTCCAAGTTCACTTCACAGATTATTAACAGTGAAATATTGTTTAGAGATTTACAAAAGTGCTTCAGGTTCTGTGATTGTATACTGCTTAATGGATAAAACAAGCTAAAAAACATCTGAGACAGTCTTTTAAAAGGTTAAAAATGTTTTCTAAACTTTTGAACATAGTCCTGATCATTTTCAGAAATATATCCACTCACCAAGAGCTCATGAAAAAACCAAGGAGATATATTATTAACATACCCCACTTGTCACCAACAAAAGATCCATCTTCTTGTTGAAGCTTGGATACATATTCCACTGCCTTCTCAACATTTATTTTCTCAATACAATCATAAAGAGACATGACCTAATAAAGTAAATAAAAAAACTAATATTCATAATGAGCAGTATTCTTCAGTTGATAGTTTTTTTGGGGGTCTGACTCTGGGAAATATACGCACCTTTATTTTGAAGACTTCTCTGCACCTCTTTGCTGGCTTAGAGTTTACCACAAAGAAGTTCTTGTGGTACAAAAATCCTACCAATGCAAAGACAGAACTTCTTGCAGTTTTTAATTCTAACCACAAAGACTTTTTTCTATCTTGCAGGATTCAAGCCCCGGGGGGGGGGGGGGGGAACTCCCATATGAAACAGATGGGGATGCTCGGCAAAAATTTTGAATTCGTGGCTTAAGCAAATTTTGACCCCTAGAAGAGACTGCTTAAAAACTCACAAATACGACATGCAATGAGTTTTAATGATATAAAGACATATTCATTGAATGCTTTTATCTAAAAGTAGTTTTTAAAAGCATTGTCATAAATCTCAAGTTCTTCACGGAACCCTACACACGACCTTGGCGGCTTAAAATATTGGCGCTTTGCCCCGAACACCCTAAGCGAGACCAAAATCCAAAATTTACACCACTAAGCGAGACAACGGGCATCCCTGTCTGTTTCATATGGGAGTTCCCCCCCTCCGGGATTCAAGCAGAGGCACCCTGCAAGTGGAAAGGTTGCAGATGCAAAAAGAACTTCTTGCACATGCATTATATTTGGGCTGTGCTGTATATACCTGAATTGCACTTAGGGTGTAAAGAAGATGGGAATCGTGGTTTTGACTTGCTCCAAAGCCTCCATTGTCATGCTGACAAGACTGGACAAATTCCAGTATTTCATCTTTTTCCATCATGTCCTGCTTGTTCATAAGGAACATGGCAGTGAGACCCCAGTAAACGCCACTCATTCGAAGATATTCCGTTATGCAGTACTCCTACAGAATTAAACCAAAATAAGCAAACATGAGGAAACACTACAACTACATATGGAAATGTCTTACTTTCAGTCTAGTACATTTTCAGAATCCATAGATTAACCATTGCAGTTCCTTGTCTGAATTTACCTTAATAAAGTGCAGGACTTACATGTCAACACCCAACAATTAATTATTAAGAATGCACAGTAGCTTGGTATGGGTATTTTGTAGTATACCAAAGTATATAACTATGAAATTTAGTTATTAGGGTTGACCAAGGAACCATGTGAATCAAGTTCTAGTTAGGATCATTATACAGGGTGTACTGCACTGGATTGGAACCTGATTTACTTCAGGGGCACCCAAAGTTAATCTTTGGAAAACATCTGTTCGGTAGACGATTTGAGATCTAGAATTTTCGGAACATTTGTTGTAAAATTTCTTGCTTTCCTGCCTCTCTTGGGATTTTCGAACATCTAAAACATGGTATAATTGCCCATTTTTAACAGATTATTACCCTAAAAAGGTGTGAAATTTTCAAAAAGGTAAGTTTTAATCCCTATAATTTTCAGATCACTAGACTTTCAGCTAGGAAATCTGAACAGACGAAAATTTTTTCGGGGATAAAAATATGCCTATATCTACCATTTAAATACTAAAATACACTTAACAATGCCATGTTTAAGTGGTTTTGAACTATATTCTTGTTGGGTGCCCCTGTTTACTTACTAACCCTAATCACTACACTACAAAGTCATTTAGGAACTCAATGGCCATTAGTTCCCTTGCAAACAGTAGCTTAAAGAAATATAACTATTGGCTAATGCTCCACTTTACAGGGAGGTAGTTCACTAAAGGGTTAGCCATTTCAAACTCTGGCACAAACAGAGGACTTGCAATATTTCACTTACATAGTCATCTTTTTTCTTCCCATATGCTGCAATGAAATCAGCATGTTTGCCCAAAAGCAAATCCTTAGGAGAGTTGGGTGGGATTTTAACATCTTTCACTTGCGATCCCTAACAATGAGACAAAAAAATTTAATATTAATTAACTTTGCACGCAAACTTGAAAAAAGGGCACGTTTGTTTGTTATTTATCTGCGTGAACACAAATAACTTGCACGAAAAAATGCATTATAGCTGAATAACTCATAGTAGCTGGCATTTCAGTGGTATCAGTTTTGTTCACGGTGTTTTGAATCCACTGCTAACACACCCACTTTTGAACTGTCGGCTACAAATAATTTACAGTCACACCTCCACTAACAGCCACCTCTCCACAATGGCCACCTGGCCACCTCTATACAATGGACACTTTTTTTGTCCAAGCAGACAGTCGATACATTGACTCTTGTTTAAATCTCTCTACAACAGCAACGGCCAACTCTTTACAACTGCAAAATAACCTCAGATCCCAATAATATGGAAGACAACCTATAATTTTGCAGGTTGATATATCCCACCAAATTTCCTTCAAGGCATGAATGAGTGAATGAATGAATGTATATCCTTTATTTAAACACGATTAGTATAAAAGCAATAAACATGCTTGAGGGGTCATGTGTACTAGCCTATCATAAAACAAGAAAAATTATATTAAATTCATGCCTGACTATTAAGATGAGATGAACTGAGTTTGAAACTTTTATTGTGACGTCTAAACCCAAAGTTCACCGCTACCAAGCTTACATGACGTTTAATTTTAAAGTTAACAACGTGTATGCCACAAAATCCCTCGCGTGACTAGTTAAGAAGAGGAGTAATTTTAAATAACAATTATGACTAACCTCTTCAGTTGTGCAGTTCAAAAAGTTTTGAAATTATAGTTTAGTTTTTCTTACCATTGTTTTTCACAAAAATGCACAAAACATCATTCCCTTCTCCGAAAAATTCACTCCCGGAAGGACGCCATCTTGGAAAATAATTCCGCTGGTCAGGCCATGTGAGGCTCATTTCTCGGGAACCACCGGCGCACAGGCGGTGCACCCGGTGTACCGGACATCACTCCGGACCAGAGGTCCAGGGCGCCGCCCCTGACGGGTGCCACCCTTTGCAATCCCCTAGACTCAAGCGGTCTTCGGTAGCCGAAAGTGTAGCTGAATCGATCGAAGTTTGCCCCTCTGTAACTTGCGTAGCAAGCGTTTCCACCCGAGTTCTCGAGAAAGTTGGGACTAGAGCAAAAAGAGAACTCGGTTGGAAATGCTTGCTACGCAGGCTGAGGCTAGCCCCTCTGCAGTGCCAGCTTGTGAAGTTATACATCTGTGCTGAATTCTTGGACAAAAAAATTGTCGGAAAAGTCAAATTTTGAGACTCCCGAACTCACGTTCCGACTGAAGGTAAATATACTCCACATTTTTGGTTCCGTTAAAAGCTGCAATGTTTCCAAGGTTTTCTGAGGCGGAAAATAAACGTATAAAGAGGTTTTGGTGGGATTTGACGGGTAGCTCCTGTAGTATATGATGCCCTCCTTTCAGTTCACATATTCTAACACTGATATATTCAGCATGAACCTTACTAGCATCATGTAGGAACATATCATTTGACCAGGCAACAGCTGAAGATGTGGTGCTCGTTAAGCTCAAATGTTCAGGGGCATCCAACGACAGTTTTCGGAAAAATATCTGTTCGGAAGACGATTTGAGATCTAGAATTTTCGGAACATTTGTTGTAAAATTTCTTGCTTGCCTACCTCTCCTAGGATTTTCGAACATCTAAGAAATGGTAAAATTGCCCATTTTCAACGGACTTTTACCCTAAAAAGGTCACCTAAAATTTTTGGAAGCCTTTTTTCTGGCTGAAATTTTCGAACAGGTAAGTTTTGATCCCTATAATTTTCGGATCACTAGACTTTAAGCTAGGAAATCCGAACTGATGAAAAATTTATAGGGGATAAAAATATGCCCATATCCACCGTTTAATACTAAAACACGGTTAACAATGCTATGTTTAAGTGGTTTTGAACTATATTCTCGTTGGGTGCCCCTGAATGTTTTGCATTTTTGTATTGTTTATTTGCTGTGTGTGTTGTCCCGCCAAAAATTAGCTTGGTTAAGCCAGCACTAGATCTAGACCTACCAATTTACCTAATTTAATAAGGTTGCTGTTGTTGATGATTGAAACAGTCCAATAATTCATGTAGCCCGCTCAAACAAGGTCACTATCTGACAATACGCTCAATAATTCAAGATACGGACGAGCATGGAAATATTCGGGTGGCATCAACATTACACAGACCGCTTTGCGTCGTTGCCGTAATAAGGGATTTAACCAAACTTGAACACTTTCTTCGCTAGTCGCCAGCTGGCTTAAAGGAACCTGCCCGCTCGTTGGTCCATCGTAATCTCGCGTGGATTTCTTCCTTCGGCGCAAAAACCACAACAAAAATCTTCTCCAAATCTTTGCTCTTTGTTGCCCCGGCATTGTGGAATAACAAATGCATTCAGGTGTATTCCAAATAAACAACAGAACTAGAGGTAATCCCCTTGCCAGAGTACAAGAAAGCTCGTTGAGAGTTACAATAATTGCAATTGGTCTTCTTGGATTAAACGCCAAATGCAGAGGGCCAGGCTTACTACAAGCAGCTACAAGGGAGCAGTTTGTGTTTTTTGCGAAATGTTGTTTTTCGAGGTATTGCCTTGTTTTGATACAAATAAACCGGAGCATGTTTTCCTTACTTTTCAATAAACAGAGTGAAGTTTTTGTTTTTGTGGATTGTTTTTGTCCATTAGATTAAAAAGGTAAGTTTTGATTGGTGACCTATTTTGCTCAACTTAATTTTGGTCGACATGAGTTCGTCACAGTTCGTCATCACTGCAGGGTCAACAGTTTTGATGACGTCGTTGACCATCCTCGTCTCCAGGGCAACCAAACCCAGATTAGCATGGGAGGTTCGCTGTAAACAAACGAAGAAAGCTGACCAAGAAATTCCGGGTGGTATGTTAATGGCATACACGTTTTCCGGGCGTTCCACTGGAAAGTTCCCGGGAATAGGTGGAATTTTGAAAAGGTCGTCCTGCTTTCCCGTTGGAAATAGAGAGGAGAAGTGTGACGTCACGTTACCATGGTAGCACTATTTCTGGATGACAACAAAACCAACGACGACGGCGACGACAAGGAGAACGGCAAAAAAATAATATGTTTATATTAACAAACAACAACTTTGCACGTTGATCAAGCTATTTCTACATTTATTTGCCGTCGTCACCCGCTTTATGGAGTAGGTTAACACAACACAAAAATTGTCGCTTTCTTTTTTTAAACTTAGATAATGATAGATACGGTCCCAAAGAAAGTAACGCCAGGATTTGCCAAATTAAACGAAACTGAATAAGAGCGGTGAAGTTTAAAGTAGTGCGAATAGACTTTTAAATGACTTTATCGGTTTGTTGTCATCCAAAAATTTTGCTACTATGGCAACGTGACGTAACGACTCTCCTCTCTATTTTCCGGTGGAAAGCATGTTCTATATAGGAGTTTTCACAAGGCATCACCAGTTCCAGGCTATTCACGGCGATATCTGTGGCACGAATGGAACTCGGGTCAAATGAACACGTTCTTCACTCGATGGACCTTTCCGTGGAAGTTTCCGAAAGTTTTTTGGCAAACGGAAAACGCCACAAGAAACGAATCTGAGACTAAAAACGTGGTACAATATCTTCATTGCTCCAATAAAATGAATGAGTTGCAGAAATACTAGCAACGGCGAAACGACGTCAATGAAGAAGAGGAGGCCAGTTCGTGATTTGCACTAACAGTTTGCGCTGGCTATTTACAGTGTTAAGTTTATATAGCCTATATGCGAAATACTTCTTTTTCGTGTCTTTTCGGGTTGTCTCTTTAGACAGTATTCACAATCAACGATTTTATTAATTATTCATTGACTACGTTACACCTTTGTAACCCAAACAGTAATAAAACAAAAGAGCTCCATATACAGTATAAACATTGTTTAGAAGGACTTCTTATAACGCAAGTGTCAACTCAGTATGTCTACCCAACCTGTTTCGTGCGAACAAGACCACGAAAGAGAGGACCTCGGTAAGGCTATCGTTCTAACAATAAGGATGTAAGAATTGGACTTCGAGCGTCTTGTGCTTGGCTATCCGCCTTCTCGTTTTTGTTCCAGCTTTTTCGTAAAGTGGAAGAGACTGTATAGTCAAGTTTTCCTGAACTATCCACACTCGTTCTCTCTATCATCAGAAACAGAGACAGAACCTCTCCTTTGCCCTTAGAAATTATTGGATAAGTCTGAGTATCATCTAAAGAATCATGGTGTCCTGTGACGACGTTTTTTCCGCCTGTAAAATAGGGATGAACGACGATCATTCAATAGCCCCTAGACTGGCAACTCGAAGCCCGGCAAGGAACAGTGGTTCGACGTATGTTTCATCAGCAGATAAACTCCAGAGGTGCAGATGGTTAGTCCGTGGGAGGACCTTCTCCAATCTCATAAAAGAGACTTCGTACATCCAACATCGAGGCGAGTTCAAGAACTTGCTTTTCTATACCGCCGTTGAGTAAGATCTCCGCCGGCAGCTTGGGGAAGCTCTTGGGATAGTAGTCTGAGCCCTAAATTGAAAACGTGGAATTACTTATCTGCATACAATGAATGATAAACTGTAAATGGGACGCCAAACTGACTTAGGGAGGGAAGGTGCTTCTTTAAAGAGGCGCTATTTCGTCCATCAATTTTCCACCTCAGTAAGAGATTTAGTAACAGGTCCCTTGCATCTAGTCGTTCGCGTGGTTCAAAACGGGCTTGCTGGAGAGCAAGAGATGCAATGGTAGAAGACAAACAAAGGAAATAACTATTTTAAATGGCGCAAGCTCTTTGTTCGTCTTGTCCTAGTGCGTCGCTTGCTCTCCAAAATGTCATTTTCGCACCACGTGAATGACAAGCTGCAAAGGACCTATCATCAAATGAGGCTGAGTATGATCTCAAGAATTATACATATCTCGGAGGGTCTCGATCTGCATAATGCTACACTTCGAAGTTCTGTTGGTTCCGACAATCTTACAATCTTACCAATCCAACCGAATTTCTGTCTTACCATCCTTCGCATCATTCCGCAAAGATTTATTGTATGTGTTCAAGGGACCCCTTCATGCTCTCTATATGCCGGTTACGCGACTTCAAACCGAATATTAAATAAAAACTCGATGGGCCAGGGCGTTTTTGAAGCTGGGTGCTAAGAATAAATTCGAGCGTCTATGGTATGTGTAGAAAACTTAACAAAACAGAAAAAAATGCGCTACTTTGCATGCAAGAAGGCCCGTTTTTTTTGGAGAATTTTTCCTCCCAAGACGCCCCTCACTTTAGAAGTTTTCGATCTAGCAGGTATCATTTTTTTCCTCTGAATAAATGTTGGTAGCCATTCTTTTTTAACCCATCTTTTTGTACGCGTTATTATTTCTAATAAATGGAAGGGCAGGTCACTGAGGTGGAACAGAAGGCCACTGTTACGAAAAATAACCACTGTTCTCCTTCATTGGCCACAACAATCAGAACAATGACTTGCTGGTTCTAAAACAATAAAAAGATGCATAGAATCGGAAAATATCCTCGCTACCCAGTCTTCTCAAAAATATTAACCTCGCGCTGCGCTATCGGTGATTATCTTATCGGTCAGGTATTATCTTAAACATATCACTATTTAAGGAACCCCGCCACTTCCACTTGTGCAACAATACCTTGAATGCTCGATGAAGATGCATGGTGTAAAAACAGAATACAAAACGAATAATCATCAAACGAAGAAACTCGTCATCAAGAAGCTGAAGGAAGGCTAGATCTGCAAGAAAAAAAGAAAGACTCATCTTAATGGATTTTCCGTTTACAAAGCCATTCAAGATCGTTCTTCAAACTGTGTCCCCATTTCGCAACTTTCAAAAAAATTAGCCACGATCCACGCAGACGTTCCTAGGGCTTCGTCACGAGTTTGTTATAAGAAATCTAGGAGCTTTTCCTTTTTAGGAGACTTTTCCTGACTCTTCTAAAGTCTCGCGCTAAATTTCTCAAGGTTCAAAGCCGTACACATCCCAGATCTCGAAGTGGGCCGTGATCGGTCTACGTTTTTAACCTCTCGTTTTGGCAGTCGTTCGGAAAAGGTCCAGCGAGGAGACCCATTAGTGAGTTTAAATAACAGATGTTGTCCTTCGAGTTGTCTTCTTGCTATGTTTTTATACAATAGCTCGTCGTGAATCGAATGAAATGTTCCGCCGACTGTTCGGCCATTTTTCTTTTCACAACCAAAACAACTCAACCTCGTCCCCAGGTCTTCTCGGTTAATGGTGTATTAACCTCCAACTGTGCTGCACTTTTGACATCATCGGTTGATTAATCGCAAAATTCTTCCAAATTTGGTCAACAGTAGCTGGCTATGGTGAGTCAAGCGTGTGCTTTTAGCCAATCAGAAACGGAGAAATATTTTGAATGGACAACAAAAACATTTATAAGTTTGTAATGAACCTACAATTCAATCACCTGCCTGTCAATTAAAGTTGTAATGAGCTAGTGATTTGATTTGGTTAACAATCGCATTACCAATACTGATGCCGCCATTCGAAGGGATCACGACAAGCAGCAAGACAGTCGACTTAAAACAGTTCTTAGACAGTCCTAGAGCATGGGCAGTCGACTTACCAACACATCGTGACCAGTCGTAAAACACTCGAAGACAATCGTTCATGATTCGTCGAACTTGTCGGTGACAGCTATCCCACAAGTCGCTGCGGAGATCAGCGATGCTACAGACATAACAAAAAGCCACCAATGGACTAAAGAGGAATAGCGAGAATAAACTTCCCTTCCGACTTTGCTCTGGAAAACAATGACCCAAAGAAAGAGTTATACAGCCTGAGTAATGGAAACTCGATAGTACTATCATTAATCGTCGACTACAACCTGTATTAAGCGGACCTCTATAAAGCAGTCGCCCTTGAAATAACTAGAGTAGAGAGGGTACTCTCTTTTTTTTCTATTTAATAGACGTTCTAGTCTTCTCAGATAAGAGTAGAAAACCGTAGGTCCTGTCTCAAAGTACTTTAACTGAGTAGACTCTTGTGGCATGCAAAAGGACCACAATGGGCATAAGATTCTCTGGCAGTGACCACCCCTGAGGTCTATTTCCAAGCAATAGTGACTTTTATTATATCTCTCTGTTGGTGCGCGCACTGTGATTAGTCAGTTTAGTGGGTCAGTAGTATTTCACTGTCAAACCGTAAAGTCGAAAGTTTGCTTTGCTTGCGATTATTGACAGAGAAACTATATTGTAAGGCTTTCGTTTCAAGTAGTTTTGGACTATAAAGGATGTGCTAAATGTTAAATGAATGTTTTTGACAATTCAAAGCCACGATTTTACAAAGCCCACGACCGTTCCGCTTGAATCTCAGTCTCTATTTAAACCCAGATATTTTAATATAAATCTTACTAGCCTCGTTTTCTCGATCCGCAATGTAAGTCACGGAACCTTGTGTTTTGCACTTGGATTTATTGCCCAAGCGCTAAAACACTCGGTCCGGAGAACTTACAGCACGGACCTCGAACTCGCTTAGAGAGCTACGTAATTTGGTATTCGCCTATTAGTGCCCGAAAGTGTTTGAAGTGATCTAAATCTTTAACGAAATCTTAAATCTATCGCTTGAAAAATGCAACAAGGCTTGATGCAGTTTCAAGTTCGAACACTAACGTATTTACCTTGCATCGTCGTGGGAACTGTTATAGGCGACATCAAGGAGATAAGCGGCTGCCCAAACAAACTTGGAAAATACTGCAAGTGAAAGCAAAGTACGGTCAAACTATTTTTAGACAGAGACCAGTAAAGCTGCCCCGGGCTGGAAACGAGTTTAGCGAGAGATAAGCGTCCACTCAACGCGTAGATAAAACCAACTGGTTCTTTCTTGCCGGATCTCTGATGTAGAGATGCTAGAGCCAGGCGTCACTTGAAGTTGAAAGTAAAACAAAACTGAAAGCAAGGTTGGCAATACGGTAAAGGGCTGATTTATTTGTCTGTACTATGAAACCGCCAGTGACTGATTCGTTAGAATGCTGGTTGTCCTGTGGTACCAAATGTATTCTCCGCGAAATATGAGCAGATTTAGCAGTAGGAGTGCGACGCTTCGACCACAGCACGCGTTCCGACGTTTTTTTTGAGCGACGCACGTCAACCGGAAGTGAATCTTTTTTTTCTTTTAACATGCCTTAACGCCACCGCATATGTATGGCTAAGTGTCTACACTCTTATAGAGACGATTTGCCCAAAACTTCAGAGCGCGAGCGGAAAGTTGCAAAGAACTCGTTTCCCTAGGGCTGTCGCGTCCTAAATTTGCTAAACCTTACACTGCTTTGCAACAACCTTGGCGAAAAATTCATTCAGTTAAACGCCCAGTATAGAAAGTCGTTTCTGTAAAACGAACATTAATATCTACCTGTGGGTAAATAGTCACTTTAAGAAGCAAAAACTGGTTCTTTACCATTTACATAGACAAACTGGTCGGTTCACGGTTTGGGCAAATGGAAAGCAAAATTCCGGACTAGCAAATATCGTCCCTGATTCGTGTTTACCATTTATACAAATCAGTTCCTTTAACCGAAAAACGGCTGGGGAGGCCTGAAACTGGTATCAAAGACCGCTTTGAAGAAATGAAACTCAAATTTTCGTTTGAAACATTCCGTCCAGAAAAACAGGACTACCTTTTCAGATGTTCCGTAGCTCCCAGAGTTTTTCGTTGGAACGGCCGAAAAACTCGTGTTCCATTTAGACACATTGAACACTGCACAGCTAATCGTACTCCCTCGCAGCCGCTCTGGTGGGAGCCACGCAAAAAGGGCCCAGGAGGATGCGAAGGAGACTAGACATCAACACGACTCCGATAAAATCCAAAACAGAGCGGTGTTGTAGCCGTCGACAACAGTTTCGCCATTACTGTGGCTCGTCAGGACGGCGCAACAACAGACAGGTGTCTTGCAAAGTCAATTTTCACGTAACACAATCAGCTTTGCAGAATTCAATGTGTCTACTTGGTATTTTTTGTTGATTAGCTTTTCTTTAGATCCTACGCTCTACGGTATACTCGTTTGCGGTACTTTGCAGTTAATGTTCATTGAATTTCAATTACTTTTCAACCGGATTTTCCGGAAAAGTTTTGCAAATAGTAAGCAACTACTAACTAACTCATACGAGTCGGTTAGAACATGTATCGTGAGAACATGTATCTATAAGAAGTAAAATGACCGTAAAGAGGTCTTGTTCATACTCACCCTAAAAGCATAACTATTGGAGCTATCTACAATCACCATAAGAGGCTTCCTGCTGAACGGCACAAGGTCTTCTGGGTACAAGCTGAAGAACACAAATAATTTATGCCCAACACAAATAAGAACACAAATAATTTATGCAGTTCTTTGTATTACTGTTAGACCAGTTTTCAGTCGAGCGTAATCCGAGCGTGTTCAGTTGAGCGTATTCTTGGGCCATCGTAGCCTAAGCTAAGTACAACGGACGCAACAACTCCCAACATTGTTGGGCTAACAATGTGGGGATTTGTTGCGTCAGTGTTGGTAATGGTGTGCTAACGGATGCAACATCTCCCAACAATGTAGGGACCTGCATTGTTTAGTGGGAAGGATACAACCCATAAGACTTTGTAAACCATGTGTAATGCGCGTGCTTGCGCTACGCTTTCGCCATCATGGAACAAAAGAAATGTTGAGAGTTGTTCACTGAAAAGTTTGACCGGTTTCAAGGTTGCGCAACAACTCCTAACAACATGCAAGAGGATGTGCAAACGGACGCAACATGTAACATCCAACAACGTGGGGTGGGGCTTATAAGCCGCAGTTTACGGTACACAAATGTCACGCACCAGTGAACATCCTTTAAGTTGGCTCTCGCACGTCTTGTACCTTCCTCGTTTCCCGCCTTTTTGTGGCACATGGCAACACCTCCCATCTCGTAAGGACCTGGGATAAATCCCAAAGGAGAGAATTAAAAAATGCAAGAGTCAAGATTTTATGTCAGTATCACAATTGTTCACACTAAACTAGCATGTTCCAAGCGTTGAGATTGAGGGAAGGGCACAAAAAGATGTAAGCAAGAGAAACAGCTCTCTCTTCCTTCGTATTTTTCCCCCGCACTCTGACATCGCGCCGAATTCAACTATCCACTAACCTTCCTCTCCAGCCTTTGCGTTTCCAAGGCAACCATCACCGGAGACATAGACAAGCATAACGCCATTGCTAGGAAGTTCCTGGAAAAGAAAAACCGGCATACATTATAGTTATTTACATCGTTCTAGAATAGAGCTTTATGCTTTAATACTGGTATGATCCGCTTTTCAAAGAACTCGATAGAGAGACATGCATTAGGAAGCAATGAGTAAAAAGATACGACTTTAGAAAACTAAACCACCACCAAACAAAAACATCATCACCTCCGTTACTCAAGGTCAGGTTTCCTAAGGGTGTTCTCGTTTTTAGAAACGAAATTTCTCCCGCAGTTTCTCTTCTAACGTGACTCCTGCATGAATAACTGAAAACCCAGACCTCAAGCCCTCTGCAAAAACAGGATGTCTGGAGTATTCACAAGGTAACAAGGGAGAGAAATGGTTTCCCAGTCACCAGCCCATCTTTGTGTCGTCTCGCAATGCGTCTCGCCGGGGTGGAGGGGGGGGGGGGGGGGGGGGAGAGTAAAATTTAAATAAAAACAACTAGAACTCAAAGAAAGAATGCGTTTGAGACAATAGGTCCGACCTAGAATGCAAGGAAACTCTCCATTTATGGCTAGTCAAGCGACCCGCGGGAGAACAAGCGGGCGAACGCGTGATGCTCTCGCGTGACTTCTCTTGACTCCCCCAAATGGACAGCATGCTCGCAGGCTAGGCCGGTCCCAGAGGTGAGACATCAATGCGAGAGAAAAAATGTGTTTTGCTGCACAAACATATAACTAACCTTTAAACCACAGGCCAGAAAAACGTACAACTGTGTTAACGTTGGTTTGTATAGCAGATACTTGTGGGGATTGGGCCTCTTGGAGAACGAACGAGCAATTTCGCTGGTTTCCTAAAAGAGAATAGCATTTCTCTGACCGTTTATAATAACTACCGAAACTAGAACAACAACAGATGTCGGCCGGATTTCGTCTTTTGATTAGAGACCTTTACATTCGATGACTACGACTATGAGATTTGACTTGAAGGTTTTTCTTTGCGTATTCTACAAAGCTACGGACAACTCGGAAAGCTTCAATTTACTTTTTTTCACCACAAAAATTTTAACGGTTATTTTTATAGACTGCTATTATCTTTATTGAAGGAGGTTAAGCCCCCTCCCGATCGAAAAATGATAAATCTTCCAACATCATAAACTTGTTTCTATCATTATGACACTTTTGCCAAAACCAGTAGTAGAATGACGACGATTATCACGTTACCCCTGGATAAGAAATTATCAGATCCAAGCTTGCCCGTCTGGGCTTGCAAAAATATATTTCATTTTATAATAAACCTGAACAGGGCTCACTTTATCAGAGGGGCTTTCAGAGACTTCGTTGGTGGTGACCAAGGTACGTGGTGGAACTTCCTGGGGTTCCCTCTCCAGGGCCTGCAGCATGCGGAACATGTCCAAAGTTAACTCACTAAATTTTACCTGAAAAACAAGGAAACAAATGAGGATTGGTATTTCAAAATATATATTCACATCCAATACTCTAAACTTGCTGACTTCAGGTTTTAGGCCTGGGGAAGAGGTTGACATATTTCCTGAAATAAATACATAATCCAGTTCTAACCTACGAACGCAGACTTATTTCCGATTGTCGTTTCTCTCCGCGCGGAGAGTAGCGACAGCCGGAAATATGTTTGCAATCTACCGGCCAAGATCTAACGCTTCTGAATAAAGATTTTAAAATTTTTCTTTTTAGAGAGTAACTCAAAATTTATTTTAAGAGAATTGTCGATACACTTGTAAATATAACATAAGCTTCTCCTGTCTAATTACCATGAGTCGTGATCAAAGAGTATCCCAAAAAAGTTGGATCCCTTGATACGATTAATGTTCGAGAATTTTACAAAAGCAAGAAAAATTGCGGATATATTTTTATCATATACGTACTGAGATATATTCAATGAAAAGCTATGACGTAAATTTTCATACGCAAATGAGTTCTAGCCAATCAGTGGTGCGATGTTTTTCAAAGAAAGAAACATCCAATCAGAATCGCGAACGGTGAGAAAAAAGATACGTCCAATCAAAAGCCACAGAGGTGGGTGTGTTTCGGGCCAAAATTCCCCCTTTTTACGCGCTTGCAGTGCCCTCGTTATGCGAGTTCCTTCGCAGACATTCAATGAGAAAAGACCATAAAGTAGAGTTTTTCTCGTAGAAAACATCTCAGAAATTAGATTGGTACAGTTTTTTTAATATTTCGCTATCGATGAAGAAAATTGAGGAGAGCCAAATATGTAATTCCTGGATTGCTCCATTTCCTTACTCTCATTATAATTTTTACCAAGCGTTTCTTTTAAAATACTAATAAGCTTTACTTCGTTTTCTTTTTCATTCGTGGTGTGTAGCGACATATTTTAGCATTTTAGGATTTTGGAAAGATTTGAAATAAAAGGCTGGCAAAATGATGAATGTCTCAGTATGTATATAATAAACACAATACCCCACGAAAAGTGCTTTGTGCGGCATTTACGGACTCATTGTTTTTGTATCAGAAATCTCACTCGTTCGCGGCCCTCAATCGTTCGATTTCTGATACGTCAACAATTCGTGCGCAAACACCGTAGGCACGCACTTTCCGTGAAGTATTCTATATCAGGCACATGCCCAGCCACCAGACCAAGATGCCCCCGAGGTCGTTAGCAGCTAGATTAACTGGTTTGAGTGTATACTTTTTAAAACCGTTTCTGCCATTTAATGACAACCTTTCCCCACAAAAATCAACCTCAGTGGCCCTCTTAAAGCGGAGAAAAAAATACCTGCTTTTCACAGTTCCCCACAATAATAATTTCTTGTAAAGATAAGGCTGTACCGCTGACAGGCCTCTGAGCTGGAATCTCCTGTAGTGAAAAATTGTAAGGAAACATATTGGTCCATATTTAATCTAGGCATCACAGCCCACTCATAACACAACAACCCACAGTCAGATCACAGCTTTTGAAAGACGTAGCCTGTTGACAGACCGTCTGTTTTTTAAGAGATCGTGAAGCGCGCGCATGAAAATAAAAACCGCGGGAGGATTTACGTTCTCGCGCTCCGTGCTCACTCTCGCGCGCTTAATTCGCTCCCGTGCTTGTCGATTTTTGAACAGAAGAAGAAAAACAACGTCTGTGTAAAGATAGTCTGTTTACAGACTTCTTACTTTTTTGCTCGACAACGTGCAAACGTTTGTTTTGCTGATAGAAACCTATCACTTTTTTGTCTTTTTCGTTGCCGTCGATGTTGCTTTGGGCCTGTTTACATGGAGGTAGGGGACCCAAGGTAGGTGAGGTAACCCGCTTATGTGAGGAAACCCGCCTGTCCATATAATCTCTCCTGTGGTCACCCCCACCTACCATGTAAACGCGATCAAATTACAACGAGAGATTATATGAACAGGCGGGTCTCACCTACCTGGGGACCCCACGGCAACGGCGGCGAAAGTGTCACTTACAAACTGAATTGGCGGCGATTATTCCAAATCGCTTACTTTATCAAATGCAAGCGAACTCTTCTGGAGTTGAAATTCAAAGAAAGTTCTCCATGAAACGTAAAAGCCTTTTCACGTCCAAGCCGTGCAGTGACGGGTACATTCAAAATTACGGGGGAAAAGCTTTGACAGCGTTTTTATCTGAACGATGAGCTATCGCGGACGTTTTCACCCCTTCTGGCAATTTCATACCTCTCTAATGCAACGAGGAGCAGCGAGATGCTAAAATCAAAACCTCTAAAGATGCTGGAAAAACGCAGTTGATTGCATAAATAGTGAGTGACTGTCACGCGCCGAGTGGACGCAGCGAATATGCACGAAAACTTGACGAACATCTGCCAGTACATATCTTCGGTAAGTGCGGGAACTTTACCTGCCCCGCTCCACCAGACGAAAACTTTTCAACAAAAGAGTGTGCTAAACGACTTAGAAAGTATAAATTTTTCTTAACTTTTGAAAGCTCTCTTTGTGAAGACTACATTACAGAAAAATACTAGCTGGGGGTTTGGACTTCAAAACGTCCTTGGCCTATTGTCCTTGGCGGTGCAAACTACAAAAAACTCGCAATTCCAGGATCTTTCATAGATGTTCAAAACTTTCAAACTGTCGAACAATGAGCAAAGTATATTGAGTACTTAGACAATAATGACACGGCGTACGATGCCTTCTTTGAGTGGAAGAAATACTACAGACTCGAAAAGCCGGGTCTTACGTTCGATTGCGCACTCTGCGAAGCTATACATAGTACAAAGCGAAATACGCGAAAAGTCCATGACCATTTTGACAAACATTGGTACAAAAACAAATACTATGGTCGGATTAAGTTACTTAGAGCAGAGGCCTTGCTATATGCAAACAGATTACACTAACTTTGTAATCCTTACCTCTTCTGAGGTTAGGGTCAAACGTCGAACTTTTCATGGGACGAATCTGACGCTAACAAGTCAGAACAACAGATTTTGCTTACTGCTTATTAGCATTTAGTTCGTCACATGGGTCAAGTTCGATGTTTGACCTGAGCCTTAAGGTATAAATGATGAGAGTGTTAAAATGAAGATACGCTTCTAGACGTTCTCATGCACATCTTGCAAAGTGTGTGTATGTTGTTTTTATACAAACACTTGTTGGCGATTGGACTTCCCGCAAAGAAAACTGTTCGAAAACTTTTCCGTGCAAAATTCAATACAACGCATTATGAGAATAAATGTACCACGTGCCGGAATTCTAAGGAAGTTACCGTTAATTTGCTAGAAAAATCTTCACAGCACCCATCAATTCAGTAGACTGTTAAACTAAGAATGGAACCTCGAGTTTGATAACGAATGGTCAAAAATAAAGTATGGTTACCGATTAATTTCTGATTCCTCAGTTTTTTTAAAGGAAAATGAAAAGATTGTTTCTGGATAAGAAGATCGTCTATTTTTCCCTTTGAATTTTCTGCGTGCCGCCATTTTGAATTTGTGGGCTATGGTACAGAAATAAAGGCTGATTCTTAACTCACATTTTCGGCCATTCTGTGTGATAGAGTGACGGGTACAACATCGGGGGTCATAACTGTCACCAGGGAGTCCGCCTGTATAAAAGAAGAACTAAGTCAACACGTGGTCAGCCTTCAAGATAGGAAGATACCGTAAACTGCCGCTTATACTGAAGCCCTGGCCTGTTCTGTTCTAAGTGTCAAAAATATGGTTTCGTTTTCTGAGCGCAGCGTAGACCAAACGCTAAACTTGAGATCTATAAAGTGTTTCAGGATCGCTTGACTTTTCTTAATCGATATATGATAGTTTAGATCAGATGGATTTTTTCGATTTGTCAAATTTATTAAAAATACTGGACTGCCAGTCATCCAATGTTTGAAAACCTTGACCGGTTACCGGCCAAATAGCCACAGCGTTCGAGAAAAGGGCCGCAGGCCTTGGCGTAGCTCACCTCCATAAACGCTGTGACTTCACTGATCACCAGTCTCCACTCTTCATCATCCTCTGCCTCATATACGCTCACATATTCCTCTACATAATGATGAAGTTCTTGAATAAGTTCCTTCACAAGATCCACCTTATTAAGAAGCAAACTGACCACAATAAAGCGTGCATAATAACGCAACTTCTTTACCATCAAATCAGGTCTGAAAAGAAAACAAAAACAAACAAGTTGCCGCCAGGGGCGTAGCCAGCCCATAGACCTGTAGGCCCGGGTATGATCACTCTACCGCTTGTAATAACTTATGCATTGTTGGGGTGAGCTAAAAAGCTTAAGAGCTCAAAGAAATGCGTGCAATTTTCAGGATATGTGGAAATGAAAGTCAGCCAGGCCTACAACTAGTCGAAAAGCTGGCTACGCCCCTGGCCGCGCTATCCAAATGTATACTGGTCTCAGTTGTAAAGGTGGAAAGCGCTATCTATTGGACAGTGATTAATACTGTGGATAGTGCTATCCAACTTTTCAAGCCCGAAGCCAGTTTCTTCCTGCCGCTAAAATCTTGTTTGAAGATGCGCCATATTGACCAATAAACAATCGATAGTTCCAGAAGGAATTTTAGCAAAAAGTGCTTTGGATTTCCATGGCATTAGCCTGAAAAATCAGCCAACAACCACTGGTTTCCCCTCGAAATGACGACTGAGAAACAAGCACAGAAATTCCATACTGATGACGCGCCACTACCAAGCTCTGGGTAGATTTCTGGGTAGTGCTTCTGATTGATTGGTTGAAGCAAATTTCCTTCGCGGAGCGACCAATCAAAGGTGCCACCCAGATCTGGGCAGTTACACGTCATGTATGGAATCCTCAGACGTCATTTGCACAGGGAAACCAGTGGTGGCATCGCAAAATGTCGGCTGTTTTTCTCAGGCTAGCATGGGATTGGCTAAACAGTCAAACAGGAAATACGAGAAACTAAGGACCGAAGTAGCGCATCTCACATAAATAAACCCACTCTACACAACACTTTTAAGCAACTCATAACCTACCCAGATTATTCGTACATGTATAGTAAAAATGTTTGAAATCCCCTGGCTGCCCTTCAGGCAGTTTAAGTACAACACTCAGAATTTAAAATTCCGTTTTTATCGGATTTATTTTCTCCAATCCACGCAGACTAAATTAAACCATTTCGGAGTTGCCTCAAGCCTCTGTTTCAAAGCGAGGCCAAGTGCAAAGCTAATGATATGAAAATGATTATTTATTCACATGCAAATGAAACTCATTCACAAAAGAAACTCATTCACGAGAAAGGTTTTGCACTTTGCCCAGTTTTGAAATTGAGAGTTTTTTAGGAACTCTGAAAAACTACCATAAATGATCCAATAGATGCCTAGAATGTTTATTTGATTTGAGGAGCAGCGAGAAGACAAATATCAATAAATGTTTCTTACTTTTCTTCCTTGCTAGCTTGACTGTAGTATGCTCTGGATCGGATAGCAAAGTAAAATCCAAATGACTCGTGAAGATAGTTTGCTTCACTTGTTCTTAGGCTGGAATGGTCGTTAAGAGATTTCACATCGATTAACATGGCTTTTCATGAGGTTTAATAATTAATACTAACTTTGCTGGTGTATTGTATGTGATGGTCACTACTAGGTAAGGCTTTGGCATGATTAAGGAAGGTACGGTAAAAAGAACAACAAAAACATGCAACTTGTTTTGCAACATTGCTGATAATAAAGTTGAACAACCGCTGCGAAAATCAAGATCAGAGTCAAAGTGCCCTTACAGAGGTTTAATACAGAAGCAGCAAGATTCAAAGTGCAAGATAATGCAAGATGCAAAAAAAGATGTCCTTACTAGTAATGATAGTAAAGCTGTCCAATTTTAGATGCAATTTCTCCAATTTGCCATCTTTTTAGGTTATATTTGGCATCCAGAATTGATCTAAAATCGCAATATAATAAAATAAGTTTCTTGACATAATCCCAAGTCGGACTTTCAAAGTTAATTTACAAACAGTTACAAAAGGCAAAAAACCTAGTTGCGATATACTGTAAAACTACTGGAAAGTAACTAAGATGAAAATCAGGATTTCTTTCATGGACTCTCATCCAAAATAACTGAGGGGTGTGTGGAAGCTAAGTGTCAAAGTCTCCCTTTTGACAAACCTGTCCTTCCTATCAAGGACTCTGATTTTTTCTTTGTCCTGTGCTCGTGACATGTTGATCACATCATCTCTCATTTCTTCAGCGACCTTAAAATTTACTATCATTCTTTATTTATCACACACAACGATTTTGACATTGCTGATCCTAGCAGTACACTGGATGCACATCATACGTAGACATGCATGAACCTTGTATATGGCCCAGCTTGCCACCAATCCTTCGTGGCTCAGTGGAGAGAACATCTGACCCGTGTACAGGATTAAGGTCATAGGTTCAATTCCTGTCGGGGACTCTGATGTTTTCTTTGTCCCATGCTCCCGACATGTTGATCACATCATTTCTCATTTCTTCAGCGAGCTTAAAATTTAATTACCATCATTCTTTATTTATCAAATCAAAAGTAATTATGAGGGAGAATATGGAAGTTTGTCAAAGAACAATTGGGGCTTTGCACTTAGGCACCCCTTCATTTAACACTTGCACCCTAAAATATGGTAGCCAAAGTTAAAATTCAACACTTTCAAATTTCGTGTTGTGAAATGAGAAAAAACATAATACGGTACCAATAATCCATGTGAAAGTGCTACCAAAGATGTTTCATTTGAATGGTCACACCATGGCATTTCATTCATAGACTCAATATCTACAAGTCCTCCCTTCAGATTAAAGACTCTAAAATCTCTAGGAGCAAATGGGCTGACTAGGGTAAAAGGGCTTAAGATAAAACTTGTGATTCATGTGTTGAGTTGAACATAGCTATGGTTTTATAAGGAAAGAATCCCAAATTACTGAACTTGCATTATCCAAGGTGTCCAACATCTTAGTTTTGTGCATGAACTAAGATTTCTTTGTTGCCCCAAGTGTGAAAGCAAGCTGCCTGGGGCTAATAGGTGCTTTATGCTAGCACCCAGTTCTACCTTACCCCACATTGTTTTCTTAATTTTATACTTACTTTTTATAAGTTCAAAAAATTGAAAACAATATCTCACACAAATAATATTATTACCTGTGCTTCTGCTGAAACTTCCATAACTGGTTAGCAAAAAAAAACATATAAAAGTCAAATTTCAAGTGCTAATAAAAGAACTAAAAAGGTCATATGACTTTACAATTAAACTGCTATTCAGAATAATCCAAACTTACTCTAGTGTAAACATCAAATGTTTTTCCAAAGTGGGTCTGCCAATGCTTGTTTCCAAACTGTGGTAAGTCTCTGGCAGTGCATAAATTGGGGAAACAAAGACGAAAAAGAGAAATTTAATAACATCATAAAATTAGATAACAATGAAACTTTCATTTCAAATTTTACTGGTAAATAAGACAGGATATCTGAAGTCTATAATAAGGAGTATATCAGTTGAGAAGATTCACTTATACATTGGTTTCTACATGAACTCCAAACTCAATTTTCCTACTTCCTATATGCATTTAAAAAATAAAGTCTGACACTGTACTAATTAGTATAAGGCAGAGGCATTGCTTTTCCAGTACCCAGGTAAATTCTGACAGGTGACGTGACCTTGAAACAACGTCATAAAACAGGTACAATGGTGACAAACAGCACATTGAAAGACACTGATGAAGTAAAATATTAAAAGGCACATTGCTTCCTCCTGAATAACTGAAACAATGGATTTTCACATTCAGATCCCCATTCCCCCCTCTATCACCACGAAAAGGACCTCAAGATACAGTGTTCGACAAATGCGGACTGCAGACTTGCAAGTAAACAAGGGAAACAGTGCTGTCAAATGCTCTCAAAACTATGACAAAACAGACTCAGCACTGAGGTTTGGGATAGTTATGATTTTTGTAAGATGTTTACCCACAGGTCTTCAGGCGATTGGAAATATTGGATGTAAAATTTTGGGAGGTAAACAAGGTACATTATGGTCTGTGGGAAAATGGCGAATGAGCTTTTAAGCTGAACTTAGGGAAAGTTCATTTAATATGACAAGGGGGGGGGATGAGGATATTGAAACTCGAAGCTTGAAATTTTAGCAGCCCCCCTCGCTAGCGGTTCAATTTTTTAGGAGCCCCCTCCTTGGTAGTCGAAAAAATTTCAGAGCCCCCCCCCCCCCTCCGCCTTCAATTCCTTTGTTCCCCTGAAAAAAGATCGCCAGACTGTATTAAATATATTTACCGTTATTGTCTTCAATGGTTTATACTAAGACAAACTTGAGATACAGTTGTGATACAATTTTCTAAAGCATTTTTGGGATGAACAAGAGTGTAATAATTACTGAGACTTCATTTGTTATATCTGTAAACCACGTGATATAGCTGAGTTGCACAGGTCATTAAATTGTTGAGTTGAAAACCATCCGATCTGTATGATGATGTCATGTGTTGGTTTTGAAGTATACAAATTTTTGGAGCCCCCCCTCCTAGCGCAACAATTTTTTCAGAGCCCCCCCTTTGGGTGTCTAAAAATTTTCGGAGCCCCCCCTCAATATCTTCATCCCCCCCCCCTTGTCATATTAAATGAACTTTCCCTTACTGACTCTGATCTATCTCTTCAGGCTCAGTATTTCTGTCCTGTATGGGTTTCATATAACATGAGTAAATATAGAGAACATACAGGACAAAGTTTAGGTCTGGACATATGCTAGAAAATGGAAATAAAAATCTATGAAAACCACGTGGTGAGTTGTTGTTGTCCTGGTAAGTTTCATTGATTTTTATTTCCATAATATTTTCTAGAAAATTTCCACACCTTAACTTTGCGCCATATGTTCTCTATATTATTTTACTCATGTTATATGAAACCCCGGCGTACATGACACAAAAAGTGAGCCTGGGTTGCCTGTGGTTTATCTGCATCTGCAAGTCTATAGTCTGCATTTGTTTGCATTTGAAGGAGCGATGCATGTGCGGAAAAGCCCAGCAGGACACATTTTATCTTATGCCTTCAGTGCCTTTTTTTTCTACTGAAGAAAAGATCATTTCATGCAAATCCTCGTTGTATAATAAAACGTGGTTACGTCGGGGCGGGGGGAGGGCAAAGAAGACCATTATGGCCAAAAATTGGCGTATCTTCACTTATAACGTCTTGTCACCTAATTTGAAAAGACGAAAAAAAAGTAAAGGGGCACTAAGGATACAAACACCTCTGTTACACACGACACAAACAGTAACTCTTTGCTGAGCCCATCCCACACTAGAATAACAACACACCCTCAACTCTGCATACTCAGAAATGTTTCAACTTCACGAGAAAACAGGAGTGAGAAAAAGCCACAAATAAGAGTCACACCTTAGCGAGTTAAAAAGCTGTCGTGATTTCTCTTGTAACTGGCAAAACTCCACGACGATCTTTCTTTCTTCAGTTTTGGAATGCGTTGTATCGTTATTTACATCTTCCGCCATTTTGTTTGACAGGAGACTGCTGTCTGCAGTTTGTTTGGAAACGCTGGCTCGCGTTCAGTCCCAATCTTTTTGTTCATTCGTTTATGTTTTTTTCTTTTTCTTTCTTCTTTCTTTCAACCCCCTCCGCTTTCTTTCAACCCCCCCCCCCCTTCCCACCCCCAAATTTTCTATCAAAAAGGAGGGAAAAGAAGAAGAAGAAAAAAGACAAACAAACAAACCACAAAATTACCACTAGACTTTTTTCCGCTTTTCATTTTCCATTATTCCTTCTGTTTTCCATAAGTTTCTTCAAATCGCCAGGTTACCCAGTAATAATATTTTTTGCGGTCATGTACATTTTTCGTGATCGTCAAGAGGAAAATCTAAGTCGAACTCGTGACAAAATAGCTTCAGTGATTTTACATACGAAATCTCCGTTTCAAGATGAACTTATAGATGATTTCTGAGATTTAAAATGGAGAGAAGTGTTACTTTCGAACTTGGGTTTTTCGCTGGTAGTCCATCGAAGCCGTCGACTCAATTGAACAAACCGAGGATGCGACATATTTCAGACCGCCACCCAAAACAACTTCTGGACACTTTAGATGCTTTGCGACGATGTCAGGAGCTGTGCGATGTAGTCATAAAGGCGGGTAGTAAGACTTTGTTCGCTCACAGAGTTATTTTGGCAGCATGTAGCCCGTATTTTCGCGCCATGTTTACCGGCGAGATGGCGGAAAGTCGGCAAATGGAAATCACAATTCAGGATGTCGATGAATCCGCTATGGAATTGCTAGTTGACTTTGCCTACACGTCTTCGATAACTGTAGAAGAGAGCAATGTACAGTCACTTCTCCCGGCCGCTTGCTTGCTTCAAATTGCAGAAATTCAAGAAATATGTTGCGAGTTTCTAAAACGCCAGCTTGACCCCTCGAACTGCCTTGGTATCAGAGCTTTCGCCGACACTCATGCTTGCCGAGATCTCTTACGAGTCGCTGATATTTTCACTCAGCACAACTTTCAAGAAGTTATGGAAAGCGAAGAATTCCTTCTTTTGCCTGTTACTCAGCTACTCGATATTCTGTCGAACGACGAGCTTAACATTCGTTCTGAAGAACAGGTTTTTACGGCAGTCATGAACTGGGTGAAATATAGCATTTCCGAAAGGCGATGCCATCTTTCACAAATACTCCAACACGTTCGGTTACCTCTGTTACCACCCAAGTTCTTAGTGGGAGTAGTTGGCACAGATCCCTTGGTAAAAAGTGATGAATCTTGCCGGGATCTGGTAGATGAGGCAAAGAACTATTTGTTACTACCTGAACAAAGGTTGCTTATGCAAGGTCCTCGTACACGACAGCGTAAGCCTACTAAATGCACAGAAGTGTTGTTCGCGGTAGGGGGTTGGTGTAGTGGAGATGCCATCAGTAGTGTAGAACGCTATGAGCCGCAGACAAATGATTGGAAAATGGTGGCCACCATGAGCAAAAGACGCTGTGGTGTAGGCGTAGCAGTTTTGGACAATTTATTGTATGCTGTAGGTGGCCACGATGGTAGCAGCTATCTTAACAGTGTTGAAAGGTATGACCCCAAGACTAATCAGTGGAGCAGTGATGTGGCACCTACTTGCACGTGTCGAACAAGTGTTGGTGTTGCTGTGCTAGATGGGTAAGTTTAAGATAATTTATTGACTTTAACTGCTTTGAAGTCAAACCATTACAGTGTGACAACTTCACCTAAGGACTTTTAGCCAATCAGAAACCACTCCTTTAACAAAGAAATGGGCATGTGGACCTCATCGGAAACTGTCCTGTTTTTCGATTAGTTAGTTTCGCTCCTACATTTTTTGCCATTTAGAATGGCTTACTTCTAGCGAGAGCCAATCAGGGGCCAAAGAATCTTGTTTTCATTTTTCTCGTGATCAAATTTAAATTTTTACCTGTTAACTTGCTTTGCCTTCTTGGAAGTGAAAATCAAAATCATGTCTGTGCAGCTGAGAATAAATCTGCTTGGTGGTCTTTACAATCATGCTAGAAACTTGCTATTCTTTGCTGCAAAAGGGTCCTAGAGCTCAATAACATTGGCGATCTCAATGTGCGATCCCTCAAGAACTTGGAACCGGAGGATAGTTTAAAGAAATACAAAATGGTAATGAAATGTCACACAACACGGCACTGAGCATGCTTTCCCATCCTGCGATCGGGATGGGAAAATATTAATATATTTCTCCGCAGATGCAAGAAAAGAAAAGCTTTTTCACAGCAAGCGAGAAGTTTAGGATTAACTTTCTTTGAATTACCTGATAGGTTTATATGGCTTGAATTCCCTTTTGGCCGAAGAGGGAAATTGGGATTACTCCGTGTCTTCTTGCGTGATAAAAACAGTGCCCAGCACTAGGCCAGTCGTTGATTTTTTTCTTGTTGACTTCAAGTGCTTCTGTTAAAGAAAGACTTATTCTTCCCTTTTTTCACAAATGAATATTCTGGACCCAGATCTAGAATAATGACGTCTTGTTGAAGGAATCAGAGAGTACAATTCAGTGGTAAAGAAAAGCGCGTGATATTTTCAAACGATGTCTTGAAACCAGACTGCATGCTTTTTCCCCCATAGATACAAGACACTTTTATACCCCTTGCGAGCAATAAGTATAACCAGCCCTTCAATATATATAAAGCAGCGTGTATATTTTAGAAAGGGCAGCCACAGAAGAAAGACGGGTAAGTGCATACATACGACACACCATTCTAAATGGCGAAAACATTTAGGATTGAAACTAACCAATCGAAAAATAGGACAGCTCCCGATGAGATCAGCACACCCAATTCTTTGTTAAAGGAGCAGTTTCTGATTGGCTGAAAGTTCTTAGGTGGCCCGGTTGAAGTCGTCACATTGTAATACTGACACTAAGGGGGGTATGTTAAGCATGTTGAATTTTGAGAAAATTTAAAGGCTTTCCCCAGGGACAAAGAAGTATTTGCAAGAGGCTGTTTACAAGGTTCTTAGTGAAAGTACATATGTAGTGGGTTGGTAGGCCTGCACAATTTCTTCCTGGTCATATATTGTTATCATGACTGTTACAGTATGTGTTAATTTCCTGTGCCATGTTTTGTCACACTGGGCCCATCTTTGCATTGTTTGCAAGATAATGTGGTTTTGGTTTATTGATGAAACACAAGCAGAAGTGGTTGCTAAAACTGTAAATGAGTAAAACCTGTCGGCGAATTTTGTAGAAACACAATGTTGTTATCTGTTTATCAATATGTGTGCTTCTGAGAATAATAATTATTCAACTCAAGAATAGTAATAAACTCAACATTACATTGGGTAGTTTTTCCTGTAACACCACTATTTTGTGTGCTTTGTCACTCCTACGTAGGACACTAATAAAAGCAAGACTGTGACTGGACAGGTCACCATACCATGAACTTGGAATGCATGGTTTCAAAGCAGAAATCTGATCGGATAAATGTTGGGAAGGGAAAGGCTTGCATTAACTGAAGTTTGCAAAATAATTTTGCTGCTTTTACAATATGTGCTTGACAATGTTCTTCTAATATGTGTCGATGGTGTGGTTGTGCACAATTGGCATCAGATAGCATGCAATTGCACAATTCCAGGAAAATCGCTCAATTGGTAAAAAAAATGTTCAATTTGAGTGAACTAAATCAATTTTAACTTTTATTAAATATTTTCCCAAGCTTAACACTATTTCGGGGTGATTTATGCAATTAAAAATAGCCTGAAATAACTGATTATGGTAATTGTTTTTGTTCCAAGGGGGTACCATTTTAATTACTTCAAAGACACGCATTGTGATCTGTAGTACAAACTGTCATTTAATGATCTTTTTTCTTTAAATTGTTTTATATATATATATATATATTTTTTTTTTTGCTTCAATTTTTAAGATTACAAAAAAAATTCAGGTAACTTTTTTTTTCTTAAATACACGCGGTACAAATGTAGATGTTCTGTTGTTCTTTTAAACTCAAATTGTCTGTGAACAAAATTTAAGTGATATTCCTTCTCTGAATCCTGGTAAAACAAGGTTATATTAGCCCTGAAAAAAATCACATGATTCGCATAATTAACTGCATATAGTGGTCTAGACCTTTCATATCACTTAATCTGCCCAGTGTAAATGCTGCATGATTTTCTTTTTTATTGCACCCTGTGAGAAGGCCTATGGATGCACTAGTATCTTCTTTTACTCTCTTTCTGATCAACCAAGGAAATTCTTTCAGGTACATGTATGCTGTTGGTGGGCAAGATGGTGTTTCTTGCCTTTACATTGTTGAAAAGTATGACCCTCAAGAAAACAGATGGTATAGAGTAGCCTCCATGAGTTCCCGAAGATTAGGTGTGGGTGTGGCCGTTCTTGATGGCTACCTCTATGCTATTGGAGGTTCAGACGGTACCTCACCCTTGAACACAGTTGAAAAGTATGATCCTAAAACCAATCGCTGGAGTCCTGTTGCTCCCATGGGAACAAGGAGGAAACATCTTGGAGCTGCCTTGTTTCAGGATAAACTTTATGTTGGTGTGTATAATTTACTTTGTTTGTTAATGTGTAGAAGTTTTTGCTTGTAATGTTGACAAAAGCATGAATACATCTGTACATCAACTTGACTAGTCCCTGTTCAGCAGTAATTTAAGCACCTCTCATTTTGAAAAAAATATAAAGCATTTTGAATTTTCGAATTTTCACAGCGCGTGACACCACGGTGGTAGCGGAACATTTCAAGCAATAAAAAAAGTGTTTATGCTCATGTTAATTAGCTCATAAGCAAAAAGAAAACATTTTTAATGCAGAAGTGAAATCCAGATGTTTTTGTTTATTTCTGGTCACCATATTTAGTGTCCCATGCTAGTACACAAGCATGGCATCTCAATCCAAAGCTCTAAAAAATTGTGTGATACTTTTTGGTAAATAACTAAAAAAAAACTGTGCACTGCACAGAGCTGAGACTTGGATATGTTGCATATTTATGAGTCTTGCATATCACTTCATTTTCATTGAATGGTTTCAAGTTTATTTTTTCAATGCATGACCGTGAAAACACGCTATAGCCATGCTGTTTCATTCAACATGATATGTTTACTCTTGTTTTAAGTTGGAGGGCGCGATGATGCAACAGAACTCAGCAGCGCTGAATGCTATGATCCCAAAGCAAACCAGTGGTCTCCAGTGGTGGCAATGAATTCTCGCCGCAGTGGTGTTGGACTTGCAGTAGTGAATGGACAGTTGCTTGCTGTTGGTGGTTTTGATGGAAACACTTACCTTAAAACAATCGAAGTGTTTGATCCAGTCTCTAACCAATGGAAGCTGTATGGTGGAATGAACTATCGCAGGCTTGGGGGTGGGGTTGGGGTTGTACAGCTTCCTCTGAGTGATGCATTTGGATGTTGACATGTTAAACTCAACAACAGAGATGAGCATGGGGGTGTGGGTGGGGCGGGGGGGGGGGGGGGGGGTGTGCCTGTGAGGCTGGTGGAGCTTTGAAATTGCAGCTGGGTGCAATGCATTTCCTTGACAACCTTGAGAGTGACATCCACCCAGTCACTGTCACACTGCTAACCAGTGGAACCTAACATACTTACCCTATACTTATCTGTGGGTAGGGTTGGACTTGTTTAGGGAGAAGAAAAACACTTTGCAAGCATGAGCCAATACAGACAACAACATACAAACATATCATCATGATAACAACAACAACAGCAACAACAAAAGAAATCAACATACAACCATAATAGCCTGACCGCAAGAGCGCCTGTGATGTAATTAGGGTGCCCCTGCATATCTCCTACGAGCTACATATATGTCTTGAGTTTAACTTACATTTAGCCTAAATTGTATTTAGCGTCATGGTAGTGATACACTGTACTAGATATTTTGCTGGTTGCCTTTAATGCTGTTGTAAAAGCTAGCCCTGTAGGCAGTTTAGAGGCAAATGAAGCAGTTGCTGCAGTAAAATCTTTGAAGTTTCTTGCCTGTGCTTTACAAGAAAGCTGACACTGTATGGCTAAGACAGCTACAGGCGTGGCTCATGCAGTCTTTAAAAGCTCTTGAATTTCAGCCACCATCTCAAAAAGTCTTTGAATCTCATTTGAGTCATTTAAAAGCCACTGAATTTATATTTCACAGAGAAAAGTACTTGAAAATTAAGATATTTCATTCACAATTTAATTGCAATTTTTTTGAGATCATTATTTGACATCCAACTTCACATGTGCCCAGATATTTCATCACACTAATTTTTGAGCCTTGTTTGCCAAAATTTGTTTCTTGCTTTCTTCTTTCACTGCAGTGTGTTTTGTCATTGTTAAAATCAGGACCAAGGGTAAGTGCAAATGCATATGTTTGACAATTTAGGCAATGTGGCCAAGTGCTTGAATTTTGTTTGGCGTTTTTTGTATAAAACATGTACACATTTTTACTGACAATGACCTCGGTTGGTATTTTCATCTGGCTACAGCCCCAGAGGCCCTTTTTTTAGCCTTTTACACAACAACACCGGAATCCTTGTTCTGGGTCAGAACCTGTATACCAGGATTTGAGTATGCGCCATGATCGGCTTGTTTAAAAAGCCGGTGTCAATTTGCCAAACAGGTTGAAGGGAAAGGTGAAAGTCATTTTCAGTAATAAAGTTAAATCCGTTGAGGGCTCAGAACAAGAACATCGGCGTTGTTTAACCCTTTCACTGCCAAATTTAGCCAAAAGCAAATTTCAAACAAATAGCACCATGTGTAAGTACGGGCAGAGAGCTTTCATTTGAATGGTCACATCATAGGATTTCGTCCACAGACTCAAAAGTTAGAGTCACCTTACAAAACTCTATCAAGCACTCTGGCAGTGAAAGGGTTAAGGACAGGGGGAAAGAGAGCACCTCTTGTCTCTCTTCCTATCGCCCCCCTGAGCTCTCACCAGTGTGTATGACGAGAACAAAGGAGAATTACAGGAAAAATATTGCCTAAGAGGCAAAAGGAAGCCCAATGGACCGTACTGAAAAGAAAAAGACTGGAAGTCAATAGACCTTTTTAGCTGGGATTTTTTGTTTTCCCACTTCAGACCACACGATGATGGTACCCCCCAGAGAACTGTTTCTTTCAAATTTTGTCCTATGCATGTGCATCCACGTGCCTTTGTGTGCATATTTTATGACAAAACAAAAATAAAATTCCCTGGAGAAAATCACGTGGTCTGAAATGGGATAACAAAACATAAAAGCTAAAAAGGTCTATTTCAGGTTTAAATCAGAAATAACATGAATAGTACTAAAAGAGTTTCTAGTCTGCGGGCCTGTTTACATGGAGTGGGGGACCCCGGTCTAGTGGGGTTGGTTTCTTTTGTTTTCACGCTCTGGGGGACACAAAACAAAAGAAACCTACCCAACTAGACCGGGGTCCCCCACTCCATGTAAACAGGCCCTAAAGCTTTACTTGATTGTACAGTAATCTATTAGAAATGCAAAACTGTAAATGTATATTTGTAACTAACGTTATCGGCTAAGGAAACTCGAAGAGAATTACATAATCAACATTTATTTAAACGACTACGAATAGGTGATTACAAGTAACCCAAATATTACAAACAATATCTTTTGCGTGTATTATAAAAGAGAATAATTATTCGTTACATGCGTTTTATTTCGTGCGTTAAATGCTTTCTAAGTTTATTACTCAATACAGAAGCCTTTTCCGATCAATTGTTGTTTGTTTTTTCTTCCTTTTGCTCTCTTTTCAAGACTTGAAACCCTCAAGAGCCAAAAATCATGAGATTCTGAATCTAGAGCGGGGAAAAGTAGTGAGAAGCTTAAGTAGGAAAATTTTATAGTGGAAGGACTTGCAGAAGGGCTTATGGGTCTTAGAATCTCATATTTTTTACAAGACGGAGCAGTGAACATCAGGATCAATCTTCTTTCGTCGCTTCACACGTTTGTTAGGGGTCATCTTGAAATGAGACATTTAGTGTCTTACTCCACTTAACAGTGAGTGCGCTCATTTGGCGGCAGCGGCAAGTCGCGGTAGGGTCTCCAGTAAGCTGACACGTTTACCAGTCAAACGAGACCGCTAGGCGTTTACTTCCCGACGTTATCACTCGAACCGAATCGAACGTTTTATCAATCGAACTCAATTAAACTTAATCAAACGATTGGTTTCGGTTAAGTTCGGTAATCGAACATAATCAAACTCTCACAAAACAATTTTGGTAACTCGAACCCAATCGAACTTTGAATGAGTTCGATTAGGTTCGATGGTAGAAGTTGGCATACATTTGATTAAAAATGGAACGTTTTACAGGCAAATTGCACGTGTTTTACTGAATGTTTCTTTTTCTAGGGCGTCTTACAACTGAGTATTCAGATTCACCATTTTCCATACGGCACTTTGTTTACCCCCACCCCCCCCCCCCCTCCCTAAAAAAAATTGCATAACCATTGTGTTCGATTTCTTTTGGGACGACTGTAACACCGAGGCAAAAATGGAAACAATGGTTATGCAAAATAGTGAGCGGTAAACAAGGTGAATTATGGTTTTATGTGAAAATGGCGATTTGCCGCGATCGACGTAAATCATGTTTACAGTTCGAGAGGTCTACGTCTGAAATGTTATGCGCAGCTAAGGTTGTACTTTTTAGTTGTGTACTGGCCATAGCCAGGAGATTTAGAGCTGAACTTTGAGAGAGAGAACCCTGGAAATAAGGTTTATTTTAAGTAATAGTTGCGATTGACGTTATTCACAGAGCGCCTACGTCACCCAGGAAATAACAGGGATTATAGGCATTCGTCTGTTAAAAATAAAAACAACCTTATACTCCTCACTGTTGTTAAACTTTGGGTCAGTTATTTTGCAATTTTCTTAAAGATCTGAAACATGTGTGAGAGTTTTCCCGTTCCACAAATAACCATTTCGACAGTGGAAGATCCCTTTGAAGGTCTGGAAAGACCTATGCTGACTTATTTAGAGAAAAGGAAAATAAATTGGTCCAAGCGGAGAAGAAATAGGAAGGAAAAAGATATCGAGGAAATACTCGCAAAACAGGACATCAAGAAGCTTAAGCGTGATGAGAGACTAACGGTATTTTTGGGGAGGATGAAAGAAAGAAGAAATGCTGTCTGTGAAGTATTGATGCCCCGAGACTATTTTGCTGACCTTTCACATCTTGAACTGTTAAATGTACTGAAGCTATCAGGCTTGATATAAAATCACAGATTACAAGAGTTTTCCAGCGCTTTAATTTTCAGTCCAAGTGCTAGTGGATGGGGGATCAATCGCCAGATGGACGTGATACAATATTACCAGGTTCCGCCTGAATAAAACCCACTTTACCAAAGGAACTGATTTTTAAGAACCAAACAATTCTATAGCACAGTCAATTGTAAAAATTGAAAGGGGGAGTAAACCTTAACCTCTTTCACCAGTTATTAAGTACTAACTTTTATGATCAGTTGTAAGGCCATTCAATTAGGCGAGACGTTCAAAGGCGAGCGTGACGGATGAATTCGGGTAGAGTACGGTAGATGGCAGAATAAACTCATCAGTTTGCAATCGCTTTTAGTTTTGTTTATTGCACCATCTCGGCACCCGAAGTTTAAGCTTAGGAGAGACTGTAAGGAACCTTAAGAGCTAATGACGACGACTTCGGCGACGAGAACTTAAAAAAAAGAAAAATACAACTTTGCACGGCCGCATACGTCTGTGTACATTTCTTTGCGGTCACTGCACGTTTTGCTGGGAGTCTCGTTTTGTGTCCTCGGGACGTGAATAAGCCGCGACGAAATTTTCTTCCCCTTTCTCAACTTGGATATGATTCTTATAAATTCAATCCCAGGCGCATGATGAAATTCGATGTAATCATCGCGATGAAGACTGAAGGAACTCGAATATCAATTTTTAGGCGACGATTTGCCGCCTTCGCCGTCCTGGGATCTTAAGGTCCTTATAATTATCATCGTTGGGCGAAACAAATATATTAACTTTATGGCTGATTCCGCGAACGGACAAGATGGGTCTCCTCAAGTTATTATCGCTCGCCTGCTTTTGTTTTGACAATGAAAAATAATTCATTGACTAGGCTTATTCAGTCACTGTGAAAAGTGTGCAATGAACAGCCTTTGTGTAAACTCCTCAGTTCAGCAACTAAAATTTCTAATTTTTAATATATTTTAAGGTTCATCAGTGTACACCTAATATTTTTAAAAAGCAAGTGCATGGAAGCTCATAACGTACAACGATTGGCATAGCCTGCTAGTACCGGTAGTCGCTTCTTTTCTTTCCCCTTCTTGAGAACGCGACTTGAGCAATGGAAGGCGGTTGTTTTGGAAGACTACGATTGACATCTAAAAGTGTGCGAGAAATTCATAGAAATAAAAAAAAATTTAAAAAATCACTGAATTTAATAAGTCCACTTGTTTAACTATTATGGCAGGAAGTGTTGTAAACACAGTAAATGAAAAGTTCCTTAAACTCGAATGGCATAAAAATGAGCTATGAAACCATTTGTAAATCAGTAAATATATCTCATTAATATTTGCATTCTAAGTAACTGATGGATTGCATTTATTAGCCTCTCTTGCTTAATTTCATTTAAGGTTCTGTTTAGCAGAACAAAAGAGTGCTTTGCTTTCTATTTTTACTGTTTGACCACATTGCAATATAGTTTTTTATGATGTTCAAATGAACAGCGGAATTACAATTACCATAAATCATTGAAAATATTTCTCCGTTTCTGATTGGCTCAAATCCACCGGCTAATTGTCCAGAACCAGCTATAAAAATGGAACCAAATTTGGAAGAGGTTCAAGATATCCTGAAAATAAATGACGTCAGTACTGCAGAATAAACGCCAGAAAAAGAGACGGTAACCAAGAAGCCGTGGGAACGAGATTGCGTTGATTACTAGTAGAGCTGTAAATAAGAAAGGAAAATTTCACAAGTTCTGTGAAGAAGAAATAGCCAAACTACTTTAACTCCTAACAACATGACAAGACTCCCATAAGGAATAGAGACCTTTAAGATGAGGCACAATTACGAGTACGCTATTTTCTCAATACTAAGTAGTGTTCGCGCGTGAACCAGCGTCATTTTAGTGGGAAAACGTGATAGCCGTCGTCACTCTACTACGAGTTTTAGTGGAAATGTCGTAGTGGCGGAAACTCTGAAGTTATCATGTTATTTAGAAATTTTATAATTTTGCGATCGGGATAGGGCTTAACCTCCTCCAATAAAGATATAAAACATTGCTAACTTTTGTAGTGAAAATAGTGCCGTGAAGTATTCCGCGGTGTCTATTTTTTGACACGCGGGCAAGAACATATAATATCTGCTAAACTGAACATCACTTTTTATCCTGAATTTACCTATGAACAGGCAAATGGAGACTGGAAGTTAACAGCTATCAAGGCTTGTTGGGGAATTATTTTCAGGTGCCTCGATTAGATTTTTGGGGGCCATTACCTCCCAAGTTTGAGCATTATTAAACCCTGATACTGCACCGAAGCGACGGTCATGTGCAGTCAAGACTCAAGGGATACTTTACGGAGGCAAACAAAGACTTGCAGGTGATGAAATAATGTTCAATTGCAAAAACTTTTATTCCTTGTCTTCGGTCAAGTATTTGCTGGATATCCCATCCACACAGTAAAGCTTCTTGCCAAAATAAAAAACACGAACTAAAGTCAAATAGATAAAAAATTATGCTTCTTAAGTACGCTCTTATGACATGTTTGAAAACACTTAATCGACTGAAATACGAGCTATCTAGAGGAAACTAATACAAGAAAAAAAGCAACTGTAGAATTAAATGAAAACTAAATTACCCCTTGGCTACTGCCAGGCAACCTTGTTCCCAGGACTTTTCCTTACAACATGTGATGGATGGGAAAAGTCCCTCCCATTTTCTTAACGGAAAAGCCCTGGGGACGAAAAACCGCAGTTTTAGCACAGTTTATTTTTCCTCAAAAAGTTACTTGTTTTTTTGTAACTCTGTCAAAATTGGTCAGAATTTCCAAAAAGAAGTATTCTTTGAAAGATCTATCTTTGCTAACATTGCTGCTTACCAACTTAATAACTTGAACTGAAAGCTGAATGGGTCCAGGAAGGAATGAAATATACATCGATAGTTCCATATGGTACGGAAATAACCAAAGCGGTCGTAGGAAGGTTAACATAAAAAATGCAAATTGCTCTTTTCTCAGTTCACAAACCTGCTTCTTGCTGAATTTGGTAACTCTGACGATTTTATATCGAAAAAAGGCTAATTTTCAGGTGACAATTTGAAATAATGAAATTTTGAAATATGAAATGAATCGTATTTTGCATTGCGGATGAAGATATGAAAGTGAAAATGACCATCGCAGTAGCTATAGAATGAACAAGCGGTAGAAAAGATCAGGATTAGATCAAACCTGGTCAAGCCTGAACTTTTTCAGGTTCTGTTTCTACCGCTTATGTTGTCCATTCTACTGCGATGATCATACGTTCACTTTCTTATCTTCATCCGCAGTGAAAAATATTATTCGTTTGCTCATATATTTTAAGTCTTTTTATTTCCACCATCGGGTATTTTACGAACTCATAATTGCCTGCTTTCCGGTTGGCTTGATTAACTCGATGGATAGAGCGTTGCGCCTGCCGTGGTAATCGCAAATGTCAGGGTTCGATTCCCGGTCAAGCCTGAAGATTTTAGGGTTCTTTTTGTACCCCTTAGGTTTTCATTCTACTGCGATGATCATGTTCACTTTCATGATTTTTAATTACTTTGACAATTTTGTTTTCATTTGCTCTCGTAAAGAGAAATGCTTGTTTTTCGGGATCTCTTTACCCTGATCAACAAATAGGACACTTCCGAGTTCCAAAACCCTCACTCTAGGGAGGCCAAGTGCAGAACCTTTCTTGTGAATCGAAAATGACTTTTATTTGTATGAGAATGAAAAAATCATCTCCATATCAAAGGCTGAGCACTTAACCTCGTTTTGATACAGAGGCCCGATGGAACTCGGATATTGCCTATTGCTGATATCAAATTTTTTATTTTAGTTCCCCGCTACTGACGTGGCACCAAGGTACATGGTCCCTGTGACAGGGGACCGTGGCTCTGGTTTTGAACTGTAAACTGATCAATGAGGGCCATTCATGTGTGTGTAACTGAGTGTCTCACTGAAAAGCGCCTCTCATTCAGTTCCCGGGTTTTCTGCCCATTTTTCTCAGTCAACCTGTTATCTTCCGTTTATTCCGCTCCAAAACCGTAAAACTGCAACCCATTTTATTGTTATACACGAGGTTTCACCTCATCGACAGCCTGTTCCCGGTGCATAGTGTTAGCTATCTCACAAGGCTACATTGGTTGGTCTCATTATTCCAGGCACCTTAGATCTATCACTTTGCACCTTTATGTTAATCCATGAAAAATGCATTTGTTCGCAAAAGGAGAAGAGTTTTTAGTTTCGTTCATACAGCATAATCAATTGGTGCAGTCGAGCATAATTTGGAGCATAATTCTGATTGAGTCTGAATTTGACTGAAACAGGTGTCAGTGCGTCAACCCTTAGTACATGCAGAAGGCTTTGCCTAGTCCCTGTACGGCGTCTTTCCAGGCTTTCTCGGTCAACGCATTTCGGCGAACGGACCACGTGACCCAAAACGCATCAGCCGCTCGCAATAATGACGACTAGGAACAACTACGCAACAGAGTACCTGACCAATCACAAACAGAGCACGTGGTTTTGTTAATCCTTACAGGAGTGCTTGCCTCTACTGGCAACTTCTGGCAGAGCCATGGGACAGTGTTTCCGCTGTTACTGGAACATGAACGTTCGTCTTCAGCACATGACTCTAACATTAATTGTTATCCCAAATTTCGGGTGAGGCTCCAAAAAGACTCTAAACAGAACTTGGAAGTGAGAACTGAAGTTTGCTCATTGAACTTTTGTCGCGTTCTTTTTAACGCGTTCATTGTGCGGCATTTCTGTGCGAATCTCTGGCTGAAGACGTCTTCGATTGACGCAGGAGCCCATGATTGACGTCATTCATTGTAATAACAGAAAATAAATAACATTCCTTGACGTTTTGAAAAAACCGCACATTTTACACTCGTTACTTATACCACTCTTTTATCGTAATACACTGGGGCAATTTTTTAAGGATCAGGAAAATGTGTGACGATTTCGTTTTTCCACAAAAAAAGTTTTCAAGATTTCAAGATCCCTGGGAAAGTCGACCTTTCCTGAAATACTTGGAGAAAAAGAAAAGAAGTGAGTCAAATGGTAAAAGCAGGAAAGAGGACAACATCGAAGAAATTCTCGCAGTGCAGGACATCACGAAGCATGATGGAAGGCAAAAAGCATTTTTTGATAGGATAAAAGAAAGAAGAAATGCTGTCTGTGAAGTATTGGTTTCTAAAGATTATTTTGCGTCCGTCCCACGTCTTGAACTGCTACATAAACTGAAGCTATCGGATTTGATTTAAATCACGTATATATCTCTGTGCTTGTGTATGCTTTTTACTTGTGTATAATTATATTTTGTTTTGAAAAATTTTCATGACTTTTGCTCTCGATACTGGAAGTAGGGGACGATTACTTTCAAGTGCCCATTCTCCTACAAAAAATGGCAAATTTTGCATCCTCGACTCAATGCACTAATAATTGATAGGTTCTGTTAGTAGTAAATTTGTCTTCTAATATCATTCTGTGAGACTATATATTTTGTAACTTGAGCTTGTTTTTCTGTAATTCTTATTTATCCACATAGTTTATTTAGTTACTTAACAATATTATCTGTTATGACTGCTGTAACCTTTCCTCTCCGCCCGCCTCGTCTGGCTTTTGCGATTTGCGGGCGGAGATGGCAAAATGACTGATGTGTATGAAAATATACATGTATAGTGTATGTATACGGCATGAAATTAGAACAAGACCACCCGCTAGGACCAGTACCGGAGACTTTTTTCCAAAGGAACAAAAAAGAATTGAACAATTCGATCTGTGGCAGCCGAGGGAGCACAAGGGGCCTGATGTTCAAGTGAGGCCGGAAGATGTACGCTTGATTGATAACGCATGCATGTATAATTTAATAAACTCTTTGCAAAACTCAGCTGCTGTTTTAAAGTTGTAATACGTTCTGATTTGATCTAATTCTTCACCGTTTTCATTACGGAAAATTTGGTTTAAAAATGCATTTTCTAAGTATTTTGGTATAATTGCAAAGATATCAATTGATGTTAACACTGCATGAATCTCCTCACTTATTTATCCGGTACACATAATGAATTCACAGCAGCTACATACTGAAAGTTACGGCCGTTAAAGTTACTCTGTTATTAAATAAAGCTTTATATGATTTTATTTACCTAATCCTTTTAATGTGAAAGGTTTGGAACAAAACCGTAAAGTGCAAAATACACTTCCATAAATGAAGGTTGAACCACTGTTTCAGACATCCAGGTATCTTCCGCAACGGTAACGAAAAAAATGTAACGAGGACAACAAAAATGACAACTAGGTACATTTCTTTTGCGCCCTTGAAATTTCTTTTGCGGTGCTTTTTGAAAAAAAAAGCCGTTGAACACACAACGACGAGTGTGCAAGATCCTTTACAAATCAAATTCAGCCTACAGTTTGACAAATGACAAATCAAGCGAGCTGAAATAATTGAGCCAACTGTAAAGAACACTAATTTTGAAGAAAGAGGTCTTTTAGAAATCTATTTTTCTTCAACGCGCTTTGTTTCCCTTTTATCCTAAAAGACAGGAACCCGCTAGCTAACCTGTAAGATGCAATCCACTTGTAAACTGGCGTTTATTTGGACGAAACAAACCTATCCGTACAACCAAAGGTATATATACGTCGGACAAGACCGAGCAATCCGTACAAACAAGGATATATACGTTGTCAAGCGTTAAAAACGTTGTTACTTCGTGTGAATCGCTCCAACTGTTACATCGAGTAACTCCGTACGACAACAAACTCATCACGTGATCTAAAAGGGCGGGAAACAAGAAAACAGGGGACCCAGCCGCAACATAGCCTCCGACGGTCTTCACATTGGGGGTAATTATAAGACTATGAGTATACGCGTGTGTATGTACGCCCGATGATCCTTCCATTGCACACCTCTTTGATCTCGCGCATACTTTGTTACAGTCCTATGCTCGCCAATACCGAAAAAAACCTGCTTACTCATTACCTTTTTTGGAAATAAGGAGCAATGTTGATAATATTTCCAGTTCAATATACCATCTAAAAGTTCGGCCAGGAGCTTCTGGTTCGGCATAGAATGAGTTAGAGGAGCTCAGGCTTGGCTGCGCTTTTCAATGCTGGCGATAGGCTTACCGCGCTAGAAAAGGGGTATACGATCAATCCGAATAACAAAATTCATGAAACTGTAATTGCGGCCCAGATTTCATGTTCAGGGTCAGCAAAACTAAAATAAAACAAGAACTGGACAAAAAAAATCGTCGCCTGATTTGGTCGCGTTAAGGTGGCTCCCTAGAGTAGTTACTAATAACCCTAGCTATCCAGTATACGTTACAGAAGGAAATCTAGTTACTTTGTCTTTGCGATTTGGTTCACGAAATTCACCGCTAAGTTTACCCATGTAAAAAGGCTCCTTTATCAAGTTTCATTTTCTGGATTAAGGCCGTTGCCATGGCAACGTCGCATCCTTAAACGGGCAGTAATTTTGTCATTTTTGATCATTTTTTCTTAATATTTCTTATTTCCCTCGGTGAAATGTCTTTAAACTTTGCCACTTTATGTTAACGATATTGCTTAACATTTTAAAGTGGAAAAAACATGGGGTTAAGACGGTTTCGCCACTTCATTTGAAATTTGTAACTTTTCTTAATAGAGAAGTTTAGCTCTTACAGATTTGAACAAGAAAAGGACAGTACAAATGTACTGCCACTGTTAGGAAACGAGGTGATTTTCAAAAAAATTTATCGCTTCATCAGCAGTCTCTTAGTATCGCAAAAGAGATTGGAGACAGAGGTGCAGAAGGGGCAGTAAATGGCAACCTTGGCAAAAAGCGATAGGAGGCAATGCGTGTGGCTCTCTCGGTGATTATAAAAAAGAAATCGAATTTCAGCGGCAATCTCTTAGTATCGCCAAAGAGATTGGAAACAAAAAGGTTCAGAAGGCAAAGCATATACCAACCTTGGTCATGACGCATATGAATGTCCCGGTGATTACAGAGGAGCAATCGAGTTTCCTCAGCAGTCCCTCTGTTCGTATCCCAAAAGAGATTGGAGAAAAAGGTTAAGAAGAAAAAGCATATGCAACTTCGGCATTGCGTATTACTGTCTCGGTGATTATAAAAAAGCAATCGAAATTCGTAAGCAGTCTCTTAGTACCGCAAAAGAGATAGGAGAAAAAGATGCAGAAAGGTAAAGCATATCGCAACCTTGGCAATGTGTGTGACTCTCTCAGTGATTATAGAAAAGCAATCGAATTTCATCAGCAGTCTCTTAGTATCGCAAAAGAGATAGGAACCTTGCTGTGCGTATAACTCTCTCGGTGATTATTAAAAAGCAATCGAATGTCATCAGCAGTGCCTTAGTATCGAAAAGACATAGGAGAAAAAGGCTCAGAAGGTACGGCATATACCTTGGCATTGCGTATCACTCTCTCGGTGATTATAAAAAAGCAATCGAATTTCATCAGCAGTCTCTTAGTATCGCAAAAAAGATAGGAGAAAAAGGTTTAGAAGATACAGCATATACCAACCTTGGCATTGCGTATCACTCTCTCGGTGATTATAAAAAAGCAATCGAATTTCATCACCAGTCTCTTAGTATCGCAAAAGAGATTGGAGAAAAAGGTAAGCAAGGGGCAGCAGTATCCCAAACTTGGCACTGCGTATGACTCACTCGGTGATTATAAAAAGCAATCGAATTTCATCAGCAGTCTCTTAGTATCGCAAAAAAGATAGGAGAAAAAGGTTTAGAAGATACAGCATATACCAACCTTGGCATTGCGTATCACTCTCTCGGTGATTATAAAAAAGCAATCGAATTTCATCAGCAGTCTCTTAGTATCGCAAAAGAGATTGGAGAAAAAGGTAAGCAAGGGGCAGCAGTATCCCAAACTTGGCACTGCGTATGACTCACTCGGTGATTATAAAAAGCAATCGAATTTCATCAGCAGTCTCTTAGTATCGCAACAAAGATAGGAGAAAAAGGTTTAGAAGATACAGCATATACCAACCTTGACATTGCGTATCACTCTCTCGGTGTTTATAAAAAAGCAATCGAATTTCATCAGCAGTGTCTTAGTATCGCAGAAGAGATAGGAGAAAAAGGTTCAGAAGGTACAGCATATATCTTGGCATTGCGTATTACTCTCTCGGTGTTTATAAAAAAGCAGTCGAATTTCGTCAGCAGTCTCTTAGTATCGCAAAAGGGATATTAGACAAAGGTACTGAACAGGCAGCATATACCAACCTTGGCATTGCGTATTACTCTCTCGGTGATTATTAAAAAGCAATCGAATGTCATCAGCAGTGTCTTAGTATCGCAAAAGACATAGGAGAAAAAGGCCCAGAAGGTACAGCATATACCTTGGCATTGCGTATTACTCTCTCGGTGATTATAAAAAGGCAATAGAATTTCATCAGCAGTGTCTTAGTATCGCAAAAGAGATAGGAGAAAAAGGTTTAGAAGGTACAGCATATACCTTGGCATTGCGTATCACTCTCTCGGTGATTATAAAAAGGCAATAGAATTTCATCAGCAGTGTCTTAGTATCGCAAAAGGGATAGGAGAAAAAGGTTTAGAAGGTACAGCATATACCTTGGCATTGCGTATTACTCTCTCGGTGATTATAAAAAAGCAATCGAATTTCATCAGCAGTCTCTTAGTATCGCAAAAGGCATATAGGGGAAAAAGGTTCAGAAGGTACAGCATATACCTTGGCATTGCGTATTACTCTCTCGGTGATTATAAAAAGGCAATAGAATTTCATCACCAGTGTCTTAGTATCGCAAAAGAGATAGGAACCTTGCTGTGCGTATAACTCTCTCGGCGATTATTAAAAAGCAATCGAATGTCATCAGCAGTGCCTTAGTATCGCAAAGACATAGGAGAAAAAGGCTCAGAAGGTACGGCATATACCTTGGCATTGCGTATCACTCTCTCGGTGATTATAAAAAAGCAATCGAATTTCATCAGCAGTCTCTTAGTATCGCAAAAAAGATAGGAGAAAAAGGTTTAGAAGATACAGCATATACCAACCTTGGCATTGCGTATCACTCTCTCGGTGATTATAAAAAAGCAATCGAATTTCATCAGCAGTCTCTTAGCATCGCAAAAGAGATTGGAGAAAAAGGTAAGCAAGGGGCAGCAGTATCCCAAACTTGGCACTGCGTATGACTCACTCGGTGATTATAAAAAGCAATCGAATTTCATCAGCAGTCTCTTAGTATCGCAAAAAAGATAGGAGAAAAAGGTTTAGAAGATACAGCATATACCAACCTTGGCATTGCGTATCACTCTCTCGGTGATTATAAAAAAGCAATCGAATTTCATCAGCAGTCTCTTAGTATCGCAAAAGAGATTGGAGAAAAAGGTAAGCAAGGGGCAGCAGTATCCCAAACTTGGCACTGCGTATGACTCACTCGGTGATTATAAAAAGCAATCGAATTTCATCAGCAGTCTCTTAGTATCGCAAAAAAGATAGGAGAACAAGGTTTAGAAGATACAGCATATACCAACCTTGGCATTGCGTATCACTCTCTCGGTGATTATAAAAAAGCAATCGAATTTCATCAGCAGTCTCTTAGTATCGCAAAAGAGATTGGACAAAAAGGTAAGCAAGGGGCAGCAGTATCCCAAACTTGGCACTGCGTATGACTCACTCGGTGATTATAAAAAGCAATCGAATTTCATCAGCAGTCTCTTAGTATCGCAACAAAGATAGGAGAAAAAGGTTTAGAAGATACAGCATATACCAACCTTGGCATTGCGTATCACTCTCTCGGTGTTTATAAAAAAGCAATCGAATTTCATCAGCAGTGTCTTAGTATCGCAGAAGAGATAGGAGAAAAAGGTTCAGAAGGTACAGCATATATCTTGGCATTGCGTATTACTCTCTCGGTGTTTATAAAAAAGCAGTCGAATTTCATCAGCAGTCTCTTAGTATCGCAAAAGGGATATTAGACAAAGGTACTGAACAGGCAGCATATACCAACCTTGGCATTGCGTATTACTCTCTCGGTGATTATTAAAAAGCAATCGAATGTCATCAGCACTGTCTTAGTATCGCAAAAGACATAGGAGAAAAAGGCCCAGAAGGTACAGCATATACCTTGGCATTGCGTATTACTCTCTCGGTGATTATAAAAAGGCAATAGAATTTCATCAGCAGTGTCTTAGTATCGCAAAAGAGATAGGAGAAAAAGGTTTAGAAGGTACAGCATATACCTTGGCATTGCGTATCACTCTCTCGGTGATTATAAAAAGGCAATAGAATTTCATCAGCAGTGTCTTAGTATCGCAAAAGAGATAGGAGAAAAAGGTTTAGAAGGTACAGCATATACCTTGGCATTGCGTATTACTCTCTCGGTGATTATAAAAAAGCAATCGAATTTCATCAGCAGTCTCTTAGTATCGCAAAAGGCATATAGGGGAAAAAGGTTCAGAAGGTACAGCATATACCTTGGCATTGCGTATTACTCTCTCGGTGATTATAAAAAGGCAATAGAATTTCATCACCAGTGTCTTAGTATCGCAAAAGAGATAGGAACCTTGCTGTGCGTATAACTCTCTCGGTGATTATTAAAAAGCAATCGAATGTCATCAGCAGTGCCTTAGTATCGCAAAGACATAGGAGAAAAAGGCTCAGAAGGTACGGCATATACCTTGGCATTGCGTATCACTCTCTCGGTGATTATAAAAAAGCAATCGAATTTCATCAGCAGTCTCTTAGTATCGCAAAAAAGATAGGAGAAAAAGGTTTAGAAGATACAGCATATACCAACCTTGGCATTGCGTATCACTCTCTCGGTGATTATAAAAAAGCAATCGAATTTCATCAGCAGTCTCTTAGTATCGCAAAAAAGATAGGAGAAAAAGGTTTAGAAGATACAGCATATACCAACCTTGGCATTGCGTATTACTCTCTCGGTGATTATAAAAAGGCAATAGAATTTCATCACCAGTGTCTTAGTATCGCAAAAGAGATAGGAGAAAAAGGTTTAGAAGGTACAGCATATACCTTGGCATTGCGTATTACTCTCTCGGTGATTATAAAAAAGTAGTCGAATTTCATCAGCAGTCTCTTAGTATCGCAAAAGGCATATAGGGGAAAAAGGTTCAGAAGGTACAGCATATACCTTGGCATTGCGTGTTACTGTCTCGGTGATTATAAAAAAGCAGTCGAATTTCATCAGCAGTCTCTTAGCCATCGCAAAAGGCATAGGAGAAAAAGGTTTAGAAGGTACACCATATACCAACCTTGGCACTGCGTATCACTCTCTCGGTGTTTATAAAAAAGCAATCGAATTTCATCAGCAGTCTCTTAGCATCGCAAAAAAGATAGGAGAAAAAGGTTTAGAAGATACATCATGTACCAACCTTGGCATTGCGTATCACTCTCTCGGTGTTTATAAAAAAGCAATCGAATTTCATCAGCAGTGTCTTAGTATTGCAAAAGACATAGGAGAAAAAGGTTCAGAAGGTACAGCATATACCTTGGCACTGCGTATTACTCTCTCGGTGTTTATAAAAAAGCAATTGAACTTCATCAGCAGTCTTTTAGCCATCGCAAAAGGCATAGGGGAAAAAGGTTCAGAAGGTACAGCATATACTTTGGCATTGCGTATTACTCTCTCGGTGATTATAAAAAAGCAATCGAATTTCATCAGCAGTGTCTTAGTATCGCAGAAGAGACAGGAGAAAAAGGTTCAGAAGGTGCAGCATATACCCTGGCATTGCGTATTACTCTCTCGGTGATTATAAAAAGGCAATCGAATTTCATCAGCAGTCTCTTAGTATCGCAAAAGGGATAGGGGAAAAAGGTTCAGAAGGTACAGCATATACGTTGGCATTGCGTATTACTCTCTTGGTGATTATAAAAAAGCAATCGAATTTCATCAGCAGTCTCTTAGTATCGCAAAAAAGATAGGAGAAAAACGTTTAGAAGATACAGCATATACCAACCTTGGTATTGTGTATCACTCTCTCGGTGTTTATAAAAAAGCAATCCAATTTCATCAGCAGTGTCTTAGTATCGCAAAAGACATAGGAGAAAACGGTTCAGAAGGTACAGCATATACCTTGGCATTGCGTATTACTCTCTCGGTGATTATAAAAAAGCAATCGAATTTCATCAGCAGTCTCTTAGTATCGCAAAAGGCATAGGGGAAAAAGGTTCAGAAGGTACAGCATATACGTTGGCATTGCGTATTACTCTCTTGGTGATTATAAAAAAGCAATGGAATTTCATCAGCAGTCTCTTAGTATCGCAAAAAAGATAGGAGAAAAAGGTTTAGAAGATACAGCATATACCAACCTTGGCATTGCGTATCACTCTCTCGGTGATTATAAAAAAGCAATCGAATTTCATCAGCAGTCTCTTAGCATCGCAAAAGAGATTGGAGAAAAAGGTAAGCAAGGGGCAGCAGTATCCCAAACTTGGCACTGCGTATGACTCACTCGGTGATTATAAAAAGCAATCGAATTTCATCAGCAGTCTCTTAGTATCGCAAAAAAGATAGGAGAACAAGGTTTAGAAGATACAGCATATACCAACCTTGGCATTGCGTATCACTCTCTCGGTGATTATAAAAAAGCAATCGAATTTCATCAGCAGTCTCTTAGTATCGCAAAAGAGATTGGAGAAAAAGGTAAGCAAGGGGCAGCAGTATCCCAAACTTGGCACTGCGTATGACTCACTCGGTGATTATAAAAAGCAATCGAATTTCATCAGCAGTCTCTTAGTATCGCAAAAAAGATAGGAGAACAAGGTTTAGAAGATACAGCATATACCAACCTTGGCATTGCGTATCACTCTCTCGGTGATTATAAAAAAGCAATCGAATTTCATCAGCAGTCTCTTAGTATCGCAAAAGAGATTGGACAAAAAGGTAAGCAAGGGGCAGCAGTATCCCAAACTTGGCACTGCGTATGACTCACTCGGTGATTATAAAAAGCAATCGAATTTCATCAGCAGTCTCTTAGTATCGCAACAAAGATAGGAGAAAAAGGTTTAGAAGATACAGCATATACCAACCTTGGCATTGCGTATCACTCTCTCGGTGTTTATAAAAAAGCAATCGAATTTCATCAGCAGTGTCTTAGTATCGCAGAAGAGATAGGAGAAAAAGGTTCAGAAGGTACAGCATATATCTTGGCATTGCGTATTACTCTCTCGGTGTTTATAAAAAAGCAGTCGAATTTCATCAGCAGTCTCTTAGTATCGCAAAAGGGATATTAGACAAAGGTACTGAACAGGCAGCATATACCAACCTTGGCATTGCGTATTACTCTCTCGGTGATTATTAAAAAGCAATCGAATGTCATCAGCAGTGTCTTAGTATCGCAAAAGACATAGGAGAAAAAGGCCCAGAAGGTACAGCATATACCTTGGCATTGCGTATTACTCTCTCGGTGATTATAAAAAGGCAATAGAATTTCATCAGCAGTGTCTTAGTATCGCAAAAGAGATAGGAGAAAAAGGTTTAGAAGGTACAGCATATACCTTGGCATTGCGTATTACTCTCTCGGTGATTATAAAAAAGCAATCGAATTTCATCAGCAGTCTCTTAGTATCGCAAAAGGCATATAGGGGAAAAAGGTTCAGAAGGTACAGCATATACCTTGGCATTGCGTATTACTCTCTCGGTGATTATAAAAAGGCAATAGAATTTCATCACCAGTGTCTTAGTATCGCAAAAGAGATAGGAACCTTGCTGTGCGTATAACTCTCTCGGCGATTATTAAAAAGCAATCGAATGTCATCAGCAGTGCCTTAGTATCGCAAAGACATAGGAGAAAAAGGCTCAGAAGGTACGGCATATACCTTGGCATTGCGTATCACTCTCTCGGTGATTATAAAAAAGCAATCGAATTTCATCAGCAGTCTCTTAGTATCGCAAAAAAGATAGGAGAAAAAGGTTTAGAAGATACAGCATATACCAACCTTGGCATTGCGTATCACTCTCTCGGTGATTATAAAAAAGCAATCGAATTTCATCAGCAGTCTCTTAGCATCGCAAAAGAGATTGGAGAAAAAGGTAAGCAAGGGGCAGCAGTATCCCAAACTTGGCACTGCGTATGACTCACTCGGTGATTATAAAAAGCAATCGAATTTCATCAGCAGTCTCTTAGTATCGCAAAAAAGATAGGAGAAAAAGGTTTAGAAGATACAGCATATACCAACCTTGGCATTGCGTATCACTCTCTCGGTGATTATAAAAAAGCAATCGAATTTCATCAGCAGTCTCTTAGTATCGCAAAAGAGATTGGAGAAAAAGGTAAGCAAGGGGCAGCAGTATCCCAAACTTGGCACTGCGTATGACTCACTCGGTGATTATAAAAAGCAATCGAATTTCATCAGCAGTCTCTTAGTATCGCAAAAAAGATAGGAGAACAAGGTTTAGAAGATACAGCATATACCAACCTTGGCATTGCGTATCACTCTCTCGGTGATTATAAAAAAGCAATCGAATTTCATCAGCAGTCTCTTAGTATCGCAAAAGAGATTGGACAAAAAGGTAAGCAAGGGGCAGCAGTATCCCAAACTTGGCACTGCGTATGACTCACTCGGTGATTATAAAAAGCAATCGAATTTCATCAGCAGTCTCTTAGTATCGCAACAAAGATAGGAGAAAAAGGTTTAGAAGATACAGCATATACCAACCTTGGCATTGCGTATCACTCTCTCGGTGTTTATAAAAAAGCAATCGAATTTCATCAGCAGTGTCTTAGTATCGCAGAAGAGATAGGAGAAAAAGGTTCAGAAGGTACAGCATATATCTTGGCATTGCGTATTACTCTCTCGGTGTTTATAAAAAAGCAGTCGAATTTCATCAGCAGTCTCTTAGTATCGCAAAAGGGATATTAGACAAAGGTACTGAACAGGCAGCATATACCAACCTTGGCATTGCGTATTACTCTCTCGGTGATTATTAAAAAGCAATCGAATGTCATCAGCACTGTCTTAGTATCGCAAAAGACATAGGAGAAAAAGGCCCAGAAGGTACAGCATATACCTTGGCATTGCGTATTACTCTCTCGGTGATTATAAAAAGGCAATAGAATTTCATCAGCAGTGTCTTAGTATCGCAAAAGAGATAGGAGAAAAAGGTTTAGAAGGTACAGCATATACCTTGGCATTGCGTATCACTCTCTCGGTGATTATAAAAAGGCAATAGAATTTCATCAGCAGTGTCTTAGTATCGCAAAAGAGATAGGAGAAAAAGGTTTAGAAGGTACAGCATATACCTTGGCATTGCGTATTACTCTCTCGGTGATTATAAAAAAGCAATCGAATTTCATCAGCAGTCTCTTAGTATCGCAAAAGGCATATAGGGGAAAAAGGTTCAGAAGGTACAGCATATACCTTGGCATTGCGTATTACTCTCTCGGTGATTATAAAAAGGCAATAGAATTTCATCACCAGTGTCTTAGTATCGCAAAAGAGATAGGAACCTTGCTGTGCGTATAACTCTCTCGGTGATTATTAAAAAGCAATCGAATGTCATCAGCAGTGCCTTAGTATCGCAAAGACATAGGAGAAAAAGGCTCAGAAGGTACGGCATATACCTTGGCATTGCGTATCACTCTCTCGGTGATTATAAAAAAGCAATCGAATTTCATCAGCAGTCTCTTAGTATCGCAAAAAAGATAGGAGAAAAAGGTTTAGAAGATACAGCATATACCAACCTTGGCATTGCGTATCACTCTCTCGGTGATTATAAAAAAGCAATCGAATTTCATCAGCAGTCTCTTAGTATCGCAAAAAAGATAGGAGAAAAAGGTTTAGAAGATACAGCATATACCAACCTTGGCATTGCGTATTACTCTCTCGGTGATTATAAAAAGGCAATAGAATTTCATCACCAGTGTCTTAGTATCGCAAAAGAGATAGGAGAAAAAGGTTTAGAAGGTACAGCATATACCTTGGCATTGCGTATTACTCTCTCGGTGATTATAAAAAAGTAGTCGAATTTCATCAGCAGTCTCTTAGTATCGCAAAAGGCATATAGGGGAAAAAGGTTCAGAAGGTACAGCATATACCTTGGCATTGCGTGTTACTGTCTCGGTGATTATAAAAAAGCAGTCGAATTTCATCAGCAGTCTCTTAGCCATCGCAAAAGGCATAGGAGAAAAAGGTTTAGAAGGTACACCATATACCAACCTTGGCACTGCGTATCACTCTCTCGGTGTTTATAAAAAAGCAATCGAATTTCATCAGCAGTCTCTTAGCATCGCAAAAAAGATAGGAGAAAAAGGTTTAGAAGATACATCATGTACCAACCTTGGCATTGCGTATCACTCTCTCGGTGTTTATAAAAAAGCAATCGAATTTCATCAGCAGTGTCTTAGTATTGCAAAAGACATAGGAGAAAAAGGTTCAGAAGGTACAGCATATACCTTGGCACTGCGTATTACTCTCTCGGTGTTTATAAAAAAGCAATTGAACTTCATCAGCAGTCTTTTAGCCATCGCAAAAGGCATAGGGGAAAAAGGTTCAGAAGGTACAGCATATACTTTGGCATTGCGTATTACTCTCTCGGTGATTATAAAAAAGCAATCGAATTTCATCAGCAGTGTCTTAGTATCGCAGAAGAGACAGGAGAAAAAGGTTCAGAAGGTGCAGCATATACCCTGGCATTGCGTATTACTCTCTCGGTGATTATAAAAAGGCAATCGAATTTCATCAGCAGTCTCTTAGTATCGCAAAAGGGATAGGGGAAAAAGGTTCAGAAGGTACAGCATATACGTTGGCATTGCGTATTACTCTCTTGGTGATTATAAAAAAGCAATCGAATTTCATCAGCAGTCTCTTAGTATCGCAAAAAAGATAGGAGAAAAACGTTTAGAAGATACAGCATATACCAACCTTGGTATTGTGTATCACTCTCTCGGTGTTTATAAAAAAGCAATCCAATTTCATCAGCAGTGTCTTAGTATCGCAAAAGACATAGGAGAAAACGGTTCAGAAGGTACAGCATATACCTTGGCATTGCGTATTACTCTCTCGGTGATTATAAAAAAGCAATCGAATTTCATCAGCAGTCTCTTAGTATCGCAAAAGGCATAGGGGAAAAAGGTTCAGAAGGTACAGCATATACGTTGGCATTGCGTATTACTCTCTTGGTGATTATAAAAAAGCAATGGAATTTCATCAGCAGTCTCTTAGTATCGCAAAAAAGATAGGAGAAAAAGGTTTAGAAGATACAGCATATACCAACCTTGGCATTGCGTATCACTCTCTCGGTGATTATAAAAAAGCAATCGAATTTCATCAGCAGTCTCTTAGCATCGCAAAAGAGATTGGAGAAAAAGGTAAGCAAGGGGCAGCAGTATCCCAAACTTGGCACTGCGTATGACTCACTCGGTGATTATAAAAAGCAATCGAATTTCATCAGCAGTCTCTTAGTATCGCAAAAAAGATAGGAGAACAAGGTTTAGAAGATACAGCATATACCAACCTTGGCATTGCGTATCACTCTCTCGGTGATTATAAAAAAGCAATCGAATTTCATCAGCAGTCTCTTAGTATCGCAAAAGAGATTGGAGAAAAAGGTAAGCAAGGGGCAGCAGTATCCCAAACTTGGCACTGCGTATGACTCACTCGGTGATTATAAAAAGCAATCGAATTTCATCAGCAGTCTCTTAGTATCGCAAAAAAGATAGGAGAACAAGGTTTAGAAGATACAGCATATACCAACCTTGGCATTGCGTATCACTCTCTCGGTGATTATAAAAAAGCAATCGAATTTCATCAGCAGTCTCTTAGTATCGCAAAAGAGATTGGACAAAAAGGTAAGCAAGGGGCAGCAGTATCCCAAACTTGGCACTGCGTATGACTCACTCGGTGATTATAAAAAGCAATCGAATTTCATCAGCAGTCTCTTAGTATCGCAACAAAGATAGGAGAAAAAGGTTTAGAAGATACAGCATATACCAACCTTGGCATTGCGTATCACTCTCTCGGTGTTTATAAAAAAGCAATCGAATTTCATCAGCAGTGTCTTAGTATCGCAGAAGAGATAGGAGAAAAAGGTTCAGAAGGTACAGCATATATCTTGGCATTGCGTATTACTCTCTCGGTGTTTATAAAAAAGCAGTCGAATTTCATCAGCAGTCTCTTAGTATCGCAAAAGGGATATTAGACAAAGGTACTGAACAGGCAGCATATACCAACCTTGGCATTGCGTATTACTCTCTCGGTGATTATTAAAAAGCAATCGAATGTCATCAGCAGTGTCTTAGTATCGCAAAAGACATAGGAGAAAAAGGCCCAGAAGGTACAGCATATACCTTGGCATTGCGTATTACTCTCTCGGTGATTATAAAAAGGCAATAGAATTTCATCAGCAGTGTCTTAGTATCGCAAAAGAGATAGGAGAAAAAGGTTTAGAAGGTACAGCATATACCTTGGCATTGCGTATTACTCTCTCGGTGATTATAAAAAAGCAATCGAATTTCATCAGCAGTCTCTTAGTATCGCAAAAGGCATATAGGGGAAAAAGGTTCAGAAGGTACAGCATATACCTTGGCATTGCGTATTACTCTCTCGGTGATTATAAAAAGGCAATAGAATTTCATCACCAGTGTCTTAGTATCGCAAAAGAGATAGGAACCTTGCTGTGCGTATAACTCTCTCGGCGATTATTAAAAAGCAATCGAATGTCATTAGCAGTGCCTTAGTATCGCAAAGACATAGGAGAAAAAGGCTCAGAAGGTACGGCATATACCTTGGCATTGCGTATCACTCTCTCGGTGATTATAAAAAAGCAATCGAATTTCATCAGCAGTCTCTTAGTATCGCAAAAAAGATAGGAGAAAAAGGTTTAGAAGATACAGCATATACCAACCTTGGCATTGCGTATCACTCTCTCGGTGATTATAAAAAAGCAATCGAATTTCATCAGCAGTCTCTTAGCATCGCAAAAGAGATTGGAGAAAAAGGTAAGCAAGGGGCAGCAGTATCCCAAACTTGGCACTGCGTATGACTCACTCGGTGATTATAAAAAGCAATCGAATTTCATCAGCAGTCTCTTAGTATCGCAAAAAAGATAGGAGAAAAAGGTTTAGAAGATACAGCATATACCAACCTTGGCATTGCGTATCACTCTCTCGGTGATTATAAAAAAGCAATCGAATTTCATCAGCAGTCTCTTAGTATCGCAAAAGAGATTGGAGAAAAAGGTAAGCAAGGGGCAGCAGTATCCCAAACTTGGCACTGCGTATGACTCACTCGGTGATTATAAAAAGCAATCGAATTTCATCAGTAGTCTCTTAGTATCGCAAAAAAGATAGGAGAACAAGGTTTAGAAGATACAGCATATACCAACCTTGGCATTGCGTATCACTCTCTCGGTGATTATAAAAAAGCAATCGAATTTCATCAGCAGTCTCTTAGTATCGCAAAAGAGATTGGACAAAAAGGTAAGCAAGGGGCAGCAGTATCCCAAACTTGGCACTGCGTATGACTCACTCGGTGATTATAAAAAGCAATCGAATTTCATCAGCAGTCTCTTAGTATCGCAACAAAGATAGGAGAAAAAGGTTTAGAAGATACAGCATATACCAACCTTGGCATTGCGTATCACTCTCTCGGTGTTTATAAAAAAGCAATCGAATTTCATCAGCAGTGTCTTAGTATCGCAGAAGAGATAGGAGAAAAAGGTTCAGAAGGTACAGCATATATCTTGGCATTGCGTATTACTCTCTCGGTGTTTATAAAAAAGCAGTCGAATTTCATCAGCAGTCTCTTAGTATCGCAAAAGGGATATTAGACAAAGGTACTGAACAGGCAGCATATACCAACCTTGGCATTGCGTATTACTCTCTCGGTGATTATTAAAAAGCAATCGAATGTCATCAGCAGTGTCTTAGTATCGCAAAAGACATAGGAGAAAAAGGCCCAGAAGGTACAGCATATACCTTGGCATTGCGTATTACTCTCTCGGTGATTATAAAAAGGCAATAGAATTTCATCAGCAGTGTCTTAGTATCGCAAAAGAGATAGGAGAAAAAGGTTTAGAAGGTACAGCATATACCTTGGCATTGCGTATCACTCTCTCGGTGATTATAAAAAGGCAATAGAATTTCATCAGCAGTATCTTAGTATCGCAAAAGAGATAGGAGAAAAAGGTTTAGAAGGTACAGCATATACCTTGGCATTGCGTATTACTCTCTCGGTGATTATAAAAAAGCAATCGAATTTCATCAGCAGTCTCTTAGTATCGCAAAAGGCATATAGGGGAAAAAGGTTCAGAAGGTACAGCATATACCTTGGCATTGCGTATTACTCTCTCGGTGATTATAAAAAGGCAATAGAATTTCATCACCAGTGTCTTAGTATCGCAAAAGAGATAGGAACCTTGCTGTGCGTATAACTCTCTCGGTGATTATTAAAAAGCAATCGAATGTCATCAGCAGTGCCTTAGTATCGCAAAGACATAGGAGAAAAAGGCTCAGAAGGTACGGCATATACCTTGGCATTGCGTATCACTCTCTCGGTGATTATAAAAAAGCAATCGAATTTCATCAGCAGTCTCTTAGTATCGCAAAAAAGATAGGAGAAAAAGGTTTAGAAGATACAGCATATACCAACCTTGGCATTGCGTATCACTCTCTCGGTGATTATAAAAAAGCAATCGAATTTCATCAGCAGTCTCTTAGTATCGCAAAAAAGATAGGAGAAAAAGGTTTAGAAGATACAGCATATACCAACCTTGGCATTGCGTATTACTCTCTCGGTGATTATAAAAAGGCAATAGAATTTCATCACCAGTGTCTTAGTATCGCAAAAGAGATAGGAGAAAAAGGTTTAGAAGGTACAGCATATACCTTGGCATTGCGTATTACTCTCTCGGTGATTATAAAAAAGTAGTCGAATTTCATCAGCAGTCTCTTAGTATCGCAAAAGGCATATAGGGGAAAAAGGTTCAGAAGGTACAGCATATACCTTGGCATTGCGTGTTACTGTCTCGGTGATTATAAAAAAGCAGTCGAATTTCATCAGCAGTCTCTTAGCCATCGCAAAAGGCATAGGAGAAAAAGGTTTAGAAGGTACACCATATACCAACCTTGGCACTGCGTATCACTCTCTCGGTGTTTATAAAAAAGCAATCGAATTTCATCAGCAGTCTCTTAGCATCGCAAAAAAGATAGGAGAAAAAGGTTTAGAAGATACATCATGTACCAACCTTGGCATTGCGTATCACTCTCTCGGTGTTTATAAAAAAGCAATCGAATTTCATCAGCAGTGTCTTAGTATTGCAAAAGACATAGGAGAAAAAGGTTCAGAAGGTACAGCATATACCTTGGCACTGCGTATTACTCTCTCGGTGTTTATAAAAAAGCAATTGAACTTCATCAGCAGTCTTTTAGCCATCGCAAAAGGCATAGGGGAAAAAGGTTCAGAAGGTACAGCATATACTTTGGCATTGCGTATTACTCTCTCGGTGATTATAAAAAAGCAATCGAATTTCATCAGCAGTGTCTTAGTATCGCAGAAGAGACAGGAGAAAAAGGTTCAGAAGGTGCAGCATATACCCTGGCATTGCGTATTACTCTCTCGGTGATTATAAAAAGGCAATCGAATTTCATCAGCAGTCTCTTAGTATCGCAAAAGGGATAGGGGAAAAAGGTTCAGAAGGTACAGCATATACGTTGGCATTGCGTATTACTCTCTTGGTGATTATAAAAAAGCAATCGAATTTCATCAGCAGTCTCTTAGTATCGCAAAAAAGATAGGAGAAAAACGTTTAGAAGATACAGCATATACCAACCTTGGTATTGTGTATCACTCTCTCGGTGTTTATAAAAAAGCAATCCAATTTCATCAGCAGTGTCTTAGTATCGCAAAAGACATAGGAGAAAACGGTTCAGAAGGTACAGCATATACCTTGGCATTGCGTATTACTCTCTCGGTGATTATAAAAAAGCAATCGAATTTCATCAGCAGTCTCTTAGTATCGCAAAAGGCATAGGGGAAAAAGGTTCAGAAGGTACAGCATATACGTTGGCATTGCGTATTACTCTCTTGGTGATTATAAAAAAGCAATGGAATTTCATCAGCAGTCTCTTAGTATCGCAAAAAAGATAGGAGAAAAACGTTTAGAAGATACAGCATATACCAACCTTGGCATTGTGTATCACTCTCTCGGTGTTTATAAAAAAGCAATCGAATTTCATCAGCAGTGTCTTAGTATCGCAAAAGAGATAGGAGAAAAAGGTTCAGAAGGTACAGCATATACCTTGGCATTGCGTGTTACTGTCTCGGTGATTATAAAAAAGCAATCGAATTTCATCAGCAGTCTCTTAGTATCGCAAAAAAGATAGGAGAAAAACGTTTAGAAGATACAGCATATACCAACCTTGGCATTGTGTATCACTCTCTCGGTGATTATAAAAAAGCAATCGAATTTCATCAGCAGTCTCTTAGTATCGCAAAAGAGATAGGAGAAAAAGGTTCAGAAGGTACAGCATATACCTTGGCATTGCGTGTTACTGTCTCGGTGATTATAAAAAAGCAATTGAATTTCATCAGCAGTCTCTTAGTATCGCAAAAAAGATAGGATAAAAAGGTTTAGAAGATACAGCATATACAAACCTTGGCATTACGTATCACTCTCTCGGTGATTATAAAAAAGCAGTGGAATTTCATCAGCAGTGTCTTAGTATCGCAAAAGGGATAGGAGACAAAGGTACAGAACAGGCAGCATATACCAACCTTGGCATTGCGTGTTACTCTCGCGGTGATTATAAAAAAGCAATGGAATTTCATCAGCAGTCTCTTAGTATCGCAAAAGGCATAGGGGAAAAAGGTTCAGAAGGTACAGCATATACCTTGGCATTGCGTATTACTCTCTCGGTGATTATAAAAAAGCAATCGAATTTCATCAGCAGTCTCTTAGTATCGCAAAAGAGATAGGAGAAAAAGGTTCAGAAGGTGCAGCATATACCTTGGCATTGCGTATTACTCTCTCGGTGATTATAAAAAAGCAGTCGAATGTCATCAGCAGTCTGTTAGTATCGCAAAAGAGATAAGAGAAAAAGGTTTAGAAGGTACAGCATATACCAACCTTGTTATTTCGTATTACTCTCTTGATGATTATAAAAAAGCAGTCGAATTTCATCAGCAGTCTCTTAGTTTCGCAAAAGAGATAGGAGAAAAAGGTTTAGAACTAAAGGCATACAACAATCTTGGTGTGAGTTTTCAAAAGCTTCCAAATTTCCGTCAGGCTGAAGAGTGTTATGAATCCCTTGATAAAAGTGTTTGAGGAGATGAGGTTCCTTTTTTAAGAGAAAGATGAATGGAAAATCAGCTTTCGGGATCAATTAAACACGTACAGTAATTTGTGGATTGTTCAGTTACGACAAAGCAAGACCAAAGAGGCCCTTTTAACAGCTGAGCGGGGACGAGCGCAAGCTCTCGCTGATCTCATGGAATCACAGGATGGCGCCAAATCGACTCCATCAGTATCAAAAGAGAGGATTGAAAGAATAACTAACTTTTCAAGCCTTGTTTCATCGCCTACGACATTTCTTGTAGAAGCTTTCGAATCAGTGTTTTTCTGGGTGCTTCATAAGGGACAAGAGTGGCAATTCACGGCAAAGGAAATCAATGATACCTTGGAATGTATGACTAAAAAAATGTACAAACAGGTTGTTCCCAAGCAGATTGGTGTTCTTGAGCTTGCCAGATGCGAAGATCGCTCGCTGGATGATTCAGACGATGAAACAGTAGAAGATTTATCCGATTGGGGTGCAAACGACAAAGAGTTTACATGGTCACAAGATGGGGTTTGTGCTTTCAGAGAGTTGAATCATGATGTTGTAATCATCATCGCTCCGATTTCACACTTGATAAAAGATGAGGAACTCATCATTGTTCCTGATGGTTCACCATTCTTGATTCCTTATGCTGCCCTTTTGGATCAAAATTCCAAGTATTTGTCTGAAAAGTTGAGAATTCGATTGGCTTCGTCACTAGCAAGCTTGAGCCTGCTGTCAGAGTGTGCAGAGGGGCGCCATTGTACATTTTCTAGTGCACCTTGTGCGTTAAAGAACTTTTGAAAAGGAAGAAGTACAGAATGTTGTCGATGGGAAGGTTCCTTCGAGCAGGATGCAAGTTAAGTAGGAAACCTTTCTTCTGATAAGTTTTTTAAACAATGTGATAGAGTCGGCAAAACAAAAAAGAATTTACACTTGCTGTAATCTTGCCTTAAAGCCACTTCTAGAAATTCTTAATCAAATCAAATGTAAAAGAAATGAAGTGACCGAGGAGCGCCGCCGGTGAAGACATTCTTCAGTGGTTGTTCGGGACTTGGCTCGATCTTTCAGATCTTTCCACTGACCGTGAACCAAAGGCCAGAAACAGTAACATTGCTTTCTTTAGGGTTAGTTTACTTATTTATTTGTTTTCTTTGTAAAGTTTCCATTCACCATTTACTTCGACTATTTTACGGTTGTATACTTTTGAAGCGAAAGACTTTTGATGTCTTTGGAAAATTTCTGCTTCGTTTTTACATACAATTTACTCTTATGGAGATCTATTGCGACTTGTAACCAGTGTAATTTGACATTACACAGCTACGATCTTCAAAGAGCAAGAAAACGAGAAGAAGAGGAAATACAACCACAGAGTGATGGATGTAGAGATGAGAACTTTTACACCACTGGTGTTTGGTACAAACGGGGGCATGGGACTCGACTGTCGGAACTTTTTAAGAACTCTCGCACATAAGCTTTCGACTAAGAACAATGAACCCTACGCCAGCGTTATTTCCTGGCTTCGAATACAGCTCTCATTTGCTATATTCAGAACTGTACACAGATGCGTCAGAGGTTCTAGATATCCATTCAAATCAAGTGAGGTTTAAGAAGACTTCACTTTCGCTGTAGCTGGTCTAGATCTGCACTCATAATTTTAGGCCTAGATTTTTGATAGTTTTTTCTCAGTAATGCTTGATTTTCCTTTTCCCACATTTAAATTATTCAAAATTGTAAATAGTTTTCTATCGTGGACATATGTTAAGTTTTTAATTTGTAAACAATACGATAATAGTTTAAAATTGTAAATATTACTTATTGTTCTGACCCTCAAATAAGGATTTTTTAAAGTGTAATTTAACATTGTCTCCTCTCATAAATGTTTGACCTACATTAACCAAACTGTTTGCACAATGAGCTTCAACAAGTAATCGGCTCCTGGCTTCAGGCTTCAACAAAAAGTTGATAAAGTTTTTTGGAGAGAATATTTCGAAACAAAGAGGCCATGCTTGTTTTAGTTTTGGGTAGACGTCGCGCGGATTTTAAAGTTTTTTGGCCAGTTATCAGTTAACTACTGTTTTTTTGCCCAAATATCAGTTAACTGCTAACCCCATTGGCACCCTAGAAAACCCTCGAATAAATATTCCCCACAAAGGAGCTTGTCGGTAGGTAGGAGACTGGGTCCCAATTTCTCGAATACAAATCCCATCATGCTATTACGGAAGTTCTCTTCGGCTGCCATCATGGTAGGTTATCGTGAATATTAAGAAATGGGGAACAGAATCCACCATCATCTCTGTGTCTGAGCCGTATTTGCCACTCTCGCAACACACGTTATAATATAATAATTTTGAGGAAATGTACTGTGTAATTATTTTGAGGGTTTGCTTGTGATGAAGGGTGTAACATCGCTTTAGAAATACCGCATACTCACATCTAAATCAGCTTTGCAGCGATAACAGGAACACTTTTTTAGATTTTCAAGCACAATTGACCCCTTAGAATTTATGTTAAAATGTAACTGGATAAACGCTTATGTGTATTTATTTCTGAACAGCAAGATGACTTAACGATTGTTTTCTCGGGAACTTTTTAACATGACGCTTGAACAGCGACTGGTATAAAAATGATCGGTCTTTATACAAAAGCTAACCTTGAGATTTTAATCGTTTATCTTTGTTGTAACTGTCATATTTAAAGCTAAAATGTTGCTTCCCTAAGTCTTCTTTGCCTTGGCCTCAACTAAATGTGCTTAGGTGTTGTCACCATAACATTTACTTCGTTTCACAGGCCCTAGTTGTTCCTGAGAAGTTTCAACACATTCTTCGTGTTCTCAACACCAACATAGATGGAAAACAAAAAATTATGTTTGCTTTGACCGCCATCAAGGTCAGTAGAAAGAATAGTTATTTACAATTTATTTCGTTTACTATTAGAATAATGTTATTGGAGTGAAAACCCTCTTTCGAAAATTTTTGGTTCTGATTTGAAGTAAGAAAGATGGTTTGTGTGTCATGTTGATGTCAAGTGTGATGTGTGCGAATACAGTTAAACCAACCGAGTTGTAGTGATACACAACAGTGCGTTGGTATAAAACTGTAATATTTCTTTTGATGATACAAATTGATATTAATTTTGGGTGTTCCCTGGTGTTGTGGAAACTGTTGTTGGTTAGCTCTTGTATTGTGGTGTGAGTATTGATCATTGTCTTTTCAATTCTTTGTTTTACATCATTTGGTGATTACACCTGTCCACAACACTAAGAAACTGTCTTAATTTTGAACAAGTTATCAAGAAAAAATAATCCAAACAAATATGCTGCATTGACAAATTTGTGAAATCCCTGCATTACATATTCCTCTCCCAACCCCTGTGTATTTATAGTCTTTGCAAGGTGCCTTATGGTGAAAAAGCAATCCGTCCCTGGCGTCATGTGCTTCTTGTCTTATTCAAAGTGGCAGAAAAGAAGGCAAATAAATGCATGCATAGCTATGTCACTTGTTAGTTGTAAGTTGCACAGTCATCTGTGTCCACAAGCAAAACGCTGTCGGTTGAACTTCACAATTGGTCACAATGCTCGTCGCACACAACAATGTATCAAATTGTGTGCTATATCATGGCCTGTTTATTGCAGTTTATATTGAATTGTGGTACGATAGAGAGCTTTACATTTTAGGGAGAGGATGACTACAAGGACAACACTGAACTTAAAGTTTTTTTTTTGTGTGTGTGTTCCCTAGAAATGGACACCCCAGAAAGCTTCATTGTACTTTTTTTCACCACAATAGTTAGAATGCTTATTTCTATTGAAGTCAGCTAAGCCCTCTCCTGATTGCTGCACAATAAAATTTCTAAGATTTGTTAAATTGTTTTCACCACTACAACATTCTTGCTAAAACTCGTGGTAGAATGACTATGGCTATCACATTTTCCTGCCAAGATGCTGTCGGTTCAGCTGCGCATAGTAAACTTAGTGTTGGGAAAATCTTGTACTCTTACAGGGGCACCCAACAAGGATATAGTTCAAAACCACTTAACATAGCATTGTTGAACATATTTTAGTATTTAAACGGTAGATATAGGTATATTTTTATTCCCTAAAAACTTTTCATCTGTTCGGATTTCCTAGCTGAAAGTCTACTGATCCGAAAATTATAGGGATCAAAACTTACCTTTTCGAAAATTTCAGCCAGGAAAAGGCTCCCAAAAATTCTAGGCGGCCTTTTTTAGGGTAAATATCCGTTTAAAATGGGTAATTATACCATTTTGTAGATGTTCGAAAATCCTAGGAGAGGCAGGCAAGCAAGAAATTTTACAACAAATGTTCCGAAAATTCCAGTTCTCAAATCGTCTTCCGAACAGATATTTTCCCGAAACTTGCCATTGGGTGCCCCTGCTCTTAGTCTTCCTCCTCTTAGTAGCTAAAGGGATCTAACATAACATTGCAGCCCTGCCAGGAAGTAGTTGATTTACATATACATGTACAGACCCAAGATAATTGAAGTGTGAAGTTCCTGTTAAATTCACAGTAATGTGGGCATCAAACATGTATTTACTTTATTTCCAGGGCGTGGGACGGAGGTATGCCAACCTTGTTTGCAAGAAGGCTGATGTTGACATGAAAAAACGTGCAGGAGAACTTACAGATGATGAGGTAAAATGCATGATTTAATGATCATGTACCAGCAACAAGCCATTGAAATATTGCGTCAACATAATTATTTTCTTTGAAATCTTTGAGCAATAAAAGTTTCCTTTCTCATTTATTTTGGTGCTGTAAGCATTGACCATTATGATGCACTATTTTTTCTCTGACAGGTGGAGCGTGTCATTACTATAATGCAGAATCCACGGCAGTACAAAATCCCTGATTGGTTCCTTAACAGGCAGAAGGACATCAGAGATGGCAAATACTCACAGGTATAGAAATTAATATGAAAAATTGGAGCAACCCTCCAAGTTGCTACCATTTTAGGCAGCATAGTCACTTAAATTTAAATACAAGTGAAGTTTAGCCTGTGTTGTAGATGTGCAGTACTATCATCTAACCTTGGTTATATGCAGTAGTGTCTGTGAAGCAGCACCAAGATCTTTGTTCTGGGCTCCCTAAGGACTCGGTGAATTACCAGAAGTACATTTTAAGTTTTCTTTCAAACTGATTGGCAAATCGAATCAAATCATGGCATGCACTTAAATCTTGGTACACAGTTGGGGCCCATTAAAAGGATTTTAGGGCTGTTTCATGGATGGACATAACCATGAATTAATAATTTTAGTTTTGTGTGTGGCGCAGGCTCAGAAAGTTATTCTGAAACATGAAAAACGTGAATTCTAATATTTTATTGATCAGATGAGTGCGACATCAATAATTATTATTATCCTGGATTTTTCTGCTAATTCGAGCACTTAACAAAATCCAAAAGCATAGCTTTTTGAAATACAAGTCAATGAAACCTGACCTGAAACTTGCAGTTTTGTACTGCTCTACTGAGTCTTTCGCCCAGCACGTGATGCATGACAAGTTGCATGCAATCAAATTACAGTAAACTTTGCTTGTTGTTTTCTTCAAAAACTAAGAAATGCATGTGACAGTGGCCAATCTCTGTAGGTACATCTGTAGTCTTTTTAACTGGACTACACATTTTATATACATGTATTTGGCATTCACATGTAGAGGGAACTAACAACTGTAGGCTTAAGTAACATGAAAGCAACGCAGTTGAACATTTAGTAACTAAAAACTATCAGCATTTTGAGTTACTGTAATTATTGTTAGAGATGATAAAGTAAAAAAATGGTTGTTATCTCTTGAGTGGTATTATGGTTCATGTTTCTTTCAGTGAATTGTAAAGCAAGTTTAGATTACCAAAAGTTTATGGGAAAATATCTTTCACAAGATACATTTATAACAAAATTGTTTGGGTGCAAATGAACTGATAAGAAATCTGTTACATTAAACAGATATTGTTTTGGCTGTATATCCTGACACTTAAAATTAATTTCAAAGAGTTTATAAATCATTAAATGGCCTCTGAAAAAAAATTTTAACTTGGAAGGTTGTGATGTAGTTATTTTTAAATGATTTCATAAACTGTGCTAAACATTGCAATGCCTTGTTGCCTTTAGATACTTGCTAACAATCTTGAAAGCAAGCTTCGTGAAGATCTTGAGAGACTGAAGAAGATCCGTGCTCATCGTGGTCTTCGTCATTACTGGGGGTAATTATCTTCTCATTATTTATATTTTAAATGAAATGATATTATGTGTGGAGAGAAGAACAGAGAAAAAAATTCTGAGTTCCAGATGGGAATTGAACCCACAACCTCCTGTGCACTAGTCGGATGCTCTAACCACATTTTGCCACAGCATTTTTAAACGTTTTAGCGGAGTTGTCACTAAGATTTCACGTTGCCGGGTAAATGCAACATGTAGGCATGGAATCAAATAGCTGAGGATTTATTTAGGTATTATTTTTCTTCTATTTTCCAATGAACATAGCCAGGGGAAATCCCTTGTCCTCGGCTCTTAATGACAGCCCCTGATAGAGTAACTTTTACATATTGTATACTGCAGCATCTGAGATCTAAATATTCTTCACATCATATGAAAGCCAAATTCAGTAATTGTTCTATTATTCATTCAAAATGTTTCTTAATTCTTTACTGCCTTGCTGCCTCTCCGCCTTGCCTCAAACATTTGTCTGATTCTCATAACCATAATTTTACCTTTTTTTCAGTCTGCGTGTGCGAGGACAGCACACGAAGACCACTGGTCGCAAGGGCAGAACTGTTGGTGTTGCCAAGAAGAAGAACTAAATTGTTACCACCATTGTGCTAAATGTAATAAAGAGCAGCATGAACATAACACTTGAGAATATGTTTGATATTTGTATGAAAGTGAACATGATCTTGATTCTTCACAGTTGAATGAACAACCTAAGCAGATGAAAATTCAGGCTTGACTGGGAAGCAAACCCTGACCTTTGGGATGACTGGACACAATGCTCTATCCATTGAGCTAAGCCAACTGGAGAGCAGGCCATTGTGAGGCCATTTTTCAACCGTTTAGGCTAAACTGCCAAGATCATGTTCACTTTCATATCTTTAACTGCGGTTCAAAATTAATATGATTCATTTCATATATTTCAATTCTTTGATATTTTTGTTGAAACAATCAGCATTTTAAACAACTTCAAATATTTGAGTTGCAAAGACCTGGAACCCTCTTTACCTCGTGCCCCGTTTTGACATTCCACTTGCAATGCCACATGGAGGTGTGTTCAAACATGTATTAGACCTTAATTGGCCACTCCATGAACTGCAGGGAGGTTGGAGGCAAGCTTTGGTAGCCTGCGAGCAAGCTCTCCATTTAGGGGAGTTGTGAGAAGTCACATGAGAGCAGCACCCAAAAGGAGATGCAAAGTAAATGGAGAGCTTGCTAGCGGGTGAAAGCTTTTGGTTGCAACAACCTCTGGGATTGTCTGAGTGAACAAGCATTTGCTATGATTGGCTGATGACATCCAGAGTCAACCTGTTATTGATTATACTGAATGCCTTTATGGTGAGAAATCTTTGTGCCAAACGTTTGTACCCATTCCCATTCAAAATGTGTGAAAACACTGCTCAACCTCTGCAGAAAAAAGAAGGGAACTGGGTTGAGTTGACTTTTGCAAAGACTTGTGGAACTGTTACTAGGGACAGGGAAAAAAATGGGCCAATTGCTGACCGGTACCTAGTAACGATCCCAGAAACAATTGTGGGATGCATTTCAGCACCAGTCCCTTTCTCGTTCCTAAGTGGCGAATAACTGTCATTGAAAATTCAACAGGAGAGAATGTGTCTGCTCAGATAAAAAGTGACTGTTTGTAGGAAAAGAGCTATTGGTGGTAGAGGTCGACTTGTGTTAAAATAGTTTCAAGAATCCTGTAGAAAAAAACAAAAAAAAATCGCAAAAACCAACATGTCCTATGCTAACATGTATCGTAGAGTCCCACGGGGAAAAAAAAACAAAAAAAATTAAAAATGAATTTCTAAAGTCGTGGAATGGAAAGTTATATTTGCACAAAGTGTTACCGTCCTCTTTTCCTCAGTGTTCATTTTCTTTTTTTCGCGCTGGCCTTTTTTTCCTGTTGGTCGCTGAATCCGCGTGAACATGGAAACCTTAACCAAGGACGGCGGCACAGCGGCTACAGGCTCTTTCAAAGCGTTAGTCAGCTAAAGAGGTTTTGCAAGCGCCTCCAATCAATGCCAACACCCTTTGCTAAAAGCAAGCGTGCGTAAAATACGACCGCATATTTGGTAGCCTGTTCCAAGCTCCGAGATAGTGGTGAAAAGTCGTTCAGTCAAAAGAAATGCGCAAAATGCGCGGGGGCTGGGCGCCACCGCCCCCTTTCCCAAGTCGCGCGCGTCTTATTTTCGCTTTGCTCGTTTTAATACGTCCGCACTATACTATCTGAGAGCCTGGCACAGGCTACATATTTGGGAGGTAGGCAACCACTGACAATGGTGGAAAAACCGAACAGAGTAGCCTTAACTAAAACCGGCCCTAGCGCTTGATTACAGATTTCTACCATTTCGCTGAACTTTTCATGCACCGAACCTGGTGCTTAAAAAATCTGGCATTTTTATCTGGAGTTCGAGTAGCCTGTTCCAGGCTCCGCTGAATTGAGAAAGCGCAAACACGAAAATGAAAAGGAAGGAAACTGGGGAGAACGGGGGCAGCGGAGGCTCTCTCTCCCTTCCTTTTTTCCTCCCCGCCAACTTTTCGCGTGCCTTTTTCTTTCGCGTCTTCCCCACCATCTGAGAGCCTGGAACAGGCTACAGTTCGAGAGTCTGCAATTCGGCCGTGTTTTACCCCCTTGGTAAGGCATTCTAAAGCTGTATCTTGTCTGTGATACTGCTGCCTCTGTCCGCAGGGGTCTGTCTTCAGATTGTAGGGAGTTTTAGCAACGAGAACGGCGACGGTAACGATAGCCTGCGAGCAAAGCTCTCCATTTGGGGGAGTCGCAAGAACCGCTTGCTCGCAGGCTACAGCAAGGAGAACGTCAGAAAAGCAATAGGTTTAGGCGTCGCTTACAGAGCATGAGCCGTATAATGTACTCGAAAACCTTTTTCTTCTGTCCTAGACTGCAAAACAGTCCGTATTTTTGCGTATTCAAGTACGCGCGAGCAGTCAAACAAAAGGTCTGGAATGATGCTGAAAACAGAGAGCGAGACCGTAGGGCGTGTGAGGCTCGCGCGCTTCGCGCGCGTAAGACTCTTACGCCACGCTTTATCGATTTCTTTACTGATTTTGAGAAAAAAACCGACTGTTTTGCAGTCTACTTCTGTCCATTCGAAAACGAACTCTTTCGAAAACCTGTGTTTTAGATGCATAATTTTTAGGAAGCAAATTTTCAACCAATCAGAAGCACTACCAAGACCTGGGTAGTGACATATGTCATCAGTATGAAATTTTTCCGCTCGTTTCTCAGACATCATTTCGCGGGAAGACCAGTGGTGGCCTCGCCAAATGTCGGCTGTATTCTCAGACTATTTAATAATCCACAAAAACAAGTTCTTAAAAAACGAAAAAAATTATTTGTCAGGCACTAGACAATTCCGAAAAAATTAAATAAAACTTTTGCTCAGTGTAATAATTAGTACTGCTAGCTTTTGTCCAAGGATGTAATCTGTAACATAACAACAACAATCACAGGATTGTATTGTTTGGTTTATTTTATCCTGGATTGAAATCTATCCAGAGCGGATTTCTTTTCAGAGAATCTACTTTCATTCATTTGATTAGCTCTTGTTTCTTTTCGCTTGTCCTGTATGGCTTGTCTTATTTCCTCCTGCGTCAAGACAAAAATATCATGTTGATACTTATCACTCCGCCTAGAAATGATGGAAAAACTAGTCTCCTCTTTATTTAGTACAACAAATTTTAATTACTTTAACATAAAATTAATAATTTTCCCAAAATTTCCAAGGCCTATGCCAAATGTCGAACTTTTCACGAGACGAACCAAACTCTAATTTGGGTCGACCTGAGTTAAGTAAAGATCGTCTGTTGGGTCAAACATCGAACTTAGGACGCGTCCAACCATACAACTGAATCAGACCAAAAAGCAATTTAAGTATTTTTTTTCCCGAGCGGCGCTAAATATAGTTATCATACAAATTTTTTAATTCATTAGTTTAGTTAATCGCATGTGAAGATCGACGTGTGTCCCGAAGACGATCCACACTCATTCAGACGAACTTATCTCAGCCAGACGTCGAACTTTTCACGAACTTAACTCAACATTAAGTTTGGTTCGTCTCATGAAAAGTTCGACGTTTGGCCTAGGTAAAAGATGAGAAACGTTTTGAGCTGCTTCACTTGTTATTTTTAGAAAACTTTCTTCAGTTACAGAATTTCTTCTCAAAGCAACGCTTTGTTTTGTTTAGTTTTTCTGCGTTCATGACACACACTGATTTCAGTTGTGACATTTTCACAACTGACCTTGCGCAAAATTCATTTCGTCGTATTGCGGCACCTTTACATGGACAGCCAATGTCAGGCAAATTATCAGTGGCGGATTCAGGGGAGGGGCCCGCCCCGCCCCACCCCTCCCCTCCTCACCCCACCCCCTTATTTTTAGACCAACCGGACGCCCGAAAGGCCGAAACAATTTTTTTTTGACAGGTGACGCACATCCGAAATCACCGACGACGACTGGGAACGAGGCTGTTTGAAATTCAAATTGGTTCACAAGTTTTCCTCGGGTGAACAAAGAGAAAATATTTAACTATTTCTGTGTGAACAAATTGTCACGTAAAATTTTCAGGTCGGACGAAAAATTGGTCCAGTACCGTGTTAACTTAACCTAATTTAGGTGCAGCGAATCATTCCAAAAAAATTAACCCATTTTTTTGAACCTTTAAGAATCATTTGAGCTCATTTGCTTACCCGTTTCGTTTCTTCTTGATGGCCTTTCTTTCGAAGATGTTGCTTTTTTGACGAGCTCCGTCCTTTTGTTTTGAATTTTGGTTCGAACTTCTCCTTGGCATTGGATTCCTGCAAATGGATAAAACAAAAGACACCTTTGCTTGAAAACGTTGACTCACAATAAGATGATAATCGGCCATTTCCAAGTTGCCTCAAGCAGTCTATTTTAAAGCAAGACTAAGACCCTGTTTACATGGAGTGGGGGACCCCGGTCTAGTGGGGTAAGTTTCTTTTGTTTTGTGTCCCCCAGAGGGTGAAAACAAAAGAAACTTACCCCACTAGACCGGGGTCCCCCACTCCATGTAAACAGGCCCTAAGGGCGAAGCCCTTGAAATGAAATAGATTTTTTTCCTTCTCATGCAAATAAAACTCATTTAAAGAAAGGTTTTGCCCTTAGCCTAGTTTTGAAATTGAGGGTTTTTATTTGGCCTATTAATACATTTCGTGGTAACACGGGATTAACAACGTCACTTTTGGAAATGATAAACAGACACGATGACTAAGAGATAAAGCATCACGTTTACCGCAAACGGCAGACGGAAAATGGCAGTTGTACTAACTAGACAAACTGTGGCGGATTGGTATGCATACTCCAGCACTGATTTGACAAAACTGCACCAGATTATTAGAACCTCTCAGTTCCAGCTCTCTTTAACTGCCTAGGAAAATAGAGGCGTTCAGCTGCCTTTTTTGTCTTTGTTAGTACAAGATGGTTCCACTGGAGATCATCGCTAATCATAACGCTGAGAACTCTTGTAGTGGAACCCTCCAGGCGAGGGTGAGATTGTGGTGATCTTTTGCAGCATTTTATTGGTCGTCTGTCAGTTAAGCCGTGATGTAATTGGCTATGAAGACTGTAAATGTGAGTGGCTCCTTTCGATTCGTCTTTTATAGGCTTCTGTACATTATGCTGTTGTTTCTGCACTAAAATGCTCCACTTTGATGCTCCGTTTTTCCAACTTAAATGCTCGGTTGCTCCTCATCAAGTCATGACACAAGCTCGGATAATGCTCGTTAGAAAAATCTAACTGGTGATCTATTATCAATGCTGCGTCCTGATCGGTTGAGCTACTACTAGGCTACATGTTATAGCCCACTAGTAGCGAAAAGCGCCGGCTTTGAAAACCAAAACAATGGCGGCTGAATCGCGTTTTGATAGCTTAAGCTGTTTTGTCTCGATATTTTTGACCAACTAGTTGGATTTTACTGAAACAATTATTCCTCTCGCCCTCATGGCCTCTGAGTCAAGGTCTTCATAACCAACCGGCAATGACCATATTTGGAAGACCAAACCGATTAAATTTATATCTGATTGGAAACGAGGCTGCATGGGAAATAGACTAATAGTCCAATAATCTGAGTTTAATACCATCAACTAACGAATAAACTCTCTTTGACTCTAGGGATGACTACCGCACAGGTTGTCAAAAGATTAGCCACTGCGCGTCAATAACAGTCGTTTTAAGTCCTATTCCACCAACAACCTATAAATTGACTCCGGATAGTTGAGCATTTCTAAACGGCAGAGGCTAGAATGTACACGCCAAAATCGGGTTGGTTACCCCATAATAATCACATAACGCAATATTCCCGTTTGAGGATCCTTTTAATGAGAAAACTGAGAAACATCGAAAATGGTTGAACCATTTTCCATGTTTCTCAGTTTTCTCAATAAAAGGATCCTCAAACGGGAATATTGCGTTATGTGATTATTATGAGGTAACCAGCCCGATTTTCGAGTGTATATTCTAGCCTCTGCCGTTTAGAAATGACCAACTATCTCGAGTATTCATTTCATGAAAAATGGCTGGTAATACAAGACAAAAGTTAATTATGTGCAAGCACTTTGTTGCCCTCTGTTCCATCCGAGGTCAGACTCATGTAACATTTTAAGTTCTCTCATACCATACACTTACCTCATCCTCATCTTCATCGTCATCGTTTAAACTCTCCTTTCCAGTGTTTTTCTTTGAAGGCCGATTGACGCGAAGAATGTCCATTGGATCTAATGTTATAAGCTCAGGTTGAATCTGCAAAATATTTGGAAAAATGAAAATGCTTAAAAAAACAAGCCTCAAAAAATATTACGAATATTATAAATATCTTTGTAAATATGATAATAAAAGATGAAACAAATCAATCCGGCTTCTCTTATTGGAGTCTTAAATGAGTAAAGTTAAATTTCTCCCCGATTTCACTCCAGTTAGATTAATGGCTCAAATGGATCACTTTAAATTGTATAGGACGAGTACAACGTGTTGTGAAGTATTTTGAAAGTTATTTTTAAGACGGATCTATCTTATCTTTTAAGTTCAGTTTTTGTTTCATTAAGTCTTGTTTTTGTCCACGTACTACTGTTTTTGATCTTTTGTTTTTACTTGTACTTGAATTTATGCTTAGCTCGCGAATTTGCTCATCGCCATTATCGCTTGGCATTGTCAGATGTTAGTTTTTTACAGGTGGTCGTGTTTGTGGTGTTAAAGCTGACCTTCGTTCTTTGGTACTTGTCAGTTGCGGCTGTGCGTAGGCTAATCTATTCCCTAACAATTGCAAACCTGTCGCAATGTTAGCGATAAGGTATACAATAGAAACTCTTCCAGTCAGTTAACCGAAACGTGTCCAGCTTTGGCTATTAAAACCGCTACTATACCTGAAGTAAGAGAAGTAGAAGAGAAAAATGGAAGTTGGTAGAAGTAAGTTAGTGAAAAAGTGGGAGAGTTAGAAGATTAAGAAGAATAAAGGCCAAGATGTAAATCAGATTCCTGGTACCTCAAGGTGTAGCGAGCGAGTTGCTCGAACACACCCCCACAAATGTATGAATATGCTGCACATGTTTTTAAGTAGTAGGAGTGCTTATTTTGCTGCCGTTTCTGTTGTTGGATGTCTGAATTGTATGAGTGTTTGGATAATAGATTCCTGAATAACACAACCAACATCATAATTTTATAAAAACACTACAGTCAGTGTTGTTATAGGGTTCTATACCTTTTCTAACAAGGCTTTCACTTCAAACTCTTGCCTCTGTTTTTTGGTCTGATAAGGATTGGCTTCCAGGGCGTCAAAATTTGGCTCACCAGCACCTTATTAGTATAAAAACAATCATGTCAAACAAATCAAAAGGAACACCCACTAACTGGCAAAAGGCGACTATGTCAAAGTGAATGTTCTGGAGCATATTTTTCCTTAACTCTAAACTTAGGGTGTGTTCTCTTTAGGAGAATCCAGGATAAGATTCTACATGTCAGTTTCTTTGAATTCCTTCGACAAGAGAAACGAAAAATCTGAAAATGGATTCTTTAACGCGACAGCGGGACCTTACGACGGCGTGATACACGTGCAGAGTTACTGTTTTGCTCACTGAGGCTACTCCTGTGATGCGAATATGCATGTCTTACCTGGTATAAGTAAACTTCCAAATCCTTGAGAGTGTCCCACTCCAAGTACATCCTCAAATGGGCAGAACTGCATTCCATGAACAGTACACGACGGGAAAAGGTGCGACATATAGGGAGACTTCTGCTTTACAGTGAAAGCATCTCGCCATATCTTTCAATTACAATAGAAACAGTGGCAATTAATGAAAAATCCCATTCACACTTGAACCGCCCGTGCGGACTCTCGTCCTTTGTAGCACTTGTGACGTCATTAGTTCTAAAGGTCATAGACAACTTCAATACGTAACATGAGCAGGGGAAAGAGGTCTTTTGAATCATATCCGAAAGAGCACGATTCAGTCAAACAGGCCAAACACAAAAACTTATCTAAAGTTGACAAGAAAATTCCGAAAACAGCCGACATTTCGCGACGCCACCTCTTGTTTCCCCGCCAAATGACGTCTGAGAAACGAGCGCAGAAATTCCATACTGATGACGCGTCACTACCCAGATCTGGGTAGTGCTTTTGATTAGTTGAAGCAAAATTTTCTTCCAATCAGAGGCATAAGTGACACGTCATCAGTATGGAATTTCTGCGCTCTCTTTTGAAACGCCATTTCGTGTGGGAGCCAGTGGTGGCTTCACGAAATGTGAGCTGTTTTCTCAGGGTACTAGCCACCCGTACTACCTTTTCAATAATTTCACCTCCCTGGGGGTGTTCGCGCCATTAACGAAAAAAAGTAAAAGGATAAGAAGAGCAAAAGAAAATGACAAGAAAACGGCTCGACCAGCTACCAAAAGCGTTCTTCCGCAAGATTTCCAGGGGCGAGTGGGCAATAATAATAATCTGTATGAAGAAACAAGCATCAGCAAAAGGGCGTTCCTGGTTATTATTTTATATTCAAATCTCTGAGAAATACTTTTAAATAATTTTGAGCTGGATGACAACAGCTCTGCAAAGCTAAGTCCCCTTTACACCAGGACATTTACCTTGACAAGTTTTCTTTGTCAAGAAAGATTTTTGCTCTTGTAAGTAGGAAAACTTGACCACTTCATTCCTTGTCAAATCAAAAGCTGTTCTATTTATACGATCAAATAAAATTTTCCCGCATAGGACAGGTGCATATTTAAGATAAATCAAAGTTTGCTTTACATGTTTGTATATTTAACAATTATTCCACGTGTGCGCTTTGGATGCGCCAAGTTGGCTATAATCATCTCATATCCAACAAGCGCGAGTGGAATAATTGTTCAATTAAAAACGCCCACAAAATAACGAGAATTCTTCCCGCCTTTATTTGTAAAAACAACCGATCTTCAGCTTGTTTTTAATTTTGAGCAGACGCGTACAGTTACCATATTTTGAGAGCATGGGCAGTCAGAGCTCTAGAATTGCATTATCCAATGATTCAGTTTTTAATAATAATTGATATAGCCTGCGTAGCATGGCGGCTTTGGTTGGGAGCGCTAAGCAATATAGGCGGGCGAGGGCAGAGAAACCGCGAGGAGATTGAGGCGGGAGCTTCGCCGCTCGTTCGCGCCTTTCTGCGACTTCGCCGCTTAGTAGTGCTCCCGACAAAACCGCGATGCTACGCAGGCTATAATTGATATAGACAGGCTTCATCGTAGAGTATGCTATATTTCCAGAGACTGAGGAAGATGTCATGTGGACTAGTAACAAGAACGTTATAGGTTCGACTGTTAATTAGGAGTACTCGAATTTTTTCTTCAGAGCCGCTTGTGTCAATAACTAGACTATTCTGTTCTGACGTCATTACCTAGGGCTTTTACCCATACCTAAACTGCTCCTGTAGAGGTATGAAGAAGATGCCAAACAAATGTCATCGGGGAGCACTAACCGTAATAATTTTTTTGGCGATTTTTGCAGGCACAGCATTACATTTTGTAAAACTTGAAAACCTTGACCCAACTTTTTCAAGTTACATTCCATATCCATCCTTGCCATCCGTTGACAGAGACAACATGAAATAGTTTCAGTGCCTAAATACAGTCTTGAATAACAAAACTGGACCATTATTTTTGGAATCCAGTTCATGCGTAGCTTTACATTTTAAAAAGATAACAAATAGCCTGGAATAGCCCCTTTAAACTTCAAACAAAAAATGTAAGATACCTGTATGTTTGGTCCAAATCCTACAGCTAACATTCCCTTTTGGCTGATGGCTAAACAGCTTCCTGGAGTTGGTGTATAATAAGCTTGTAGCTGCTTATAAGTTCTAACATCCCAGATCTTCATTTGTCCATCCAGGCCTGACGTTGCCATGTAGCTAAGGTTTTATTATTAGACACAAAATGTCATTATTATTGACTGCTCGAGGTTTGTCTGAGGATTTTAGCGATCTACTTAGAGGTCAAAAATAGGGATAAAAAGACATAAGAATTTCTTACCTTGTCTCCTTGTTTAAATTTACGTTGTGTTCTTAAGATGTTTGGCCGTTTCAGTGTGATTCCAGCAAGTTTTAGTTCTGCAGTTGTTCTCTTTATATATTATTCCCGACAGAAATAACAGTCGCTGGAATCACACTGAAACTGCCAAATGTCCTAAGAACACAACGTAAATTTAAACAATGAGAAAAGGTAAGAAATTCTGATGTCTTTTAAATACTATTTTTGACCTTTTAAAAAGGAACACTAAAATCCCCATGCATGCAAACACTTATAATATCTAGAACTAAGAACACTCCACAAATTTAAACAAAAAAATAAAGAATGAAATTCTGATGTCTTCTTATTACTATTTTTGACCTCTAAATAACGATTGCTAAAATCCCAAGACAAACCCTTACAACGTTTCTGTTACACAAGAACGATTCTCTCTTAAAAGCTTGGTGTACCTGTGGCATAAAATGTTCTATTTACAACTTAACCAAGATAGAAGTTACTTACAGTCCTCTGTTGTCGACGGCAATTGCCTGTACAGGTCCTCTGTGGCACAGCACCTTCACAAGTGGATCTTTAGTGTTAGGGGCCCAAAGCGTTACTGTGCCTAAAAACCATGCAATAAAATAATATCCCAATAGTTTTATTCTGCTGAGTTGGCAAATGAGATAAATTCAAATCAATTAGATACTTAATTATCCTTAACAGACCTGTAACTATTGTAGTTAAAAACACTTGCACCACTAAAGGAACACTTTGCACGCGCACACGCAACGGTTGCAGTTTGTCGTTCTCGTTGGCCTTTTTCCCGTCCCTACCCACAATTCTCTCTCTAACTCAAGTGACAATTTAATATTTGAATTCAGTGCGCACCTACAGCGGGTTTTGGTGCCCGCGCTTAGCAGTTTATATTTCGTTGTTGGTCACCTTGAGAAAAGATTCCCACAGAGCATCATGTAAAGCTCTGTGATGGGACAAATTTAATACGATTTGCTGAGTCTGCATCATCCAATATCGCACCGAAGTTATCGTATTGTACTGAAATACTGTCTACAGCCATTTCTACACAAACCCCTTACCACGAAACAACCAAGAAAAGATGCGATAAAGAAATAACACAGTAAAAAAGCTAAGACAGGGGAAGTTGAGACAAATTACAAAACCTTTGCTAACCCGGTTTTCATAAATCCAGGTAGACATATAAATATGAAAGCTGAAACTTTGTAGATGAGGTTGATTTCCAGTGTCCCGTAACTTTTACGTGCGTACGTGCGTAACACTTACCTTCGCAAATAAAATAGAGGCATGGAAGGTCGCTCGTAAGCGTAAAAGTTAAACCTCGCTCAACTTCTCGTTTAAGCTCAGCACTTGTTATCTTGCCTCTATTTGATTTACGTGATTAAAATTTACGTGCGTTAACTTGCGTAGCCAAAAACGCGTCAGTGGAAATCAATCTTGAGAACGTTTAATTTACAGTAAAACAGTTAACTGATCCTTCCAGGAGGAGGAGGGGGGGGGGGGGGGGTACTCAAACAATATTTGGGTATACATGAGCTGCTGAGGGTTTTTAAAATTCCTAAAATACATACCCTGTTTAGGACATAGGAGAAAACGCACGCCGTCTTGTTTTACAGCAATTTATTGGCAATTGCAATAGAGCAAATTCACGTTATAGTCATTGCTTTGGACACTTTAAGTACAAACAAATTTCATCGAGCAAATCAAATCAATCGTGCAGGCAATAGCCTGCTTATAATCAGGACACTAGACTAGCACAAAATTATAGGCCCTGTCTAGGAGAGACTCGCGCGAAATTATAGACCATGTTCAGGACAGAGAAGTCAAAAACAATACCCTGTTAAGCAACAAATCCCGTATAGACCATATAAGGGAGGGAGTACCACCCCCCCTCCCCCCGTGATCCTTACGGCAAGAAGAGTGACAGAAAAAAAAAGTAAAGAAAGAAAACAAAAAATCAAATGGTGAATTATATTTGCTCCATATTTCAGTTTGCAACACACACCTTTAATAACGGGGGCTAAAAGATAAATGAATAAAAATGCATAACAAGATGAACGGTACATATGCGAGATTTGAATACATAGCAAGCAGGATAAAATAGGTAAAAAGGATAAATGTCACTGATTAAGTTCATCACGTCTATTTATACCACGAGGATCTAATGTCATTGAAATGTTTTCAAAATCGCATAGAAAATTTTTTCTAGGCAATGATATATATATATCTGTTATTAGTAAAATCCAACTACTGGTCTATTATCAATGATGCGTTCTGATTGGTTGAGGCTATATGCTATAGCCCACTAGTAGCGAAAAGCGCCGGCTTTTTGGCAGCAAAAAAGGATTAAAGTCTAGTTTTAACTCGCTAAAGTTGTTTTGTCTCCATATTTTTGACGAACTAGTTGGATTTTACTAAAACAATTATTCCTCTCGCCCTCATGGCCTCTGAGCCAATGACTCAGAGCCCATTCGGGCTCGAGGAATAATTGTTAAGGATTAGCCCAGAAAACATCGAAGCGTTTTTTATTACGAATATCAATTAACAAACATGCCGACTACCGGTAAGAGATTGGCAGCTAAGTCTGTCTACTTTCCATGCATTAGCTTTCCGCTTTTTAAGGAACTGGTCTACGATCGAAGATTGGAATGTTCCTCCACCAAGTACAACTAAGCGATTTCCAGAAGCGAGAATCTCCATTTCCACAATAGCTATTGCACCACGATCAGCAAGTTTAAACTCTGAAGGATTAAAGGTGATGGGTTTCAAGGGGGCTACAATCTTCTTTAGTGACTCACTTCGCTTCCGCACGGGTATTACTTTGTAACTTGAAGAACCAAACTCTGCAAAATCAGCGGCCAGAAAAACAGGGGTGGCCCTACCTATTTTGTCTCTTATTGACTGAACGCGAGCACTCAAGAAAGAAATGCATTTCACTAAATCGGAAATATTTAATCTTTTCCCTAAAAGCCATTCAGTGCGAATATGCACAGAGACGAAGAACCCACCAAGATGTTTTGCAACGAAATTTTTAGCAATATGATGGAGTTTGGAACTAAAAAGAGAACTGATATTTTGATAACACAGTATGTTTCTCACAGCATGCGAAGTGTCAAAACGAGCTCTAGCAGAGCTATGCCAGCGGCCAATTCCACGCCACTGAAAAATTCCAACACAAGGAAGCCCCTTAACAACTTCGTTTTCAAACCTCTGAACCGAATCGAGAGAAGCATCCATACAAATCGTTTTTCCAATATTAAAGCCTTTAAACATGGTCTTATGGCGATCGTTACAACGATAAAACGGCGCGGAACGGCTATAGTTGGTCGTCACCTTAAGATCTGGGTAATCAATGTAAACCAACAAGTCAAGCCTTGCTTTGCAGACATCTTGAAATCCCTCCCAGTTTATAAGTGTTGCGTGGCCATGAGAACGGAGCTTGTTATTTAACGCTTTCAGGTTGTAATAGAAAGCGAGCGTTTTGTTATTTTTGGTCGGTGTTCCACTGAAACGCGAATTTTCGACAAAAGGAACAACAACCTGTCTTTCTCCATAAGCGGCCAAAGCTGTGAGGCCAAGAAGATTATTTGATGCCATTGTTAACTGTTCCCACCAGTTGAAAGCAAGGATAATCTTGCGTTGCCGTATGGATCTGATAGCGGGGGTATATTTCTTGAACCGCTCTCTACTTCTTGTTCCCTCATAAAGTAAGTATACGATGGTCACTGCGTACAAAACTATTAGCAAAGACCCATATGAAAGACCGCGGATTAATATCGCCATGTTAAATGATAAGTGGTTGGTGCAAAACAAGTATTACAGTCAAACCAGGTCAAGCGTACCGCGCGTCGATAAAACCGGGAACATGGAACATTCCGGAACATGCCGGAACATTAAAAAATAAAAATAATTTCCATGAAAATAAGTAAATAAAATAATAATAATAATAATTATTATTATTATTATTTTCATAATAATTAATAATAACGTAAAATAACAAAAAACCGAAAGAGAAAGAAATAGAGAAAAAGAAACTCGTATCATCTCCGGGTATGAGAAAACAATATTTTGTCGTAAATAATTTGTGGGGCGAGGGTCCATGGAAATGACAGTAATGAGTGAGGGTTTGCTTCTAAATTCAAAATATATTCAAATGGGTCGCGAGGAGGGGGGTTTTCAAGCTTTACTCACACAGCTACCTCTTGTAAATGCGGTTTAACGGTTATTCATTTACGGCTTTGCGACCGTTAAAAGAGCTTAGGGGCTCGTCGCTTTGGACTTAAGTAACTTAATTACCGACTCGGCTTGACATGACATACTGCACCGACATTTCAGACCATCGCAGAACCGTAAATGGTTAACCGCCAAATGATTAACTCATGGCAAACAATTACAAGAGGTAGCTGTGTGAGTAAAGCTTGAAAACCCCCCTCCTCGCGACCCATTTTAATATATTTTGAATTTAGAAGCAAGCCTTCACTCATTACCGTCATTTGCATGGACCCTCACTCGCCCAACAAATTATTTGCGACAAAATATTGTTTTCTCATACTCGGAGATGAGTTTCTTTTTCTTAATCACTTCTTTATTTTTCGTTTCTTTCTTTATTTTTTTTTGTTATTTTATGTTATTTTATTATTATTAATTTTTACAAAAACTATGTTATTATTATCATTACTTTTATTTTTTCATGTTCCGGGATGTTCCGGAATGTTCCATGTTTCGGGTTTTATCGACGCCCAAGCGTACCCCCCAAGAATACATTAATGAATTTATTATTCAAAAGTTGAATCCGTTGCTAGTTGTAGATTTCAGATTGATCTCCGCATTCTTGCATGTGTAATGATGAGCCGTGAATTCGCACGCGAGGCAGTTATGAAATTTCTACTAGCTCCATTTTCCTGAATTCGATGTAAATGTGTTCTAAGAAGCTTAATCCATTCAAAGATTTCCAATCTGACCAAATACAGAGAAGTTCTCGTAAAATATTCACTGCTCATTACCCATGAAGAAATACCGCTTTGAATTTGACACCAGTTACGGGAATGACTAACGGATTCATTTTTCAAATAATCAATTCATTAATAGAATCTTGGGGGGTACGCTTGACTTGGTTTGACTGTAAAATTATTCAATGAAGTATATAGCTGATTCAAAAAAGGTTGTTTTGGGAATTGGGTATTGGGCATTGGGAAGTTATTGTTTGGTGGTCACTCAAGTAAGTCATTGCATCGTTCCATATACAGCTATTTAAAGAAAGGTTGTCGGAAAACATGTGCACGCGACAATCCCGAAAAGTAATATGGGATATGATCAATACACTGTTCCTGACACTGTAGCTGTCGAACCAACTTTTGTTGCTTTCCCTTAGCACTCGCAGACATATCAGGGGCACCCAACGACAATTTTCGGAAAATATCTGTTCGGAAGACGATTTGAGATCTACAATTTTCGGAACATTTTTTCCAAAATTTCTTGCTTGTGTGTCTCTCCTAGGATTTTCGAACATCTAAAAAATGGTATAATTGCCCATTTTTAACGGATTTTTCGCCTAAAAAGGTCACCTAGCAAAGGTAAGTTTTGATCCCTATAATTTTCGGATCACTAGACTTTCAGCTAGGAAATCCGAACAGGTAAAAAATTTTTAGGCCTAAAAATATGCCTATATCTACCTTTTAAATACTAAAATACGTTCAACAATGCTATGTTTAAGTGGTTTTGAACTATATTCTCGTTGGGTGCCCCTGACATACGTCCGCGGCCTCAGCTGACGGCCTCTCCTGCCATTCTTTCAAATTTCTTTGAAAAACAGTGAGCTCAAAACCACCCACAATACCTTTCGGGTTTGTCGCGTGCACTTTTTCCGACAACCTTTCTCGAAATAGCTGTGTATACCCAAATGCCCCATGTCCAATTACCATTGACCAATTACCAAAGCAAACTTTTTATATTTAGCTGTACATGTATACAAAAAAAACCTGTTTTCCATGAAAGCCGTGCCTTACTTGATATCATAATAACTGTGCAAAAGTGACTTAAAATTACGTAGGGATTCTGCTTGCCTTAATGTTTCAGGAAGACTATTCCACAGAACAGCACCACTGTAGCGAAAACTGTTACGGAGATAATCAGGGGCACCCAACGGGAATATAGTTCAAAACCACTTAAACATAGCATTGTTGAACGTATTTTAGTATTTAAACGGTAGATATAGGCATATTTTTATCCCCTAAAATGTTTTTATCTGTTCGGATTTCCTAGCTGAAAGTCTAGTGATCCGAAAATTATAGGGATAAAAACTTACCTTACCAGCCAAAAAAAGGGCTCCCGAAAATTCTAGGTGACCGTTTTAGGGTAAAAGTCCGTTAAAAATGGGCAATTATACCACTTTTTAGATGTTCGAAAATCCTAGGAGAGGCATGCAAGCAAGAAATTTTACAACAAATGTTTCAAAAATTCTAGATCTCAAATCGTCTTCCGAAGACATTTTCCGAAAATTGACGTTGGGTTCCCCTGAGATAATTTGTGCGTGGCTGTGGGGTAGCATAGGGCTCAAAATAACGGACAGCAGGTCGCCGGTACTGATGACGGGCCAAATACTTTTTAGCCCGGAGAAACAATGTTATAGAGCAAAACGCATTAAGCGACCGGTCAAAATGACTGGCACGACGAGAGTTTGACCGGTCAAGTCCACGATCAGGCCGGACATTGTCCGCGTTGATCGGCCGTTATTTTGAGCCCTGAATAGTTAATCTATTTACAGAATCTCGAAATGTGTTACCCTGGGTTCCAGAGGATATTTTTTTCTTATCGATACTGATGGTTCGCGGTGTCTCCGTCTCGGGGGCCTTATCAAACCGTAAGCACGGTTTATTTCACGTTAGGTATTTTGAGAACGGACCTCTGGAACCAGGGTAGAAAAGTGTATGAAGTGGTATTAGATCGAGCAATAAATTTCGTGCTTAGGTACTCAGGAGCGAGACCATTAAGGGATTTAAAAACCATTTAAGGCTTTTTGAATCTCACACTGAGTACTAAGATTTTTCCAATTTAAATTTTGGAGTAGCTGCGATGCATCTGCGTCATAGCTTGAGAAAGATAGAGCTCGCGCTGCACGATTCTGGAGTATTTGAAGTTTGTCTGCTAGTTTCATGCCACAGCTTCCCCCAAACAAATTGCAATAGTCGAAATGCGGCTGAATCAAGGCTTTGTAGATAAGATGCAATGTTGCTGGTCAGTGAGGGAACAAATTACCTGACCCGTTTGATAGCTGCAATACCCGAGGCAATTTGTTTAGCCAACTTTTCGATATGACTGCCCCAGGAAAGGTTTGCATCAATGAGTACGCCTAAAGATTTTGACGTTGATACCTAGTTTATGGGAGTACCATTGATGCTCAGAACGGGACAGGCGCTTGGGGCGTTCAGCTTTTGTATCGAGCAGATTAGCATAAACTCAATCATATATAAAGTGTGAGTTTGTTTGCGATCAGCCATTTGCTGATATTTAGCAAGTCTTCATTCAAACAGGACTGAATGATATTCACATCTTTATCAGCGTAGGTAAGATGCGTATCATCGGCATACGTTCTAGGATAAGGCAATTTGGTAAGTCGTTTATGTATAGTAATGCCCTCTCCTACCCTATTTATTTTTTAATTAATTTACTTGTTTATTTGTTCATTTATTTGTAACAGTCGACTAGTGATAACTCAAACTTCGCGCTAACTCCAGCCAACATCGATTTCCCTGCATGGAGTTCCTTCATCAAGAAAGTCACCTTCATACATTTACTGTAATTTTTACACTCACACAGCCGTTTTTTGTGTCGGATTTTCAGTACCAGGTCTAGATCGCGCAAAATTCGGATTTTATCTATTTCAAAGTTTTTTGTTTATTGTTGTCAAAGTGATATCGATTTTACTAAAAACTACATTTTGACAAACTTCAGTTCATGGTCAATCATTGGTGAAAAGTTTGTAGCGATCGGACAAGGACAAAATCACTTTTAAGACGATTGAAAAACATCGGTATGGTTTCCGAAAAACTGTATTGAAACACCTTAAATTGGGCTCCACTGGGAATCGCACAGCTACTGCTTGCAAATCCGGGCAAAGCGCCGTAAGATTAGTATTTTGGCTTTCCTGGTCAAAAATTATTTGAATTTCAACCAAGCCGTTTTGTTCACCATAAAGGATATGTTTGTTATCCACATCGCGCTCTTGCAATTTCTTCAGCCTTGAGGCCTGATCTCGCAGGTTTTGGCTCTTTCTGCCCTCAAGGTGTCCATATCCTTCCTCGTCTCATAGTTCGTTCAGGGTTGCCCTTTCTTCTACCACTCTCGTTACATGGAGACTTTTTTGAAAAAGTGATTTCCTTTGCTATTCTCTAGCATTCTAGTACATCTTTGTTCATTTGCTCAGTCCACTAAGCTTCTTGGAGTTTCTCAACATCGTATCTGCTGTGACTTCATTCTTTCTTATCACGCGGCCACCAGGCCAGATATGATTTTCAATTTTCAAGGCTTTTACAATTTACCCATGCACTGAAATTTCTCCCCAGACAGAAATTCACTCGGTTTAACGTAAAAATGCCATGAACCACTTACTCCAAGCGGGTGATTACTTGACATGTCGTTTATGAGAGCTTATGAGTGAGTAAGGGATTGACAACTAAGCTCGTCTACTTTCCCGCCGACTCTGCCATTGGCTGTCCGCTTTTTAAGGAACTGGTCTACTACAGAATACTCATGCATGAATGCTTATTTGCAATAATTCTTTACTCTTCGTAAGGTTACTTTCTTGAATTGCTCTCTACTTCTTATTCCTTGAATATCACCACGTTATTTGCCGATGACTCAATTTAATAGGGAACGCACGATCACCAGAAAACGTTCAATCAGACTTGCACTGCTTATCGCATTGGGCCAAGGGAAAGTTCATTTAATATGACAAGGGGGGGGGGGGGGGGGGGTGAAGATATTGAGGGGGGGCTCCGAAAATTTTTAGACATCCGAACGGGGGGCTCTGAAAAAATTGTTGCGCTAGGAGGGGGGGCTGGTTTTCAACTCAACAATTTAATGACCTGTACAACTCAGCTATATCACGTGGTTTACAGATATAACAAATGTAGTCTCAGTAATTATTACACTCTTGTTCATCCTAAAAATGCTTTAGAAAATTGTATCACAACTGTATCTCAAGTTTGTCATAGTATAAACCATTGAAGACAATAACGGTAAATATATTTAATACAGTCTAGCGATCTTTTTTCAGGGGAGCAAAGGAATTGAAGGAGGAGGGGGGGGGGGGGGGCTCTGAAATTTTTTCGACTACCAAGGAGGGGGCTCCTAAAAAATTGAACCGCTAGCGAGGGGGGCTGCTAAAATTTCAAGCTTCGAGTTTCAATATCTTCATCCCCCCCCCCTTGTCATATTAAATGAACTTTCCCCAACGTGTGGCAAATGAAATTTGAGGGGTAATTCACCCTTACAAGTGGTAGAAAAGTAAAAAGATATAGGAGTGGTTGTTTCAGCTAATCATACTCTTTTTTGGGAGGACAGTATACGAGGAATGATTTTAAAAGCAACAAAAATGACATCATGGATCAGTAGGAATTTAGTAGCTATAAAACCAGAAGTCCTTATACCATTTTACAAAGCATTCGTCAGACCCCGTTCGAAATACGCAGTGCAGCAGTGTGCTTTATGGTCTCACTTTCCCACACGCTTACAGAGATCTTACAAAGTCACCCAACAGTTTTGTGCCGAGATACCGCGTTGAGTGGCATTCGACTTTTTAACATTTGACATTGACCCACACTTTATCACGATTATTTCGCGCAATAACCACAAAACAAAGAAACCAAACGTACCATTATAGTGTCCAAGGTGAATGACAGCGTTATAAGGATTGTGCGTCATGCAGTCACACTTTCCAAGCTTTGTATACAAATCAACAACTGGTTTGCCTGTTGATGTGTCTTGATACTTTAGTATTCCATGTTCTCCCTGTTATATAAAGTTAGGAAAGTTCATGACACAACATAATATACCAAAGATGAAAAACGTCTGAGGCTAATTGCATATAACGTGCAATGTCAGATCTAACAGCTCACACGACTCGTACACTACTACATTTCCCATTGCTCCGTCAATACATCCTTTCATTCGTGAAAGCAAACAAAGTTTATAACTCTGATTTTGTTCCTGAAGTAAGAATTCATATTACCTTATTCAAATATATTTAAGTAAATTTTTAATGAATACTTTTATTTAAACTAGTTTCACGTAGGAAAAGGAATTGCCCCAATTTTTTAAAAGTTTCAATTCATGCCCATCCTTTAAGTCCGTAGCAACAAACGACAGGAAACAATTTTAATGCCAAAACATAGTCTTCAATGAGGAAAATTAACCATTCTTCTACAATCGGCGACAAAATTGTCGAGACATTGTACTCAAACAGGGTAACTTCAGATGAGATAACAAAAGAATCCACACCCCTTCCCCCTCTCTTCCATTCAAAGTTGGGGTGTTTGTTGTTTTCTATAGGTAGCTCTAACAGTGGCACAACACTGCTTGTAGAGGATGGGGGAGGAAAAGCTTTATTTTCCCTTTTGAAGTCAGTGAAACGTTAGAAAGCCCTTTTGGGGCGAAATGTCTCAACTCATTTTGGCACCAATTGTAGGAATTCAATAAAGGTGGAGACATGTTTAACGCTTATTTTCAATAAGGTAGTAAATATAGCAGGACATACGTGTAGCCCCTTTGAATACATAAAGCAATTACAATTGCGTTTAATTGCTAAATGATACCAAAAAATTTTGCCAGTGTTTAGAAAATGACCACTTACCACTGAGGCAAGAAGGAAATGATAAGGTAAAAACTCTAATCTGTTCACTTGACGATGGTTTTTTAGGCAGTGGAGTTCAATGCCATTGTTGTCATAAATGAAGACATTTTTCTTCTGTGCGACAGCAAACATTGTCTCAACATGTAACCATCTGCAAAACAAAATGAAATCAATGTAAGAAGGGATCAAGGGACAGGGCAGCAGTGAGAGTACTTGCCTCCCACAAATGTGGCCCAGTTTCAAATCCCGGCATTGACATCATTACGTGAGTTGAGTTCGTTGTTGGTTCTCTCCTTTGTTTATGTTCTGTGGTCACGGTTTTCTCGGCCTCTCATCAAAAACCAAAATCTCAAAATTTGACCAGGAATGGTAGACAAAGTATCACTCTGTTTATTGAAGTCTTAAACACATGTACAATGAATGCGGATGGCCAGAACATCAACAGAGACTACAGAGCATGGATGGTCATGGCACAACGGACCACTGAGGGAACAATTTTTTTGCAAGAATGGACAATGAGGAACAAAGTTCACTAACCACTAACAACTACAGTGGGGTGAAAACTCAGTAAGAACTAACAGCCATAATTAAAGGCTGGTTTTCACTAGCCACAGAGTCAAAGTTAGAATCATAAGTGGAGTCGTAAGAGTGCTTATGACCTTGTGAAAATCAAAAATTGGAGTTGTAAGAGGAGTCACAAGTGCGACAGAATCTGAGTTTGAAGAATCAGAACATTTCCATTTCCTTCTGACCCTGACTACAACTCTGTTGCTTACGATCTAGTGGAAACCAGATTGTTGGACTTTGAAGCATAACTAGCAGAAGGAGAAACTAATCACAATGCATGTTCCCACGCTTTGTGATTGGTTTAGTTCTTTTGCTTCTGCTTACGACTCCGACAATCTAGTTTTCACTTGAATGCAAGCGACTGAGTTGTAAGCAGAAAACCAGCCTTAAGCTAAAATACTAATTTTTTTAATTTTCACGAACATATGTGAGCCAAATTTTGCGATAACTAATTTTTGTGATTGCAAGAAAAACTAGAGCAAAAATGTACAAAATTTTTGTAATTTTTTGCAGTGTTTTATTTTCTATGAATTGAATTGCAGGTACTTATCACAAACCATAAAATTTTAAAAATTTTATTTAAAGTAAGATGCCGAGGGTAAACTTAAAACCAAACTATAACTTATTTATGAGACCTTCTGACACATCAGCAAAGCTACCTTTAGTGATACTACATGCACATGTATTAAACTAAACAAAACATAACAGGTCTCCAAGTATGCAATAAATGTCGTATGAAAGAAGTTTTTCGCTGAATTACAAGCTGGAGAAAGCAGAGCATCAAAGAAAGGGTGCTAACTGCAGACTGGAGGGACAACAATGACATCCAGACACTTTGACTTTTTATTCGCCAAAAGGCCTAAAGGCCTGGACGCAGTTCAACATTTAAAATTCTTTTTGACTTGTCATATATTCAATGCCATTAAATTTTGTGTGTTTGACTTTATTTGGACAATCCTTTGTTCAGACGTATTAACTTTTTGCAATTTTTTTTATAACTGTGAAAATCACACAAATTAAAATAGTAAAAATAAGAGACTTCTTCTAATAATCCCAAACAGCCCATTGACACCATGACATGATAAAGACCAACAGTGAAATGTAGATCCACAATAATCATATAAATCATAATATTATTTTTTGTCACATCTAATAATGCAATCATTATTGTCCTGATCACCAGAGTCATCTCAAAATATGTTCAGGTGGCCAAGATAATAATATAAAAACACTTCTGCAGAGTTGTCAGAAAGTTTAGAAGTAGACAGCTGAGTTGTCAAAGAAAGCGGCCAGCGCTGGAGGCACTACCAAGCGCCAAAGGCGCAAGCCTCTAGGATGCTCTGAAATGCTGTTTTTGTCATGCAAAGCAGCACAAGCAAAGTATTGAGTTTCGTGGCATTTTTCATAGTACCCACATCTGTAAGTGACACATAATTATTGCTATAGTTTTCAGAAGATGTTTCTTACCAGTCCAGGGATATTTTATTTTAAGAACGCCATCCGAAAAGAAATCCCAAGCAGAGTAGCCAGCCAATAATAACCTAGTAGGGGGGATTTTTGCTGGCAGCCAGCTTTTTTTGACAACCCTGTTCTGAAGTGATGAGGACAGTATTATCAACAATTGGAGCAATTGCAACTGCCTGGATAAAACTGAGGTTTATTTGTATAGGCTAATTTTTATTGTCCACATCAACTTACTTTGCAAAAATCCAGACCATTACTAACAGTAGAAGCCAATCTTTACTACACTGTAAGTAGTTGTGAATCTCACCTGACATCTCTAACTGTTTCTTGCACGTGAACCTCACAACCCAGTTTCTTATTTTGCCAGTCCAATGTGGCCAAGTGTCCCCTCTTACCACCAATCAGTAGAAATCTGTCGAAGAGAAAACACACTTAAATTAATTACTTTGATTCACAGCTACATGGCACAATTCAGCCTCTGACAGCAGCTACTGTACAGTGCAGGTCAAAAATGTCCATACACATTTATTGAGTGGGATACAAATGCCATCAAATTTAAGTTTTTGAACCTTGGCTGCATGACCTCTAACTTCTTGTACTTGAGCTTTTCCAATTTGTATTCTAGTTCTTTATGGTGAACTGATACCATTGTCTTTGCTAAATCAAATAAGCCCCCCCCTCTAAAATAAGCTCCCGTCTCCTCCCAAACCCCCCCCCCCCCCCCCCACACACACACACACTTTAGATGTGTTTGAAATAAATAAATTTGCCGGAGGAGGGGGGCTAAATAGGAGATTTAAGGTAATAGAGAGAGGTGAAACCCTAAGTATGTGACAAAATGCTGTTGGAGCAAGAACCAACAACAAATTACCGGTAACCCACATACCATGTACCATGTCACCTCTAGGATTTGAACCTGGGCTAAATTGGTGGGATGCTAAGTTTTGTTGATGGCCTTTTTAGGGGTATGGTTAAATGTGACAGAAAAGCGTTTCAAACAAAGAAAAATAGATTTAAACCAGAGATACAATAAAAACTGAACAACAGCAACATAACCTTTCCATAATCATCTAGACTTTTAAGCATAAAATAGTCATACTGTCGATTTCTCAGAATAAAATACAACCAACACACCTTCCATTGCGAGTGTAATTTACCCTATAGGGTCCAAATGTGTCCAGGTTCAATTCAAAATACTAGAAGAAAAAAATAGCATTTAATTACCATTATCAAACAGGCTTTATGGTGAAACTTATTAAAGTACAGTGTAATGCCTTTGACGCTGATGGAAAGAATGGTTTCACCTCCGAAAGTGTACATGTAACCCAGCAAGTAGTTTGAATATGGACTTGCCTATTGTTTTCCATCCAGTATCCAAAATAATGCAGAGTACGTTCAACTATATGCATTTTAAAATAAATAAAACAATAAAACAAAAAAAGCAAAAAGAAAGAAAGAAATAGAAGTCTTCATGGCACGATATTTGCAGCTGGTCACCCACCCAGTTCCTAAACTACTCATCCGGGCTTCATTAACTTGGAGAGTTATGAGGATTTGAGACATGTAATTCTAGTACATGTAAATAATATGCACACAAGTGATATGTGTTAACAATTACTGCACTCACTCAAATTTATCACCTGGCTCCTTGTAGAGCCAGATCTAGAGGTTAATACCAACTCCCACGAGTGGCAAACAATAATAATAATAATAATAATAATTCATTCATTTACCCTTGGCAGCATTTATAGCACTTCTGCCAGTGGGGCCAAGCAAATGACTGAAACAAATAATAATTAATGCAACTACAACACTAACTGAGAGTGTCAGATATCATCAGCTAAACTCATAATACTGGACATAACTAATTACCATACGCCATTCAATTGTTCACAATAATAATATTATTGTCACAAACATTGTTTCACAAAGACTGTTATAAAATTTTTTATTGCATACAGCAGTAGATGTACACAGGTTTTATCTACAGTACAATGCTCTGATATATTAAAAAACTTACCTTTCTTGCACTTGCAACATCAACGACATCAGCGATGTCCTTCTGTTTGAACTTAAATGTTTTCTCTAAGCCTTCAGCCTCTAAGTAGCTACAGTATATAATAAAGTTAAAGATAAATCAACAGCTTTAGGTCAAGTCAATACACAAGAGACTAAACACCTGAAAAATAAAATACAAGCTTCAGTGAAAAAAATATTAAATAAAAGGAACAACAACAGCCATACAAAACTTATCATCAGTGGTCAGTTATGTGGTATTTTTACTTTTTGAGTCAGATTTGAAGAGGAGGATCAGCCAGGCGACTTTTCAGTTTCAGGAGGTAAATAAGTCTTTATTCATTTCTCAGAACTGAAGTTGGAAACAAAAATTGTTCACAGGGATTCCCATTGTTCTACCTTAGAATTTTTAAACTTTCAATTTCCCTTTTCTGAAAGAGAGGGCAGGGATTCTACTTCACTGATTTCAATATTAATAGAGGATGGTTAATGTATTGTAAAATTTTTCACCAAAATGCGTGGTTCTCAAACTTCTAATAGCTACAAAGATCTTACGCTTCAGAACCCTAATTATGATAGCCCTTCATAATGGATGTATTATTATAAGCAAGCCTGAAAATAACTTTTGGCTGTAGGGTGGTCATGTGACTGGACAAGGACCAGGTTTTGCGGGTCAAAACACCAGTCTGGTAGGTCAGAAAAGGAAAAAAGGAAGACAGAGTGACAGACCAGGCCAAGCTTTAGCCCGTCAAAATCCAAAATTTGTCGGTCGTTTGACCGATGACTGGCTGTTATTTGCAGGCTTGATAAGGGATGTAACTATACCCTGGTTGTTCTGTGAGTAGTAGTTCTGATTTCGCTGCCTGTATAGCTGCTTGCTGATACTGTGACTCGTATGATTTGAGTTTGCCTCGAAGTTTCTTGTCCTTTAAACGCTGATAAGTAAATACAAAATAACATTAAAAACATAAGCTTACATTCAGAAATGGTTTCAGTTAAAAGTATAATCACTACATCAAACGTCAGTCGAGAATTATTACTAAGTGTGGTGCATGTGTTGAAGCGGAACACTCGAGAGTAATTCATGCAGTTCATCTGTCATTGACATAAATCTACCTGGAGAGACTAGAGTTGAATCTTTTGCAATGCACTCTTAGTGGTTACCGGTCATTTCCCCCTCAAATCATTTTGCCCCACTTACATTGCCCACTATTTTAGAACAAGGAATATTATAATTGAAGCAGTGATGCTTGTTTTGGACGTTTATGGCTTATTATAAAATAACTAAAATAGTACGTGCGTTCTAATTGGTTAAAAACCAATGGTTTATTTTTGCGGGTAAGCTCATAGAAAAACTTGTTAAATCACTCGCCTTCGGCTCGTGATTTACAAGATTTTCTCGTGTTCTCCCAACATCCCGCGTTGGTTATCACGCCTGTAAACCCATAGAAAGTGTGGTCTATTGCTTAAAAGAACGAGGAATATTACATTTGAAGCGTGCTTGTTTAGATTTCTGGCTTATAGAATGAGCAATATTATATTTTGAAGCGCGCTAAATGACTCGAAAATAGGGGGCTAAGTAACCGGGGAGAAATGATCGGTTACCACTTTTAGTTTGTATGAACTGACCTTAAACCTATTTTGTTTCCCTCTGTTGTACTTCCCCAGTGTGTCTTTGTCCACTCTGTCTCCATCCTTACGTTTCTTCATAGCTGTATTTCCCTATCACGTGGAATATCTCAGTAAATCATGAATACCCGTTGGCAGAAAGTAGAATTTTAGGTCAAGAATAACAACACATGGTTTACCTTAACTTTGTCCGCCATCTTGGATTTTGGTAGGTACTTCATGTATGGGATTTTATCTATATTACCGCTGACCGACCGCTGACCCACTCAATTCTCCTACCCAGGCTCTTTCCAGCCTTCTACCCCATCAGTGTTTGAAAACGGGCAAGAAGAACGCGCAACTAGAGTTGAACAGCGATGTTGCGCGTGTTACCACCCACGAATCAAACCTGTCCCGTGACGAAGGAGGTAGTCGCAGGTTGGGAAAAGTTGTTGCAGAAGGTAGAGACTACGTCTACTTTTTGCAGCAAACTCTTTATGTACATGCTGCGCGTTTCACTGGCTCAAGGCAAACTTGTTTTGCGGCATGCATGGCGTGACTTCCGCGTAATTTTACCCAACCAAAAGTCAGTATTCACACAAATTTGTTAGCAAGACAGATTTGAACGTGTAAAACGCGCAACATCGCTTTTCTACTAGTTTCAATCCACTTCACGGTAAAAGAAGGCTTGCAATGCAACTGGTAAAAACTGCCGAGACGTTTCGGATGAAACACGAGACACTGGGCGGTATTTATCGGCACGTGCGTGGAGATAAGCTGCACCGCCTGGAAAGGTATCTGATGGGGCATTGAAAGGTATAATTCACTGAGTTTCAAGTTTTTTTCAGTATTTTAGAGGAGAATTTACAAACTGCTCTACTCGCAAATAGCAGGGTTAATCTAGGCGGGTGGAGCAAATCAGTTAGTTTTAATACACAGAAAATCTAAAGAAATAAGAAACTAAATTAATAGATAAATAGAACAAACTACTAAGAGATAGAGGAAAATATATATATGACAAGGCCGTGTTCGATTAGGGTGTCAGCTGTTTTAGGGTTAGGGTTGGGGTTCGGATAGGATTAGGGTGAGTGTCAACCCTAACCCTAACTCTAAAACAGCATTCTTTAAAAAAAAGATAGACCCCAACCCCTGCCCCTGCCCCTGCCCCTGCCCCTGCCCCGGCCCCTGCCCCTGCCCCTGCCCCGACTCCGACTCCGCGTTATACTGACACCCGTTCGATTGACGGTTTCCCGGATTAAGAATAAAGGGAATACTTTCTACAAATCATGTGTTTTGGCATTTAATGCAAAATCCTTAAATATACATATTCCGATGTATCAGTAGCGTCTAAGGGGCCCAAGTTTTGTGACAAGTGAGTGTTAACTAGTTCTTTTTCTTTTTTTGAGATTAACAGAATACGACCTATCGAACGCACCGTTGATAATAACAAGGAACTTGTTAACAAAGTAACAAATAAAAATTCTTTTTGAATTAAAATAACATCCAGTACCGATCGAGATAAAGACAAAAGGCTTAAAGAGTGTTGACTAGTTCTTTTTCTTCTTTTGAGATTAACAGGCGCTTCAAAGTAAACGGCGTCGTCAGTTTTCTAAAGCTTAAGAGATAGCAATAAGACACAAACATATATTTTTCGGAAGGCTTTTTTGGATACTGTATTAGCTTATTTCAGTGGCGATACTATTTCATTAATTGGCCTCAAATTACAACCAAGTAAGAGTGAATCATGGTATGGGAGCTGTTGTTTTGCTCATTGAACCTCATGTCAATAGAGAAAGGAGAAATCTAATCGGGATGTCTAGGCGATTCACAAAAGTAGTTTTGTCTTGAATTGTCTTGTCTGACAATCTCTTTGCCGTTGCCGTCTTCGTCGGATCCTATTAAAAAGCTGCTTTTTAAAATCGAGGTGAGGGAGAGGGAAAGTGGGAGTCCCTCTTCCCGAATTTTTTTTTTCTGAGGGTCGGGGGAGCGGCTGTTCAACGGCAGGAAACCCCAAACGCAGGCTAGAACCTCACCCCCTCCCCCAGGAAGATCATCTGAATTTGAACAACAACAAACAGGGCATTATCACGAAAAAAATTATCCTTTGGTGGAAGAAAATGAAAAAAAAATCAGAATTAGCAACCTAAAGGCTGCGTCTGACTCATCATTTGTTCACAGCCTTATATTAAATATTACCTTGCGTTTCTTAGATTCATAGAAACAATTTTTTTCAATTAAAACCAAACTTACAAACCGAGTTTGCGTCAGCCTTGTTTCCGTTCGATTTTGTAAAAATGTCGAGTACTTTTCGTTAACTGGTTACGTTCGATTAACGCTTTTTTTTCGATATATATACAATCTGTAAAAAATTAACGATAACAAAATTATAAATTTACATTTTCTCTACTATTTTAGGTAACGAGTATTTGCCCATTTCACAATTTTCGAGAAACCACTAAAATATTTTAATTGTCCACATACAATGGAAAATAGTTCAATTTACGAACTCAAACCTTAAAATCAGGCGAAAGAAAATTGCCAGTTATAAATGAAAATTTATTGGACAAGTTTATAAGCGAGTTAATTTAAAAAAAAGAGTTTCCGCGGTTGTGATTTCTCTTTGTAAACATTTGTAAGAAGCGGAAAACAACGCTGTGAATTTATTTCCTACGTTTCCTTTTCAGAAGAACAATAAGAAAATCGAATGGAGGCGATTTGATTATTCTGAAAATATAAAGGCACCTTTTGAATAATTCTGAATTGCACCTGTTTGGTCTAACATGGAAATCTTTTCATTGGTTTGCAACAAACTAAATGATTAGTCGCTAAAATGAAATTGGTCAAATTTATCGATTGAATCTACGGGATAAATTATGAATTTTCTCACTGCAGTCGATCAGTAGAGTGTCCAACCGAGCAAAGCGAAAGCATCTGCGGTGGTATAGTTCATCAAATATTTTTTTCTACCATCAAAGGCTTTGATTCTCATAGATTTTGCGTTAAACCGAATCATCTTTGTCAACTGAAGCGTCACCCGTTTGTTTTGCTTTTCCTCGAAGAAAAATATTCTAGCACGATGTCCTTCGCGGGCTTTAAGAAGCAGATCAACAAGGCAAACCAGTTTGTGAGCGAAAAGATGGGATCGGCCGAAGGAACTAAGATGGAGGACGAATTTATCGATCTGGAGCGAAAAACTGACGTGATGACAAATCTTGTGACTCAGCTACTGGGAAAAACGAAGGAGTATCTTCAGCCCAATCCAGCTGTACGAGCAAAGATTTACATGCATGTGGCCGCACAAGGGAGCAAATACCCCCAGACGGAAGGAGCTCTTGGTGATATAATGCTGAAAGCCGGCCATGATCTCGACCCACAACAATCCGACTACGCTTCGGCTTTGCTCGATGTCGGAAGTTCTCTGATCGAAGTTGCCGAAGTGAAAGATACGATGGATGCGCAAGTCCATGAGAATTTCCTAATTCCGCTCCACGAACTGGAAGAAAAGCAACTGAAAGAGATTGCAGGGCATCGGAAGAAGCTACAAGGACGGAGACTCGATTATGACTGTAAGAAGCGCAAGGGAAATAAAATCGCGGTGGAAGAAGTCAAAATGGCACAGTACAAGTTTGAAGAATCGAAAGCGATTTGCCAACAGGAGATGACCCAGTTGATGGGAAATGAAGTTGAGCGTATTCATCAGCTCAGTCAGTTGGTCTGCGCCATGTTGGAGCACCACAAGAAATCAGCCGACACCCTTGAGCGGCTACTATTGCTACTTAACAAGAGGGTACACGAAGCTTCAAGTCGCAGTGGCAATAATCAAGCGGCAAATAAGAGTGCAGAAAATCAGGCCGTGAATCAGGGAAAGTCCGAAGCTTCCGCCAAAGGCACGAATCCTTTGGCAGACGACTCGGATTTAACTGGGAAACCGAAGGAAGAAGCAACGCCCAGTAAGCCGAGTTGCCGAGCGAAATGCGACTACCAGGCGGAGAAAGACGGAGAGCTGTCCTTCTCTAAGGGCCAGGTGATAATGCTGTCGGAGAAGCTGAATGAAGACTGGTTTGAAGGAACTTTGGAAGGAAAATTTGGGCGAATACCGGTTAAACATGTGGAAATTCTGGTCGATTTGCCTTGAACAAATTTCTCGGAGGCAGAAAGCAATCAACGCTTTTGAAACAGACTGATTTCTCAGACCCTTCAATTTCTATAATTGAAATATAGTCATTATGTGGGTTTTTTAAAAATCAAATTTAAATACGGAATGAATTTAATTTTTTTTCGCAGACTATAATCCTTTTCTGAAATTTGTTTTATTTTCGATATTTGAATGGCCGATTCTTGCAGAACTATAACAATAAATTGTTTAACGAAATTTAAACGAAAATCTACAACTACACTCAGTATCAGTTTTCTAGAGATGCACTTGAAAAATACTGTTAACATCTTGATCGTTACAATTTTTCACTATAGGAGATAAACAACAAAATTAACATAATGAGTTTTAATTGTTTTTATATTTTCGGAAGAAAAAGGCGTTGTTTTGTGTGGTAAAATTAGACTTTTCAGAGAACGTGAATGATAAGAAACTAAAAATTTAAAATATTTGCATTACTTATAAACTGTAAACTTGCATTGTTAAGTTATGATAAACCAATTGATTGAACAATAGGAAATTAAAACATGTTTTCATTTGCAGGAGTAGATCCGTTCGCTCTATTTCCCACTCTTCGAGGGATAATGAATACGACAAAAAGAAATTTTCCTCGCGACTAACTTCCAACTTCGAAAATCAATAAAGTTAACATAGGTAATGTGCGAACGCACACTGAAAGGTAAAATGCAGTCAAACTTCCCCTAACGGCCACCTCTCTCTGACAACGGCCCCTTTTTTCTTCCCGGCGGACAAAAAAATCCACACATTGAGTCTTGTTTAAAACCTGTCTACAAACGGCCACTTCCTTCTGTCCCCAAGATGGCCGTTGTAGAGAAGTTCAACTGTGAACATTTCCGAATTCAAATGAATAGCAGCTGGCTCGTACCCAAGTGCTTGTCGGGATTTTCGACGGTAGCACGGCGCAAGCATCATGTGAAAAAAAGCAAAGGCACCACAGCAGAAAGGAGCGCCTGGGTACAAATTAGAATCGACCAAAGGTAAATGAAACGATCACAGACATTGAAGGAATTTCCGAAAATAAAAAAAAGACGCCGGTGGGAAGACCTGACTGATGGCTAAAAGTCAAAAGAATCAATGCATCCAGAAATTTTCTTGTCACCCCGGTTCGGTAGAAAAACTCCTATGATCATGAGAGCAGGCTCCACATGAACTCTTCTTGAAGCAAAAGACACCAAAACACCTATTTAAAATCCACGTCCTATAAATTTAACCTCTGACTTTTCTTTCCTATCAGCTGTGCCGATTTATGCGCCTTTTTTTTCACTTGGTATATTTTTGCTGATCAGATTCGTCCTGCGAAAATTCATTTGCGGTTCTTTGCACTTAATTTAATTTAATTTAATTTAGCTCTGCTGCGGTTTTTCCTTCCCCAGAGTTAAGCCTCGCATTTTTGCAAAGTGAGTCTTAATATGTAAATCAGTATTACCGTAGACTGCGAGCAGTCTCTTATTTTTCTTTACAAAGTTACTGCACGAGAAACTCAAGCACGCGAGGGGCGAAACCGCGAGCCGCGATAAACGAGGGCGTAAGCATAACATTAGCGTAACATAACGTCGTGGTTTGCACTCGCGCTGGCCGAGATAATTATGAACTAGAAGGATAAGGCGGACTGCAAGCAGTCTAGTATTACAGAGGGTGTAACATGATAATCCTTCAAGAAATAGAAGAACTTAGCAGCAGCCTTTAGGGGTGGGGGCCGTGGGGGGAGGGGGCCAGGGGTTCAATTTGGAGACGGAAAAGTACCGGGGGTTCTCTATGCCCGTTCAATTGCACCAAGCTGTCGTAATAAAAATACTACATACCATACTTAGAGTAAACACCACCGCTTCTCCTCTCTCACTTCCTTGAATAATAGGGATACAACTGGTCTAGCCTAACGCTACTTTATCGATGCGATAATCGAATACGATACGTGCGTACCGATAAATCTGTTTGATGAGCGTCACTACTGTACGCTTGATTACCAATGCAACCACATTTTAACAATCGTTCAGCTGAACGTCAGTACGTGGATAATGTTGCAGTAGTACTTTCTGTTTTCCTTTGAAAGATTTAGCCATAATAGAGTTATTACAATTCGTTGAAAGGAAAACTTAAAAAGCGACCCCACATACCTCAATTAAGCGCTCCCTTTCCTTTCTTGAAGTTCCTCTCCTTTAAGGCAAATTTTGAATAAGCGCCTGTCGAGAAAATACGGTATATCGCATTTTTGTTTTGTTTTGTTTTTTAATCAAAGAATAAAACACTATTATCTCCGAAAAACGGAAGGCAAAATATTTTACACCTAAAGAACTTTAGGGAATTTCGTTCATTTTTTTTTTTCGCACAAATGTGTTTGGAAGGTCCTATTGGTTCTACCCGCGAAAGGTCTCTCCAGTTAACCTTGGGCGCTTTCCATTCGACCAAAACGTCCAGTTTGAATTTTCGACGACTTTCAGTAGCGAATGGAATAGTATTTTCCAAAATTTCCAAAAAAGAGGACAACCTCGCGAGGTATACCCAAATTTTTTCTTTCCATTTAACTTTGCTCCCTGGATTTCTAGAATTTTCGGTTGAATGGTTCACATTTCGGAAATTCAACAGTTTCTGAATAATTTCTGTACCATTTGCCGCTGTTTCCAAATTTTCGAAAGTTTTGGTTGAATGGAAAGCGCCCTTGGTCACTGATTAATGGATAAAAATCCTTTGCACACAAAAGTGCTATTATATAACACCAGCGGAAAATGGCCGTGTCAAAAGTAGTGAAAAGAACTATAAAGAGAAAGCCGGTAGGAGTTATGAATGCAAGGAAGACAGGAAGGAAGGAAGGAAAGAAAGAAGGAAAGAAGGAAGGTTGGTTAAATGGATGGACGGATAAATAGGTAGAAGAGCAAGAAATGGTAACAAAAACAATAAACAACAACAACCACATAAGCTTTATTTGTATCACTATTGTAGTTACAGTATTGCAATAGCCTGGAAAACAGTCGTTTCTCAAAGTTACAATTTATACAATGGAATGATTACAATGGTCAATCAAGTGTCATCAGTATGATTTGATAACAAATCATTACGCAAATCATTACATAATGAAACAAATTTCAACAAATGCCGGCGTGAATTTACAGAAAAATTCTGTGAATTCATCAGTTTGGTTATTAATTCTGTGCAAGAACAAAATTATGTTAGATTTGATCGTAGAATTTTTCCCTTGGGATTGAATACTTTGGACAATGCAAGAGAAAATGAAATTAACACCTTCCCAAAGACGCATAAGGAAAATCAGTTCAGTATATTTTACATAACGTAGTATCCTCTGTCAAACATTCACCGCTGCACAACAATTCAGCTGTTTCACCAAAGATGGCGGACGAAAGTGGTAAGTTTTTAATCAAAAGACATTGAATCAATTCAAAAATTATGCTTACAGTGAACATAGGCATATCATAAAAACTTAATAGTCCTCTTGCAAAGAAGTTATAGCTATTATTAAGGCGTCGATCTGGCTTTTTCGTCAAGATCTACGATACTCTCTATGCGAAGTACAGCTGTTGAATGCGCTCCTTGGTCAAACATGTTATGAGGAGTTAATGTTTTTCATCCTGCCCTTCACCGATTTAGATCAGCAAGTTACTCTGTAAACCGCTGAGAGTATCAATTCTGCATCTTATCTTCCATCCTCTTTAGAAGTAGACCCTCATATATTCAGATTCCAAGATTTTGAAACATCGCCAGATTCTTTCTATGATTATTCACCAAGCCTTCGAGAAAACGCTGTCCCACTAATCATTGACAATGGTAAGTACAGCTCTACTTCTAATTTACTTGTCAATGTGTATCTAATTTTTTTTTCAAGGGTATCTGCGAAATAGCAGAAAATAATGTGACTTTCGTTTTGCTACAAGTTTGCCCCAGATGCCGTTATCACACAGACAGTACACAAAATACACTGCTGGTATTATCAAAGTTTAAGTGAAAGAATTATGATCAAGACTCTGTAATAGAGCAAAGTATTGTGTTATTATATTTTTTTCTAAAAAAAGTCGAGGGTAAATGCAAGAGATCTCAATAAACACCTACAATTACCACACCACAGTACTGTTACAGTAACCAAATTTAGCTGAGACAAGATTAATAAGAGATATAAAGATCTGTGGACATTTCATGTCAGACGATGTTTAAAGAAAGATTTTTAAAGACGTTCCAAAGATTTGTGATGTCATTTAAAAAGTTTCAAAGTTCCCAAGAAGGCTACATTCATGACAAACTGACCAAGGAAAATTGAACAAAATTACTTCTTCTTGGCATTCAGACTGGTGATAAATAATTTGACTGGTGATAGATCCCCTTTGCTGTCAATGGCGCAGTTTGGCTGTGGGAGGTTGTCCCTTGTCATGATTTCATTTTATGCTCTGTTGCTACTTTTTGGGCCATGTCGCTTGTCGGAATTTACCCTGGCAGGACCTCTATATGGCGAGCATACATTAGGGATCAAACCATACCTCAAGTGGTGACCTACAGGAGGATAACAACAATGGAGACTTCTAAAACCATTAGATAGTACCAAAAAGGGACCATGGTTGCATACGAGAGGTGCTCATTTACAAGAGGTTTAAACTGTAGTGATTTACTGGGAAAATTTTGGTGTTTTGAATAGGTGATCACTTATGGCAGCTGGTTACTTACAAGAGGTGGTCGCTTCAAGCTTCAACTTTATTGGAGATTTTGGTCAAATCACATGGAATTTTCTCTCTTTGCACTCATTGTTTTAGCCTAATTTACTTAATAAACCTTGTCGGTTATATTTTAGTTAAGATTTTCTGTTGGACTGAGAAACTTGGCAACAAGCATAAGCTGGAGAGAGAAGGAAGTTACCTGCAGCTGTCAGACGTATAACTTAAACATAAGAGTTGACAGGTTTTCAATGCTGACTCACAGTAAATATTTTTTTAAATTTGGCTTTCCTTCCGTTGCTACTTAGGTGGCCACTGTTGTCGAGCTGGTTGGGCCATTGACAATAAGCCAAGACTAATCTTCAGAAACTTGGTTGCAAAAGCAAGAGGAAAGAAGGTATACATGTAAAAGATCTTTTTATGTTAAAATATTTTCTTTCTTTGTAACTGTGAAGCCAAAAGTTGTGTGAATTCTTGAACTATTAAGGAATGATTATTAATGCATGGCAAAATGGTGAATTAGCAATTAAGACCTAAGAACAAACCACTAAAAAAATTATATTTACTCGTAACTACATTTGTACTGTTTATTGACCTATTTTGGATTGTTTTTTTTACTCATAAATGTTCACAATGACATTTCAGAAAATGCTTGATATGATTTTTGTTTTCATAGCCTATGGTAATCTATTTATTGTATAGTCTAAACGTAGGGGCCTTTCACTGGATGTCTTTGCCTAAATTTATTATTATAACAGTTTATTATTAGATATTTTGCTAATTTACTAATAATATTTTTCTTTAGGATACTGACCCTTCTGCTAATAGCGTCTGTGTAGGGAATGATATCGGCAATCTTGAGGTAGTCAGATGGGCTCTACGCAGTCAATTTGACAGAGATGTGGTCACAAACTATGAATGCCAGGTACTTTAAATTCCAAGTGACATATAACTGCATTTTACAAAAAAATATCTCTCTCTTGGTTTTTCTATTTTTGTTTCATATCTCAGCTTATAACCATTCAAAATACCAGCAACTTGGTTTCTAGTTACGCTGTAGTTACTTATGGGCCAAGGAAGATGTTTTTTGACAAAGTTTTGGCATGGCAAGTTTAAAATGTTTAAATTGGAGAAAACTGAAGAGAGTTATCAGTCACGAGACTGATACTAAATATGGGTACATTTTAGCGCACACCTTAAAGGTGGAATTAAGAGCCTCTGAATGGGTATTTCTGACAAAATCAAAGTCGCGATGAGATCTCTATTTATGAATCAATTTCGACAATGCTAGTTGTGCAATGACTGCAAAGATTTACCCGCCAAAAAGTATGCTGCGCATTCAGAGTTTTAGTTTTGCTTATTTTCTCTTTTCTGTCATCATTGTGGTTGTGCTGAGCTTGCTAGTAGTGTTCCTACGCAAACAGTTTTAGATACGCAACAGTTAGGCTTGAAAAACTGCTCGTCGTCGCTGAGGACATTTCGTGCGGAGGAACGTCCGTGACTCAGCGACAGAAATTCCATACTGATGATGTAAAATCTGTCCAGTTCCGGTCAGAAGCGCTGATTGGTCGAAGGAGCAGTTACATTGTTTTAGCTATTGTTCACAAATGACAGACAAAAGACAAAAGGCCACAAAGGTCAAATGTAAACGCGAAGAATCTCTAACGAAACAGTCAATATTTGTGAAATATAGTCTTCTCTAGAAGAAGCAATTGGGTTTTGCTGGAGCTCGTGGGCAGATCAACACAACACTTTACCAAAATCAACCAGAAGACACGCAAAATTAGACAAATTTATATTTAGAACCTCATGACTACCGGATTTATCATGTAAACATTGATTTGCGTCATCATTATGGAATCTCTTTCGCTGAGTTGCAGACGTTCCTCCGTGCGAAACGTCCTCAACGACGAAGAGTGAGGAGAAACGGATGTTTTTGCAGGCTAATGATTTGATGGAAAATGCGCAGACTTGAAATCAACATCTGCAGGTATATCCAAACAGAGGCCCAGTTGAATTGCAGGTCATTACAAACCTGTATTTGTGTTGATCGTTATTAATTAAAAATTATCATTGATGAATACATTGTACTATAAAATGAATGAATTTAATCCCTTCAGGAGCAAGTCTTTGATCACATCTTCAGTCGCCTTGGAATCAACACACTGGGAAGTGTCAACCATCCTATTGTTTTAACAGAACCAGTATGCAACCCTAACTACTGCCGACAATGTAAGTTATCACTGAAATGATAATATTATGATTTGTGTTGGAGGAGCATGTATCCAAAATAAAGCTCACAATGTTTCAATAACAAGCAAGACTTTGTCAATAATATTTCAAAAAGATCCAGGCTGTCCTCTAGTTACCGGTAACCATTGAATAGTCTCTGATAACTTAGCATATTTACCTGCGTATAATGCGCACCTTAAATTTTGAATTCATTGTGAAAAAAAAAACAAAAAGAAAAAAGAAAAAACTTCAGGCAATAGAAAGGAAAACTCTTTCTGTTCATCCTCTTGTTTTACTCTTGGTATTTACATTTAATAATTTCAAAGAATAACTCTGAATTCATGCAAAATAAAATGGCAGGTTTGGATTGCTGTTTACCAATAGAAGGAATAATGATGTTTTCCTAGTTTGTATTGTTTGCTTGGAAACCAGGCACCAGTTGTCGGGCTAACTTTTACATACCGGTATTTAATTTTTGGGACCTTATTAAAAGTAATGGCAAATTGAGAATCAACACTGGTTAAAAAATTTTAACTTTAATTTTGTAACATATATTCCTCTATAGTTCAAACAGAGTGTTATTGTGGCATATATGCATAATTCTGCAACAAGGTATTGAGTATAAAATTAAAATTTAATTTCAGCCATGTCAGAGCTTCTGTTTGAGTGCTACAATGTTCCAAGCGTGGCATATGGTATTGACAGTCTTTTCAGTTTGTACAACAACATGCCCAGTTCAGGTGAGTTAATTCAATGTTGCTATGGTAGACGTCTGTATGTAGTCATCCTTCTTTCCTCAGAGCCATGCATGGTTCATCCTCATAAGTTTTTCATCTCCATGTTTTTGTCTCAAAAGAAAAATTAGACACTGCTCATGGCCTACCATGGCCAGAAAAAGGTGGCAGTTGGTTTCAGTGATCTTCTTCAATTTTGTCCATCCATGCCTTGTTTGATGTTTTTTCATGTTTTAAGCAGTATCTTCTACTGTGAAACTCACAACACCGTGAACACCAGAAAGACTATTCTATAGAATGTTATTGTGTTGTGAGAAAATAGCCAATAAGGCATGAGATAACTTAGCCTTTGAGCACAGACATATTTCTAGTTGTGGCTTCTAACCACACATTATTTTTCAGGTGCAGAGAAGCAACAACCGGAAATACGCCTGTGTTCTCAGACTAGAGATAACTAAACCGCAAGCAGTTATGGTGATTAGTTTGCGGTTTTGAGGTGTCCTGAACTTGTGATTGGTCACTACACAATCAACATTCTTGAAATTTTACAGGTGTTCACGGTTTTCTTAGTCTGACAGCATGTTTCATTCAATCTCATGGCAGTTCCCAATGTTTTTAATTTTGATAAATTATTTCATTATGCACTACAGATAAAACCACTGCTCTGGTTGTGTCTTCAAGTTGTCAAGTCAGTCATGTCCTTCCAGTGGTGAATGGAAGACTGGATGCTGGCAACTGTAAAAGGTATTGAAGAATACAAAAATACCTTAGAATTCTATATAATTACCCAGAACTTCTAAAAGGTCCCATCCAGATGTCCAGGGGAAGTATGTAGATCCTGTTGCTGTGCAAAGTTAGTTTTTAAGATCACCTCTCTGATGGCAAGTCAACCAATCATCTTGTATCTAAATTATAAGACAATTAAGCCATTGGCCATTTTGAACAACCATCTACAATTTTTGACTACAACTATCAGAACTCATTTCAGTTTTGCTTTCTTATTTAGATTTGTCAATGTTGCAGAGGTTTAAACACTAATAGCCTCAGTTTGCACAAGAAAACAACAAACTGGAGGATTCTGGTAGTTGCTTGCCCTGAGTAAAGGACAAACTGAAATTCAAGATTTTTTCAGGAGAGGTGGGGAGAGAGGTGGAGAGGGGGATTGGATTCCTTAACCCTTTATGTAATCATTTTTTAAAAAAATGATGTAATGCTTTGGCATATCAGAATTTCACAGCTTTAAAAGTTGCACCATTTGTGGTTGAATGATGATTAATGGTCTGTACATGTAGGAATAAAAACGACATTTTTGTTAAACTAAGGTAAATTTATTTCTTTGCTTTGTGAAATACAGGATTAACCTGGGTGGTTCCCATGCAACGTGGTTCATGCAGAGACTATTACAACTAAAATACCCACATCATGCCACTCAGATAACGCTCACCAGAGCACAGGTTAGTGCATCTTTTCATTATTTATGGGGGAGTGAAAGTAGAAATAAATGAAGAATCGAGAAGAACTTACAGCGTAAATTACTTACATGATACGTAAGCAGTATCTTCGCCTGTGTGGGGCTCATTTGGAGTCTACCATAGTGGCTAAATTTGGCTTAAGTTCATGATACAGCTCTTTTTAATAGCCTTATGGTTTTTAACATACTTTAATGACTTGTTTTGAAGGGGAATTGGAAGATAACGCAAGAAAGAAAATAGGTTACGTGTTTCTGTTATTCAGTTCACTGGCTCTAAATAAGCACTGGCTTCAAATAATAGCCGTACTGACAATTCAAAGAATAGAATAAGGGAAGGCACAACAAAGGGTTAGAGTGGGAAGAGCCTACAGTGGGTTCAACAATACTATAGTTAAACTGCCCGTGAAGCAGCGTGGCTGAGAGCTTAATTACAGCGCTAGACGTGTAATCTGGAGACCCTGCGTTCAAGTCTCGCTCTGACCGCTAGCTGGATTTGTTCACGGTAGTCCCGAGTTCAAATCCTCGGCCACGCTTATGAATAGGCAACTGGGCTGCATCCTACCAGTTGGTATTTTTAGGTATTTTATTTATTTGCCACACGATTACAATAATTACAAAAAGATGCCAAAAAAAAAAATGTAGGAAGAGATGGCGAGGAGGCCTAAAAGAAACTATAGAGCTTATGTTAATTAGGCCTCCTCAATTACAATTATTTTTCGAAGATGGCATAAAAATTACGGCGACGGATACAATATAATATCAGGTGAAAAATTAAACTAATCAATATTACGGAAGTTTACAAATGTTGAATATTAAAAGGCTTTTCCCAAGATCATTGTTGGAGTATACTAATAATTATTACAAATAAATGCCTTAAGTGCTCTTTTAAAGGAGAAAGGTGAGGAAGCGTTGATGATGTTGGTGTTTAAGGTGTTGAAAAATTTAGGTCCTTTACAAAAAACGGAAAATTGTTTGGTTCGAGTACGGCAGAAAGGCAGACGAATTTTACACGAGTTTCTTGTATTATACGAATGAATTTGACTTTGTAAGGTAAATTTACAAAGAAATTTTAAAGGTAGAGTATGGTTTTGATAGGAGTACATGAATAAGCCTGGTTGTATTAAGTATATATCATGAAATTTTAAGATACCAAGATTTTGAAAGAGTTGCGATTCTTATCCTTGTTACATGTATGTTCCATTTGTTTTATTTGTTTCATTATCCGTGAAAAGCGGAGAACCTTTTTAAGATTTTTCGATCTATTTGCCTACTAATCTCACTTACATGTATGTCCAGAAATCAACATTGCCACTTGTCATAGCCCCGTTTGCCATTTCATTTGAATTTTTGCTAACACTTTGGCAAATCTTCACCAAATTCGCCATTTTTACCAAAGCGTGCATTTCTGAACATATTCTTATTGTTCTTGTTTTAGGAATTAGTTCACAGTTACACAGCTATGGCGACAGATTACTCGAAGGAGCTTGAGGAGTGGGCATCATCAGATTTTTATGATGATCATGTTTATAAAATTCAACTGCCGTACGCTCAGGTGGGTGTACTATCTTGTTATAAGCGCACAATAGCAAAAATAGCTTAGTGACCAAATGGCGTTTCCAGTAGCTTTCCGTTTTTTTGAGGCAAGTTGGGTTGTTTTCTCGACATTAATCCGTCCTCGTGAAAATGGTTCGTTGTGCATTTAGGACGCGTACCTTGGTACATAATTTCGCGGGTACTTTCTTTCGCGGTTTTGGTGACACAATACAGTATTTCCCGGGGTTTTGCTTTTGCGATTTTAATAGGAAAAAAAAAGAACAAAGGGCATTAAATTTCGAAATTAGAGCATTTTAAACTTCATTTTACTTGAACTTCTTTAAAATTTTAAGATAAGGGGCTCGTAAGACCTAGCGATTCAGATGGAGATGATACAAATACAGATACAAATTGGAACTTACTAGTAAAAGCAGTTAAATGTTTGGGGACAGTGTGTTCGTCGATACATATCCTGTTATTATATTGTTATTACATTTTTTGTTCTGTAATTTGAATTTTCTATATGTGTTAAATGTTGCGCGTCAAAATTTCGCGAGGATATTTATTCGCGGGTCTTTAAGTTGGCGATTTTTTTTACAATTGCGAAAAACGCCGGGAAATTACGTACCAAGAGGGTAATCCGTCTGATTTAATCTGTTGTTTAGTCTGTCTATTTTGACTGATTTAAAAAGTTCTATACGTACTTCACTAAATCCTCTTCAAAAGTAGTCATATCACCAGGGTAAAATGCGATGTTTGGAACTAAGGTGTGTATCATGCCGGGCGAATCACATAGGATCATACTTTGGCGAATTTCCTAAATAGTTGCGTAGAGGAGGGAAAACTTGCCACATTTCATCCAATTTTTCCTGCACCGGTTTCCCAAGTCTCGGACTTATGACCCTGAAATCTGCTTAGTATTTTTGAAGGTGAAATTTTGCCAGATAAATATAAACAATTTCGCAATAGTTGAACTGCAATGGGAGCGGGGGCTGTTGAACTGTAAAACCAGAGAAATTCTTAAGCATTTCTTCTGAACAGGCTCAGGCACCTCAAACCAACGGCCCCAAGAGTGAAGAAAAGGAAAAGTTGAGAAGGCAGAAACAGGGGAGAAGACTACAAGAAATAAATGCGAGAAGAAGAGAAGAAAAGGTTGGATTTTTGTACTTGATCTTTCGCATTTATAACCCCCTTTCTCCAAAACGCGTGAGGGTTTATATATAAAATTATAACCTAAATAACCATTATCTTAAGTGTGGACAGTAAATTTTGTAACGAAATTGATAGTGAGAAGCTATAATTGCCATTTACATTTGTCGTACGGTGACAAAGCAATCATCGAAACAGTGTCATGTTCTGAGAAAATATGGACATATGGGCACATGTTAATACTTTAGGACGTCCCAGATTCTTGTTTCGCGAATAAATGACCAGGAGATTTCAATGTTTAATAATTTTCTCTGCTTCGCGTTTTCTTAGTTTTCGTTTATTGCCGAATGTGGCTTGACAAAAAGATCCGTGGATTTATATAACAGGAAGAAACAAATATTTCTGAACAAATCCTCACTTTTTTTTCCGAACGAAATGAGAGCTTCTTAGAATGCAAACGGAAAAACGAAAGCACAAAAAAATGGTGGGAAAATCATAACCATATGGTTCTTTCAGCTGCTCATTTCTCAGGCCGTAAAAGTGATGCGTCCTCCCCATTTTTTTCAGCTTGTGGAAGAAGAGGAAAGACTACAAGATCTAATGAGTATTCAGGCACTGGAACTTTCAAATATCAAGGAATTCCAGGTGAAATACTTCAGACAGTGACACTTCACGTTGATTATCTTTGAATAAGGATTCATAATGTTTTTTAAGCACTTCAGTTGAAAGAGTGCAAATGTAGGTGATTAACTTGTAGTGAGGAATTCTTAAAGGGCAGTTTTTTGTTTACAGATATCACTAACAGAGGCAGGCTTCCAGAGTTCTGAGGTAAATATTGTACCTTTTCATTCTTTAATAAGTTAACTTTTCAAACGTTCTGAGATCATGGTATCCAGATCGATGTCAAGGGTCGCAAAAAATGCTAAACATCTAATTTGTTTCGTATCGATTGAATATCGATTGAAAGTCGATGTTGGTCAAAATCTGTTAAAAGAATCGCTCTGACCAATCACTTTAGACAGTGACAAACTAATAAACTAATTAACAGTTTCAATTACAAGTAGTTGCAGCGGAGCGCGGGAAAATGGGTCCGCGCCATTCGCGAGCAGTTGATTGGTTAAAAAAAAAGGCGCGAGATTTTTCAGCCTGTCAGATAACATGGCGGCGCAAAAGCAAAGGAATTGCAAAATTATATTCGATTCTGAAGTCCTGCTTGTATTTTTCAAGGGATGGTTAGTGCGTTTAGTTCGGACGATTAGTTACCTGACTCATATGCTTCGTTTACAGATAACCTAGGACTGACGCTGGTCAGTCTTCGAACAAGTCGGCCCAGATCTGAAAATCTTTTTCATAATTCCTAAGGTGAACGCTTATGTCGTATTTTTGTTGTTGTCCACTTTTAATGACAGGCTTTGCAATCCGCCATAAAGAATCTGACGACGTCTATCCGAAAACGAAAGGAAAAGATTGTAGCCATGCAAACAGCTTTGGAACTGGATTCTGAGGTGAAAAATGAATTTAACATCATTTCCGAGTTGCTCCAAGCCTCTGTTTCAAAGCGAGGCCAAGTGCAAAGCTAATGATATGAAAATGATTATTTATTCTCATGCAAATTAAACTCATTTACACAAAAAAAGGTTTTTTGCACTTAGCCTTGTTTTGAAAGTGAAAGTTTTGGAAATTGCCTATTGAAATGTCACCGAAGGCTCTTAGGATTGATGATAACAACTCTTGACTGTTCCATTTTGCGTTCGTAGGTCAAAGAAAAAGATGAAATCATTGATGTGGTATCTGAGCAGCCGCTTGAGAGCAAAAAGAGGCAGCGGACTCCCAAAGGAGGAGCAGAGGATAAAATTGGGAAAAGATTAAAGGAGGAGAAAAAACAAGAGTTACAACAGCAGAAGAGCCAGGAGGAAATACAAAGAGAGGAAACGTTTAAAACGTGGCTGTCGGGATTACACAGGAGACGAAAAGTGAGCTGAAGGCCGGATAACACACGTTGATAACTTGAATCATATCTAGATTAACTATGCTAAATAAACCATCTGAAAGCAAGAGTCACTCTACTTACCTAACTACTTACCTCTGCTGTATACCTTACGCATGCGCAGTTATATCGCAGCAACTCACAGAGCGTTTCCACATTCGCCACTTTAGAAACCAGAAGAAAACTTGGCCGCAAGACTTCTGGGACTGTTACTAAGGACAGGGAAAAAATTGGCCAATAGCTGACCGGCGCATCCCTAGTAACTATCCCAGAAACAATTGCGGGACATCGTGTCCGCCATATTGCTGTACCAAAACTATAAAATGGCGGCCATTGTTGTGTTCCAAACGAAACACCTGGGAGTTAAACCTTTTTTCTCCCGTAAAAAAACCCCTCTCTTTTGTTCCAACAATTTCATTAGCTGCTACCCACTTGAGTGGCAACGCTCTATTGTTGCAAAGTATGAACATCAAGAGCGAAGGGTTGTGTTGTCAGAATTTTTACCGATTTTTGGTCGGTTTCAAGTCGATGTAAAAGAGATGTGTAGGGGTATGGCCTTTGAGCTCCGGTCTTTTCAGGCATGTGAAGAGCTATTTTCTGTTATTTTTCTTTTGTCAGGAAATACTTGATGCTCGTCAGCAGCGAACCCAGAGAAGAGAAGAATTAGCAAGCAGACGGAGCCATGCTTCCTTGGAAAGAATGAGGATTTTGTCGCAGCTGGCTTATGATCCTAATGGTAGGTTACTATGACTACCAGCACAGTTTAGTCTGTGGAGCGTTTTTATCCCGTTTAGGTACATGTGTATATCAGTAGATTGGACTATACAACATGAAAAAAAGGAGGACGAAATTCGGTAATTTGAATATTGGATTACGAGCACGAGAATAAATACTGAAACTGTCTGTAAAATACTGTCCACTGGTTGACGTTGTAATTTAGACCACGTAATATAAACTTTCCTAAATGCAGGATGCACATTTACAGTAGAATCTGCTATAGGTAGATATTCATTCTTTTGAATAACTGCTAAGACTAAGTTAGTGGAAGTTCAAATACACTGACATCGTTTGGTTTACCAAAAAAGGCCTAATCAACCTAGTAGTTCTTATTAGAACGCGCCTCAATTCGCATGTTTTATGTTTTGTACGATTGTGCCTTCTTTTTTGGCAGTCCCAGAGACTGTGCGTCTCTTCAGACTCCAACTGCGTAGACTGTACTTTTGAAAATAACTACTTTCAGTTACTGAACCAAGATCACCAGCTTGTCGGTTTAGCATATCGCTGAGAAAGGACGTTGGGTCATACTGTCCCGCGTACATAAATCGCAGCATTTACATTCGCCATTTTCGCATTTCCATAATGCACCTTGTTTGCTCCCCCTCCCCTCCCAAAAAAAAAAATTGCAGAGGAAATGTCATTAATTTCTTCTTATACGACTGTGATGCTATGGATGAATTGAAACAAAGGTTTGGCCAAATTTGGGGGACCAACAAAGTGTATTATGGGAAATGCGCAAATGGCGAAGGAAAATTCAGTGTCAGTATTGCATGAGTTTACCGTTGATAGTGACAGTGTTATTTTTGTAGTGCGTGACGACGGTACGACACGAAGTACGCATAAGAAACCAAAAGAAGATACATTTGGACAAAACGATGAGGACTGGATGGTGTACAGATCCATTGTGAGTCTGGAGTTTGTATGATTCGTAGTAGCACTAATTAAAGGACGTATGGGATTATATTTACTCGTTGTTTTTGACAACTCGTGAATATAACCTCGTACGCCGCACTTTCTATGACGTAAACTATATGTATTTCTCAGGATTCGTAACTAAACTGCTTTAATGACAAACTCAACCATGCCCCCAGGCCGGGCAAAAGGTTGTGACAAACGGCGGTGGAAAACTGCGCTGGGAAAAAGAAAACAAGCGGTGAAGGTGAAGGTGAAAATTCTTGATCTGCTTTTCTTGCAGAACAAAGATGCTGGTGATTCCGACAGTGAAAAAGAACAGGAAGAACTGAACGAGCTGGAGAATTTACTAAAAAAACACGATCCTGACTTCTCCAAGTAAGTCACGGGGCTAAATTGGCGATTTCCGAGTCCATTTATGGACTAATTTACTCAGGATTTGCTACAATTTTCGTTTACGGTCGTCCATTTGCACACAGAAGCCAAAGTTGTCTGTAAGTTTGTTTCCGTTTACCGGGGAACTTTTAGTGTTCAACAAATGGCAAACTGTTTTTTCCACCTGGCCAAGTTTTTGCTTTAGCTATCGTTAATTGTTTATGTCCACCCCAAAATACCGTAAAATTCTGAAAATAAGCCCCGGGGCCTATATTTTTCAAAGGCCCTTTTTGAGGGGCTTATATGGAGGGAAATTTGCGTTTCAAAATCGATTGGGCTAGCTTTTATAGTTAGAAGGAAATTTACCGTTTTTGCTTTGTTTTACTTTGTATTTGAAGGCAATTTCCAAGTACAGGTCCCGGAGGGCCTATATTTGGAGGGGCGATTTAACAGAGGGTATTTTGCGTTACGAGTTTTGGGGGCTTATATTTGGAGGGGCTTATTTTCGGAATTTTACGGTAAGTAGTTTCATGTGTAGTCTGATTCAGCTATTTTGTCTAAATATTCTTATCATTATTATTTTCGTGTCTCTTTGCTGTTGTAGACGTTTTGGTGGCAAACCAGAATCTGCTGTTGACTGGGCGGAATATTATCAGCTCCATCTTGGTGTCGAGAGAATAAGGTAACTAGTTACGGTTGTCTCTCGTACAGCGCGAGTGGAATAGTTCCTCAGCTCCGCCTTGAGAAACCTTGAGAATTTCGGGAAACAACATTGAATATTACCCTTGGTACCAGTCATGTTAATGTCATTTTGCCAATAAACGAAAGCCTAGAATTAAAGTACTGACAAAAACGCTCGAAGCACCTTGCCCGTTCAGTGTTCTCTCCTGTTAAAGTACCGGTCAATTCGGCCCCTGGGTCGAGATTGGCTTTGAGATGTTTCTTTTTGTGGTCAGAATAAGCGGTTAAGTGCCCCTATGTCGTCAAATACCCCCGAGTTACAAAAGTAAATGGTATACCGTAAAGGATTCCAAAGCTGACGTGACGAGGGCTAGCCTTCGTCAGAGCGAGTAAAGGGATTGTGGGTTGTGTGAGGTTAGCATATCATATCGTGGACCACGCTTTTGGTGGCAACATGTTAACATGAACAAGGCTGTGCTCTAAGGAAAATTGAAGGGAGCCCAGTGCTCTGAACTTGTGAAATCCAGTGTGCCCAGCATATGATTTCTATGAAAAAGCAAACATTTTCTAGTCGCCCGAGAACAAAAGTTAGGCGCCACGGGCCACCGGGCTCTGTTAGAGCACAGCCTTGATGAAATACAGGCATACTGAAATACCCTGTGTTAAAGGCGTTCATTGATTCCGTGGTGATTTGCGTGCCCCGTTTAAAAGATAAATTCCTGGTTGCCTTGCTGGACCGCGGATTTTCGTGTTGTAAGAAAGTTTAAGTCTCACTCCCCCACTGACGCAGGACAAACAGTTTACTTATTGTTTTTGTCTTATGTTTTTTTGTCTCATTATTTTTCCCAGAGTTCCTGAGATCGTATATCAACCTTCCATGCTTGGTATTGAACAAGCTGGTATTGCAGAAACTATTGATTTTATACTTAACCACTTTTCGGCCGATTTACAAACAGCATTAGTGCAGGTACGCGTGGAATAACGAAATTTTTAACTGTTTAATGTTACTAGTTTTAAACATTGCCTATACAGCTTAGACGTCAGCACTCCCCATTGAGTTTAGATCGTTCGTTTAACAGTTTTAGGCATTGCTTTTGACTTCCGATATTCAATTGAAAGGTGTTATTTTACGATAATTAGTTAACTGTCGTCAGTCCAGATGAAGACCATCTTAAACATGCGATCTTAGAGAGAATGAAGCACCAGAGTGGATATTCCAAATTAGGTTTTCCATTGAAACGGCTTATTTTTATCACATATATGGCGTACGTTGCCCATTACAATATTTCACACTTAACGGTCAATTCAACGCGTAATCCTTATCACTGTAGATGGGTGCTCAATTCCACACTGAACTCCTTTCCTTACACAACTGATGCTATTTGATCCTTTCAAATTTCTCAAAATGTGTGGCCAATTAATGCAGTTCTTTGCAATGAATATTATGTTGTGGAATTGGCATGAGGTGTCCCACCGGATTTTGGAGTATCCATTCTAATCACAAAGTACGCGGAGGAGTCGACTTCGAGCGCAAAAGGGCGCGTAAAAGCACTTCCGTGAATTGGGTTCAGTATTTGGTATTTATTGGAAAAAACGGAACTCGTTTACTTCCGGCGCGAGTGTTACGTGATTTAAAGTGCTGCCAAGAAAGTAGGAGCCATGAGCGTCGTGTACTGGTGCCTGCTTTATATATCTCTACTTTTCTTAGAGATAACCGGTGTGATTCGATGCTACAATCTGTACTCGCATGTATTTGCCTTTCTGTTTTTTCTTGTAGAATGTGTTTGTAACAGGAGGAAATACACAATTCCCAAACTTTCAAGAACGTTTAGAGAGAGAGCTCCTTGCTATCCGACCGTTCCAATCTACATTTAAAGTTTTCACGGCAGGTTCGTTAAATATTTTGCTCCCCTGTCAACACAATGGTAGAATAGATTTGACACAGGAAACGTTAGGTAAATGCACCTTAAAACGCTTCAGTCTTATAAAAGATATTAATTGAAAAGGGGAACTTTCAAAGTTATTCTCCATAACCCTGTCACGTGATCCCACCATTTGAGACTGTAAGGATCCAAATCGTGTGTAGTGAGAATGTACTATTAAGGTCTGCGACAGCTCATGCCTTTTGCTGACAAGGGATGTCTGTGCTCAGGCTACCGTATTATTTCAATAATATGTTGACGTTATTGTTGCTCTTTTATCGTTTTGAAAATTCTTCTAACCTTTTTACTCACGTTTATCCAGGTAACCCGGTGCTCGATGCATGGTACGGTGCTCGTAAATGGGCAAGGACTCTCAGCAACAACCTACGGACAGTCAGTGTTACTAGGGAGGAGTATGACGAGAAAGGGGGAGAATATCTCAAGGAACACTTCGCGTCAAACCTTTACGTAACTACCCCTTCCCAGTCATAGCGCACGTTCAATCTGCGGACGTCGATAAATTTTTAAAACTTAACGCATTATCAGTGAGAAAGTTCACCGTGGGACAATCATCGATGTTACACTATGATGCTACAGCGCCAGTGAATTAAGTTATAGACTGTTGTAATTACTTACTTGTGTAACTACATTGTTATATATAAAGTTGAAAAGGACGCTTTTTGAGAGAGAACTCAGGTCACAATCTTCGAGAATTAGAGAAGACAAAAATGAAATACTTAATGAATGCTTCGAGTTTCATCTTTGCCTGTGAGGCAGTCCTCCGATTCGTGAGACCGAGTGAAGCAAACCACCCCATGTCTGGGCTCCCTGGGTCTGTTCGTATCTCTTCACCCCGTCCTGTCATGACGAAAGACTTGCACTGGTTCAACATTACAGAGATTTAGAATCACGATAACTGCAAACGCCAAACGTGAATTTGTACCAGTTGACCAAGTTTTCCCTTTTCTTATCGTTGACTGTATAATAAATCTTAACAGAAATTAGTAGTTTTTTCACACAGGTTTCATAAACAACAATTATTTCATGAATAGTTTTCATCTGCTCATTTCCTAACTTGAACCTGACGTTCGCTGTTTGCCGTAAACGTGATTCTAAATTTCTTTGTTGTCTTCAAAACGAGGGAATATAACATGATGAAACCTTGAGTATTTTTGACCTGATTGACAAACTTTTTTTGGTGGCTTAGCGGTAAAGCTCTGGTCACTTCTGCTTTAAGGTCCCGCGCCTCGAGTGCTTTTAAAGTAGTGTTTAGTTTTCCTATTCGTTTGAATTTCGTTTTCTATCTTGCTAAAACGTATACGGTGGTTTTAAAGAGCTACGGACTCAACAATTGATGTAATTGGTACATCTAACCACACGTGGCAGTCTTAAACATTATTTGAGTAAGAAAAAATGTTCACTATACATTTTTAGCCTGTAAAACCTATATCCTCTACAGTAGAAAACTAAAACCCTGATCATTATTCTAATAGTTCTCGTTGATAGCAGAGTCTTCTCCACACTGAAATTTCAAAAGCAGAAAAAGGCGTTTGAAATAAGTCTTGTCTTACATTGAAGGTGACTGGCGATTTAACAGCGCTTTCCTACAAATCGCGCTTTTGATCAATCTCTTTTCCACCCTCTGGACCTGGCTGTATTACTGGACAAAGATAATACAGACGCTAAAAATGGATTATCTCAGAGATCCCCTTGGCCCGTTTCACTGTCCATGGGTAAGGCGGACTCTGGCTGGGAAAGAGATTGACTTTCGATAAATATAGTTGCAAAATACATAAATAACTTGTAAATACAAACACCTCAAATACAATTGGACACAAAAATTAATGTAAAATAAAACTAAGACACGTATTTGTACATGTCGAAACCTCTCTGAGCACGAGCGGCGTGTTGTCTACGCGCAAGCCTTAACGACTCAGAGGGTGGAAGGAGAGAGAGTTGAACGAAAACCTCCCTTGCTCACTGGTAAGCCTGACGAAGTAGTATAGGGCGCACTAAATTAACCATTTTTGTCAAGCCGTCCTTACAGGCACATAAGCTCCTTATGCTCAGGCTAATGCTTATGCTTGCCTCGCTAGTGAGCCGGAACCAGGGGCCCGTTTCTCGAAAGGTCCCGATAAGTTAACGGGCCAGTAAATTACCGGGACTTTCGACAAACGGGCCCCAGGCCCCAAGCTGTTCAAAAGGTGGATAATGTTATCAACTAGATGAATTTCTATCTAGTGCACGGCGCGATTGGCTTTTCTAATACTTGTTCGCTGGCCCGTGGTTTTTCCGGTGCCTAGATAGCGCTATCCAACATTTGAACAAGCGGGGCCAGGCTTCAAGGATACAGAGACTGAGTTAAGCGTATTTTGTATTAAATTAGAGAAACGATAGAAAATATTTCCTGATGGTTATTTTGATAGCGTAATACATTGAGGTTGGTGCCAGTGCAAGGGTTGCAAATCATTGATAGTACAAAAGTATCCTCGCATTAGGAGTAGCAAAATCCTCTGCCGTCAAGACCTCAAAAGTTCGCGAACGGTCTTCAGGCATTTTCAAAGGTAGTCAGTTACCTTGACACATTCTGCTCGCATCCAGCGAATTCTAATGTGACGTCATCACCAACAAGCACAAACGGTGCCCAGTATTTGACTGAGCCAAACTCCTCAGATTCTCTCATGCAGTTCATTGCTTGGTTTAAGGCTTCACTTGCACTTTTTCCTTTTACAAGAAATTGATAGAAATTTTTCATAAACTCAAGAGTGGCCTTGTCGTCAATCGCCCACAACGACACCAGAACAGAACGAGCACCAGCACCCAAAAATGCCCGTGCTATGCCAACTACACCTTCTGCTTTGATCTCACCATGGGCACTATGACAACAGCTGAGAACAACCAGTCTTGCACGAATCTGAACGCGCTTTACATCTTTCATCGTCAACATGAAATCCATCTCACCATTATCTGGCGCCAAGGCAATTTCACCCGTTTCCATGCTGCCATGTGCAGCGATGTGCACCAAAGCAACCGAACCGAGTCGTCTTAACACCGCATCCTTTGTGGCCTGTCTTCCAATAAGAGGTGCACAACCAAGCATTTTACTAATTATCTCAACTTCCTCTCTGGCATACTGCAACTGCTCCAGCTCTGTCACATCTTGCACCCACGGATCACCCACAAGAAGCACGCCAGACTTACAGTGGTAATCTAACGGACAATCTGCAATCATTTTTAAGCTGGTGAGAGATGGAGCCACGCGAATTCTGAATGATTCACAGAGATATTTGGAGTTTGGATCCTTGAATGCAGCGAAAGGAGCCAAGCAAAGGAGACCTTCTGGGACGAAAATAAGTTCTCTTCCGACAACAAGATCTTGGATAGGTTCGATGATAATGTCGTACAAGGTATTTAATGCACTCTTTTGAAGTTGTAAGTGCTGGGTTTGTCTGTCTTGAGGAGTTGATCTTTTAACTTCCAGTCCCTGATTATTCACCTGTTTTAGCGATCGATCTTCACACTCCATATAATCAAGTGTACCAATTTCCTGACGCATTACCTCCATAAGGCTTTCAAAGAAAGTGCTAATTTCATCCTGCTGACTGCTTTTCTTTCTTCTTAATTGGAATTCTTCTCCTTTCTGAACCCAAAACACCAATTCGTTCTTTCCAAACGCCATGAATATCGTATTAAGAGGAATGCGGCTGGAGATTTCATGAAAAGTACCTTTTTCTTTACCTGGTTCAGCGTCATTCACTTCAAATCCATAATTAAATGCCATAAGGTCTTTCAAACCCTGTGCTCTTCCTTGCTCAGCAGAAAACAAGGCCTCCGTAACCTTGCCTTCTCCTAACCTCAAGCGCCAAAGTGCAGAGTATATTGCCTGGTATTGATCACGTAAGCTAATTTTCCACTCGTCGTTCAATTGAAGACGATCTCTAATATTATTCAACACAGTTATACCAAGCTGGTAATATCTAACAGCCACTGGAACTTGGCCTAGATGTTCATAGTATTCCCCAAGATTGGAATACGCTAATCCCTCTGTCAATGTTTTACCTAATTCTTTCGCAATTTTCAGGCTACGTTCACAGTAGTATATGGCTGTTTTAAAATTCCCCAGGCTGTGATATGCGAGGCCAAGGTTACCACAGGCGCTTCCTTCTCCCGATCTGTCACCCATTTGTTTCGCAGTTTCTAGGTAAAGTTTAGTGTAATCTATCGCTGTTTTAAATTCTCTCCTACGGTAATAGGCAGTGCCAAGACCGGAATACGCTACTCCCTCTGCTGATCTGTTACCCAATGCTTTCGCAATTTTTAGAGCACTTTCGTGGTAGTCAATGGCTGTTTCATATTCTCCCGAACTGCAATGCGCGACGCCAAGATTGTTATACGCCCTTTCTTCTGCTGATCTGTCACCCAATTTTTTCGCAATTGTCAGGCTGCGCTCATAGCAGTATTTGGCTGTTTTACAATCTCCCAGAGCGTTGTGGGCAATACCAAGATTGCAATACGCTTTTTCTTCTGCTGATTTGATACCCAATTCTTTCGCAATTTTTAGACTACGCTCGTGGTAGTCAATGGCTGTTTTATAGTCTGCCAGATTGTGATGGACGATCCCAAGATTGGTATACGCCATTTTTTCTCCCAATCTGTCACCCAATTCTTTTGCAATTTTTAGACCACGTTCATGGTAGTGAAAGGCCGTTTTATAGTCTCCCAGACTAAAATGGGCGATGCCAAGATTTCTATACGCCTTTCCTTCTCCCGATCTGTCACTCAATTCTTTCGCAATTTTCAGGTGAAGTTCACGGTAGACTATGGCTGTTTTGAAATCTCCCAGACTGTCAAGGGCGGAGCCAAGATTGCAATACGCCGCTCCTTCTCCCGATCTGTCTCCCAATTCTTTTGCAATTTGCAGGCAACGTTCAAAGTAGTCGATGGCTGTTTTAAAATTCCCCAATCCGAAATGGTTATTGCCTAGATTGAGATACGCCGTTCCTTCTCCCGATCTGTCACCCAGTTCTTTCGCAATTTTCAGGTGACGTTCATGGTAGTCTATGGCTGTTTTAAAATTTTCTAACGTGTAATGGTCGATGCCAAGATTGCAAAACGCCCTCCCTTCTTCCATTCTGTCACCCCGTTCTTTCGCAAACTTCAGGTGACGTTCTTTGTATTCAATGGCTGTTTTAAAATCTTCTAGAAAGTCGTGGGTGCTTCCAAGAATGCTATACGCCTTTCTTTCCCCCGATTTGTCCCCAAAGTTGTCATTTTTTTTATTAGTGCTCATGCTGCCAGCTGCGTATGTCGCCTTCCTGCAAGTTTTCTATGAAACAAATATTATACAATTAACCTCTTTCCCAGGGTTCTGTCTTCCTTCCTTTAGAAAGAACCCTGTTTGAGGCTGCTCTAGCGAGTCTCTGCGACGCTGAACTTCTTATCGGGGTAGGGTTAATATATTATCTTCCTTTGGTTCAAAGACAATTACTGTCTATGTCGGACCACCTGAAATATTTCAGGAATATTTATTGTCTCGTGACCATTCACAGCAAAGCTCAGGATATGCGAGCAAGTCAGAAAACCAAAACTTATTACTGTTGGCGCTTGCGGTTTAGTTTTCTCACGCCCGGTTGGCTTTTTTCTTGCGACAAAATAACATCCCAGAAATGTTTCTTTTGCTAACCCTTTTCGGAGTTTTTCGTTGTAACAAATTTGCTTAAACTCAAAGCAATGACATGCATTCAAACGAGGCCTGTTCATTAGCCCATTGCCTTTATACGAACTGCTGGTTTTCTCGGTCACGGCTTCAAAACTAAAGACTTGAAAAGATAAAAATCATTCAATAGATAAAGCCCAGAATCTAGGAAATGAGAGGAGGTCAGTATGTAAAGGCCCTCGCAACGATTCAGGTCAGTACAATTTTTCATATTCGAGATATTCGGGAGAAATGATTCACCCAGTTATAGAACTTTGTATGGAGACGCCGGGCGCTTTTCATTTAGTCAAAATTTCCGGAATTTCCCGTTCGGCGGTAAATGGAACACGTCTCGTCGGTTCGTCCCACTCGAAAATTCCCAGAAAAAGTGGAAAATCTTAAAAGGTGACCCCGTTTTCCCGGTTGGAATTTCCGAAAGGAATTTCGTGTTCCATTTACACGTTTCTCGTAGTTTGTACCAGTTCCAGGTCCACGGTCGGGCACCGCAACGTACCGGGGTTTACGACCAAATGGAACAACTTTTTGCCAATCGGAAATTCCACTTTTGCTGCCACCAAAATTTCCCGTTTTTTTCCTAAATGGAAAGCGCCCGCCATATTCATGCCCATGCGGATGCGCACACCAAGTGGCACGGCCGGAAACCAAGAGAAACATCCGTTACTCAGTTTTGCCACGAAAGCGTGACTTCAGCTCTCGAGGAACTCATAAACATTAAATTAAAATATTATCTAATGATAGCACCTCAACCACGACTGTTCATACAGCAAAACCCCCCAAAGTAAATCACTTTTTATTCACATGACAGCTCTCTCGGCTGCCATGTAAATGCCGAGTCCCACCCAAAAGCGGAGTATATCACAAAACGGAGAACCCTTTTCAAGTTAAAATTTGAGTAACAGTCTTTAGCTGCTCTAATACTTAATGAATGTAAAAACTCAGGAGGATTGATCATTCTGCAGTTTCAATTTTGGTAACGTTATGTGAAAACCAGCGATACTTACTGCCTTTTTATCGGAAATATAACCGACAGAGCAGCTACTGGAATCCGGAGAAAAAATAAACCAAACAAAAGAAAAGAGATGAATTAGACCAAAGTGGATGGCCCATGTGGGATTTGCAGCATTTTCAAAGCAACTATCTTCTACACAATTTGATGTCATGGTTCTGAATAAAACAATTTAACGCCCGTCCTTTTCTGCTTCATGTTGGTGGTAGTAGGGGTGTGTGTGTTTTGTTCAAAGTGTAACGATGAGAGCCGGAAATCACTCCCTCTCCATATTATCTTTGACCTTTAGATTTCAGTTGTACTTACTGCCCGTGGTAGGCACTTGAAAAAAGTTTCGGGGTACAAGAGAACATAAGGGATAACTAACCTTTTAATAATATTAATCTGTACCACCGCGCATCGCCAATGTTCACACCCTGTTCAAGGCCTTTAATGCAACAGGCTGCTGGTCCAAATAAATAACCCAAGGAGAACCTGAAACCATACCCTGTTGGGCGGAACATACCCGTTTGGAACAAATAAAGGAGTGCCTTCTTCGGGACTTACCGTAAAACCGGAAATCTAAAACTCTCCATGTTTTAAAAGGCAAATCATAGGACGCATTTTCAATTCTTTATTTCTTTCTTTATAATCTGTCTAAAAATTCCAATTTAATCGGCTTCAGATAGAGTCTGGGTGGCCTGTGACTGCAGCGGCATCGTTAAGTAGTGAACATCAAATCAGACTTTTCGGGCCTCAGAACTGGCCGACCGGACCATGGACGGACCAGTCATTTTGATAATGAAATGGGCATTTTCCAAGAGTTTTTGCTGCAAAACTATTTCCTTCGTGCTTGCTATTCAGGGTTTGACAGATCTGGCTGAATAGTTTTGATTAAAAGTGAAATTCTCCCAACAACGGGAATGGCTTGGTCGGTCAGTTCTGACAAATGGAAAGCGCCCTTAGACCTGAATATACTGCAAATCTCACATGAGCAAGTCTTATTTAACTTTTTTACTGACAGTATTTTGGTGAACATAAAAATTTTATTGGGCCATTTTAATTTTATTAGCGGAGCTCTCAAAATGCTCGCGCGAAGCGGAGCACCATGGGAAAGAAAATGTGGTAAACTACCCATCCGGGAAAATTTGGTAATCACGTGACCGTACGCCCACCCGACCGTCCGTCCGCACCACAGGCTTACCAATGTAAAATAACTCAATCAACAGGTATGGCAACCCAAATGCAACTCGAGGTTATTTTGACGGGAAATCGCATAGCCTATTGCGTCTTGTGAAGCAGAGACAACTACAAAGTCAACAAAGACGAAAGCGGAAAGCGGAAATTGTCTCTGTATCCGTGTTTTCTAAAGTATTAAGCTTAGATTAATCGTCATGTCCACAAATTTGGAATATAGAGCACGAGAAAGACAAAGAAAAAGAGAAAGTGGGCGGTAGGCCAGCGAAACTCAACGAGAAAAAGGGCGACAGTTGTTGTTGTTGTTAAAAAAAAAAAGAAAAAAAAAAAAAAAGAGATAAAAAGCAAAGGAGACATTTTTCGTCGGAAGAACAACATGAAAATTTATTAGCGGCGGTGACAAAATGAGAAATGCTAGCCGCCACCGATGCAAGGTGAAAATGAGCGGCAGTGAAAAAAAAGTGAACGAGAACACGTACGACATTTCCTCCATAAAACGTGTAACTAAGGGCCTGTTTACATGGAGGTGGGAGACCCCAGGTAGGTGAGGTAACCTGCTTAGGTGGGGTAAAAAAATAACCCGCCTTTACATGCAATGTTACAGCCCCGCCGTCCCGGGATGCACTTTCTCCAGATTATTGAATGGTCGCTAAGCACGTAAACAAGAAAAATGCTCGGAAACCACGTGTTTTGGCGATTAATGCACTTCTACACTCACTTGTTGCTCTTGCTGCAACCTTCAGTGCAATGGCTTTCTATTGTTAACTTTAATAATGATGCAAAGCCACTGCCAAAATAAATTTTGCGCGAATTTGATGCGAATCCGACCCCGCTCAGGTGGGTTACCCCACCTTGAAACGTTTACATGGCAAAATCTGACCCCGGCTGAGAGGGTAACCCGGTCTGGTAGACCGGGCTACCCGCCTTGGCAGGTCACCCCACATATCATGTAAACATGATCAAATTAAAATGAGAGATTATATGGACAGGCGGGTTACCCCACCTAAGCGAGTTACTTCACTTACCTGGGGTCCCCCACCTCCATGTAAACAGGTCCTAAGAAGTTTCTGGAAGTTTCACGTTGTAGTCGTGCAAGACAACGGCAAGGAAATGTACTAAAAAGTGTGCGGCACGTGCAAAGTTGCTTTTTTGCTAATTAGACCTATTGTTGTTTTTCACCGTTCTCCGGCCTTGCCTTCGCCGCTTAGCATTTCACGATTTCATATTTTGTTTGAACAAACTATAAATATTATCGAGAGCTTTACTTTTAGCCCTGGCTAAATCTATATATTATTTTTAATTTTCTTGAGGTTTCCAACAAGTATATTGGAGTAATACCACTTGTTAGCAGTGCGCAATCTTTGACCTTGGAAGTAACACTTGAATGATCGAGTCCGATATGATATGTTTGGTAATCTTCTGCATATTTTGACTAAGGTAGTTTCTCCATTATACTCACCTCTTCTCTGTAATTATCTTTCATTTCCTTTTGTTTTCTTACAGACCCATTCCGTATTTCCAGCAACTTCTGGTTTTTCTGGTCCATCTTTCACAAGTTAAATTGGTAAATAATTTTCACAATCTGTCTATTATTTGAAGCACGTTTCCCTGATGATATACCCAACACTGTATAGTCCAGTTCTGGCCCCTCTCTCTCTGTCACGCAACGCCGGGAGAGAGGGTCCAGGGACAATTGTTTGCGCATGTCGTAAATAAACCAATCACAGCAAACATGTTACGCTTCATGTCGCTTATGAAAAAATGGCGCGAAGTTTTAGAAGCGGTGAAGCAGACCGTAATCATCGTGATGCGATGGCAGAATCAACTCCGACGAAAGTTGGCAACGGAAACAAAGACAGGTGTAAAACGAGAATGCTCCTTTGCTTCTTTCTCGTGACACCGCGAAAATTACCGGTACCAAGAGGACACAACGCGTAACACAGACTTTTACCATAGCCAGTGGGCAAATTTACAACCACGTCTGTTCCCTTAAGACAATCGTTGACAGCGTGAATTTGTTCCTTTTTAAGAAGAAACTTCAGTCCACAAAATGAAATGGCCGAACTTAATGCATCGATAAAATCCCTATCATATTCAGGAAACATTTCTCCTTACTTTTCATTCACTAGCGCGTGACAATGAACCGCCATGTTGAAGCACTGTGGTTTTCTACATACACTCATGCGCAGTGGCAATAAGCTAGAAAAGTAGCTAAAACTACTGCGCATGCTGACATGCGCAAACAATTGTCCCCGGTGTTGCGTGACAGAGATAGAGGGGCCAGAACTGGACTAAACACTGTATTGAAAAGGTTTCAGTGAAAAGTGCACTTAGCTTATCCAGCTAGTTTACAGGCACTCCACTCAGATAATTAGAAACAAATAATCCGGATCCAAGCAGAACGTAACAGGAGTAAAAACCCCAATCGGCAGGAGGCAGCAACCAGTTGACTATTTACAAGCGTGGCCGAGAATGTGAATTCGGGACGACAGAGAACAAATCCAGCAAGTGGCCAGAGGGGGACTCGAACCCGGCACCGCGAGATTGCGAGTCCGAAGCGCTGACCACTCGGCCACGCTGCCTCCCATCTTGCCTGGGACCAGGCTCCACAGTGGGGGAAAAGCGAAAAACAAAAATCGATGAGCGAAGCGCAGAGCAAGCCGAGCACTCTACTTGCTAATCGAGGCGGGAGGTAAAGTGGACCAGTCAAAAAAGAAAAGACTGAAAAACTAGCCATAATAATATTGCAAAGAGAACAAAAACTTGATACCTGCGCGGCCTGAATTATTAGCTGAGAATTGTGAAAATGAAATAATCATCATGTCACGAGCGTGGAACAAAGAAAAAATCTGAGTCCCCGACAGGATTCGAACCTATGACCTCCCAAACACCGGGCAGGCGCTCTATCTACTTGAGCTACGGAGAACTCATGGAGAGCGAGGCCATATATCAGGTTCATAGCTGAGATTGTTAAACTTAATTAAATACCTTACATCTATTTTGAAGAGCCTGGGTGTTGTCTTTGAACTAAAGTGTCCACTTCAACCTAGTCATCCCTATCCAAAAGAGTATCCAACTAAAATCCGCGAATTTTTCTCTTAAAAATGGATTTAGAAGTGTCTCTCCAGTAAGGAGGAATTAGGTTCCATACTTTTGCTCTAGTTCTTGAAAATAAGCGTTTGAAAATTTCCATCTTTACTTCTTTCAATTATTACCTTTAGTAGCTTGCCTCGTATTATATCTGAAAATTTCATTTGATCTAGTGAAAACATTTCCTAGCAGCGAAGGAGCAAGTCGCTTACAAATATCAAGCATCAAATTCGCCACGTTACAATAAAATATATCATTCTTAGAGGTAAAATATTTGCTTTCATGAAAACAGGACAAGAATGAGGATAACTGGGAGCAAAGTAATCGAAGAGCGCGTTTTTGAAGGATAACAAGTTTGTTGAGGTACGATTTAGAGACGAGCGTGGGCGGACACAAGAGACATTTTCGTTGATCAGAAAAAAATAAAGGATTGAAACGAAATGATCTTTACCACAAGAACAACTGCTTATCTATCAACGTAAACATGAAAAGCTTACAAGAATTAACAATTATAAGAACGGTCCACAGTACTGGCCAGATGGGGCAGAATGTAAGCCTTGTAAAATCGTATTACATAGAACTGAAATAAATGGAATCTGTCTAATGGATGAATGGAATATAATGAAATTCAATTTCATTACTGGACATCTCTCAGTATTACCTACAGAAAAGGATACTGTTAATCCTTTATCACACCAAGTGATGGCTTCGTTAAAATGTCTCAGCTGAGCGCAGGCACTTGCACCTGAAAGCAAAAAAAGCTCTGTTTTAATTACAATTCAGCTTCAACCAATTTGAGCCACAAATGCAACTAAATATTGCCACAGGCAAAAGCCGTTCTGCTACCTAAAGAACAATATTTTAGGATCAAGAGAGACGTTTACCACCTACATGCAAAAGACAAGTGATCACAAGTCACACACCCTCATAAAAACAAGGTCAGAGGATTAATTGATTTAGTGCGTACTTCTAAAAATTTTCTCATTATCATTCACCAACCCTGACACTGACTTGAAGTTGTCTCAACGCAATAGAAGCGTAGGTGTTTTTGACGTCAAGAGATGATAATTGCCGCAAGAGTTATTGCCTTACAAAGAAAAATTCATCCGGTTTGACAATTCTCCATTCCCTATTAATTTTCTAAAGGTCCATCTCTATGGTGAATACTATACTATATTATCAAGAATTGTCTAATTAACATTACCAACTTTAAGCCAAACGGCTTAATTAACGCTGCTATGAGAGCACCAAATTTGCGAACAAGGAAGATAAGGACATTATTAACAACCCCAAGGCCGATAACAGTATCAGAGGGGAGTTTTCTTCCAGCCTGTCTGCGTTGAAGAGTTTGATAGCGATAACCAAATCAATAATCGTGGTCTGGATAGAAACACTATCGATGGATCTTTGAGTTTATTTACCTTGGACAAATGCTTTTGAAGAATATGGTTGCAAGTTGATGGCAATTTTTGCATCATTCAGTGTTTCAGTGTAGATCCCTGCAAAAGAATAAACGCAGACAAACAATAACACACAAGAAAGGCTGTTTAATTGACACGTTCCCATCGTTTTACTGGGTATAACGGATTACATTTATTTTATGTTGTTTTCCTTAGCAGTCTGCCGTGTCAGTAATTCTGCTCGTATTGTGGTGGCTCCTTCCAAATTTTTCTGGAGCCGAAACAATTGTGGGATTGGCCACATATCAGGTCCAGTTCTAATATTGAACGGTTACTATAGTCAAATATGCCAAGCAGCAGTTGAACGTAGTCTGCCCCCTAAAGCAGCTTACCATAAACATAGTTTGCATCGTTATTCCCTTATTCACCTTCGTTATTATGTAGTGGGAAAGCTTGCGGGACAAAGCGAACAAGTCAGATAAATCATATTAGGGTTCAGGATGCCATCTGGCCGGATGTAAACCACTTGGCTATTTACAATTGTGGTCTAGGATTTGAACACGGTAAGCGTAGTGCCTGAATCGGCCACGCTTGCCCCTCCTGCATAAAGAGTGAGCAGCAATCGTAACTTTAGATCCGTTCTTTCAGGCAGCGTTGCCGAGCGGTTAGAGCGCTGGACTTGCAATTTGGAGGCCCCGAGTTCAAGTCCCGCCCTCACCGCTAGCTCGGGATTTGTTCTCGGTAGTCCCGTGTTCAAATCCTCTGCCATCACAGGTAGCCCAAGTTCGAAATACGAGCATCGGCGAGCATCGGCATTGTTTCGTAACATTCAAAATATAAGGATTTGTATGGGAAAAAAAACGTATCGTTTCTGTAACCTACGAAAATGAAAGGATTTCAATAAAAAACAGCTTACCTTACTTAAAATGTGTGTTACGTTTCTCCTATGTGGTCCACGGGCCGATTTATGGCCGTTTTATGGGTTTTTATGTAAACGGTTTTCTCTCTACATAAAAACCCATAAAACGGCCATAAATCGGCCCGTGGACCACATAGGAGAGACGTAACACACATTTTAAGTAAGGTAAGCAGATTTTTATTGAAATCCTTTCATTTTCGTAGGTTACAGAAACGATAGGTTTTTTTCTCATACAAATCCTTATATTTCGAATGTTACGCAACAATGCCGATGCTCGCCGATGCTCGCCGATGCTCATATTTCGAGCTTGGGCTACCTGTGCTGCCATGCTTGTAAATAGCCAGCTGGTTTGCCTCCGGCCAGTTGGGATTCTTAACCCTATCGATCATGTTTGATTAAATTTATTTGTTTCATGCATTTGCTCGGCCCCAGTAGCATTAGTGCTATAAATACTACCCTGGGTAAAGAGAGGAATTATTTATTATTTTTTTATTTTACAAAATTACGACTTTTAAAAGTCTTATTAAAACATTATACATTTCTTGACTTAACTATAATAGCAACTACTCACCCACATTAAAATATGCTGCCGCCCTGTTACTGTGCAGATTGGCGTTCAGTTCTTTATCCTTGCAGTTTACTTTAATTCCGTCTGTGTAGTAGTTAATGGCGTTGTGGAAATTCTTCTTGCTGTACTCATCGTTACCTTCATTTTTGTAAACCTCTGCAATTGCTATAATGCAGCAAATTATAAATAAGTAATTTTTTAAAACTTTCCTTCTAAAAACGAGAATATATTTGCTGCATGTTGGTCTCTGACCCCTGACCAGGGTTTTCCCCCTGTAACAATTATATTAGGTCTCACACTTTGGCAAAATGTATCTGTGAATAGGTAGAGATCTTCTATGTAACGGAATGCATTTTTTTTCTCTTCTTGACAATGTATTATGAAATTAAAAAGAAGAGCATTTCTCTCCTCACCTCGTAAAGTGTCATCATCAAATTGGAGTGCTTCTGAATCAGCAGGTGATGATACGTCACCTTCCTCTGGACCTCTCTCCATGAATGCTTTTGGGACTGTTGTTCCTGTTGTAAGATTTGATTCTCCTCCTTACCCCGGGCTCCTTATGCACTGCACCGTTGCTGGGGCCTGAATAAAGAAAATGTAGGATAACTTCTTCTTGGGTGTTTGTGTTTTTAAATGACGTTTATGTTTTCCCATGCGCGAAAAATATATTCCCATCTACAGAAGGCTAGGCCACTTTTCCTGAAGCTCGTTTACGGGGCCCCTTTGAATGAAACACAACACCGGATGGACTAAATTGGCTATGGGCAGCTGCCCATAGCCGCTTTAATGAAGTCGTCATAAGATAAAATTGTATATTCGCAAAATACAATAAAGCATAATTGGCCCCAGTAAAGGTGGGGGCTACAGAACGCCAACGTCACCAAAAATTATGCATAACAACTCGGAGAAAAGCGGAAGGAGAGGAGGAGGAGGTGGGGTGACAAAAGTCTTGTTGCCTCGAAGAGTAGCAGAGGTGAATGGACGCGTCAGTCTAATCACGTGCATGTGACATCACAAGGAAGGGGGGTACTACTAATTGCCGAATTGCTTACCCCTTGGTATAAACATAGAAGTGGTTATGCATACAGCAAAGTACTAAACAACTGATAGAGAGCACTATGAGAAAACATAAAAATCCTATTTGCTAGCAAATATTTCCTTTATTGAATTCACATGATCGGCTTTCTTCGTTTTGATTACACCAACGACTTAGTTTTTGCTTCGCCACTTAATACTGGGCCATATGATCAATGACCACCCTTGAATTTTACTGATACAATATAAGTTGATAACCAACTAAACCCTGATATTATTATATTTATTTAATTTGTAACTCATGTCTCCGATATCTCGTAAAAAACAAACAAAGAAATGAATAATTTATTATTGACAGCCTTATAATTGTACTCTAGTGGGTCATTGGAAACGAACAATTGGCTGCAGAGAAACATATGCTGGGCCCGGGAGGAACTCAAGGGAAGTTTGGGTAGAGGTGTACCGTTGAAGAAAAATGTTTCTCAATTCGCCACCCTGTTTAAGACCTTGCCTAATGTCCCTGATTCGTTTTGGTTTGCATATCGAAGAAAGTAATTTTTCAAACTAACATCGGGGAACTTGATTTTGAAAAAATATAGTTGGAGATACAAATGAATGCCGCTCATTGTCAACTTTCACACTCTTTTAAAGGCTCCCTTCCTTCTTACAAAAATGGTCACTAGTTTTGACAACGGTCATCATTAATTTTGGAAAGGATATACTGCGTCGGCCATAGGAAGTATAGTTCAAATGCATTTTGGAATCCCGACAAAAAGGTTCTAAGAGAAAAGTGCATACTTTTTCTGCAAGCAGTGTTGTCCGTGTTGCAATTCAGTTCGCCCTTAACGAACAGAGTGACCACTACTCATCAGAGAGATGAGACTGATGTCAGACAAACTCGTAGAGAGTGAATTCGGGCTGGTTACAAATCTTGGGATCTGGAGTAAACACATCCACCCTCTCCATCTCCCCTCGCGTGTTTCCCTCGGCCGCCCCTTGATCTATTTTGGTGTACTGGAGAAAATTAAGGGAGGCTCTGCCCCCAGGGTGAGTATTGTCCAATATACACAAATAGACTCCCGCATGGTGTAAGAATGTAGAATCTGAGTCAAACAAAGCGTTCAATGTAAATCAGAAATCGGATGAAGTGTACCGCTCACTGTCTTCTTACGACTTTTTATCGTCCCATCCGTTTCTGCGTCCCTTCGCACCTCTGCGACTTGAGACTAGTCTTTCTATACTGAGATACTTAATGTATGAATGGACTTAAAAGGCTGTTGGAGACTGCGTTTGCATAGTTCCATGTTGTATACATCCTATCCATCGTATATTATGGCCCTTAAAAAAAAAATGATGTATTTTTGTGGCTAAGCAGATGAAGAAATAAAAAAAGTCCATTGTTCGATTTGAAGCACGTACTCTTTCGCGAGCAAAAAGCTTCGCGCACGTTGCGACCTTAACCACTCAGCCATGAAACAACCAGCTTTGAGACGCGCACTGTAAAATACCAATTAAATAAGATAATGGAAGCCCGTTCGCGCGAAGCCAATTGAACCCACCATTACCCACAGTTTGAAAAAAAAAAACCACTTCTAAAATGTCTAAGATGGTTTAAATTTCTAATAGTGGTAAAAAGAAATCTTTGAAGTGACTCGTGGAAACATCTTTTATCAGGAGCCTACATATCCAAGCAGAAGAGACCTCGCGCTTCGGAAACATTTTTTCTGTCAAGTATAGACTCTGCGAGTTTGAAGCTCGCTATGATCCACGCGCGGTCCACGCAGTGCGAGGGCGCTTCGCGCGCAACGAGACTATAAACTCACTACGCTCGGAATAAGATAGATAAACAAAACTGGGATGCTTTGAACTCGAACCTACACCATTGAGGCGGACTAGCCGCCAAATTCAGCCGGTAATTTTTAGCCCAACAACAGAGGATGAAATTGTTACCATTGCTAAATCTTTTGCTTTCGGGAAAGCGGCTGGATACGACAATATTCCATGTCTATAATTAAGGAATCCATTCAAATCATTTCGGGACCTCTGGCTCACATTATGAATTTACTAAGCTTTTCAAAATTTCTAGAGAGAATCATCTATAATCACTTGTATGATTATTTAACTAATTTACATATTCTCTGTGATAACCAGTTCGGCTTCAGGAAAAACCACTCTACAACGCTTGCCTTGATTGATTTGCATGAAAAAATTTCATCTGCTATTGATCGTGGTGAATTAGCAGGTGGTGTCAGTAGTTAGTAAAATGGGAATTCACGAGCACTTTTACACCTGCTCCAGTAATAAATAAAATTGAAAAAAAATTTAAAAAAATTAAAAAACCAAATGGCAGCCAGCCCCAATCAAAAAAATAAAATTTAAGAATTTCGGTCTTTTAATATAAATAGTTATTAAAAGACGTCATGTCTAACCAGTCAGAAAACGGTTTTCAGGGCTCTCAGCCCTTTGTTACAGATAAACAATTTCAGAATTTATCATTGGATGAAATACGGCAATTAGTCAAACAGGAAAAAGAGGGGCTTAAGAAAGATTATGATTTGTTACAAAAAAGAAAAAGATTGATCAAACAATATAAAAAATTGGTGGCAGCTAGAAATAAAGTGCAAAAAGGAATAAATATAAAAAAGAAAAAAAAGAAAGCTACTTCCAAAAAAATAAAGACTTTTGAAGAGTATTTTGAGGAGTGTATAAAAAATAAAAAAATTCCCGAGGACACGCCTGTTTATTTGCGTAAAGCTCTTGAGCGGGCTTTGTACGAACATGAGCAAGGAATTACAATAAAAAAATCAGCTTTTAATAATTTTGCTGTTATTCACGAATTTGAAGGAATACCTGGTATTAGTGTAGTAGAATATCTAAACAGAGTTTTTGCTACTGTGGAAGATTTTGTTAAAAATCATAAGAATACCAAAATTAAAATGGTTTTGGTCTGTTTGATGGCGAGAATTGGTGTCAAAAAAGATAACAAGGTTGAGGAGGTGGAAGAAGCTGAATCATATTTTAGTTCAAAAACTTATAAAAATCTTGTAGCAACAATTCCCAAAAAACTAGTAAAAAAATGTTTTAACAAAATTGTTAATGATTTGGAAGAATATAACAAAAATGGAAGTGGGTGGTATTTCAAAGAAGTTTTAAGACTTGAAGTCAATACAGTAGAGTTTAACCCAGCTAAGGGTTCGTCTTACATCGATCTTCCACTTTGGATAAAGAATAAAAAAGCAATTGTAAATATAGAAAATAAAGACGAAAAATGCTTTCTTTGGTGTGTACTAAGGTATCTTCATCCGAAAAAAAGAGATGATCAAAGAATAACAGATTTGAAAAAGTATGAGTCTTCGCTAAAAACGAAAGGTATTAAATTCCCAATGAGTATAGATGATATATCAAAGTTTGAAAAACTTAATCCGGAAATCCCAGGAATAAATGTTTTTTCAAACGAAGGCAAAACAATATGCCCATTTCGTTCGGCGGATAGAGATTGTAAAGAAACCATTGATTTATTTTTGTACGAGGAAGACGGTAAAAAACATTACTCACTAATCAAAAACTTCAGTAGGTTAATAAGTTCACAAAAAACATCAAGCCATAATGGGCGCGTATTTTATTGCAAGAGATGTTTTAGTCATTTCTTCAAAGAGGAAGTTTTAGAAAAACACATTGAATATTGTTCCAACAACAAAACAGCACTTGTAAAAATGCCAAAACCGAAAACTTTTTTATATTTTAAAAATTACTACAAACAACTTCCCGTTCCTTTTGTAGTATACGCGGATTTTGAATGCTTTACAAAGCCGATGAGTACTTGCTGTCCCGATCCAAAAAAATCACATAGTTACAATTATCAAAAGCATGAGCCGTCAGGATTTTGTTTTTATGTCAAGGGAATAGTTGATAAAAATATTTCACCAGTTACTTATACGAAAAAGACGGAGAATGAAGACATTGCAAAAGTGTTTGTAGAAAAACTTACGGAAGTAACAAAAGGAATTTATCACGACTTTTATCTTAGACCGAAGCCACTCAGGCTAACCAAAGCGGAACAAAACTCGTTTGAAGAAGCAAAAACTTGCCATATTTGCGGCGGAGATTTAATAAAAGATAGAGTAAGAGATCATTGCCATTTCACAGGACAGTATCGCGGCGCGGCTCATAATAAATGTAATCGAATGTGTAAAAAACCGAGAGTATTGCCAGTTATATTTCATAATCTTCAGGGCTATGATGCTCATCTATTTATTAAACAAATTTCAAAATTAGAAGGAAAGTTGGATTGTATTCCATCTACAGACGAAAAATATATTTCATTTTCTAAAACTATTAAAGTCGGTGAGTATAAAGATTACACTGGTATAATTTGTAATATAAATTTTGAAATAAGGTTTTTAGACTCTTTCAAGTTTCTTCAAACATCGCTTGCTAATCTTGTGTCAAATTTACAACCGGTTGATTTTATTAGCACAAAACACGCTTTCAAATCCAAAACATCACTTCTTACACGTAAAGGAGTTTATCCATACGACTATGTTTCCTCATTAGATAAACTATCAGAAAAACAACTTCCGCCCAAAGAAGAATTCTATTCGAAATTAAACGATGAAAACATAAGTGAAGATGATTACCTGCACGCTATTCGTGTATGGGATACATTTGAATGCAAAACATTGAGAGATTATCACGATCTGTATCTTAAGTCTGATGTCCTACTTTTAGCAGATGTGTTTGAAAACTTCCGTAAAACGTGTCTTAAACATTATAAACTAGATCCTGCGCATTACTACACATCCCCCGGCCTTGCCTGGGATGCTTGTCTTAAAGAAACAGGTCAGCAATTACAGCTATTACACGATTACGATATGCTAATGATGTTTGAAAAAGGTATTCGTGGTGGTATATCTCATATATCAAAAAGATACGCAGAAGCTAATAACAAATATATGAAATCTTACGATTCCAGTAAAAAATCCAAATTCATTCAGTACCTTGATGCAAATAATCTTTACGGATGGGCAATGTCTCAAAATCTTCCAACACATGGTTTCAAATGGATGAAAAACCTTACAAAAGATCAAGTCATGAAAATTCTTGAAAAAGCAAATCATAGCATGAAAAACCATGGAAAAACAGGCTACATTTTTGAGGTTGATTTGGAGTATCCAAAAAAGCTATGGAAATCACATAACGATTACCCTCTCGCTCCTGAAAAGATGAAAGTCAACGGCGTTGAAAAACTGATTTGCCATTTCAAACCGAGAAAAAACTACGTTGTACATTATCGGAATCTTAGGCAGTATCTTGAGATGGGAATGAAAATTAAAGCTGTACATAGGGGAATATCATTTCAACAAAGTTCTTGGATGGAACCATATATTCGCAAAAACACAGAACTACGAAAAACAGCTGCTAACAGTTTTGAGAAAGACTTTTTCAAACTTATGAACAATTCAGTGTTTGGAAAAACAATAGAAAATATACGAAAAAGACAAAATATACATCTCGTAGATAATCGTAAAAAAGCTGTTAAACTAGTAAGCCGTCCAAACTTTGATAGATGTGTAATATTTGATAAAAATCTTATAGCTGTTCATATGAAAAGAACGGAGGTGTATTTCAGCAAACCTGTGTATGTGGGACAGGCAATATTAGATTTGTCAAAAACACTAATGTTCGATTTTCATTATAATTACATATTAGAAAAATACGATAATAAAGCTAAACTATTGTTTACTGATACTGATTCCTTAATGTATCAGATTCATACGGAAGATTTTTACAAAGATATATCTGATGATATAGAAGAGAAGTTTGACACCAGCGATTATCCCGCAAATCACGAATCTGGGATACTCACAGGAGTTAACAAAAAAGTGATAGGCATGTTTAAAGACGAAGTAGCAGGAAAACAAATAACACATTTCGTAGGATTACGTCCAAAACTTTACGATTTCAAAACAGAAGAAGGAAAAGAAGTAAGTAAATGTAAAGGAATAAAGAAAAATGTTGTAAAAAAGACAATAAACTTTGATAATTATGTAAGATGCTTGTTTACAGGTGAAAAACAAATGCGAAAAATGAAAATTATAAGAAGCGAAAAACACAATATATATTCAAAAGAGGTAAATAAAATAGCTCTGAGTAATGAAGACGATAAAAGAATTGTCTCAAAAGATAAGGTTCACACTTTGGCATTAAGATGAAAAATATTTAAAAATTAAAAAACTAAAAAATAAATGAATTACTCAGAAGATCAAATAAAAAAATATTTAGAAATTTTGCATAATTATACTAAAAATTTCACAGATGAATCAAATTTGAAAGCTAAATGCACTAATTGTGAAAACAGAACATTTTGGACAATAGATTTTGGTTATAATATCTGTGAAGAATGTGGAATAACAAACGGGCACGTATTAGGTTACTTTGATCCAAAAGAGTACGACAGATTATATTTTAGGAAGAAAAGCGTTTACCAGAGAAAATACTATCACGAGAAAAAGATAAAACAGATTCCAAATTTGACAGTAGAAGATAAGAATTTATTGTACAAAAAGTTGATGGAAATAGATGAGAAAGTTATAAAAAAGGTAAATAAAAAGTTTAGCCGTAAGAGAATGATTAATATCTTCTATATAATCAATAGAATTTTGGAGGAAATGGGATTAAAAAACAAAATTAAGCTTAATATATCAAAAGAAACAAAAAATTATTATGACAGATGGTGGGAAAGTTACATCAGACAAAGGAAATAAATTCTATATTAAAAATTAATATAGAATTACTCATTATTTATAACCTACTATTCCCCTAGAGGGAGGGGGTCATAGGGGCTGTTCCCCCTATACTACTCCTTTGTGAAATACCCAGTAAACAATTCCGGTCAAATATCCGATTACTTCATTCTCTTTAAAAAAAGAGTCAAATACGTAAACACTCGATCTTCCAATTCTGTAATGATTCCAGAAAGCTTTGAAAGCTAAATTGAAAATCAAGTGATTTGTTAATATTTGGGAGTTAGATCTAATTGAGTGCCTGTAGTTTGAAAGTTTATAAATAATTTTGTCTATATCCATCTTTTGATAAAAATACTTTGCATAGAGAAACTGGTAAACAAGACAAGATTTTATAAAGCTGTCACAATAAAATTGTGTTTTATAAGTTGGAAAGTAACAATTAACATATTCTACAATTTCTTTAATCATTTTCTATCTTATGTATAGATAAAAAATGCTTTTATTAACGTATTTTAGGTTAGTTAATTTACTGTTGTAATAGAAAATGGTTGTTTAAAGAAAATATTTCTTAAATATAAAAATGCATTGTTGTTGTATTTTAGAAAATGGTAAAAAGTTTTTTGTTCATCCTATTTATAAAAAATATGCGGCAAATGAAAATGGTGAAATCATGAATGTTAGATTAAGAAAAGCTATGAGAGGTAACAAAAAACGCAATGGTTATTTGAAAATAACAATATACACAGCAAAAAAAGAGTATAAAAATTATCTATCACATCGATTCATTTATGAGTGTTTTTATGGCTTAATAGAAAAAAATAAGTTTATCAATCATATCAATTTTATTAAAACAGATAATAGGTTGGAAAATTTGGAAGCAGTCACAAGAAGTGAGAATAATAAAAAATCAGCAATTAATAGAGATTATAGTTTTGTAAAGAATAATCATAAAAATAGAAAAAAAGTCAAGGCAGTAAATTTGTCAACAAATGAAGAATCAATTTACAATAGTTTATATTCGGTTAACAAAATATTAGGTATTAATGCAGGCCAGGTTAAAATGATTTGTGAGGGTTTGAACTATTGTAAATCAGCTACTTCAAAAAAAGATGGCCAAAAATACACTTTCAAATATCTAGATAAGGGGAACAGCCCCTAACACCCCTCCCTCTCAACATTCTATATTATCATAATATAGAAATTAGCAAAATTATATATCTAATTCATTGATTTAATTTCATCTAGATAGTAAAAACTTTTTATAAATTCTTTACACTTTTTTTCATCTTCTGAGCTAACTCCTTCCATTTTAACAAGTTTATTACAAAGATTTAAAGCGTAATCAAGAAATACCTGCTCGTCAATACGATATTTATTTTCAAACTCTTTAGTTAAATTTTTACCTGTTGAAATTAGAGTACTTTCAAAATGTTTTATGAAGCTTTTTTTCAATCTGTAGATGTCCTCCATTTATTACTTGTTTACATTAAATTTCTTGTTATACTTACTAGCAAATCTATCTGCTACAGGAGTTTGATCAATTATCATTTCATCTATCAGTTTCATCCTATCAACGAACTCTTGTTTATTCCATTCATCTCCTCTAAGAGCTGATCTCAGTTCTACTAGTACCTTTTCATAAGTCGTATATGCGATCTTTGACATCTCAATTTTTCTTTGGGGATTCTTTTTCTTTCCAATACCCGCAACAATAATCCCAGCGCCATTTATAACACCAAGAATAACTGGGTTTAGTGTTATCCCACCAGCAATTGTTCCTATAGCTATAAGGCTTATTCCAGTTATAGTAAAAACATCATCAAGAAATTTATAACTCTTATAACACCTTTTAAAACACCAAAATTTTTTGTGATAATGTTTATAAAAATCTTTTAGAACATTAATATCTGGTTCTGACAGAGATTTATCAATGTGATTAAACTCAAAGATGTCTTTCATTTTATTCTTTTGTTTATACTATTAGCAAAATGTTACCCTATGCGGCGTAGCTAAGGGAGGGGTGTTAAGGACTGTTCCCCTTACAGTACATAACTTCCGTTTAACTTTTCTTGAAGCAATACTTTATGATATTGCTCAGAATCAGTGTCGTAAAAGTTTGGTGAAAACATTATTTTACTTAACACTCCATCTTGAGTTGTAAACACAAACTTTTGTTGGTTAGTGTATCTAACGGCTTGTAAGCTTAATATTGCGCTGTAGTTACTTATTTTAACTTTTGTAATATTTTGGCTAAAATCTTCTGCCAACCATATAACAATTTTTTTTCCATTAAAACTACTTGGCATGGTTAATTGACTTCTTAAATTATTAACATCTAAAATTAATGTGTTTCTATTTGGATAATAATTTAATTGTAATAAATCAGGTCGCTGATTTAAATTTGTATTTAGTTTAAATAAATCAAATGTTCTATTTCTCCAGTGATAAAATATTAAGCCTAAAGTATATTTTGTAATACCATTAGGAGGAGTAAAATTAATATTATAACCATTAACATTTAGACCTTCTTTTCTTATATTATCTATGGTTTTATCAGGTATACTAATATCTCTTGAAGTATTACCACTACTAGAAGATAAATAGTTAAAAACAATACCAGATGCGGTACTACTTAATTTGTAATTAGCGGCGTTAGTAAAATCATAAACTTCTTCGAAATAATTTCTGTATAAATCATTTATAGTGTGAGGTTTTATTTCCTTTACCATTCCAACTGTTGCTGCGCTATTGTTATTGTTTCTATCAAGATTAACATTTAATATTTTTTTATTATTTGCATTAATATCAACATTGTAAACCACTTCTGTTGGTTTGATATCAAATGCGGTGTGATAATCATAAACTTTATCTGGATCGATATTGCTAAATGTTCCCACAATTCCATAAGTAATTATATAAACTCCTGAAAACTGTCTCGGATACACACCCAAGTCAGTTCCATCTTGTGGTATATTAACCAAAAAATGAAGAAAGAACCTATTTCCAATTGACAACTTCCGGAAATTAACTATTATTCTGTGATAATACATAAATTTTGGTTGTCCATTTGATTGTGTGAACCTATGAGATAGTTTCCTTATACTAACATTTCCAATTGATAATCCTGTTGACGTTCCTTTGTCCACACTTATTTGAGACTTATGCCATAGTTGATAATCAGTGTTGAGTATTTCCATGCACAGTGTGTAATCGGTATTAGCAGTTAACCTGTAAAAGTTGATTCCCATTTTGTACTTATATCCACCTTGGGAATTTTTGTTTATAGCAATAAAAATAACTTTGTGGTTATAATCATGAAAGTTTCCTTGGTTTGGTGCTAAATCTCCTATTTTTTTTATAACAAAACTGGTTCCGGTATCTATTTCATCAGTCCATTGAGACCCACTTGACATGAGATAAGCAAACTGGTCGTTGTAATGACTTGGTTGAACTGCTGTTTTGTGAACTAGTTTGTCAGCGTAATCTTTATTTACCGCGTCATTGTCTTGGGTTGGTTTACTAAGATTTATTATTTTATTATTACCAGCATTAAGATCCCCAGTCATAGCAACGGTACCATCTTTTTCTAAATAATCGCTTAAATCTGGAGCACCTGTGTTATCATCCACATACTTTTTGGTTGCGGCGTCTGTGTTTGATGTTGGAGTTGCGAGACCAACTATTTTTTTGTTTCCAAGATTTAGGCTTCTAGTCATTGATACACTTCCATCTTTTTTTATAAAAGAACTAGTATCAGGTATTGAGTCATCCACATACTTTTTGGTTGTTGCATCTGTGTCTGATGTTGGTGGTCTAAGGTTAATTATTTTTTTATTATCCATGTTTAGATTATTAGTCATTGTAGATGAACCATCACGGGCAACATACTTTAAATCTGTAAAAGCTAATGGTGTTGGTTGATTACCTCCATTTGGAGCTGGTAGATTAAATATTCGATTATTATCCATATTGAGATTACCTTTCATTGGGAAGGAACCATCTCTGTCAAGAAATGTGTTGTCTACGTAATCTTTTGTAGGAGGTTCTTTTCCATCTAGTGGAGTGCTAAGATTTGTAATTCGGTATGTATTCTTCATATTAATGTTTGAATCAACTGTTAGCCTTGTAGATGGTACTGTCTCGCTTAATTTATCATCCACATACTTTTTGGTTGCTGCGTCATCATTGACTGTTGGTGTGCCAACTTTAATTATTTTATTATTATTCATGCTTAGATTACCAATCATTGTTCGGGAACCATTTCTGTCAAGAAATTTGCTGTCTGAGTATTGTTTTGTGGCTGGCTCATCTGAGTCAATTGGATGTTTAAGGTTAAGAATACGATATTGGCCCTTCATATCGATGTTTGAATCAACTGTTAAACGTGTTGTCGAGGGTGATCCACCAGAATTATCATCAACATATTTCTTTGTAGCAGCATCAGTATTAGCACTGGGTGCTCCAACATTTGTGAGTCTTTTTTTATTCATATCATAATTTCCATCTGCGGTTAAAATAAATCCAACTCCTGGGGCACCCTGTATTCCTTTAGCAAAAGGATGATCAAAAGATTGTTCGTTAAATATTCCCATTTTTATTTAATGATTAAATAATTTTTGTATTAGGGGTGGCAATGACCCCAGTAAAGTTTTTAGCTATACGTTTTTTTGGTTTATCGATGTATAAAAATGAAAAGGGTTTTCTTGTTGCTGCTTTATACAAATCTTTGTCAACTCCTAATTCGGATGATATGCGATTTGCTTCTCTCGATGATGGAAATTCATACAGACAATAGTGAGAACAATTTAGACGAATATCCTTTGGAGTTTTGTAAAATGATTGACTGAGATAGATCACAGAACAATTTTTATGTCGTCCTTGAATAAAATAATCAATAAGTAACCTCTGGTTTTTATCACAGACGTAATCATCGAATATCACAAGTTTTTGATTGTCTTCGTAATCCATTTCTGTAACCGGGGTTATTTCATCGTTACTCACATTAAGCACCTCATATCCAATTTTACTACTCAACTCCCTCATTTTTTTGATGAGTTTTTGATACTAATCCTGTTCAAGATTACGTGCGTAAAGATAAATCTCATCGTAATGCAACAGTGGTTTGATTAACATATGATATAACAAATTAGTCTTACCACTTCCACTGTTTCCACAGATTAACATTCGAAACGTATCCGCCGGCATAAAATGAAATAACTGTTTATATTTTTTATCAATGTCATCGGCGCTATCATAATTTGGAATTTCCATTTATCTAATGATTAAATAATTTTTGTAGCAAGCAGGGGGGTTTTGGGGGGAGGCACTCCCCCCATTCCATTTTTATTTAATTAATAGATAAAATGGATATAGAAGAAGCTAAAAATTTTGCAAAAAATAAAATCGAAGCCGACGCTTTGGTACGGCAGGTGAGAGATGTTATAAAAACAACAAAATGGCAAAAACAAGATATGAGAGAGGGGTTTAAAGAAACATTTAAACCACTTATTAAATCTCAAGATTCTATTAAAAAAAGTATCGACGAACAACAAAACGCAACTATAGCACAGCTCAAAGCTAATCAACTTGCTCTTACACAAGGTCTTAATCAAAACAGGATGGCAATAACTGAGGGATTTGATAAACTTGACGAAGTAAAAAAATGGGATTTGGCTCAATTACCTAGTTTTGATGCGATTGAAGAGTCTAAAGAAGATGATGGTGTTTTACCCTCTACATCAGAGGAAGGACCGAAAGGACCAAAAATAGCAAAATTTACGCCTGAAGACCTCGATAGAGGTTTAATGAATAAAGAAGCACAAGATATACTCAAAACTAGTGAATACCACAAACTCCCTTCTGAGTATTTTGAAGAGGATGTTTCTACCATTGATAAAGTAATTGATGATGTTAACGATGATTTAGAAATTACAAGTCAAGCAATAAAAAATACTGCAATTATTACACGTGACCCAAACGGTTATTTTTTAGCTAAACCAATAAATAAAAATCCGCGTGAAAACACAATAAATTTTATAAAAAAATATAACACATTAAGCATATATGCAACAAATTTAAGTAATCTTAAGTATTATAAAACAAAATCTGGCTCTGGAATGATTTACTATAATAACCCACATCAACTTCTACATAGACTTGAATTACTTGGTGGTTCAATTCTAGCTGGGAATAATGGTGTGATACCTGAGTTTTCTCAAATAGCACATCTTCTCAACCAAATGAAAGTGATCTCAAAAAAACAGCTAAATGATTTAATAAAAAATTATATAACAATTAGATAAAAATGGAAGAACGAGCTATTCACATTTCTTCGATAAACAGAGAAAAAAGAGGAACAAGCAGACCTGGTGATTTTACTATCAAATTTAACCCATCTTTGAAACTTGACCCTGAAAAGAAACATCAACTTGCTCTTGATCGATTGTCCATGACTTATTCTTGGTACAACATTAGAAGTGATTATGAAAACAATAAAATCAAATACACTCATGATGGAACCAACTGGCAAACAATTACTTTTACAGATGGAATGTATTCCTACTCAGATATCAATGATTACATTCATCAATATATGTCTCAAAAGTCTCACCACACAACGGATTCTAAAGGTTCAAAGAAGTATTCAATCAATCTAACTTTTATACTATCCACCTATCGTGTGTTAGTATCACTTGAAGGTGATTATCAACTTGATCTGAGAGGAACAGAATTTGGAGACCTAATTGGTTTTGAAAAGAAACTTATTAATAAAACAGAGTATGGATCAAAACTACCAAATATCACAAATTCGATTGATGTGTTAAATATCAACACAACCGCAATAACAGATAGCATAGTAAATGGAATAAATACAAATACCATAGCTGTGATACCAACCGATAATCTTACAAGGTCTTATCCATTTACGTTTGAGCCTAAAAGACCATTGTATTGTCCTGTCTCTTCATTTCACATTGATGAAATGAGAATCTATGTGACAGATTCACTTGGAAGACCTGTAAATTTCAATGGTATTGATTGGTTTATGACTCTGATACTTCACTCCATGTAGGGGAGGGGGAACAGCCCCCATACCCCCTCCCTTGGCTACGCCGCATTAATATAAATATTAAAATAAAATGATGAGACAATCAGAGTATAAAAAGAAACTTGACCCTGAATTGGGTATTTTTACAAGACAACATATTTGGAGCGGCGAGCGCTCCATTTATGGTGAAGGAATAACAGATGTTTTTAAATCGTTTGGTAAAAAAATATTTGGAAAGACAGTGAAAAAAGCCGCTAAAAAAGGCGTTGAAAAAGCAGTAACAGCAGCCGCAACAAAAACCGGTGAACATGCTGGTAAAAAGGCCGGTGATAAAATAGTTCAATTGTTATCAAAGGGGGAAGCCCCCAAAACCCCCCTGCTAAAAAAAGTTACTTTTAACGAAAATGTTGAGACAATTCCAAGTAAAAAATTGTCTCAAAAAGAAATAAATCAAAGAGTAAATTCTATTCTGAGTGGTGGAAAATTATATAATTATTAAAATAAAATGAAGTCCTATAGAAATCCAGAATATTTAGAAAGATACGAAGATGTTGTTTTTGACCTTGAACAGGCTTTAGCAACACCTGGAAATGCTGCTCACCAAACTAAAGTAGGGCATAGATTTGTTGCTGATAATACAGGTGAGGCTACTCCATTTGATTGGTATAACGCACGATTTTCAGTAGATTTAAAAGTTAATCAGCTAGCTGCTGGAGCTGATATAGATGCAGATGGAGACCAAATGGGAATAGTAAATGGAAGTAGTTCTCTTATAGAAAAGTTAACCATCCTAGCAAATGGTAGAGATGTTTATAGTTGCAACTATGCTAATCATGTAGTAAATATAAAAAATTTGCTTGAGTATAATCCTTCCTATGTTGAGAGTGTAGCTACAAATGAATTTTACTATCTAGATACATCAAGACATGCTGAAAGAAGAAAGTTTACAAGTGGAAATGTAAGAAATGCTGCAGGTGATGGACAAACAGCACCACTTTTAACCTCTGTAGCTAATTATAACAAAGGTTTTGCTGTGAGAAAAGCATTACTAGGTGACTCAGCAACAGTGCGATGTGAAATTCCCCTCAACAGATATTCTTTCTTTGAGGCACTAGAAAACAAACTTCTTCCAAATACAAAAATTGAACTAAATATTGAAATAGAATCAGATGGTAATCTTATCTGGCGAGCTGGTGGAAATGATTGTAGAGTTATCCTAACAAGATTACAACTATTTGTTCCAAGAATAACATTTAACTCAAAAGGACAAGAAATATACCTAAATAATTATCTCAAACCCTACAAATGGAAGTATCTTAATGAAGTAGTAGAGCGATCAAATAACTCTCAACAGCAAACAGGACATTACAGAATTACAAATGCTATATCAAAACCTCGCCATGTCTTTGTTTTTGCGATTAACACAGCTAATATTAATTCACAAACAGCAAATCCATTCCTTTACAACACTTTTAACTTACCAAACAATGCTAATGTGTCTCGCTGTTATCTTGAGGTTGGAAATGGAAATGAATACCCCGATATTCACTTTAAACCAGCTACAGATCCAGCGAGAGTGTTTAGAGAAGTAATGTCATACGTATATGCAAATAACGACTTTCAAGGCGGAACACTTCTCAATAGAACAAATTTTGAAAATTTATTTCCTTTTGTTTATTTTGACCTAACAAAACAAAAAATGGATATAAAAGATGGAGTTACAAAACTTTCATTTCACTATGAGTTATCTGCTAATCCAAACGCTGATTATAATATTTACGCTCTGGTGCTTCATGAGCGAGAGGCGGAAATAGAACAACAAGGAGGAAAACTATTGCTTAGAGCATAAGGGAATCCCCCTATAACCCCTCCCTTAGCTACACCACATATGATTACACAGAATTTTCCACAAGTTGTTATGATTACACAACATTTTCTACAAGTTGTTATGATTACACAACATTGGTTGAAAAAATCACACGATAATCTCGTGATATAAAACAATAACCTTCTAGAAGGTTTTAATGACAAAGCAATTTTCTATTATTAGATTCGAAGATAATATCTAATAATATTACCTACCAACCCGGTAAAAATATGATAAACATATACCAAAGAAGAAAAGATTTACCAGACCGCCTACGTATAAGATACAGGATTCAAATTTTTGCCGTCGAACTGCATATCTTCGCTGTGTGCGTTCTCCATGTTACTCAATCACTTCTGACCTCATTTCACAACAACACAAAGTCTTATGAACCTTATGACGTCAGCAGGCATACCAAATATCCCTAGCAACTTGGTTAGCTTAACGTTAACTCAAAAATTATTTTTAGATTAGATGGTTACCAGGGATAAAAGGAATGTGCGTGCGTTAGCGAGTGAGATTATGAAGCGACGATATTGAAATTTAATATAAACATCAAATAAAATGACTACTTATATTGAATACGGAGTAACACTTACAGATGGGCAAAAGTCAAAACTGGCTTCTGCGATAATAAATCAATCACCACTAACTCTTCGTTTAAAACATGGACATCTTCGAGGTTCTGATGAGTTAATGTTGACAAAAAGACAAATTGATAAAATAAAAAAATCACTGGCAAATGGCACAGGATCAGATATAAAGATAAGTAAAACTCAAATTAGAAAATCTGTGAAACACGGAGGAAACTTATTTTCATCACTCGCATCTCTTGGAGCAAAAGTTCTTCCTTTCGCAATAAAAGGAATTTCAAAAGCTGTTCCCGCATTAGCAACCGGTGCTGCAACCACACTTGGTGAAATTGGACTAAATAAAATATTTGGAAAAGGAATCACAATTCCCCCAGAGTTTTTCCCAATGCTACCGCCTATTGTAAGAGAATTTACCAAATCACAAATAAATCGAATTAACAAAGCTTATCAATCAGGTAGTGGAGTAGTTATAAAACCAACTCGTAAACAGATAGAAGGAGGATTTTTAGGTACACTTGCTTCTATTGGTATTCCAATAGCAATTAGTCTGGTATCAAAGATGCTTGGAGGAGGACTTCAGGTCGACAGACGTGCGTCATCTAATACAGCAAATGTTTACGTTCCACCCACACATGGTACGGGTTATCCATATCGCTCACCACCCTTTATCGGTACATGGACCAACCCTATAGGAATGGGAGTTAAAAAAAAAAAGTCCAAAGGCAAGGGTTTACTATTAGGAAAAAACAGCCCATTCAACTCAATTCCCATTCTCGGTACCATTTTGTAATTAAACCTCTATCCAACTTTGACCTCATGGAATGGGTAAAAAGACTTGGTATTAAACATTTCAGAGGAATATATAGTCGTGATGGATTACCAAAAAAGATTAGAAAAGAATGTGGAATAATTAATCTGGATGATATAACAGGGCCTGGAACACACTGGGTTTGTTACAGAAATATAAACAATTTAGTTGAGTACTTTGATCCGTTTGGTCTGATAATGCCAAACGAAGTATTAGACTATTTTCACACGGGGCCTGTAAAACCTATTGTGTACTCAATGGATGAAATACAAAATCGCAGTACTGTTCTATGCGGTTATTGGTGTTTATATTATTTATTCGAGCGACAAAAAGGTAAAGGTATTCTAGATGTAATACATAACCCTAATTTTGATAATGATAACAGCGATTTTATAAAGTCATACTTTGGAGGATAAAAATGGGGGGAGTGCCTCCCCCCAAAACCCCCCTGCTGGAGGGAGAATAAAAATAATATTTAATAAATATTATTTTTTTAATCTTCATCAACCGGTGAATCCTTTAGCTGTTTAACCCTTTCAACTTTTGTATTTAGATCTTTAACACTATCAACTATATCTATGAAATTAGAGTAAATATCAATAAGACGATAAAGTTTCTTTTTTTTATCACTATTTAGCTGCAACCAAGAATATTCCTCGTTTCTTATTTTTTTCCACATCTCACATTCACCAACCATCAGAACTCTAGAAAGATCTTCGTTTTTCTTTCTAAGAGACTCCAACTCATGATTTATTTTTGTTCTTACTTCTTTCTCAAAATCTTTTATCGTTTTAACATCCATATTTTTTTCAATCTCAGAAAAGAATCTAGCTTCCATTTATTATATAAATAGATAATTACCTTTTACAACTTTGTTAAGCGTATTTGATTTCTCACTTATTTCCATGAGTAGCTCAAATACTTTTATAAATTTCGTATCGTTTTCCAATCTAGAAAAATCAGCCTATTCATAACTCATGTTTAATCTATCGTATATCTTTTGAAGCTCAATTTTCAAAAAATTAGATCTAGTAGTCATATTTTTTTATCTAAACATTATATTAAATGAAAGAAACTTATTGTATCGTAGATAAAAGAGTAACTCCTTGTACAGAGCCAAGTGGTTACCAACAAGATAAAAGAGGTAGAACTCAATTCTTCTGTAGATGCGCAGTTTGTGGAAATAAAAAAGTAAGATATGTAAAAATGGGGAATACCCCCATGCAAAATGGAAGTGGTAAAAGAAAGTCAAAAAACTAATCAGCCCGTCTGAAGGGGCGGGCGTCTTTGATACAGTTGTTGGCACAGCAGTTGATGGATTTGTACATTATGGGCTTCCTTGGATGGGTAAAAAAGCAGTTGAAATGGGACGATATGGAGCAAGCGAGTTAATGTCCAATAAAGATCTTCAGAAAAAAGCTGTAAATTATGGGATTAATAAACTCACTCCATTTATTCAAGATTCTGTTGGATCAGCCATAGATGAACTATCAACAAAAGTGAGGCCAAATAAAAAGTATAAAACTGACAGACCAGAATTAGATGGAAAAGGAATTGATGTTCACAAGCAAATTGGTAAATTACCAAAACCAAAAGGTGGATGGACATTGCCAGGGCATAAATATACAGGCCCTTATAATGATCTCGAAAACCAAGTAAGATACAACCCGGAAACCGGCGAAATATTAGAAATTTATGATCAACCAACTGGGCCAACCGATGCTATTGCCATGCAGCATGATGTTGATTATAGTGTTTGTGGGGATGACCGAAAGTGTAAAAATAAGGCTGACAGAAAGATGGTAAAATCGTTAGATGCTATTCCTTGGAAAGAAAGACAATGGGGTCATACTTTGGCTAGAACAATAATTAATACTAAACAAAAACTTGGACTTGGTTTAAACGCGAGTCGGCGTTGAGTAGTGATTGGTCTCAACAATTAGCCGACGAACTTCACAAACCAATCACAAGAAACTTTCAAAAGAGATCAGTAATCTCAAACGGGATTGATGAAATCTGGGCTGCTGATTTAGTTGAAATGCAAAAGTTTAGTAAGTGGAATAAAGGAATTAAATATCTCTTGATGGTTATAGATGTGTTTAGCAAGTATGGTTGGATTAGGGGGCTGAAAGATAAAAAAACTGAAACTGTTAGTAAAGCATTTGATAGCATATTCAAAAGTAGACCTAAACCTCAAATGTTATGGACTGATAAAGGTTCCGAATTTATAAGCAAACATTTCAAAGATTTTCTGAAAAGAAATGGTATCAAGCTGTACCACACTGAAAACGAGGAGAAATCTAGTGTTGTTGAGAGATGGAATAAAACAATGAAAAACAGAATGTGGAAGATGTTTACTGTGAATAACAACACTATTTACTGGGATAAGATAGATAAACTAGTTGATGATTACAATAACGCTAGACATTCTAGTATAAAAATGACTCCTGTTGAAGCTAGTAAAAAGAAGAATGAAAATAAAGTTTGGTCTAATTTATACGGTGATTTAATCTACTTGAAACCTGGTAAACCAAAGTTTGCGATTGGTGATAAAGTTAGAATATCAAAATATAAGAGAAAGGTATTTGATAAAGGCTACACACCAAACTGGACAGAAGAAATATTCGTTATTGATAAAGTTCTGCCAACAAAACCTGTTACATATAACATTGTTGATTTGATGGGAGAAGAGGTTAAGGGATCTTTCTACGAGAAAGAATTACAAAAAGCAAAACAGCAAACATTTAGAATAGAAAAGATTATCAGACGAGATAATAAGAAAAAAATGGCATTAGTAAAATGGAGTGGATATCCTGATAAATTTAACTCATGGGTTAGTTCTAAGGATTTGGTTGATTTTTAATACGAAATTCGTATTTAAAAAAATAGTTATTTACTCGTTTTCTTCTTCAGATATAACTAAGTCTTCAACTACTGGTTCATTTATTTCTTCGATATCGCTTTGCTCTTCATCTTCCTCTTCAATTGTTAGTAAAGACTCTCTAGGTTTAAGCGGTTTTACATAACACTCATGAACTTTTATTTGTAAAGAAGTCACAGTTTTACTTATAAAGATTCCTTCAATTATCAGAGCCAATTTAACATTACAGTACTGGTTAATATGTTTAAAAGGATTTAGATCCTTTCCCCCCTGTCCCTTAAACAAAGATAAAATTTTCTTTGATTTTTCTGAGTAAATAAGTTTTGCATAAAGAACTGGTGCAGATGAGGGATCTTTTCTGGTTTTCTTCTTTCCTTTTTTATCAGTGTACTCTTCTTGTTTGTAGTATAACGGTGGGGAAAGAGACGAAGCTAAATCTGGTCCATATTCATTCTCTAAATATTGTTGAGATAGAGATGTTAAGCTATTAATAAATTCAAAAAACGCTTTTTCTTTTTCATTTGGTTCGCTATCTTTTGCCCAAAGACATACTGGTATACTATATCCTACTAACTTTTTTGTTTCTTGGTTTTTCTTTTCACTAACACCAAAGCTAAAAAGAAATGGGGTTTCGATTACAAGTGGTCCTTTTTTGTTGTTTTGGTATTTGATTTCAATTGGTATACGCTTGTATTTAATGTTACTATCTTTTACTTTTGACTCTTTTGCTTCTTTAAAAATAACGTTGTCTGAGGTTAAATGATCGTAGCTGGATAACTGAATTTTGTTAATTATAATTTATTTCTTAAACTATAATTTATTTTCAATTGTGACTTTTAAAGAATATAAGTTTTCTAAAATTTCTTTTAATCCTTCTTCTAAAACTTTTATATGTTCTTTCTTTAAACTACTATCATCAAGTCTATTAGCATAATATTTATCATTTAAATCAATAATTTTATTAGATAGACTAGTTGAACCAACATTACCATTTGAACTCATTTTATTATATTTTTTATTAAATCTTTAATTCACTTTTTTTCTGGCCAGAGTAAATGAACGGACCAGAAATTTGGCGATTCTGGTTTATTATAAGTTAACTCTCCTTGCTTATTTTTTATCTTTGTAGCTCTAGCTAAATATTTGTCTCTTCTCTCTTTATCCTTGTGTATTAAGTAGTCTGGATATTTTGGAGAACCAAAATGTACTTTCTTTCCGCTTGGAAGTGTGGCCATATATTTATTATTTTTTCTGGTTGAGTAATCAAGTGATTCTGCACCAAGTTTTTTAGCTCTTCTAGTTAATCTTGTAAACTTATCTCCTGTAAGAATAAATTTTTCGTTTGGAACATAATCTGGATCCTCATCGTGTCTATATCCATCATCAACTATAAAATCCAAATCCTCTTTTGTAGGAGTAGTTTCTCTCGATCTTGGTTCCATTTTTATTAAAAGGTTATACTAATATTTAGATTTGATCTAAACTTATATATACTTTTTAAAATTCGTTTTTGGGGGACTTGGGGGATTTGGGGGATTTGGGGGATATGGGGGATTTGGGGGATATGGGAGATTTGGGGGATATGGGGGATTTGGGGGATATGGGGGATTTGGGGGATTTGGGGGATTTGGGGGACTTGACGGTGTGCAATGAGGGAAATAATTGAAAAATGACGGAAAAAAGTTCCAAGGGAGTGAGAGACAAGGCAGCATTATATAACTACTGACGTCTTTTAATAACTATTTATATTAAAAGACCGAAATTCTTAAATTTTATTTTTTTTGATTGGGGCTGGCTGCCATTTGGTTTTTTAATTTTTTTTAATTTTTTTTCAATTTTATTTATTACTGGAGCAGGTGTAAAAGTGCTCGTGAATTCCCATTTTACTAACTACTGGTGTCTTTTTAGATCTCTCGTAAGCTTTCGATACAGTCAATCATTCCATCTTATTTGATAAACTTGAACACTATGGTATACGTGGCTTGGCTCTGAAATGGATCAAGAGCTATTTTTCCAACAGACTTCAGTTGTAGAATACAATGGTTATGTTTCGCCTCGTGTTAATATCATGTGTGGCGTTCCCCAAGGTTCAATACTAGGGCCTTTGTTTTTTCTGCTCTACATCAACGATATAATCAACACGTCCACAATATTACAATTGATAATATTTGCCGATGATACAAACGTATTTGTGTCTCACAAGGATAAGACTGCCTGACTAATATACTGAACGCTGAGCTAAATATTAGTTGTCAATATGGTTTAGAGCTTACAGGCTTTCAAATTCATTGTATTTAAACCATGCCAAAAGCATACAAATCAAACTATTCAACTTTTAATTAACAGCCAAAAAATTGATCAGGTAAAAGAAACAGTTTTCTTGGGAGTAATCATGGATGAAAATTTAAATTGGAAATCTGAAATCTCACATGTCACCAATAAAGTTTCTAAATGCACAGGAATTATTCGTAAACCCAGTTTCTATTTATCTACGAAAACCTTACGAACACTATATTTTTCTATAGTCTATCCATACTTTTTTCACTGCAACTTAGTTTGGGCCTCTACTTACAGAACTAACCTTATTCGTCTTGAGATTTTACAGAAACTAGTGATCAGAACTATAGCTAAAAGCACTTTCGATGCACATACTGATCCAATCTTTCAAAATCTTGGTATCTTAAAATTTCATGATATATACTTAATACAACTAGGCTTATTCATGTACTCCTATCAAAACCATACGCTACCTTTAAAATTTCGTTGTAAATTTACTTTACAAAGTCAAATTCATTCATATAATCAAGAAACTCGTGTAAATTTCGTCTGCCTTTCTGTCGTACTCGAACCCAACAATTTTCCGTTTTTTATCAAGGACCTAAATTTTACAACACCTTAAACACCAACATCATCAACGCTTCCTCCCCTTTTTCCTTTAAAAGAGCACTTAAGGCATTTATTTGTAATAATTATTAGTATACTCCAACAAAAATCTTGGGAAAAAGCCTTTTAATATTCAACATTTGTAAACTTCCGTAATATTGATTGTTATTTTATTTTTCCACCTGGTATTATTTTGTATCCGTCGCCGTAATTTTTATGCCATCTTCGAAAAATTGTAATTGAGGAGGCCTAATTAACATAAGGTTTATAGTTTCCTTTAGGCCTCCTCGCCATTTCTTCCTACATTTTTTTTTGGCATCTTTTTGTAATTGTAATCATGTGGCAAATAAATAAATACAATACAATACATACTCATGCCGTACCCCATCACGATCTTCGAAAGCTAACCGTTTTCAGTTCAGTCAACCCTAATCACTGAGTATCAGTACTTAACTCTCTCAGTACGTATGTCCTCTCCATAACTGGCGCTCCGCTGTTTTGCGTTTTTCAGCAAATTTTCAAGGTAAGTGGTTAAAGTTAAGAAGACAATGCGTTGTGTAAACCTCATAAGGTGTCTAATCTGGCTTCACCCGATGTTATCTAATCGGCTAACCGCTTAAAACAGTGATAATTTGAATATTGTGTAAAGAAGAATAAATCCATACCCCGGAAACGATTCACTTTATATTCAGGTGCATAGTATGTATCTTTTCTTTGCTTTGTTTAAGGTTTCATAGGTTCCGTGAATTAGAAATGGCGTGTTTCTCGCGGTTAATGTGCTAGTGTAAAAACATCACCAGCGATGTGGTGGTGTGTCATTATAAAATTCCTCAGGAATTAAGGACCATAAAAATCGCAAAATCGCACGCGAGAGATAGAGGAAAACATCAACACGTCATTTTTTTCCATGGTCTGAAAACGCTAAAAAAAGCAGTATTTAAAAACGTTTTGTAAGCGAAGAATAACAATAATTTTTGGAATTTCCAGTTAGATGAAACTAGTCACGTTATCGTTTCCTGTTTCAAAAGGCTAACTCAGTGCCTATTTTTGATCACGGGTAGAAGTTACTATACAGCCAAGACAAACAAATTGGGGGTCTTTTTGACTACTGAACTGCCTTTTCTACCCTTATCCAATACATCTATGATCTGGCTCACAAGAGCCTAATTGATTAGTAACAGTCGCTGAGATTGGCGGTTTAATAGCTTGAACGGTTTGAAGTTATTCAACCTTATAATGAGGTGAGCGACAAAAGCCCCTCGTTTAAGTTAAAAATGATTTAAAAGTCCAGTCGTGCATTACGGTTTTATCCCATTAACCCTAAACTGTTTTGTAGGCTTGAATTAAATAAGGCTTTTATAAATCATTGAATTTTTATCTTCTCAATTTTTAGTCTTACTGTTAGTATAGGTAATAGCATGATTAGTAGTGATATTTGGCATAAATACCACGAGTGATATTTCAAAATTGTTATACGTAATTTGAGACAATTTTGAAATATCACGAGTGTTATTTATGCCAAATATCACGAACAAATCATGCTATTATTTGTTTATACTACTACCCGCAAGAGGTTTGTAATTTTCACATGTAGGTATTTCAAATTAAGCTGAAATACCACTGCTCTAAGCCAATCAAATTGCAGAAATTTCTCATGTAGTAGTATAACGTGTGTTATTTTCATTGTCTTCTTTACAATGGAGTGATATTTTTCAAAGCATTATGTATTCACGGCAGTAAAACCGAAACTTAAATATGTCTATTGTTTCGGCTTTGATACTTGAAGATAACCAAGCAGTGCTTAAGAGGGGAAGAAAAAACTTTACGTACTCACCTTTGTTCATATGCCTTGAATTTCAGACGATTACTTCGAGTCGTCAACATCTGAATCAGAGATGGGGTGGGGAGCAAACGAGGTCTGGGACCGAGAAACTATGTTCTCACAACTTGCATAGCGGTCACCTTGCGTGGTGGTCAGCGGACGATTGCAGTGTATTTTTCAAAAAGTAAGATATTTCAGAGGCAAGAAGCGAACCAGCAGAGGAAATAATTCAATAATTGAAAAAAATAATATCATACATTTTCGTCTGGTAAGATTTCCGTATAACCCCATACATTTATTATGGATACCTGTTTCGACTCTATTCATATTAACTATTTGTGAGAAAAAGTATGAAATTGCTGCATGCATAATAAAAGTATGGGGTTTATAGGGAAATCTTACACTTCGGGTACGTTTTCTGGGATTAGAATATAATCCGACCCTCTTGTCTTTTCTACCTGTACTATCAAGTGTAATGATTCTGTTACCTTTTTTCCTTGTTTTCTTTGGACAATTGATGTATGCATAATTAATGTATGAAGTTATGCGGAAATCTGTATCATGTAGACATTTCCAGACGATATTTCTTTGTTTCCCAGTTGAAAATCATGTTTTACTTTTTGCATGAATTAAACAAAGGAGTGACGTCACTGGACGGCGTAAACGGCCGGTCGATTCAGACGTTACTAAGGGAAACGACTCGAAGTAATCGTCTGAAATTAAGACTACAGTACTTTGTTCATAGTGTAAATGATTTTCTTAGAACTTCTCTCAACTTTTACCATTTGAAACAGTCGAAAAAACGGACGCTTTGAAACTTACACGACTTCGTCATTCGCCGGCTGCCGAATGTCTGACATTCACAAGAGTGAGTTCATGTGTTTCAACATTCACCAGCCATTCGTTTGATTTTGAAATTAAGCTGAGGCCACGGAGACATATAAACTGTGCAAATCAGATCCTAATCTAACTTATCTTCGATTAAATTCGGAAACCGTTTCGCTTCCTCTTTGTCAAAACATAACACCACTTTATAAAGAAAACCGACTTTACGGATCTTACCTAAGCTCCTAGGAACAGTAAAGTCAGTAAACAATTCCACTTGATTTCCCAGGTGATGTTAAGCAACTGCGATGGAGAAGATATATCCTTGAAACCAATTAACAAACTCACGACACGACTTGCTCTCAACTCAAATGAAGCGAATATCACACAATGGCTGCTTAAAGTAAGAATCTTGATAGCATAAATTAAAAATAAAAAATAATTGGGATTTTTCCCTTTTCCCGTGAACAAAGCGTTTTCTGCGGACCACTGCCCCAACCGGAAAGGTATTCACGTGTTACCTGGATATCGAAAAAATTATAGCAAGCTGTTGATTTGTTCAAAACAAACAGGCCTTTCTTTTGTTTTATCGAAAACCGAAACGCGGTATCGCATGTCTTTATGAAACAGATTAAAAAATACATAAATAACACAAGGATACAAACTACCTTATCCACTTGTAGACCACATTGATCTTTATTGTTGAATCATGTATTTCGTTCATTTACAAAAATATTGTTCTCTCGTTCCGCGTTGCTTCCTAGCAAGCTTAATCGATTCAGGTGAGGTAACCCGCCTGACCCAAGAGAGTAATTCGTCTCGAGTTATTTTTAAGACACACAGATCCCAAGGGGGATTAGACAACAGCCAATCACATAGCGGGAATGTGTTCCGCGTGGATTACCCACGCTCAGAGCCAAGCGTCCTTCACGAATTGACGCAGAAAAAAATGGTGGAAGACTCGGAGAGCGATATTGCTATTCGTTTTGTCGACGAAAACGACAAAAGAGAGATTTCTGCTAAAGCGGTGTCAGCGAAATGGAAATTAAAAAAGAATCGCCCTCCCTCTCCTGTATAGAGCTAACGGTACAGCAGGGAAATCCTTAACACGCTGAATATTTTCCCAGGATCATTTGTAATTTACAGTTTGAAGAGAGCAATTTCTGGTTTGATATTTATTCTTAATTTTATTAGTCTTTTATTATTCAACAAAAAAAACAGTTGGCGTTCTACTTGCTTTATTGTACAAACGACCGGTTTCAATAAACCGGCGAAATTTCTCATTTTATTAAAGCACTGACGTTACGACAACTTCGATTTGCCACACCGAGGAACCCTCTCAACTGGGGTATGATAACCCGCTTAGTCGGGGTCGGATTCGTATTACATCAAATTCGCGCTTAATTTGCCTTTGGCGGTAGCTTTGCATCAGTTAAAGTGACAAAAGAAAGCCACAGCAGTGAAAGGTTACAACAAGAGCAGCAAGTGAGCGTAGGAGAGCATTAGCCGTGTTTAGCAACCGTCCGATATTCTGTAGAATGATCACCCCGGCATGGCAGTGTCGTAAGATTCCCTGTGAACGCGGGGTATTATTTTACCCCACCGAGTGGGTTACCTCATCTACCCGGGGTTTCCCATCTCTATTTAAAGAAGCTCTTAGTACTGCTGGCCCTCCTTCCCTCCGCCCTTTAAATTTTGTAAAGAGGCTTTGTTAGCCACTGATTTTCCGTTCGTTTGCACATCAATGAAAAAGCACGTTTGAGGTATGACAATCAGTGAAAGGTTCCGGCAATTCTGCTTTTTTACAAAAAGATCAATTCTGCTACTTGAAAAGAGCGGAAAAATTAACTTTTTGCATTTATTTTTCATAGAACAACATGCAAAATTGGTACCTTTTTTGTTTATGCTAGCCGATTAGGTGAAAAGTTAAAAAAAGGTACCTTTTTAGAAAAAAAAGGCAGGTATTTTAAGCTTTGGGTGAAAATATTTTAACGTCAATATTGTCTGCTTTTCATCCATTTCTCACTTTACCAAACGATGATTTAAAGCACGAAAGAGGTACCTTTTTGTCGCTTTCAAGCGATCTCATGAAAGGCGCAAAAAGGTACCTTTTTTGCAGTTGAAAGTGATGTTGTTAAAAGTGCGAAAAAGGTACCTTTTTAAAAATATGAAATAGTGTTTTCAAGCTTTTGGGAAGCCATTCAAAATCCTACTGATTGAGATATGTCAACCGTTGGCACCTCTTGAGCTTCAATGAACGATGCACAGACTTTTTTTTAGCGGATTCTAGGTGATACTGATAAAATTGAAATGGTCTACAAGGAGGATCAGCGGAGCAAAAAATTTTAGCTCGCTTCTTTTAGCCAAGATCAAAAGCGAGAAACTAGAAGAAATCCGAAAATACTAGTCACCAGCCAAATGGATAAAATGGCTCCCGAAAATGTCAGTAACAACTCTGGTACTTTAAAACTAGATGCAAGAAGAGAAGCTCAGCAAGCGCAATTTCAAGTGTGGAGCAAATACTTTAACCTGAAAGAAGTCCTGCATGTGAAGCAAAGGTGTTCATTTTCCTTTTCCTTCAAGTCTAAACTGAGCGGGTTCCGAGCGGGTCATTTTAATACAACTGTCTTGTTTCGTGGGTGGTGTTTTTCACTCCAGAGAGGTTATTAGAGACTTCAGTCTTAGGGTTATTTTTGTTTGCTATTATATAAATTATATAAATAATTTAACTATAGTAGACCCTCGTCCACGTACGTAGGTCGGAAAATATGCCAATAATGCAGGACGCGATAATTATAATATTGCGCGTCCGAGCCATTTCTGTTAAATAGCCGGGGCCACTGAGGAATAGCCTCCCATACAGGTGTTTCTAGTGCAGTCTAGGATGGGTTTTGCTCGTTTTAATTAGATTCGGGACTGCGAAATTCGATTGTAGAAACGGGACATAGAGTCTCCTAAAAACGTCTGTGTATCGTTCGTTAGGGACGCCAACGGTTGCTTGACATCTGTCAATCAGTAGGATTTTAACTGAAACGTCATGTATTTTTAAAGGTACCTTTTTCGCGCTTTTGATGAGATTGCTTGTAATCGCAAAAAGGTGCCTTTTTTGCTCTTTTGATAGGAACGTTTCTAAACCGCAAAAAAGGTACGTTTTTCGCGCTTTTGAAGAGATCGCTTCAAACTGAAAAAAAGGTACCTTTTTCGCGCTTTAAATTTTTGTTTGGTAAGGTGAGAAATGGATGAAAAGCGGACAATATTGACGTTAAAATATTTTCACCCGAAAGCTTAAAATACCCGCTTTTTTTTCTAAAAAGGTACCTTTTTTAACTTTCCACCTGATCGACTAGCATTAACAAAAAAGGTAACAATTTTGCATGTTGCTCTATGAAAAATAAATGCAGAAAGTTGATTTTTCTGCTCTTTTCAAGTAGCAGAGTTGATCTTTTTGTAAAAAAGCAGAATTGCCGGAACCTTTCACTGATTTATGACCCACCCTATTACGAAGAAAGAACCAAATGATGATTCTTGTCGCATACACCAAGATACTTTTCCATCCCTCTTATAATCTAAAGAGCTATCCAGTCTACGCCGCATCAACAAGAAGTGAGAATTATTACACTTGCTATATTTGACATGATCATGTTCTTGGGATTGCGTCTTTCTTCTTTCAGCTTTCTTCACGCAAGGTTGTGACAAGCGGCCCTCTCTGGGGAACAAGTCCTTGCGCCACGTATTCAGTTGACAAGAGCTACGGCCGCTTTACCACTAATCCTTTGCGAGGTGGGATACAAGTCTCCAGTGCAAATCGCCAATCCTCAGTCTCGTGAAATTTCAAAAGAATGTCAAAAACTGAAACAAATGAGAGCAAAATGGATACTGATCTATTATATCACAAGTTATACTAAGAACCTCAATCGTCACACAACGCACCTCCCGGAGAAATACCCAGGAGCACTGCGTGACGACTGTGCAGGAGACCACAACCGAAGCCCTCTGCTCTCAATCACTTTGCAACTATGGTACTCAGTGAAAGCCATTCAAATCTCTTACTCTTGAGACGAGTGAAGTGTCCGCCATTTTAGTTTTTACAACGAAAACAACTCAATCTGGTCCCCAGGTCTTCTCGGTTAACGGTGCATTAACCCGTAGAAGGCTCCATTTTTGACGTCATTTCCTGGTTAACCACAAAATTCTTCCAAATTTGGTCATCAGTAACTGATTATGGTGAATTATGCGTGTGCTTTTAGCCAATCAGATGGGGGAAATATTTGAATGAATGATAAAAACAATTTCGCAATAGCTGGAACTGCAATGGGAGCGGGGGCTGTTTAACAGTAAAACCACAGAAATTCTAAAGCATTTCTTCTGAACAGGCTCAGGCACCTCAAACCAACGGCCCCAAGAGTGAAGAAAAGGAAAAGTTGAGAAGGCAGAAACAGGGGAGAAGACTACAAGAAATAAATGCGAGAAGAAGAGAAGAAAAGGTTAGATTTTTGTACTTGATCTTTCGCATTTATAACCCCGTTTCTCCAAAACGCGTGAGGGTTATTATCTTAAGTGTGGCCGGTAAATTTTGTAACGAAATTGATAGTGAGAGGCTTTGATTGCCATTTAGATTTGTCGTAGGGTGACAAAGCAATCATCGATATAGTGTGCTCTGAGAAAATATGTGTGGAATAGTGCATGTTCATACTTTAGGATGTCCCAGATTCTCGTTGCGCGAATAAATGACCAGGAGATTTCAATGTTTAATAATTTTCCCTGCTTCGCGTTTTCTTAGTTTTCGTTTTATTGCCGAATGTGGCTTGACAAAATGATCCGTCAATTTATATAACAGGAAGAAACAAATATTTCTGTACAAATCCTCATTTTTTTTCCGAACGAAAAAAGAGCTTCTTGGAATGCAAACGGAAAAACGAAAGCATAAGAAAATGGTGGGAAAATCATAACCATATGGTTCTTTCAGCTGCTCGTGTCTCAGGCCGTAAACGTGATTCGTCCTTCCCATTATTTTCAGCTTGTGGAAGAAGAGGAAATACTTAAAGATCTAATGAGTATTCAGGCACTGGAACTTTCAAATAACAAGGAATTCCAGGTGAAATACTTCAGACAGTGACACTTCAAGTTGATTATCTTTGAATAAGGATTCATAATGTTTTTAAAGCACTTCAGTTGAAAGAGTGCAAATGCATGTGATTAACTTGTAGTGAGGAATTCTTAAAGGGTAGTTTTTTGTTTACAGATTTCATTAACAGAGGCAGGCTTCCAGAGTTCTGAGGTAAATATTGTACCTTTCCATTCTTTAAGTTAACTTTTCAAACGTTCTGAGATCATGGTATCCAGATCGATGTCAAGGGTCGCAAAAAATGCCAAATATCTTGCTTGTTTCGTATCGATTGAATATCGATTGAGAAGCCGATGTTGGTCAAAATCTGTCAAAAGAATCACTCTCACCAATCAAATTAGACAGTGACAAACTAATGAACCAATTAACAGTTTCAATTACAAGTAGTAGCAGCGGAGCGCGGGAAAATGGGTCCGCGCCATTCGCGAGCAGTTGAGTGGTTTAAAAAAAAGATGCGAGATTTTTCATCCTGTCAGATAACATGGCGGCGCAAAAGCAAAGGAATTGCAAAATTATACTTCGATTCTGAAGTCCTGCTTGTATTTTTCAAGGGATGGTTAGTGCGTTTAGTTTCGGACGATTAGTTACCACTCATATGTTCTGTTTATAGTTAACCTAGGACTGAAGCTAGTCAGTCTTCGAATAAATCGGCCCAGATCTGAAAATCTTTTTAATAATTCCTGAGGTGAACGCTTATACCGTATTTTTGTTGTTGTTCACTGTTAATGACAGGCTTTGCAGTCCGCCATAAAGAATCTGACGACGTCTATCCGAAAACGAAAGGAAAAGATTGTAGCCATGCAAACAGCTTTGGAACTGGATTCTGAGGTGAAAAATGAATTTAACAACATTTCCGAGTTGCTCCAAGCCTCTGTTTCAAATCGAGGCCAAGTGCAAAGCTAATGATATAAAAATGATTATTTATTCTCATGCAAATAAAACTCATTTACACAAAAAAGGCTTTTTGCACTTAGTCTTGTTTTGAAAGTGAAAGTTTTGGAAATGGCCCATTGTAATGTTACCGAAGGCTCATAGGACCGATGATAGAGCGATTTTTGTTTGACCTTGAAATGAAAACGCGCGAACAAAACAGAAACGGCAAAAGAACGGAAATAGAGCGATTTGATTGGTTTATCGAACGGACACAAACGCGCGTGGCTTTTGGTTGGTTAAGCGAACGCTCGGGTGAAAAACCTTCCTACCCGAGAAGTTTCTAGAAATCAATTGATACTTCGCTTTGACGTCATACTGCAAGACGATTGGCCAATCGAACAATGCCTTCTCCATATTAGGGTTTTCTTTGGCGGGAAAACGAAGAGTTTATGTTTTGATCTTTTCATCCATTGGCTGATAAAACAAATAACGAACACTTACCGAAACCATTTTTTAAGGTCATACGAAAACCGCTCTAACAACTCTGACTGTTCCATTTTGCGTTCTTAGGTCAAAGAAAAAGATGAAATCATTGATGTGGTATCTGAGCAGCCGGTTGCGAGCAAAAAGAGGCAGCGGACTCTCAAAGGAGGAGCAGAGGATAAAATTGGGAAAAGGTTAAAGGAGGAGAAAAAACAAGAGTTACAGCAGCAGAAGAGCCAGGAGGAAATACAAAGAGAGGAAACGTTTAAAACGTGGCTGTCGGGATTACACAGGAGACGAAAAGTGAGCTGAAGGCCGGACAACACACGTTGATAACTTGAATCATATCTAGACTAACTATGCTAAATAAACCATCTGAAAGGAAGAGTCACTCTACGTACCTCTGCTGTATACCTTACGCATGCGCAATTATAGCGCAGCAACTCACAGGGCGTTTCCACATTCGTCACTTTAGAAACCAGAAGAAAACTGGGCCGCCAAGACTTCTGGGACTGTTACTAAGGACAGGGAAAAAATTAGCCAATAGCTGACCGCCACGTCACTAGTAACGATTCCAGAAACAATTGCGGGACATCGCGTCCGCCATATTGCTTTACCAAAACTATAAAACGGCGGCCATTGTTGTGTTCCAAACGAAACAACTGGAAGTTAAACCTTTTTTTCACGTTAAAAAACCCCTCTCTTTTGTTTCAATAAAGTTCATCAGCTGCGACCCACTTGGGTGAAAACGCTCTATCGTTGCAAAGTATGAACATTAAGAGCGAAGGGTTGTGTTCTCAGAATTTTTACCGCTTTTTTGTCGGTTGCAAGTCGATGTAAAATAGATGTATAGGGGTATGTCCTTTGAGCTCCGTTCTTTTCAGGCAAGTGAAGACCTATTTTCTTTTATTTTTCTTTTGTCAGGAAATACTTGATGCTCGTCAGCAGCGAACCCAGAGAAGAGAAGAATTAGCAAGCAGACGGAGCCATGCTTCCTTGGAAAGAATGAGGATTTTGTCGCAGCTGGCTTATGATCCTAATGGTAGGTTACTATGACTACCAGCACAGTTTAGTCTGTGGAGTGTTTTTATCCCGTTAAGGTACATGTGTATATGAGTAGATTGGACTATATAACATGAAAAAAAGGAGGACGAAATTCGGTAATTTGAATATTGGATTACAAGCACGAGAATAAATGCTGAAACTGTCTGTAAAATACTGTCCACTGGTTGGCGTTGTAATTTAGACCACGTAATATAAACTTTCCTAAATGCAGGATGCACATTTACAGTAGAATCTGCTACAGGTAGATATTCATTCCTTTAAATAACTGCTAAGACTAAGTTAGTGGAAGTTCAAATGCACTGACATCGTTTGGTTTACCAAAAAAGGCCTAATCAACCTAGTAGTTCTTATTAGAACACGCCTCAATTCGCATGTTTTATGGTTTGTACGAGTGTGCCTTCTGTCTTGGCAGTCCCAGAGACTGTGCGTCTCTTCAGACTCCAACTGCGTAGACTGTACTTTTGAAACTAATTGCTTTCAGTTACTGAACTAAGATCACCGGCTTGTCGGTTTGGCATATCGCTGAGAAAAGACGCTGGGTCATACCGTCCCGCGTACATAAATAGCAGCATTTACATTCGCCATTTTCGCATTTCCACAATGCACCTTGTTTGCTCCCCCTCCCCTCCCCCAAAAAAAATTGCATAGGAAATGTCATTAATTTCTTCTTATACGACTGTGATGCTATGGATGAATTGAAACAAAGGTTTGGCCAAATTTGGGGGACCAACAAAGTGCATTATGGGAAATGCGCAAATGGCGAAGGAAAATTCAATGTCGGTATTGCATGAGTTTACCGTTGATAGTGACAGTGTTATTTTTGTAGTTCGTGACGACGGCACGACACGAAGTACGCATAAGAAACCAAAAGAAGATACATTTGGACAAAACGATGAGGACTGGATGGTGTACAGATCCATTGTGAGTCTGGAGTTTGTATGACTCGTAGTAGCACTAATTAAAGGACGTATGGGATTATATTTACTCGTTGTTTTTGACAACTTCGTCAACATAACCCCGTATGCCGCACTTTCTATGACGTAAACTATATGTATTTCTCAGGATACGTAACTAACGACAAACTCAACCATGCCCCCAGGCCGGGCACGAGGTTGTGACAAACGGCGGTGGACAACTGCGCTGGTAAAAGGAAAACAAGCGATGAAGGTGAAGACGACAAATCTTGATCTGCTTTTCTTGCAGAACAAAGATGCTGGTGATTCCGACAGTGAAAAAGAACAGGAAGAACTGAACGAGCTGGAGAATTTACTGAAGAAACACGATCCTGACTTCTCGATCCAAGTAAGTCACGGGGCTAAATTAGCGATTTCCGAGTCCATTTAGGGACTTATTTACTCAGGATTTGCTACAATTTCCGTTTACGATCGTCCACTTGCGCACAGAAGCCAAAGTTGTCTGTAAGTTTGTTTCCGTTTACCGGGGAACTGTCAAATCACGTGTTCAACAAATGGCAAACTGTTTTTTCCACCTGGCCAAGTTTTTGCAATTACCTATCGTTAATTGTTTATGTCCTCCCCAAAATACCGTAGAATTCCGAAAATAAGCCCCGGGGCCTATATTTTTCAAAGGCCCTTTTTGAGGGGCTTATATGGAGGGAAATTTGCGTTTCAAAATCGATTGGGCTGGCTTTTATAGTTGGAAGGAAATTTATCGTTTTTGCTTTGTTTTACTTTGTATTTGAGCGCAATTTCCAAGTACAGGCCTCGGGGGGCCTATATTTGGAGGGGCGATTTAACGGAGGGTTTTTTGCGTTACGAATTTTGGGGGCTTATATTTGGAGGGGCTTATACATGGAAGGGCTTATTTTCAGAATTTTACGGTAAGTAGTTTCATGTGTTGTCCGATTCGGCTATTTTCTTTAAATATTTTTATTATTATTGTTCTCGTGTCTCTTTGCTGTTGTAGACGTTTTGGTGGCAAACCAGAATCTGCTGTTGACTGGGCGGAATATTATCAGCTCCATCTTGGTGTTGAGAGAATAAGGTAACTGGTTGCGGTTGTCTCTCGTACAGCGCGAGTGGAATAGTTCCTCAGCTCCGCCTCGAGAAACCTTGAGAATTTCGGGAAACAACAATAAATATTACCCTTGGTACCAGTCATGTTAATGTCATTTTGCCAATAAACGAAAGCCTAGAATTAAAGTACTGGCAAAAACGCTCGAAGCACCTTGCCCGTTCAGTTCTATCTCCTGTTAAAGTATCGGTCAATTCGGCCCCTGGGTCGAAAGTGGCTTTGAAATGTTTCTTTCTGTGGTCAGAATAAGCGGTCAAGTGCCCCTATGTCGTCAAATCCCCCTGAGTTACAAAAGTAAATGGTCTACCGTAAAGGCTTCCAAAGCTGACGTTTCGAGGGCTAGCCTTCGTCAGAGCGAGTAAAGGGATTGTGGGTTGTGTGAGGTTAGGATATCATATCGTGGACCACGCTTTTGGTGGCAACATGTTAACATGAAATACTGGGATACTGAAATACCCTGTGTTAAAGGCGTTCATTGATTCCGTGGTGACGCAGGACAAACTGTTTACTTATTGTTTTTTTGTCTCATTATTTTTCCCAGAGTTCCTGAGATCGTATATCAACCTTCTATGCTTGGTATTGAACAAGCCGGTATTGCAGAAACTATTGATTTTATACTTAACCACTTTTCGGCCGATTTACAAACAGCATTAGTGCAGGTACGAGTGGAATAACGAAATTTTTAACTGTTTAATGTTACTAGTTTTAAAAATTGCCTATCCAGCTTAGACGTCAGCACTCCCTATAGAGTTTAGATCGTTCGTTTAACAGTTTTAGGCATTGCTTTTGACTTCCGATATTCAATTGAAAGGTGCTATTTTACGATAATTAGTTAACTGTCGTCAGTCCAAATGAAGACGATCTTCAAACCTGCGATCTAAGAGAGAATGAAGCACCAGAGTGGATACTCCAAATTAGGTTTTCCATTGAAACGGCTTATTTTTATCACATATATATATGGCGTACGTTGCCCATTACAATATTTCACACTTAAAGGTCAAATCAACGCGTGATCCTTATCACTGTAGATGGGTGCTGAATTCCACACTGAACTCCTTTCCTTACACAACTGATGCTATTTGATCCTTTTCCAATTTCTCAAAATGTGTGGCCAATTAATGCAGTTCTTTGCAATGAATTTTATGTTGGGGAATTGGCATCAGGTGTCCCACCGGATTTTGGAGTATCCATTCTTATCACAAAGTACGCGGAGGAGTCGGCTTCGAGCGCAAAAGGCCGCATAAAAGCACTTCCGTGAATTGGGTTCAGTATTTAGTATTTCATTGGAAAAAACGGAACTCGTTTACTTCCGGCGCGGGTGTTACTAGATTTAAAGTGCTGCCAGGAAAGTAGGAGCCATTAGCGTCGTGTACTGGTGCCTGCCCTATATATCTCTACTTTTCTTAGAGATAACATGTGTGATTCGATGCTACAATTTGCACTCGCATGAATTTGCCTTTCTGTTTTTTCTCCTAGAATGTGTTTGTAACAGGAGGAAATACACAATTCCCCAACTTTCAAGAACGTCTGGAGAGAGAGCTCCTTGCTATCCGACCCTTCCAATCTACATTTAAAGTTTTCACGGCAGGTTCGTTGAATATTTTGCTCCCCTGTCAACACAATGGTAGATTAGAATGCACACAGGCAACGTTAGGTAAATGCACCTTAAAACGCCTCAGTCTTATAAAAGATATTAATTGAAAAGGGAAACTTTCAAAGTGATTTTTGTCTGCAGACACACATTTTCCATAACCCTGTCACGTGATCGCACCATTTGAGACTCTAAGGATCCAAATCGTGTGTAGTGAGAATGTACTATTGAGGTCTTCGACAGCTCATGCCTTTAGTAGACAAGGGACGTCTGTGCTCAGGCTACCGTATTATTTCAATAAAGCTTTTATGGTTTTGAAAATTCTTCTAACCTTTTTACTCACGTTTATCCAGGTAACCCGGTTCTCGATGCATGGTACGGTGCTCGTAAATGGGCAAGGACTCTCAGCAACAACCTACGGACAGTCAGTGTTACTAGGGAGGAGTATGACGAGAAAGGCGGAGAATATCTCAAGGAACACTTCGCGTCAAACCTTTACGTAACTACCCCTTCCCAGTCATATGGTATGATGCTGCAGCGCCAGTGAATTAAGCTCTAGAATGTTGTAATTACTTACTTATGTAACTACATTGTTATATATAAAAGTAAAAAAGGACGCTTTTTAAGAGAGACCTCGGGTCACAATCTTCGGGAATTAGAGAAGACAAAAATGAAATACTTAATGAATGCTTCGAGTTTCACCTTTGCCTGTGAGCCAGCCCTCCGGTTCGTGAGACTGAGTGAAGCAAACCACCCCATGTCTGGGCTCCCTGGGTCTGTTCGTATCCCTTCACCTCGCCCTGTCCTGACGAAAGACTTTTACTGGTTCAACATTACAGAGATTTAGAATCATGATTACTGAAAACGCTAAACGTGAATTTGTACCACGTGACCAAGTTTTCTCTTTATTTATCGTTGACTGTTTAATAAATCTTAACAAAAATTAGTAGTTTTTTCACAGAGGTTTCATCAACAAGAATTATTTTGAACAGTGTTCATCTGCTCATTTCCTATTTTGACAAATTTGACGTTCGCCGTTTGCCGTAAACGTGATTCTAAATCTCTCTATTGTCTTCAAAACGAGGGAATATGACATGATGAAACCTTGAGTATTTTTGACCTGATTGACAGACTTTCTGTTGGTGGCTTAACGGTAAAGCTCTGGTCACTTCTGCTCAAGTCCCGCGCCTCGAGTACTTTCAAAGCAATGATTAGTTTTCTTATTCGTTTGCATATCGTTTTCTAACTTGCTTATTAAACGTATACGGTAGTTTATAGAGATACGGACTCCACAATAGATGTAGTTGGTACACTTAAACCACACGTAGTAGTCTTAAACATCATTTGATTAAAGAAAAAATGTACTTTGTACATTTTTTAGCTTGTAAAACCTATCTCTGCTATAGTAGAAAACTTAAACCCAGTTCATTTGTCCCGCGCACACTGTTCGAAGCAGGGAAGACTTATCAAACGGTTTAAAGTGGAAACGTCTTTTATAGAAAAGGGAGAACGTACCCGTCTAAAACATCTTTTCTTCTATGGCGTTACGTCAGGGGTCAATTTTTCACTAAAGAAGAAAAAGCAAATGTGGACTTAAAAGGCAGCTTTCTTTTTACTGTAAAGGTTCTCATTTTTAAAAGCAGAGGCTTCACACTTAAATTCCTAAAACAAAGTTTGTTATAATCCTTTATGTTACATTAAAACTGACTGGCAATTTAACAGCGCTTTCCTACTCGAATAGCGCTTTTGATAGAACTAATTGCAAAATACATAAATAAGTTGTAAATACAAACAAACTCAAATACACCTGTACACAAAAATTGATGCAAAATAAACCAAGAAAAGTATTTGTACATGTCGAAATCTCTTTGAGCACGTACGGTGTGTTGTCTACGAGCAAGCCTTAACGACTCAGAGGACGAAAGGAGAAAGAGTTGAACGAAAACCTTCCACGCCCATCGGAAAGCCTGACAAGAAGTTTAACACGTTCATAAGTAGTATAGGGCGCACTAAACGAACCATTCTTGCCAAGGCCGTCCTTACAAGCACATAGGCTCCTTATATGTTCAGGTTAATGCTTATGCTTGCCTCGCTAGTGAGCCGGGACCAGGCCCCAAATTGTTCAAAAGGTGGATGATGTTATCAACTAGATAAATTTCAATGAAAATGAAGAAATGATCGTCGCAGTGAACGCAATTTATGCAATTGCGTAAGATTTCTATGTAGTGAACGGCGCGATTGGTTTTCCCAATAATTATTCGCGGTACATTGATTTATAAGGTGCTTGAATAAAGCTATCCAACGTTTGAACAAGCGGGGCCAGGGCCCGGTTGCATAAAACGCCCGTAACAACTACGGGTATACGTACGTGCACTCGCAACTTAAGTGAGTTGCATTAAATCACTTAAGTGGTCCACTTAGGGAATTCAATTAAGTGGCTGTACTTACGATTTTTCTAAGTGTTCACTTAAGTGTCGGTTATGCAACAGAAATTGCGGGTGTTGCATAAAACCTTTTTTAGGGGAAAAATAGCACGTAAATTTACGGGACCTATGTTGGTCCCGTATCGTCACTTTTTTTACTAAAGTTAACGAGATCTTTTTCTGAGAAGTGAAAAAAAGTAATTTTTCTTCACGTAATTCGTTCTAATGCGCTGTGTTAACCTCTGATGTACACTTTAAAGCCGACGTTGTGAAAAAAGAAGAAGAATTATCATTTTCAGTAGACATTGAAGAAAAATAACGATTGCATGCAAATTTCATTTTTTTTAAGGCTTAAAAGTGTTCGAAACGAATTAAAACTTTCTTTACACTCACCGATGGTTAGCTTAAAAACAAAAAGAGTGAGCCATTAATAAAGTACTACATCAAAGTTAGGTGTGCCTTTAAGTGAACCCGTAAGTTACCACGTAAAAGAGTAACGTACGAGAGTGCTAAGTGCGTTTCATGCAACAGCCGTAAGTGTACCCATAACGGATTCGTAAGTGACCTACTTAAGTGGGCACTTAAGTGTAGGTTTTATACAACCGGGCCCAGGCTTCAAGGATACTGAGTGAAGAGTAGTTTGCTTTAAATTAGAAAAACGATAGAAAATATTTTCTGATGGTTATTTTGATAGCGTAATACATTAAGGTTGGTGCCAGTGCAAGGTTTGCAAATCATTAATAGTACAAAACTATCTTCGTATTAGGAGTCGCAAAATCCTCAGCCGTCAAGACCTCAAAAGTTCGCGAACTGTCTAAAGGCATTTTCAAAGGCAGAGTTACCTTGACATATTCTACTCGCATCCAGCAAATTCTAATGTGACGTTATCACCAACAAGCACAAACGGTGCCCAGTATTTGACTGCACCAAACTCCTCAGATTCTCTCATGTAGTTCATCGCTTGGTTTAAGGCTTCACTTGCACTTTTTCCTTTCACAAGATGTTGATAGAAATTTTTCATAAACTCAAGAGTGGCCTTGTCGTCAATCGCCCACAATGATACCAGAACAGAACGAGCACCGGCACCTAAAAACGCTCGTGCTATGCCAACCACGCCTTCTGCTTTGATCTCACCATGAGCACTATGACAACAACTGAGTACAACCAGTCTTGCACGAATCTGAACACGCTTTACATCTTTCATCGTCAAAATGAAATCCATCTCACCATTATCTGGCGCCAGGGCAATTTCACCCGTTTCCATGCTGCCATGTGCAGCGATGTGCACCAAAGCAACCGAACCGAGTCGTCTTAACACCGCATCCTTTGTGGCCTGTCTTCCAATAAGAGGTGCACAACCAAGCATTTTACCAATTATCTCAACTTCCTCTCTGGCATACGGCAACTGCTCCAGCTCTGTCACATCTTGCACCCACGGATCACCCACAAGAAGCACGCCAGACTTACAGTGGTAATCTAACGGACAATCTGCAATCATTTTCAAGCTGCTGAGAGATGGAGCCACGCGAATTCTGAATGATTCACAGAGGTATCTGGAGTTTGGACCCTTAAACGCAGCAAAAGGGGCCAAGCAAAGTGGGCCTTCGGGGACAAATATGAGTTCACTTCCAGAAAAAAGATCTTGAGTAGGATCAATGACGATCTCGTAGAACGTATTCAAAGCACTTTTTTGAAGGTGTAAGTGCTGGATTTGTCTGCAATCTTGAGGTGATCTTTTAACTGTTAGTCTTTCGTCACTTGCCAATTTAAGTGAGCGATCTTCACATTCAACGTTATCTCTTGCGCCAATTTCCTGACAGACAAGCTCCACAAGAGACTCAAAGAAAGTGCTGATTTTGTTCTGCGTACTGATCTGGTTGCTTCTTAATTCAACTTCCTTTCCTTTCTGATAAACCCAGCAAACTAACTCGTTCTTTCCTAGCGCCATAAATATAGTATTCGGAGGAATGCGATTAGAGAGTTCATGAAAGGATCTGTTGCCTTTACCTGACTCAGCATCATTCAATTTCAATCCATAATTATGCGCCATAAGGTCTTTTAGACCTTGTGCCCGTCCTTGCTCAGCAGAAAACAAAGCTTCCGCGACCTTGCCTTCGGCTAACATCAAGCGCCAAAGCGCAGCGTATATTGTTTGGTATCGATCCCTTAAGCTTATTTTCCACTCGTTGTTCAGTTGAAGACGATCTCTGATATTATTTACCAAAGAAACACTAAGTTGGTAATACTCAATAGCCAATGAAAGTTGGCCTAGACATTCGTAATAGTAACCAAGATTCCAACACGCTATTCCTTCTCCCAATGTCTCACCCGATTCTCTTGAAATCTGCCGTTGACGTTCAAAGTATTCTTTGGCTGTTTTAAAATCTCCAAGGCTGAGAATGTCGTTACCAAGATTGCCATAAGCCGCTCCCTCTCCCGATCTGTCACCCAATTCTTTAGCAATTTTTAGGCAACGTCCATGAAAGTTTACGGCTGCTTCCAAATCTCCTAGACTACTATGGGCGCTACCAAGATTGCCACACGCTCTTCCTTCTCCAGATTTGTCACCCAATTCTTTGGCAATTTTCAGGTCACGCTCGTAGTAGTCTATGGCTGTCTTAAAATCTCCCAGACCTCTATAAGAGTTGCCAATATTGCTATAGGCTGTCCCTTCTCCTGATCGGTTCTCCAATTCCTTCGCAATTTTCATATGCCTTTCATGGTAATATAAGGCTGTTTCAAAATCTCCCAGACTAAGATGGGCGTTGCCAAGATTGCCATACGCTCTTCCTTCTGCCAGTCTGTCACACAACTCTTTCGCAATTTTCAGGTCGCGTTCGTGGTAGTCTATAGTTTTCTTAAAATCTCCCAGACAGCGATGAGCGATGCCAAGATTTGCATACGCCGCTCCTTCTCCCGATTGGTCACCCATTTCTTTTGCAATTTTAAGATGACTATCATAGTAGTCTATGGCTGTTTTAAAATCTCCCAGGCTGCGATGGCCGATGCCAAGATTGCAATACGCTCTTCCTTCTCCAGATTTGTCACCAAAGTCTTTCGCAATTTTCAGGTGACTTTCATGGTAGTCTATGGCTGTTTTAAAATTCCCCAGACTCTGATGGGTCATGCCAAGATTGCCGTACGCTGCTGCTTCTCCCAATCTGTCACCCAAGGCTTTCGCAATTTTCAGACCACGGTCAAGGTACTCTATGGTTGTTTTAAAATCTCCTAAACAGTGATGGGCGTGGCCAAGATTGCAATATGCCACCTGCTCTCCCCATCTGTCGCCCAGTTCTTTCGCAATCTTTAGGTGCCGTTGATGGTAGTGTATGGCCTTCTTGAAATCTCCTAGACTGTGGTGGCTGGTGCCAAGATTGGAATACGTAGCTCCTTCCTTCCATCTATGATTCATTTCCTGAGCAATTTTCAGGTCACTTTCATGGTACTCTATGGTTGTTTTTAAACTTGTCAGTCCGCCATGAAGGGTGATGCCAAAATTGTCATCCTTCGTGCGAGGATACTGTGAAAAAAACGCGTAAAATGTATGAACACGTCTTATGTAGCCTTTTAGTTTTGTTCAGTTTCAAATTTCTGCCTATTTCTACCCTTTTTCGACTAAAAGGTGTCTTAATGGATGCAGGGGCAACAATTTTCTAAATTGCTGAAAGAGAGAAAAAATCAACAACAGATCTTAAAGACATTTAGCAAAATTCCGTAAATATCTCACTTTAGGTCATGTTAGCTAGATGTCCTCATGTGATCATCCTAAGTTTAATCACCGACTTGTAGCATATTATTTGTTGATTCCAGCCACAGAGCCTATTCTTTGAGTTCGATCACAAAAGGATTTGAATGGCTTGGCTGGTAGCCCTGAAACGACCAATTATTTCAGTGGTAACATGAACGGAATATTGGTAACTGTGACCTGTGGAATTAGAGTTTTTGATGAAAGAAAACACATTGCATTTGAGATATTGTTGCACTGCTTTAAACCCGGGGCGTATAAAATGAAACAACTATGCGACTGACAAGCCACTCGAACGACTTCATGAAAGGAGAAACATCTGCTCGCACGGTATTTAACCAGTATTACCAACCTAAAAACAAGTAAAATCCGAGGAAAATTTATGTTAGAAATTAACCTCTGGGTCTCCGAGGATGAGAAAGGCTCTTCATGCATCGAGTATGATCTTTGTTGAGCGTGCCCTGAATGTTGCTAAGATACATTTTCCAGCCCAGGACTAATAGCCGTGCGCTTGGTATTGTGGGATCAGTTACGACCATCGATTTATCAATGAACGGATGCTCACATTCAAACAAGCCAGTTTGACGAGAGAAAACAAGATTGGCTAGTCGAAAAGTTGGGCTGCGGCGACTTCAAAGGCTCGACGCTATTCCGGCAAATCCTCCTTTTCCTCTCCTCGACCAGGTAGAAGACAAAGGAGGCTCTGCTTACAGGCTGGTCTTTCCATCACCAACAAACAGATTCCTTTTTTCCTGTTTCCCGGGTTTGTTCAGTTATAGATGACAGAAGGTGTCAAAATGTGGAGATCAGTGCCCCACCATTTTTTTGCTCTCAGCACAATGGAGTTGGAAACTGGGAAATCCAAATTTCATTTCTTGAGCAAATATGCACATTTCAAATTTTTTAAAAAAATTTCTCTTGAATTGCATTTAAACTAAGAATGATATACGCACCCGAGCGTTATATATGTATGCGTACCGTATTGACATGGGCTGCTTATTTGGAAATCCCAAAGTTGATTGGAAATAACAGACTTAGAATTTGTAAGGGTTTTCTAATTATGTGAGGGTGAACGACGGAGTTTGATTTTACGTTAATTCTTTGTACAGCTAGGCTAAGAGAGCAACTATAGGTGTCTGCTTTGCAGTCTCTTGTATAGCGAACTACGAGCTCCTTCAATTTGGCACATTCAATAGCACTGAGCCTCCACTGGTACGTAATTAAAGCATTTTTTCTTTCTTACCTTTTCTCCAAGATTGTCTTTCAGCCTATTTTGTCCTCTCGCAGCCCTTTTCCGTAATTCCAACAACTTTCGGTTCTTTGGGTCAGTCTTGTAGTAGTTAAAATGTTAATTATTTGATATAAACAAGAATATTACAAGGCTACGTTTAGTGCATTGAGAGAACTTACTGCACAGCAAAGACTAATATTCAATTAAGATTGCTATTTTGTAGAATTGTGAAGAGTGGATATACCGGCAGTTTTGTTTATTTGATTGGAAACATACTGCATGAACTAGAAAAAGCAGCACCAAGTTATATCGGGTACGGGAAAAAGACCGTTACCTGAAACAGCATTATTTAAAAGTCGAATTCTTATTAGCGTTAATCCAGGGTTAAATGTGAACAGAGCATTTGAATAGTGATATTAACTAACGGGCTGATCATGATCGCCCTTTGAACAATTCGATCCTAAACTCTAAAAAAGGATACTGCTAATCCCTTATCACACCAGGTAATGGCTTCGTTAAATTTATCCAACTGAACGCAAGCACTTGCACCTGAAAAAGAAAAAACAACTGCTCAACTACAATGCATTTGGGCTAAGAAAGCAACGATAAATTGATCTATATGTGTTATATTAAACGACAGACTGCCAGTTAACGCAAGGAAAGTTTTCAAATATTCACGCACCGGCTGATTTTCTTCGGGAAAAAAAATGTTGTCAAAGGGTATATGCAAAGTTAACCTACCCCGCACAAAAGCTTTTAGAAAAGATGGTTGCATTTCCACGGCCATTTTTGCATCATTCAGTGCTTCGGTGTAACTTCCTGCGAAAGAGATAATGCATTCAAAAACGTTACACACCCGAAACACAGAGCATAGCATGAAGATGACGAAGTAACACATCTTTTTAGTTTGTATCATGTTTTCCCATTTCAGATCATGTAACGTTACTCTGCAGAACACATTTTTTTCCGACTTTTGCCCTATCCAAGTGCGTATGTATACATAATTGAAAGAGCGTTTTCACATGTCGTCACGGCGGCCATATTTGCGTTCCAAAACAATGAAACAGCGGCCATGTTGGTGTCCCAAACAAATCCTGTGGTAGCTGGACTCTTTTCTTATGTATTAAAAACCGCTTTCTTTTGTCCCAATAAATTTGCATAGGTGATAGATGTTGGCCACGTGAGTGAAAACGTTCTATATTACCTATTGATATTTATGTGCCAACCAGGAGTTTCACTCGTTACACATTAGTATATCAAAAACAGTGTTTGCAAACATAACCATGTGATGTCTCCTATAGCTGACTTACCTAGCATTAAATCATCGCCGAGTACAAAACCACCACATAAAAAGTCTCAGAAAGATGTTTAAGGCAACCAATAGCAACTTCTTACCCAAATTAAAAAGTGCTGCCGCCCTGTTGCTGTACAGTTTGGCGTTCAGTTCTTTATCCTTGCAGTTCACTTTAATGCCCTCTGTGTAGTAGTTGACGGCGCTGCTGAAATTCTTCTTGTTGTACTCATCGTTACCTTCATTCTTGTAAACGTCTGCAATTGCTGCAATGAAGTAATATATAATTACGTCTGCGAAATTTTTAATTTCTTTAAATTTAGAAATAAACTTTGCGTAATATTGGCTCTCGTCTGGTCTACTGTCAGCAGGGGTTGCCCGTGTAAAAATTAAACACGGTGGTTTAAACCCCGACAAAATGTTTTTTGTAGAATTGATAAGGGCTTCATCGTATTGCTGAATGCAATTTTTCGTCCTTGATCTATGGCTTTTCCTCACCTTTTAAATTGTCATCATCAAACTGGAGAGTTTCATCAGCTGGTAATGTGACATCAGCTGCCTCTGGACTTTTCTTCATGACTGCTGTAGACTGGTGTGAGATTGGATCTTTTTTTCTAACAACTGTTACTGGAGCCTGATAAGAGAAATGGATGATTAGGTCCTCGTCCATGTGTTTGTTATTAACACGATCTGCTGTATTCGCAGACTGGTGTAGACTGGTGTAAGATAAGCCTAACATTTTCTAACAACTGTTACTTGAGACTGATAAGAGAATGGAGGATTTAGTCCAGGCCCACGTTCTCATGCACTCCGGATTCTCTCTATCCGCGCAGTTATACATTAGGGAATTAAATAACACAAAATAGTTAATCCTGAGGTTCGTCAATAAATAATACATTTCTTTTGTTTTATTTCCCTGACGGCCTATCATCCAAGCATGAATTTCAGGATATATCGAAATTTGTCTATTATAACTGTATAATATAGAGAATAATTCATGAACGCGTGCTGGCGGCGTTTCTGTTTTTGTATCAGAAATCGAACGAGTGAGCGTAGCGAACGAGTAAGATTTCTGATACGTCAACAACTCGTGCGTAAATACCGTACAAAGCACTTTCCATGTGGTATTGTGTTTATTATATACATACTGAGACATTCATCATTTTGGCGGCCTTTTTATTTTAAATCTTTCAAAAATGCTAAAATTTGCCGCTACACACTTACCGCAAAATGATAACGAAAACGAAGTATCAGCTTTTTAGTAAAAACGTTTGTTAAAAACATAAATGACGGTAAGGATATGAGGTAATCCAAGAACTATAAGTAATCTTAACCGTTTATTCTTAATGAACAATTAAAAATAAGTGAATTTAGGTAAAATGGCCGGTTTCAATATAAGCTTAACCTTAAATGAAAGGCAAAGTAGCTCCGACAAAAAGCACAACAAAAGCTTACGTCTCGTTCTGTTTTTCCCTTTCTGCTGTTGTTTCGCCGGCTGTCTACTGTTTTCTTTATCGACAGTGAAACAAACGAAACTATTCCACTCCATTTCCGAAATGTTTTTCCTTTTTTAGCGAGAAAAACTCTTTGAGTAAAACTTTTTTCGTTGAATGTGTGCGAAACGGCGCTGCAAGCTGCAATAAAAGGCGGGAATTTTGTCGCGAAACTCACACACCTCTGTGGCTTCTGATTGGACGTATCATTTTTTTCACGTGTGAAAACCATTGTTCGCTCCTCTGATTGGCTATAACTAATTTGCGTACGAAAATTTACGACATAGCTTTTTGGTGAGTATTTCTCAGTATGTATATAATAAAGACCAATATTGGTTGTCTTCCTTTCTTTTCGGTTGTTTTATCGCAGGTTGCATTACTCAGGTCACTTAAGGCCTGACTATCTAACTAAATATGCATATTTTGATAAAATGCTATTTTGAATGGTGTGCTTCAGTGTTGTCTTTCATGTACAGCTGTTAGAAGAGAGATTTAATTTACGGCAAACGGCAAACGTCAGATTCAAGTTGAGAATTTCTTTGAGTAGCCTTGCGGCTAAAAACAATCCAAAGCAACTGTTACAGACAAAATTAACGTAAACCAACTAATTTGGGAGTAGGAGTAATGAACATTAAAGCACAAGTTAAAGGAAAACTTGGTCACGTGGAACAAATTCACGTTTTCCGTTTGCCGTACACGTGAATCTAAATCCCTCTGTTATCAGAAGGAGGCATGTTTTCAAGTCTTTCGTGTCCCATATTTTCAAGCATTTAGTTATTTGTGTCGCCCTAGAATTCAGCAAATAGTTGTTTATCTTTCTGTAAGTATTATTTTGAGTCAGTATGTTGCTGTCCCTTCGAGGTCCTTCGAGTTTGCCTCAGTCGAAGAAGTAGTTTGACGAGTTTGCCTCGTAGTAGTCGTTTGGTGCGTTTGTCTCGCTGTTTTGACAAGTTTGGGTCTTGTATCGCAGTACATGCACCCCTAGCGTAAATAACAATTGTCTCACTGTAACAAGTTCTAGAGATCTAGTCTCAATTTTGTGGTGACCTTGTATCCTTAATTGTCTCGCAGTACATTCGCCTGTCTCCTAAAACAGAAAATTTGCAGCCTACAATTAAAATCTCTGAATAAAGAAGTCACCCGCCATATTATTCCATAATGAAGGGACTTTTTTTTCAAATCATTTTGTGTTCACTGATGTGAAACCAAAACAAAAATATCCATCCGCTTTCCTTCTTATTCGATCGAGCAACCGTTGCAGTCGTTACAGAGTCAGACTCGTCCATTAAGATAATAAAAGAAGGAAACAAAATCACATACACATGTTTGAATGATGACTTTTCTTCTTTACATATTTTAATAGCAGCAAAGACGTCTTGCACAACTTCTTCATCACCGATTCCGAATGAATGCCATTCATCAAGGAGATTACTGTTTCAGTTCAGTTACGTTTAATATTCGAAAGCTAGTAACTTCCTAAACTGCTGTTATCACGACTAACCTAATGCAATCCCCTAACAGTTACCTTCTTCCCTAAACCGTTTGCCTTTCAGCTTTTCCAATAGATACTGACACACGTCATATAATAGAAAAGCATGATTGTACGGATCTTACCTCAGCCTTCGATCAACAAGATCTTTCGAGTTGTTTGCCCAGGAAACGCAAGTAATACAGTATCCCAATTTGTCCTATTGAAACCGATTGACCATTTGAAAACTTCACAAAATTTCAGAGCTTGCCTTTATCTGATCTAAGTAGAGTAAACTACCAAACATTCACTCCTGAAACAAGAAGCTCAATATCCTTAACGATCATAAATATTCCTTTTTGCAGAGAACAAAGCATGTTTACGCACTGTCGCCCTTGCACAAATCTACGCAATTTGAAACAAATTGAAGCAAGAGTTAAACCATTCAACTTAAATCTAACAGTAACCACGGCTAACCAATTTGGAAGACGCTGTTTCACACCCAAATGATTTCATGACCTTTCATGGTGACTGAATTAGGGAGCTTAAGCAACTACGACGACGACCACAACGACGACTTAAAAAAAAAACAATAGGTTTCATGACCAAAACAACAGCTGTGCAGGTGCATCATGCTTTTTAGTACATTTCTTTGACGTCCACTGCACGACTACGACGTGAAACCTTCTAATTTGCCGTTTTATAGAGGACGTGGACATGCGACGACGATTTGTTTTTCCTCTTTTTGAACCAGAATAAAATCCTTAAGAATTCAACTCCAGGAAAAGTCGCCTGCATTTGACATAATGAGCGAGTCCAAATAGACGCGATTAAGTTCGAAAGGACGCAAATTCATTTTTTTTACCGACGTTTTCACTGCCGTCGTCGTCGTCCTTGCTTAAGGTCCCTAATTGACTCCTCACTGATATATGAGGAGCTCTGCTTTGCTCTGTACCTGGCTATGACTACAACATGAAGAGAAAAAAACATCATTTTACATTGAGAGAGCACCTTCAATGATTTTCTATTTTAAGTATTCAGACAAGAACTTTGATAATGTTGCTGTTAGAGGCGGGAAGCGCATTTTTAGGCCTCTTGTTAATTCGTTGAAGGAAAGTTATGCCTCAGCCTACAATTGAAACGCCCGAATAAAGAGAAGTCACTATGTTTATTCATAATGAAGTGAATTATTTTAAAATCATTAAATAAACGTCTTTACTAGCTAACAAAAATATCCATCCACTTTCCCTACCTGAGCTAGCCTGTGAACAGCATTTCGCATCGACTTTTTCGATGCAGATATTCAAATTCCAGAGACCTGGTAGCAAGCTCTCCTTCCTTTTCCCGCCCCGTCGCCAGAGCGCCCCAGAGAGCTTGCTCGCAGACTATATTTGAGCAACTGGAGCCGCCACAGAAAATATCCATACCAAACCACGGACAACCTCCTTATTTTAACCCCCTCTTGACTTCGGAAATTCCAGAAATGGGTTATCCCCCTATGCCCTCGGAATTCCATAATCGTTAACCCCCCTTCCACTCAAATTTTCCACTTTTTCGACAAACCCCTCGGAATTCCCGGCAGTGTCGTAAATACGCCCAATTTCACGCTTACTTTCTGCAAAATATTTCAAATGACTCCACTTCTGTACTTCCAGAAGTTCTGGAATGAAAATTTTTCAAAAAATAGCTCACTTCAGAAAAGAGTGATAGCCTGGGTTCCAAGCTAGGCCCGCATACATTTACGGGATTATTTGGGGAGACGCGAATGTTAGTAAACAAACATGGCGGAAAGTGAAGTGGAATGTTTCAGTGGGGTTTAAACAGCTCAAAAAAGCAAAAAGGAAAGTTGAATTGAAAGAAAAAAAGCATCTCGAGAAAAAACAGAAGAATGCAGCGTGAAACAGCTTCAAAGATGGCTTCTTTGCCGTGAAGCCAAAACAACCGCAAAGAGAGCGCAGCTCGTACAAAAATAAGTAGGCGTGGACCGGGAATTTCATGAAGTTATTTGTGCATAAAAAAACACAACAACTTGCATGTCTCGTCATAATCTTCAAGGTGGCTGCTCGACCTGTCTCTCCAAACAATCCCATACATGAGCGCGTGCTTAGTTTGGGTCCCAGGCTAGTACTCTTTTCCGAAGTGAGTTATAGAAGTTAAACCGCTGTTAAACAGATGCAACCTACATTAACTTTACATTGCCCCAAACAGGTACAGAGCCTTAAAATAAGAATATAATAATAACAATAATAATAGTAATAATAATAGTTATTATTATTATTATTATTATAATTATAATAATAATAATAACATGTTTAAACAGGATGACCATTTCAGTTATAAAAACTGTTACCAATATGGGTCTTGTATAAAAATATATGAATAAATAGATAAAAACTTAATTATATACGAAACTGGGATACATTACATAATTATAATCAAGAAAAAAGATAGCCTCCTTATGAACAAAACTACATACAATCATTAAAAGGTGTAGCCCCCTTATAAAAAAGGCCCTCTTAGTCAACTCGAGATTGACTTTATCAATAGATAACCTATTCTTAGACCTAGTGTCATAGTCATGAATATTATAAGTTCGCCGTCGAAAATAATCTGAGAAATAACTTGGAGCTTGTCCATCAAGTCAATTCTTGACAAGTTTGACGATATATCTTGTGATGATTAGAGCGTTTAGTTTCGGACTATTAGTTACCACTCATATGCTCTGTTTCTTCGAACAAATCGGCGCAGATCTGAAAACCTTTTTAATAGTTCCTAAGGTGAATGCTTGTACTATATTTTTTGTTCACTTTTAATGACAGGTTTTGCAATCCGCCATAAAGAAGCTGGAGAAAACGAAAAGAAAAGATTGTAGCTATGCAAACAGCTTTGGAACTGGATTCTGTGGTGAAAAATGAATTTAACATCATTTCCGAGTTGCCCCCAACCTCTGTTATCAAGCCTGTGATATGAAAATGATTTTTTATTCACATACAAATAAAACTCATTTACACAAAAAAGGTTTTGAACTCATGAGCATTGTTTTCACGAAAGGGAAAGTTTTGGAAAGTCGTAAATGGCCTACTGCAATGTTACCGGGGGCTCTTAGAACCGATAATAACAACTCTTGACTGTTCCGTTTTGCGCTCTGAGGTCAAAGAAAAAGATTAAATCATTGATGTGGTATCTGAGCAGCCGGTTGAGAGCAAGAAGAGGCAGCGGACTCCCAAAGGAGGAGCAGAGGATAAAAGTGGGAAAAGATTAAAGGAGGAGAAAAAACAAGAGTTACAACAGCAGAAGAGCCAGGAGGAAATGCAAAGAGAGGATTACATAGGAGACGAAAAGTGAGCTAAAGGATAAAGGATAACACACGTTGATAACTTGAATCATATCTAGCCTATCTATACTAAATAAGCCATCTGAAAGCAAGAGTCGCATTACATATCTCCGCTGTATACCTTACGCATGCGAAGTTATATCACATTCATTAAAATGTGCCATCATCGGTCACTTGTTTCCATCCGCCAAACTGACGTGACGTCATCTGATCTCCGGCGAACATCTTCGGTTTACGCGCCGGCTTCCTATCGTAAAAACTAATATGGCGGATGATCTTTTGTGGGTCCACGAGTGTCCAGCAGATTATTTGTGTTTTTCTGTGCACATAAAGCAGGGTCCTGATTTTTTTCAATAAACCTTTGAAAACTTATGGCAAATTGGACAAGGGTAAAGCTATTTTATACCCTTAAAGCTTGCCACAGTGGAGAACGTCAGTTTGATGGATGGCGTGACAGATAGCGTATCTTTCCATCCATGAAACTGACGTTCAATAACAGGCGAACGCGCACGAAAATTGACGATAATGTACCGAAAACCTGTCTCGGAATTCCGAAGATTTTCCCGCTAAGCATTGTTGTTTGGCGGACATTTTCGAAAGGAAAATAATAAAGTTTCCGGGTGTATGAGATCTGGAAGTTGACTGCTCGGTTTATAGTACTCACCACAAGTCGTTTGTTATGGCTTTGCCGGCAAATGCCCAAGAAGGTATCGGCACAGCTCAAGGCATATATTTAGAAAGTGAGAAAGACAGTGCTACTGTATGTACTTGGCAAGTGAAGTTAAGAGGATCAACGAACAAGTTTGTTGGCTATGTTGGATCAGTTGAGGAAGCCACGACTGTAATAAGACAATATGAACTGGAAACAACAACAAAATTCTCTTGTTTTAAATCAGACAAAATGTTTGGTGCTGGAGGTAAGATAATTATGAAGCAACAAAATAATTATGCACTTATCAACTGAAAGCCGACCCCTCACCCCCGGGCCAAGGTGGGGGAACAAAGGGTGTTTGATAAAATTTGACAGCATGTTTTGCCGTTGGGGGCTGGGGATTTCTCAAGATTTGCCATGTTTTATTTTTCTCCTACAGGACTGTAGGTGTGGGCTTTAAAAGTTTAAGTGCCCCCTCATGGGGGTTAATCACCATTGTAGTTGACATGAAGTCAAATCCCCACCCTGTCCTGGGGGTGGGGGAGGGGGGATTTCAGTTGATAAGTGCATAAACAATAAGTTGGTCATAAAAAAAATTCTTGAATCTGATTGGTTATCAGCAGCTATGATTTTAGCAGTGCAGTGTAACATAATAGGGTTAAGAATGCTGGAGTAGAATGTGGTGTAGCTTGCACACCAGATTACAATCAAAAGATTATAATAAACAATGCTCTGATCTTAGAAATTTTTCTTTTGTTGGGGGGGGGGGGGGCGGAGAAATATGCTGGAGTAGAATGTGCATATTCTAAACACAGTGGTATTCATGGCATGAACAATTTATGAATCAAAGACATGAAATACCGTAAAATTCCGAAAATAAGGCCCGGGGCTTATATTTTGCAAAGGCCCTTTTTGAGGGGCTTATTTTTGGAGGGGCTTATATTCGGAGGGGCTTATATACAGAAGGGAAATTTGCGTTTCAAAATCGATTGGGCTAGCCTTATAGTTGGAAGTAAATTTACCGTTTTTACTTTGTTTTATTTTGTATTTGAGGGCAATTTTCCAAGTAAAAGCCCCCAGGGGGGCTTATATTTGGAAGGGCGATTTTATGGAGGGTTTTTTGCGTTACCAGTTTGGGGGGCTTATATTTGGAGGGGCTTATACACGGAGGGGCTTATTTTCAGAATTTTACGGTATCTTTAAATCTATGGTTGACTGAGTACTATCTGCAAAGGGTGCATGTAATACATTGGCTTGACTGTGGTGTAGGTTGCATACCAGATTACAATCAAAATTATAATAAACAAGGCTATGCTCTAAGAAAAAAAATTCGAGGAGCCCAAAACACTAACCCTTTGACATTCTGGCTGCCCAGCATAATAATTTTGGGCAAAAACTAAGATTGCCTTCTTGCCGAAAAGCAACAGTAAGTCACCAGGGGCCTCTGAGGACTGCTAGAGTACAGCCCTAATAAACATAATACAGACTTTCCTTGTTTCTATGACACAGATCCCTTTGCCAAGCAAAGAAAAGTCTATTTCAAAGATGACAAAATTCCATTTGATGGAGTACCATTCAGTATAATTGGCACCAAGGTATTTGACTGCCAACATGGACCAGACAGGTAAAAGTCATTTAAAGCGAGACATTCTGAAGCGAAGGTATGTTGGTTATGACTAAAAAATATCTGCATTTTTATTTCACAGCCACAGCCTTTTTGGTGCTTTTAGCACTAAACTGTAAGGAATCTATAATATTAATCTTCTAACTACAGGTTGATGATCACTCATTCAAAAGGAGGAGGTTTCTACCTCAAGACACAATGAAGTTTGGCTGCCCTGCAAGTATTCGTTTACCAGAAGTCATAAAGTATCGCAATTACAAGGTACAAAACCACCATCACAATAGTGATAATAGCAATTGACATTATACTTCCGCTCAGTAAAATACATCCCTTCATTTCATAACTTATTACTGTCTTTTAACTCTATTAGATCAGGGATGACACAGAAAGACTAAGAAGGGACATGTCCAAAAAGCTGAAGACTGATATAACCAGCAGACAGAAACCCCAAGTGGAACGCAGAATTTATATCCAATTACCAAAGGAGGATGAACACAAAGATCACATCACTGGAGAGGTCTGTTGATGTCAATGGAAAGAACTGGGACACCACCTTAACTTGAGAACAATAATATTAACTTTTGTTTTTGGCTCTTTTTGTTTGAGTAATAGTTGAAGGCTTAGGGAAAAACACTTTGAATGGGTGGGACAAGAGTTGAGTCATTTTCATATAAACCTTCTAGTTTTTCATGTATAAATCATTATGGTAATTATAGTTTTGGACAGGTATTACTTTCCTATGAAAAGGCAAGAAGGCATGTGAAAGAAAGTCAAGTCAGACCTTCCACTCAAAGGCTAGGTCACAAAGTACAACAGGTGTATGGGTGGCTACATGCTATGTAGTGTTAACAATCATAGCCTAGGTCTGAAAATGAAGTAATGATCATGAAAAAAGGTCCAAGTAGTGTCTAGGACTAAAATAGAAGCTGATAAAAAATAAACAAAATTGTCTAGGAATTATTATTTCAACTGATTTGTTGCTATTCTATCCAAATAATTTGTTTTTTGAATGTTGTTGTTGACAGAAGTGACATTTCATTCATTACATGTAAGTGTACATTGTACCAGCAGTGCCTACAACTATCAGCATGGCTGTCAAAATATTTCTGTCAAAAATGTAATTCCATTTTCATTTTTCTCCTCATGTATCAAACAACCAGATTGGTGGCATTCTGCAGCCCATCGACAAACGGCTTGTGGACAAGATTGGAGAGCTTGTTGGTGAAGGTGTGAAAACTGTGGACGAAATGAAAAGACATCTTAGGCAATTCCTAAAAACTGAACTATTTCAAGGGCAATCTCCACCAGCATCAACAAACAGGCGCTATTATCCAACAGATGTGGACGTCAGGAACTACATGTATCAGGCATCAGTAAAAAAAATCCTGTCCAAATCTGATCAGGAAAACCTTGAAAAGAAAATTGAAAATTGGTGTCAGGAGAACCCACAAGACTCTTTCTATTTTAGACCCTGTGCCCTATCAGCCTCATCAACAGCTTCTGAAAGCATGAACAATGAGGAAACAGATCAAAATTGTGTGCGAGATGATCTTTTGTTTGCTCATCAAACAGCCTGGCAAAAGCAACTCATGATCCATTACGGAAATGAGATCACCCTGCTTGATGCAACCTACAAGACAATGAGATATGAGCTCCCTCTATTTTTCCTAGTGGTAAAGACAAATGTAAATTACATAGTTGTGGGGTCTTTCATAATTCAACGGAAAACTACAGCCTCCATACAGGAAGCACTAGGAATCTTCCATGATTGGAATGCCAGCTGGAAGCCCCAATTTTTCATGACAGATATTTTCCAAAAATTGTCGTTGGGTGCCCCTGACTAAACTAGTAGCGAAATAAACGCAGTCAGTACTTAAAGTGTAAGTTTCTTATTACATGTAGCTCCAAATAAATGAAAAATTAACAGAATCTGCAGTAATTGGGCGTGTAATGCCATAGACTATTTCAATGAAAACTCTGTAACGACACAACGATAGTGAGGTTTGTTAATTTCAACATTTGTCACGTCAGTTTGATAGATGGAACCTTGTCCATCCACCAAAATGACGTCGCTTGAGAATTAAGCTGATAAACCAGAAATATCTTTTTCTATATAGAATACTCTCCACATGAAACGCTTTTAGAAGTGAGCTCGATAGAAAGTAATTTAAGCTTAAGTCTTTCCTTGCCACTTTCTGAACGTAAACTATAAATGTCAATAGTAGCTTTCGCATCATACCTTCTCGGGCCTACCTTCTCTTAAGATTTGCCTTTTAACCAAACAACACAAGGTAGATCGGTTACGCAAATCCTGGCAAACATAATCTCACTTCATTCGCTAGTTTGAGTGGTATACTGACAAGCAGTCTAGACCATACAGTGGCCGCCATATTTGTTTTTACGATAAGAAGCCGACGCGTAAACCGAAGATGTTCACCGGAGATCAGATGACGTCACGTCAGTTTGGCGGATGGAAACAAGTGACGACCTCATCGCAGCAACTCACAGAGCGTTTTCACCTTCGCCACTTTAGAAACCAGAAGAAAACTGGGTCGGGTTAACTTTCGTAAAGATGTCTGGGACTGTTACCTGGGGACAGGGAAAAATTGGTCAATAGGAAGCTTGACATCAACGAGAACGGCAAAAAAGCAATAGGTTTATATTAGCAAAACAACAACTGCACGTGCATCACGCTTTTTTGTACATTTCTTAGCCGTCGTTGCACGACTACAACGTGAAAGTGCCTTATTTCACATTTTGTCGAGGACGGCAACACAAGACAACAACTTTCTTTTTCTTTCCGTGAACTTTGATACAGTCCTTTAGAATTCAACTCCAAAAAACTTTGCCGACGTTTGACAAAGTAAACGAGATGGAATAAGCACGATAAAGTTTGAAGCAGCGCGAATTCACTTTTTAAGTGACGTTTTCGTAGCCATCGTCGTCGTTGTTGTTTAAGCTTCCTAATAGCTAACCGGGGCGTACCCAGTAACGATTCCAGAAACAATTGCGGGAGGTCACGTCGACCATATTGCTGTACCAAAACTATTAAACGGCGGCCATTGTTGCGTTCTAAACGAAACACCTGGGAGTTAAACCTTTTTCTCACGTAAAAAAACTCTCTTTTTTTCCATTACATTTCACTAGCTGCTACCCACGGAAGTGAAAACGCTCTATTGTTGCGAAGTATGAACATTAAGAGGGACGGATTCTGTTCTCAGAATTTTAACCGCTTTTTTTGTCGCTGTCAAGTCCATGTAAAAGAGATGTATAGGGGTATGTCCTTTGAGCTCCGTTCTTTTGAGGCATGTGAAGAGCTATTTTCTTTTATTTTTCCTTTGTCAGGAAATACTTGATGCTCGTCAGCAGCGAACCCAGAGAAGAGAAGAATTAGCAAGCAGAGGGAGCCGTGCTTCCTTGGAAAGAATGAGGATTTTGTCGCAGCTGGCTTATGATCCGAATGGTACGTTACTATAACTACCGGCACAGTTTAGTCTGCAGAGTCTTTTTTCCCCTTTAGGTACATGTATATATGAGTAGATTGGACCATATAACATGAAAAAAAGGAGGACAAAAATCGGTAATTTCAATATTGGATTACGAGCACGACAATAAATAAACTGTCTGTAAAGTACTGTCCACTGGTTGGCGTCTTAATTTAGTTCACGTTATCTAAATATAGGATGTATATTTACAGTAGAATCTGCCACAAGTAGATATTCTCCTTTGAATACCTGCTAAGAGTTAGTGCAAGGTCAGATGCATTAACATCGTTTGGTTTACCAAAAAAGGCCTAATCAACCTAGTAGTTCTTATTGAACGCGCCTCAATTCGAATGTTTTATGTTTTGTACGAATGTGCCTTCTTTCTTGGAAGTCCCACAGCATGCCACAGACTCCGATCTGCGTCGCTTCAGACTCCAACTGAGTAGACTATACCTTTGGAAAGAATTGTTTTGAGTTACTGAACTATGATCACCGGCTTGTCGACTTGACATTTTGCTGAGAAAGGACTTGACGTCATACAGTCCAGTGTATTTAAGCCCAGTTTTGATTGATGTTATCATCGAAGAAAACGCAGTCCCGGGGGATGTAGGATAATAAGGACCTCAGATGGTCCCAATCAGCTTTACCATAGCAATAGAACAGTCTCTGCGATTTCCGTTGAACATAAGGTTTACCGGAGAGTGAGAAATTGATAGAATTGTGGTCTGAAAAAGGTTCTACAATGTATAAGTCAGTTATAGAATCAGGCAGTGAAGGTGTAAGGACTAGGTCCAAAATATTTGATTCTATAGTAGGTTCTTTTACCAATTGGGTCAAAAAGTTATCTTGAACAATATCCATGAATAGTGTGTAGACATCGGATTACCTCAGAGCTCTGCTGTTCAACCAGTCAATCTGAAGATTGAAATCACCTAGAAGATTGTAGAGCAGCCTGTAGATCTTCTAAAGCCTTAGTTTCATTATTGGGTGGACGATAAAAAACACCCAATGTAACTTTGCGATTATGAGAGAGAAGCAGTTCGACGAAAATGAACTCTGAGTCGTATTGTGAAGTTTCACGAGGAACAGCTTTGATATAGTCACGCGTTGCAATAAGGACCCCTCCACCAGAGCGACCGTCAATCTTTCTATCTCGTCTGAAAACCGTGTAATTTTGAGGGTAGAATATACTTAGACAAGTGGACCGTTAACATTATTTGACGTTTTCTTCATAGGCAGCCTACACACAACAGGGAGAAAATGAAATTACGCTGACTTCAGGGCAGTTTCCGTTATAAGTAAAATTAGCCATGAAATACTGATTGAAGAATTAGTTTTTGTCTACGTACGTGACGTGGCTGAGGCGAAAGACTTGATCTAGCTTTGTTCTCTAAACCTCAACGACAATGATGTCGACAATGTATGACACACTGCTGTTTTGAGTAGGAAGTGCAACTGCATGCATCACTGTTAACGATCTATTGTAGTTAATTTATTATTAAGATAAGGTTATGGATGAAAAGGTAAAACAGGAGGTAGACAGAATTCGCAGTCTTTCATTAACAAGAATAAACTGAGAAGAGTATCCAGGGCGGATGTTTTACTTTTTATTTCGAAGAGCTATCCTCATTGTCTTAGCTGCTATTGCACGGTTAGCCTAAGTATAAGGCGTTTTTGGGAGGAAAAGGAGAAGAAAGAAACCAGATAAAACGTCCTCTCCCCTATCCCCTATGATAATCAGGCTATAAGTCTTTGGACTGACCTCATCCAGGCTCCACTGTGCAATCTACTACAGTAAAAAGCCACGACTACGAGCCTGGTTTTTAAGAACCTGTTAGGCTAAAAATTGCCAGTTAGGCCCCCTCTATACAAGAACCTGTTTCGCCTAAACTTTGAAACAAGTTCTTATTTTCTAAAATCTATATGAAAACGTCTGTACACTTGGGCAAATAGAAGAAGTCAACATTCAGGATCCTCTTTGGAGAAATAGGTGCCTCATTAATCCAGCTGCAATTGTGATGGTATCCAGGTCATTACCTTAGGAATAAGCTGAATACCGGTAAATACTCTAACCTACAATCCATTTTTTTTGTTCAGAAAATAAGAACCTAATGAAGAACCTAAATAGCCTAAATTTGTGCTTATTACCATTTAAGTAAGAACCTGTTTAGGCTAACTAACTAAAATAAAAAAATGCAGGTTCTTAGTCGCGGGCTTTTACTTTAATTCCCGCTTTCCTCTAGTTCGTGCGTAAAGCGTTTGGTTATCCTCCTCAACTAGCAATAAACAACATCACACTTTAAAGAGCTAAAACAAGCATGACTCTACAGATCTTACCTAGAACTCGATCGTTTAGAAGTTTCAAGTTGATTTCACAGGCGGTGTACGTAAATACAACGTCATTTAGAAGTAAAGGCACTGATAGGTTAACTGAATTCTTTAGCGGACGCGATGAACGACAGAGCTTTCTTTCATCAGATGATCTAAATAACGCGTCTGCTAGGAACAAGAACCGAAGAAGCTTAATATCATAAATTATCATAGACAATTAGCGTTTTTTTTTCCTTTTTCCGAGAACAAAGCAGTTTCTACGCACCATTGATCGCTTCACCAAACAATACGCAAGTTTGAACACAGGATTAACACCATTAATCAAAACCTTAAACTAGCAGCGATCACAATTAAGCAGTGTAGAAGACTACATTTTGCACCCATATATTTTTTATGGCAGCATAATCAATAAAGGAATAATGAAGTCAATATTTACTTTTAAAGAATCTTATTCTGATCCTACATGTCCCATATAGAGAGGAAAAGTGTAAGGTCACGTTACCATGGTAGTACTATTTCTGGATTACAACAAAACCAACAACTATGGCCACGGCAAGGAGAACGGCAAAAAATGATATGTTTATGATAGCAAACAACAACTTTGCACGTGCATCACGCTATTTCGTACATTTCTTTGCCGTCGTTGCACCACTACGACATGAAACTTCCTAATTTCACGAGCCCGCTTTATGGGCTAGGTAAACAGAACACAAAAATTGTCGCTTTCTTTTTCTTAGATAACGATAGATACGCTCCCGAAGAAAATTTCGCCAAAATGTGCCAAATTAAATGGAATTGAATAAGATCGGTGAAGTTTGAAATATTGAAAATAGACTTTTAAGTGACTTTTTCGGTTTGTTGTCATCCAAAAATTTTGCTTCCATGGCAACGGGACGTAACGACTTCTCCTCTCTATTGGCCCTATGACAGAGCGTCTGAACAATGTACTTTGGACTGTTTTTGAGATAGGTAAAACAACGTATTGTCAGACTGAGGAAGTCATTAAAAGATGATAGCTTGTCAAGTAAGAAAGGTTTATTTTTACTTAACTAAACATACCTATGCAAGACTAGTTACCATACTTTGCCTCTCATATGAGTCGAAAAGTTGAAACGATTCAAGAAGTTTCAGGTGACTTGTAAACGATACTCATCCAGCTTTGGTTTCTTGAACTTTAAGGCCAGTGACGCATGTCAGTCAAGCTCGTTCAATCGCGTGGAAAAATAAACTCTAGTTAACTTAGAAGTAAAAAGACATCTCCTATGTTGAAAGCATACTGATTACTTTAAATATACAAAATTTACTTGACTTAGTCTAGTTTTATTTTCCTAGTAGTGCAAAGAATACCATTGCCACACACCCTTGACATTTAATTAACCAATCAAACGTTTGTTTAGTTTGCATTGCTATATAAAGCAGAAACTCCTTTTGTTACAACTGTGACTGATACGTTTGCTTGAAACCCGTCGGTCTAATTTTTGTCTATAGGACAAGCATCTTGGCACTGCTTAGTTGCGAAAGAATGATCTCTAGCTCAGTTCAAGAGCACTGAAAGAATTGAAAAGCTAAAAGAATGATCTTGATATGTGCTACAAAGAAATTAGATTTGTTTACATACTGTAATAAAGCATTAGTAAAAAAGTAATTCCTTGCCAGGCGGGATTTATAATTCTGTCGGCATTCGCATCGCATATTTAACGCACATTGATCACTTAGCGAGGCAAAAGCACGAGTTGGACATATAGTGTGCACAATGATTACTTGAAATATTTACAAATTTGTGTGAAATGAGACATTTATGAGTTTATGTGGGCTCTTACCATTGACTCACGACAAATGTTACTTAAGGGATGTTCAACGGGAATACTACGGAATATTTAGAGCAAGTGAAGTTTTAGGTGATAAAAACGTACGGCATGGCAATAATACACTGACTGAAGAACCAGTATTGGAATGAACAAAATACGTCAAGTCCAAGTTTTAAACAGCAATTGTCTGCAATTCCATGATCAAGAGTGACAGTGGTCTGCGTGCATTATATGTCCATCCGAGCACGCGCGTAACATTAAGGGCGCACGAGTGAGCCTCTTATATGGAACTTTAAAACAAGCACATCAAACTATAAACCATAATATTATTTACAACGTACTAGTTATTAGTTCCATTAAAAAAGCAATAAATCTATATGCTAATTTTCGACACAGAAATTATTCCTTGCCGTAAAATGACAGGAGACTTTTGCGATTCCTCTTACATTTCATTATCTTAAAACATAACATATATCCAACGATTCTTTGTTCTGAATCTCTAAACTGAATGCATGGTTGGATTAAACTGTGAATGCTCATTTCCTTATCTTGGCGTTTTAACAAAGTGAACGAAAAAAATCTCTTTTTACAAGGCCTATTAAATTTTTAAGAAAGCAAAGAAGCATTCCACTGTCTTACACAGTCTTCATCGCCAATTTGACTTACTAAGTCACCAAAAATTGCAGGTAGTTCATGGCCCTGTTTAAGGTTGCTGCTGGCGGCTGATGCAGATGGCCTCCTTGATTTTTCTTTTAATGTCCACAGTCTGCTGGTCAAGGACACCTCTCTTGCCAAGGATTTTGTTCATCCCCTCTGCGTTGATCACATGGTTGGCCTTGTTCCTGTGTTTCCAGACGGCGTCTCCCCTATGTAATGCTCTCCACAGCTGTTGCATGTTCTTGTATACCATGCCAGTCTTTCTTTCTAAAGGGGAGCTTGTCAGTCTTAGGGTGTTGAACAAGGAACTTAGGGTGTTATAAGGTGGGCATGGTGCGAGTTGACAACATGAAGTGACTCTGGCAATAAGAATGAGTGCAAAGTATTTTCAAATGTTTGTTACCTGAGACTTGAATCTTATCTAACATGTGGTCACAAGAATTTTATCCAATCAAAAGTCTCAACGATTTTTCAATCGGATAGACTTCAGAGAAGGTTTAATAAAAAAAATTATTACTTATTACACAAGCTAGGATATAGAGTACAGACATGAATTTGACAAAAGTAGCGGCATCTTACACAAATCACTGATAAAATCTAACGCCCGGTTCACACGCCGAACTTTTCATGAGCGGCACTTAATTCGAATTAAGGCCGACCCAAATTATTTAAACCGGCTAAATTAATTCAGACGCCGATCTTAATTCCAGCCAAACTAAATTCAAAAGGAGAAAAATGCCGCCTCATTTCGGTCAAACTGCTTACAAAATACGTCGTAATAATCTATGCATTAGGTTCGGTACTCGAAAAGTTCGACGTCTGAATCAAAGCCGTTCCAAAGTCTCTCCTAAGGCGAAATTCCCAGCCGGGCTAGACGAAAAGAGCGGCCGAGCCGTTCCAAATTGAAACAGGTGTTCCTAACTGATTCAGACGCCAAACTTTTCATGTACTTAATTCAATGTATTAGGTTCGGCTCATGAAAAGTTCAACGTCTGAACCGAGCCTAACGGCTCACCCTTGTCCCAGTTTGAATGCTAGGTAAGCTATGATTTTCAGTTACATGTCAAACCCATATTAAAGACAAGGACAATGTGAATGAACTTCCAGTCGCCAATGGGTTTTTATATTAATGCTTCCAAAATGCACAGCTTATGCAGTATAACACTTATTCCATTAGGAAATAAAATGAAGTTGAAAAAAGTATGCAAAATATGTCCGTAAAGTGTTAATTATAAGACATTTTTAAAAACAGAGTTACCTATACTTTCAGGAAATTCACTCGCATCCAGCGAATTCTATTGTGACGTCATCACCAATAAGCACAAACGGTGCCCAGTACTTGACTGCACCAAACACCTCAGATTCTCTCATGCAGTTCATTGTTTGGTTTAAGGCTTCACTCGAACTTTTTCCTTTTAGAAGGTGCTGATAGAAATTTTTCATGAACTCAAGAGTGGCCTTGTCATCAACTGCCCACAAGGACACCAGAACAGAACGAGCACCAGCACCCAAAAATGCCCGTGCTATGCCAACTACACCCTCTGCTTTGATCTCTCCATGACCACTATGACAGCAACTGAGTACAACCAGTCTTGCACGAATCTGAACACGCTTTACATCTTTCATCGTCAAAATGAATTCCATCTCACCATTATCTGGCGCCAAGGCAATTTCACCCGTTTCCATTCTGCCATGTGCAGCGATGTGAACCAAAGCAACCGAACCGAGTTGTCTTAACACCGCATCCTTTGTGGCCTGTCTTCCAATAAGAGGCGTACAACCAAGCATTCTACCAATCATCTCTACTTCCTCTCTGGCATACGGCAACTGCTTTAGCTCTGTCACATCTTGAACCCATGGATCGCCCACAAGAAGCACACCAGACTTACAGTGGTAATCTGCCGGACAATCCGCAATCATTTTCAAGCTGGTCAGAGATGGAGCCACGCGAATTCTGAATGATTCACAGAGGTATTTGGAGTTTGTAGCCTTAAATGCAGCGAAAGGAGCCAAGCAAAGTGGACCTTCCGGGACGAACAAGAGTTCACTTCCCTCGAAAAGATCTTGTATAGGTTCAATGATAATATCGTACAAAGAATTCAAAGCACTCTTTTGAAGGTTTAAATGATGGGATTGTCTGCCTTCACTAGCCGATTTTTGAACTTCAGTTCGTTTCTCATTTGCCAATTTGAACGAGCGATCTTCACACTCCACATAATCTCCCACACCAATTTCCTGACCCACAACTTCCAAGAGAGTCTCAAAGAAAGTACCGATTTCATCGTGTGAACTTATTTCCTTTCTTCTCAATTCAGATTCCTTTCCTCTTTGACACACCCAGCAAATTAATTCGTTCGCTCCAATCGCCATAAATATTGTGTTCGGAGGAATGCGACTGGACAGTTCTTGAAAGGTTTTGTTTCCGTCATCTAATTCAGCATCATTCACTTCAAATCCATAATTTAATGCCATAAGGTCTTTAAGACCCTGTGCCCGTCCTTGTTCGGCAGCAAGCAGAGCCTCATTAACCTTACCCTCTGCGACCATCAAACGCCAAAGTGCAGCGTATATTGTCTGGTAATGATCACGTAAGCTTATTTTCCAATCGTCGTTGAACTGAAGACGATCTCTGATATTATTTAACAAAGTAACGCTTCGCTGATAATACTCAATAGCTACTGGAGCTTGACCTAGATATTGAAAGTGATGTCCAAGATTTGAACACGCTATTCCCTCTCCCAATTTGTCACCCAATGCTTTCGCAACTTTCAGGGCGCGTTCAAGGTAGTCTATTGATGTTTTAAAATCTTCCAGACAGAGAAAGGAGTTTCCAAGATTGCCATACGCCCTTCCTTCTCCCGATTTGTCGCCTAATTCTTTCGCAATTTTCAGGTGACGTTCATGGTAGTCTATGGCGGTTTTGAAATCTCCCAGACTTTGATAGACGTTGCCAAGATTCCCATAGGTAATTCCTTCGCCCAATCTGTCACCCAATTCTTCCGCAATTTTCAGGTCATGTTCATAATACTTCATAGCAGTTTTAAAATCTCCGAGAAAGGAATGGACACTGCCAAGATTACCATACGCCCGTCCTTCTCCCGATCTGTCGCCCAGTTCTTTCGCAATTTTTGCGTGACGTTCATGGTAGTTAACGGCTGTTTTAAAATCTCCCAGACTTTGATAGACGGTGCCCAAATTTCCACAGGCCCTTGCGTTTCCGGTTTTGTCACCCAATGTTTTCGCAATTCTAAGATCACGTTCAAGGTAGTCTATGGCTGTTTTAAAGTCTCCTAGATTGCGATGGGCGATGCCGAGATTGCCATAAGCAGTTCCTTCTCCCGATATATCACCTAATTCTTTTACAATTATAAGGTGACGTTCATAATAGTATTTGGCGGTTTTGAAGTTTCCAAGACTGCTGTGGGTGTTGCCAAGATTACCATACGCCGCACCTTCTCCCATCCTGTCACCTAACTCTATTGCAATTTTCAGTTCACGTTCGTGGTAGTTTATGGCGGTTTTAAAATCTCCCAGACTGTGATGGACGCAGCCGAGATGGCTATACGCCTTTTCTTCTTCTAATCTGTCACCTATTTCTTTTGCAATTTTAAGGCGGCGATCCTGAAAGTCTATAGCTGTTTGAAAACCTCCCAGACTCTGATAAGTGATGCCAAGATTGCCATACGCCTTACCTTCTCCTGATCTGTCACCCAGTTCTTCAGCAATTTTCAGGTGACGTTCATAGTAGTCTAACGCCATTTTAAAATCACCGAGACGTGCATGGGTATTGCCAAGATTGCTATAGGCCCTCCCTTCTCCAACAGAGTCGCTTAATTCTTTTGCAATTTTCAGGTCACGTTCAAAGTAGTCTGTGGCTGTTTTAAATTCTCCCAGACAACAATACGCGTTGCCAAGATTGCCATATGCCCCTCCTTCGCTCTGCCTCGTGCCCAATTCTTTTGCATTTTTTAGGGCACGTTCATGGTACTCTATGGCTATTTTAAAATCTCCCAGATTGAAATGGCAGTTGCCAAGATTGCTATAAGCCGCTCCTTCTCCCGATCTGTCTCCCAATTTTTTAGCAATTTTCAGGTGACTTTCATGGTAGGCAAGGGCTGTTTTAAAATCTCCTAAATTGTGATGGGCGTTACCCAGATTGCCATACGCCCTTCCTTCCCCCGATCTGTCGCCGAATTCTCTTGCAATTTTCAGGTGATGTTCATGGTAGGATATGGATGTTTTAAAATCTCCTAGACTGAAATGGACGTTGCCAAGATTGGAATATGCCCTTCCTTCTCCAGATCTGTCAATCAATTCTTTTGCAATTTTCAGGTCACATTCATGGTAGGCTATGGCTGTTTTAAAATCGCCCAGACTGCGATGGGTCCGGCCAAGATTGCCATACGCCTTTCCTTCTCCCGATCTGTCACCCAATTCTTTCGCAATTTTTAGATGATGTTCATGGTAGTCTTTAGCTGTTTTGTAGTTTCCCAGACAGCCATGGGCGTTGCCAAGATGGCAGTAGGCAGCTCCTTCTCTCCATCTGTCACCCAGTTCTTTCGCAATTTTCAGGTCCCGTTCATGATAGTCTATGGCGGTTTTAAAATCTCCAAGAAAGAAATGGATATTGCCAAGATCGCTGTACGACACTCCTTGTCCCGTTCTGCCTTCCGATTCTTTCGCAAATTTCAGCAAACTGTCAAGGTTGCCTGTGGCTGTCTTAAAATCTCCCAGAGTGCGATGGGCGCTGCCCAGATTGCCACTGACCTTTTCTTCTTCCGATCTATGCTCAAAGCTCGCAATGTTGCCAACTGTGCACCTTGTTCTTGTACATGCTTTCTGGGAGACAGATTATACATTGGTGAATTCGCTATCCTTTTACATACCTGAAGCCTGAAAAATGTACCCTTTTTGGGCGGAACCTCCCCGCATAGGCCATTTATATAGGGAGTGCCCCCGGGAATGTATCGTTAACAGTAATAAATTATCAAAAAAAGCAGGTCGAGGTCGTAATAACATACTGTCTAATCCAATCATTTTGACGAAAACTAGAGAAGAATCCCTTTCTTAAATAAACAGAGCCCAACGAGCTTAGAACAAAACCAATTTTGCAATAACATGTACAGAAATGTTGAACCCCTATAGCTACGTGAACTGCAACTACACTGAAGGCAGACCATAGAAAGGTTAAAAATTCATGAGGATGACGTTAATTTTAATTTCCTTAGAAAAGCTAAAAAATCCCTGAACAGACATCTCAACGTTTTTTTCCATCTTACATTCAAATCTTGTTTAACTTTAAGGTTTTGACTTTCTAACTTTGAATCTAAAAACCTGATAGCCTAACAAACCATTATTTGAATCAGAACAGTTAGGCTGGGAAAGCAAATACCTCTCTTAATACATGACTTTGTTTCTCTAGCCTAGGGAAATGTCTGCTGCTCCAGTGGACTATATATTGAGGTACATTCTCCAAGCAAACATTTCCAACGAAGCACATTCAATAAAACTGAATCTACGCAATTTTAGCTAATCTCTTCCGATAAACTCACCTCTTCTCCGTGATTATCTTTCAGTTTCCTTTGTTCCTTCACAGACCTGTTACGTAATTCCAGCAATTTCTGGTTCTTCGGGTCAATCTTGTATAAGTTATAGTGTTAAAAGATCTTAACAACGTGCCAATCAAGTTCTTTAACTTGAAATAAGTTATCTATTCTTTATATCTTCCCTACGTTTTCGTGGTGATTATATCCAGTAGTGTATTGCAAAGTAGTTACTGTCCAGGAGGGGGACAAGGGCTTTTACGGTGCTGCGGTGTCGCTGTCGCTCATTTTTTCTGTGCGGTGTTGAGGTGAATAAAATCCCATCTTGCGGTGTTGCTGTGATCTTAAACCTACGGTGTGAGGTGTTTCTGATTTTAAACCTACAGTATTCGGTGAAACGAAATAACTTGCGGAACCTGTGCGGTGTTGTGCTTTATTATTTGACCGTAGGTACTAAAACGAGGAGCAAAGTAAAACGAGCCAAAACCACCTAAACGATCCACAACGACCCAAAATAAACAAGCCAAAACAATTCCCGCCCTCCTAGGAACGTCGTGTAAAATTGATTTCAACGTCTCACTGCTCTTTTGACAAAACATTGCAGGAAACCATCACATTCACTGACAAAAGAAAATCGCTTATAAATATTCAGACCCAGGAGGCACTTTGGAGAAAATTAAAGAATCTAATTTAGCCCCAATAAAGAGCGTACGTTTCAAAAGAGGTCAAAGAAAATGCTCTTGCAACAGAGGGCAAATCCTGTTGACCAGAAACAAAAAGCACAGAAAGTCAATATTCGTGCCATGGCCTGGTACGTTTGCTAACCGCAGGAGCCCATCAGCTCCTGCTAACCGTAAATATGAAGAACTGTCTTACTCCAAAAAATCCGAAAATGCGCGACCCAATTCTAGAAAACCTATTGAAAATGCGACCCCATTATAGTCAATCCAGTCGTGAAAATGCGACCCTATCAAGCGGCACATCCCCATTAGCCTCTTACAAGGAAATACCCCCCCCCCCCCCCCCACCACCCACGGGTTCTCACGGCTTTCCCGCCTAGGGAAAGCGGAATTGGAGTCTTCTTCGGAACACAAAACATCGCTTATCTTACTCTTACGAGTAGGAACGCTGGCTTCAACTACTTTTACTGAACTACGCTCATCATGCACATCTGAAATATTGATTCCGAAATCTAGACGCCTGTAAATCACGCTCGAAAAGGTTATGTTGATTATTCAGCAGTCGTCATTAAAATATTCTGCATTGTTTGCTTTTAGACAGTCGCGTGTGGACTTGATGTATCATACTTTTCTATAATAACTTAATTCTATGAAACTTAAGAAAAATCCTAATGTTCCATGATACTTCAAACAATAAAGGGGATGATAAAAGGCAGTTCAAGTCATTTTATCATCTACCTCGACAAGGAATGACCTAACACCATCTACAACCGACCTACAACCATCTACAACTGACCTACTATGGTCGGCCATTTGTTTCAAAATTATGACACGATATACGTGCGTTTTTTTCCCACGTATACTTGCAATCATTCCTGCTACACGATATACATACGTTTTTTTGTCACGTATACTTGCGTTTTATTCCCAAGTATATGACCATTTTCTTTCAAACGCGCACATATATGCGCACAAAAAATCCCATATATATGCGTTACAAACAAGCATGTGGTATATGGGGTTACAGAAAGTCGTCGTATAAGGGGCACCGAATTATACCGTCAGCAAAATACCCCTTCGTGTACGATGGAGCTGAAAAGTAACTTCAGTTTGAATCAAGCATGACCGCAATGGCCGCGTTAATTTCGAGCAAGATTTGGTTCTTATTCATTGCCCTCACAGTAGTGGTGGTTGTTGGCTCCCCGACAACGGATTTGTTGGAATCCGTGGATTGTCTCTTGAGAGACTGTGTACGCTATTTCGCAAATGCTGACCGAAACAACAATCGATTCAGTTCAGTAGAAATTAGCGTCCGACAGGCAAAACACGACTCATAAGCTCTTGATAATGTGAAGCATGACCTTGAGAGTCTGCTTGAACAGATTGGTTTTTCTTCTTTTCTCTCTCGTGCGCGAATTATCACCTTTTCGCCTCCACGAACACGTTCTAAGCCTCCTAGTCTCAAAGCTTTTTATCATTTCCCCGGTATTCTCACTGACTTTAATAGCCTTCCACCTGCCTCTCTTTCCTTAGTGCTCCTCCACTTTAACCCTATTCAGACTAGGAGGGGGGAGGGGCTTTTCGAACCCCCCCTCCGGCAAAATCGTGATAACTCCTACACCGAAAGAGCTATGACGTTCAAATTTTCTGACTTTTCCTAAAATTTATCTAGGAACATTTTGGTATAGAGCGGTTTTCACTTGACTGTCGAAAGGGATTGGTTTTGGTTTTGGTTTTGGTTTTACTACGCCCTTTGGTTGGCTAGTGTATTTACTTTGGTTTTGGTTTTACGACAGTCAAGTGAAAAGTGCTCTAATTACCATGTCCATGTGATTAATCATGTTGCCATGGCAACCAGTTTCTGACACATAGGTTTTGGAAAATTTAAAAAATGGTGATTTTTTTGTTTTAAGATCGCGTTTTTACACTTATAGTGCTTTTTGTTGTTAAAATGGTCTTTGCTTGGGACTAGTTTTTGAATTACATCAAAATGTTTCAACATCGAATATTTGGGGGGAGGGGTGGGGTAAAATTTGTCACTTTTTTGCTTTGACAAATATGCTGCTCTATTTTCCAAATAACACTTCCAAAGTCATTTGTTTGGGTAATAAACATTAGTTTGACACTTCTTTTATACATTCTGAGCTTTTTCCCTTTGAAAGTTGCTTTAAATTATAATTTTAACAAAAAAACGGAAATCCAAGATGGCGGATCCAAGATGGCGGACAACCATTTCAAATTTTAAATTTTAAGGCTTCTTATTGCTTTTTCTCGCTGTACAAGTGTTTCCTTGTTACTAGTTCATAAGAAAGGATAACAAAGAGATGACTTTACCAATATTATTGATATTTTACGTACCTAAGTGGAAAAATAATAAGAAATATTGAAAAATCGTAATATGACGTCACTGTGACGTCATCATTAGGCGTGGCAAGTCAAAACTGGGTGTGGGGCTTCTTTGTACGGAGATGATCATTGTGTGTAAATTTCATGACCCTAGCATTATTGGTTCCAGAGATACAGAGGGGGGGTCCGAGGAGCCCCCCCCCCCAGTCACAGATTGACCAAAAAAGCCCAGTCTGAATACTGAATAAGGTTAATTGTGATTTTCATGGTTTTCTAACTCGTTCTCGTTCAACTTGCATAAAATGTTCCTCAATTTGCTATTAGTTCTCAAGCCCCGATTATTTGGCCAAGGATATCCCACTGATATACCCTTCACTGTCCGTAACAGCCTTACCACGACTGACTTTAAATAGAAACTAAAACTTTACTTTTTAAGCCTGGATTGAATTTGCGCAGGATTATCATAGTTTATTGTTTATTTGTCACTAGTTCTTCTAGTTCTACCTCTGCTGTAGGACTCCTTGCATTACTTAATTTAAGTTTTGTATCTTGTTTTAGTTCTAAAATTTAGCCTCCAGTGGCTTCATTTCTACATAAAATAATTTCTGTCATTTTGACCACAGGTCGTATAAGCCTCCCGCTTTGGCTTTACTGAGTTTTGTACTATATGAACGATGGAATAATAAAGTTAAAGTTAACGTTACTAGCACTACAGAGAATTACAAGCATACTGAGTAATCATCTCTTGTGGTTTATGGTTCTTTATATGTTCCTGCTAGGAGTTGACCTCAGATGTACTTGTAAAGTGTTTTAATTTTCTTTGACCTCTGTTTAAGCCTAAATTTTTAATTTAGTATTACGGCTAAATAAAGATTTTAGTTTTTATGGTTTTCTCCGTAAATCCTGGATCTGCGGAATAACTACATGCATGCATGTAAGTTTCTTTGTCCGAGAATGTGATTATTTCTTGCTATGTCAGGGGAGAGGGTACTCCCTATGATGGCCTATACGGGGAGGCTCCGCCCGAAATCCCGGAGAGGTACTTAACAGATATTTGTACGGGGAGGCTCCGCCCCGAGGTCCAACCCCTTACCCGTCGAGAAAGCGTTCTACATTTGTGGCTGATTCCTATTTTATGACAGTGCGGGTTTCCAACAGTTAAAAGGGATACAAAGTTCTAAGCAAGATATGTGAAAGGAGTACCATTTGGCAATAGAAGGTATACGAAATCGTGAAAAATGGTATATGAGAGGTTAAGGGGTGGGCCTTCCCCGTATAGGAATTTGTTGAGTACCCCCCCCCCCCCTCCCTCGCCCCTCCCGAGCTGCTATGTCGGTATGACGCTGGCCCAGCTCATAAGTGTTGTTTCAAGGATTTTGAATTTTCACGGATAGTGACTGAGATCTTCAGATTTGAGCCACGGTAGCTTAAACTAAAACTACCGGCCAAGTATGGGAAATTATGCTTTGCGTGCGTCAAGGTCATTATCACCGCTGATAGCCTGATGCAGTCCATTTAATGTTTTTGGAGATCAGAGGTGAGTCTTTAAACAAAAGTGCAATGTCTTGTTGTTCCTTCGTAGGACTTTACTATTGTGTCTATGCGAATGTTATGAATTCTGCAAGAATGCAGTTCCTCGTCGGTTGCTACTATGGTGCAGAGAGCGAAACTAGCTGCTATAATCAAAAATACTGTACTGACTTGCCATTGGCTTCAAAAAAACGCCAAACTGAAGTTATAAATAAACTATCCTTCCAAATAATCAGGGCTTGAGAACTAATAGCAAATTGATACCTGAGGGACATTTTATGCAAGTTGAACGAGAACGAGTTAGATAACCATGAAAATCACAATTAAAGTGGAGGAGCACTGAGGAAAGAGAGGCAGGTGGAAGGCTATTAAAGTCAGTGAGAATACCAGGGAAATAATAAAAAGCTTCGAGACTAGGAGGCTTAGAACGTGTTCGTGGAGGTGAAAAGGTGATAATTCGCGCGCGAGAGAGAAAAGAAGAAAAACCAATCTGTTCAAGCAGACTCTCAAGGTCATGCTTCACATTATCAAGAGCTTATGAGTCGTGTTTTGCCTGTCGGCCGCTAATTTCTACTGAACTGAATCGATCGTTGTTTCGGTCAGCATTTGTGAAATAGCGTACACAGTCTCTCAAGAGACAATCCACGGATTCCAACAAATCCGTTGTCGGGGAGCCAACAACCACCACTACTGTGAGGGCAATGAATAAGAACCAAATCTTGCTCGAAATTAACGCGGCCATTGCGGCCATGCTTGATTCAAACTGAAGTTACTTTTAAGCTCCATCGTACATGCATGGGTATTTTGCTGACGGTATAATTCGGTGCCCCTTATACGACAACTTTCTGTAATCCCATATACCACATGCTTGTTTGTAACGCATATATATGGGATTTTTTGTGCGCATATATATGCGCGTTTGTAAGAAAATGGACATATACTTGGGAATAAAACGCAACTAAACATGACAAAAAACGCACGTATATCGTGTAGCAGAAATGATTGCAAGTATACGTGGGAAAAAAAACGCACGTATATCGTGTCATAATTTTGAAACAAATGGCCGACCTACAGCCACCTGAAACCATCTACAACCGACTAACAACCACCTACAACCACCTTCAGAAATATAAAAAATCCACGCAGACTATGTTTTTCTATCATTTTAGGACCTCCTTTTAGTGTCAATTTTTGCGCCTACGTGATCAATTTCAGTTTGCTTGCATGACACCGGAAATGTTGCGTTCTCTTTCCACGGGTGACTCGTTTCATGTGAACAAACTTAATACTTGGCAAGAGTGTCTAGAAAAGCCAGGAGAAAAGTAGTTGCCGCGCATTTTCCTTACCAAAGAAGTAGCCTAAGGGTGAGGGGGGGGGGGTGCACTCGACCAATATTTGGGTATAGGTAAGACAACAAAATCCTAAAATACTTACCCTGATTAGGAAAATACCCTCAATTTTATTACCCTGTTCAGGACAAGGACAAGATGCACACAGTCTTGTTTTTAAGTAGCCTGCGAGCAAGCTCTTCTATTTGGGCGAGCGAAGCGAGCCGCGCCAGAACGCGCGAGCGAGCGGCGAAGCCGCGAGGGGCCGGCGAAAGGAGAGCTTGCAACCATCCCTTACAAATTTTCATTTGTACTTCGCCCAGACGAAGGGAAATACCATTGGCTGGAAAATGACGTTCCGGAAATTAAAGTTGAGTGATAACAGGCCTAGCCAGCCTGCCCTAAATTTTCGCGGGAAATGTAGAAACACGATGCTCTTTTCGCCAAAAACCCGTGTTATGTCGGCGATCGCGGAGCTCACTCCGAAAAAGAAAACCGGCAGAGGAAGAAAATCGCTTTCTCCTTCTGTGAGAGACAACTGTCGTCTGTGTGGTTGTTCATTTAAAGTCAAATTTGGATCTCAGGCCCTTCATATTGGAACCGAGAACTTGTTTCAGCCCTCAAAGCAGAAGGGCTCGTTTGGTGTTATTCTGGCAAAGCTGTGTGAAAGTGTTGGCTTGCCAGTAAAATATTGCGAGGATAAGTCGGATCGAGTGTGTAGTTCCTGTGGAAGGAAGATCAGAAACCTTCATCAGTTGTTTTCCTTTGTTTTAAGCGCCTTGATTAATTCCGACAACGAGAACAGCGATTCGAGCGAAGAGAGATTCAAGCGCTGCCTTCCAACGTCGGTTTCCTCGCCCGATCGAAGTCCACTGAGAAGGAAAATTCAAAAAGAAGTACATGGCAGAGTAGCTGACCAAGAAATAGCAGTTGACCGCCGAGAAGAAAATAAATTAGGCGTGCTCGGCTGTCTAACTTTAACAGGCGCTTGTCAGTTTTCTAATTTGCGGCATGTCCGTGGTGATAATTTTCACGCTTTACAATGTACCGGGGTTTCCGGGGTGGAAATGAAATTTTATGAGCGACGGTTGCAAGCTCTCCCTTTCTCTTCCCCGCCCCACGTAGTCGCGTCTCCTCTCGCGTGCCTCTCGCGCGTGTACTTTTCACGATATCCCCCAAATGGAGAGTTTGCTCGCAGGCTAGTTTTTAAGCCGTTTATTGGCAATTGCAATACAGTCAACTCTCTCTTAACAGATGCCTTTATAAGACGGACACCTGGTGATGGTCCCTGCCGTTTTCCAGTCATTTTACAGTATACACACATCTCTAAGACGGACAACGGACACTATTGAAACCGTCAACGGCACTTAAGAAGTGCTTTATAATGTTTCGAAATAGTTTTTCAGAGGCCATACCGATATTTTTCAATCGCTTTAAAAGTGATTTTATCCTTGTCTGATCGCTATAAAAATTTCACCAATGATTGACCATAAATTGAAATTTGTCAAAATGCAGGTTTTAGTAAAATCGATATTACTATGACAACAATAAACAAAAAAAATTGAAGTTGATAAACGCCTAATTTTGCGCGACCTAGACCGGCTACTGAAAATCCAGCAATAGGAACTTAAAGCTTGATGTTTCGCAAATAACCTCCGCAAGAAATAAAAAATTCTGTATGTTTGAATTCGACTAAAACGAAAATATATTTCAAACCTTAAATTTTCAATAGCCGTCATAGATTATTTAATAAAAACGTGATAAATGACTCAAATTATTCTTGGTAGCGTCAGAATGCTGCTTAATATCATATTTCGATGCTAGGAAATTTTGGTGTATTCTCGTTCTTGCGATCTTGAAAACTAACCCGTTCTTCTCTCACCACTTGTCTAAGTGCAATTTCATTCAAAATTTAGACTCTTAGCGCTTTCTTGTATATCTCCGAAACGACTCGAACGAATTTTTTTTAAATCTCCGTACATAATCTTCATAATGTATATAATAATGTCTGAAACTTTCATCAACATTGATTCACTGCAACACCTTGAAATTTCAAGACAAACCTATCCTACGAACCGGTCAAAAATCCGCGCTACAACATTCACTGTTTTGACGTTATGCTAATTTTTCCAAATTAATGCGGACAATACATATATCCATGACTAGTACATTTCAGTGTGAGTATTGTCAATGTTTTTCATTCAAAAGATGCGATAAATTCAAACTAAAATGTACTGGTCATGGAGGTATGTATAGTGCGTATTATTTTTGAAAACTTAGCATAACATCAAAACAGTGAATGTTGTAGCGCGGATTTTTGACCGGTTCGTAGGATAGGTTTGTCTTGAAATTTGAAGATGTTACAGTGAATCAATCTCAATGAAAGTTTGAGACCTTATTATATACATTATGAAGATTATGTGAAGAGATTATCAAAGAATTCGTTCGAGTCGTTTCAGAAATATACAAAAAAGCGCTAAAAGTCCGAATTTTGAATGAAGTTGCACTTAATACAGGTGGTGAGAGAACGGGTTAGTTTTCAAGATCGCAAAAACGAAAATACACCAAAATGTCCCAGCATCAAAATATGATATCAAGTAGCATTCTGACGCTCTAAGAATAATTTGAATCAGTTATCACGTTTTTATTAAATAATCTATCACGGCTATTGAAAATTTAAGGTTTGAAATATATTTTCGTTTTAGTCAAATTCAAACATACAGATTTTTTTTTCTTACGGAGATTGTTTGATGAACACAAAACTTTAAGTTCCTAGTGTTCGATTTTCAGTAGCTGGTCTAGATCACACAAAATCCGGCTTTTATCAGTTTCAAAGTTTTTTGTTTATTGTTGTCATAGTCATATCGATTTTACTTAAAACTACATTTTTACAAATTTCAATCCATAGCCAATTACTGATGAAAATTTTATACCGATCGGACAAGGAAAAAACCACTTTTAAGTCGATTGAAAAATATCGGTATGGCCTCTGAAATACTGTATCGAAACACCTTATGCTGCAGAAAAAAATACCTGAAAACGGAATTGAAGGTGCTCTGCTGGACAGTAAATTAATTACAGACGTTTTTAATGTTTTGTAGTCTTTCTCCAGTTCGCAGAGTGTATACTGTTACGCTTTTAGACCACGAAGTCTTGAAAGTTTACTTGTAATAAACGTTTAATTGCTTAATAAGAAACTGATTCCACTGTTCTGTTGCATTAATGTTCCATTTTTACAGGTTTTAGCTGTTTTGCATTAGTTGAAAACAGACGTGTGTTCAATGCGAATGGATTGCTTCTGTCGGTTTTAACTGGCGTCACGTTACCTTGACATCTCTCAAAGACAGACAGCTGGGGTCAGTCCGAAAGTAGCCTGCAGTGCAGGCGTTTTATTCGGGTGCGCGAATGTTTTTGCTCGCGAAAGCGCCATGTTACTATTTCTACTCTCCCCAATCTTCCTCTGTTATAAAATCAAAGATGGCAGCTACAGCAATACGAACATGAACAAGCTTTCGCCCACCCAAAATACGGCTGCACTGCAGGAAAGTCCGGAAGGTGTCCATCTTACAGAGAGTAGAGTGTGAAGCAAATTCACATTGTAGTCCTTATTTTGTATACTTGAAGAGCAGACAAATTTCATCCTGTTTATAATTGGACAGACTCGCACAAAATTATATACCCTGTTTAGGACAGAGAGGTCAAAACCATACCCTGTCCAGCGGCACATCCCCGTATGGGCCATATAAGGGCACCCCCGCCCCCCGCTACTCCTCAACCCGGAAGAAGTATTGACAAGTATGGGACTAATTCTTCACGCTAAAACTGTCGGTCAAAATGACATAACCAAGATGCGCATTACATCGTACAATCGATCGATCACGGAGGTGTGCGCTAAATTTGTCACTAAAATTGTCACTAAAATGCCTGGAAATGATGAAATCTTCGCATGAATTTTTTAGGTTTCCAAGTGGAACACCCCAACAAGAATTCCGAGGAGAATCCTTGTCCCCCTTAGGGGAAATTAATCGTCATCGTATTATATTGTACGACGTAATGCACATCTTGGTGCTGGCAAGTGAATTTAGTTAGATATACACTGCGACTCTTGCCGTTCCAGACGCTCTTGCCAAGTATCGAGTTTGTTAACGTGAAACGAGACACCCATGGAAAGAGGACGCAACATTTCGGGTGTGCACGCAGGCTAACTGAAATGGATCACAGAGGAGCAAAAATTGACACTAAAATGATAAAAAACCATATTCTGCGTGGATTTTTTATATTTATGAGGGTGGTTGTAGGTGGTTTTAGGCTGTTGTGGGTCGGTTGTGGATGGTTTTAGGTGGTTTTAGATGGTTTTAGGTCATTCCTTTAGTTAATATTTACGGAACTTGATGACGTTTCAAAGAATAGATTTAAATGAACGGACGTTCCAGGAATTAGACTTCCGTTTAGTTACAACCTCTAAAAATAACTTTTGTGAAATTCCCATATCCCGGCCAACGCCCTAAGATTCCCTCTTTGTCCCATCATGGCTCTTGTCTCTACATGGCAATTTCTCTATTGACTCCAGTAAAGGATACTTCTAATCCTTTATCACACCATGTGATGGCTTCGTTGAACTTTTTCAACTGAACGCAGGCACTTGCCCCTGTACAGGAAAGAGGCATAGCTCAGCTACAACACTTTAGGCTTGAAATGTTGCTCAAATGAGTTGATTTGTATTTTTTCTATTAAGTAAGGAATATACCATAAGAAAATTTGGGGAGGTTAGGAGTGGTGCGCTAAAAAGAAGGAAACTAGATGTATAGCTGTGTGACCTTCATTTGCTGTTATTACGACTATACAATTGCAGGAATCCAATAGGTATAAGTCACGCAAGCATCGTTTGTAGATGTTTATGCATAATTATATACGATACGATACGATTCGATACTTTATTTAACGTAGATATTACACTTAGCTTTATCAGCTAGTTTCCAGATATAGACTGTTGCCATTTCTTTTTATATCAAGAAAATTTGCTGAAGGAAAGCCCGAGGTCACGCAGTGATAATGCGTCTAGTTTAAAATACTCTTACATCTTGCGCACGCGCTGAAGACGCCCGAAGGTGATTTGTGCTTGGAGGAAAAACCGAGCCCATTTTTAAGTTCGGGCATTCCTTTGGAAACCAAAAATAACATACACAATTGTGTAATTAAAATAACCCACCGTAAAAGGGAAAACAGATCAGAGAGGTTCCGTAACCACATCATGGCAAACAAAGCCGAACGATCCAACATAACCAAGTGAAAACCACATTTGTGATCAAGGTAAATAAGGACATCACATATAACTCCGAAGATACCCTGTCTTGCCTTGAAGTATATCGTTTATTTTGAATCTCGGCAAGATATTGGGAGTTTGGTTAGTTAAAACCAAAGGTCGAGAAAGAAATATTGGTGATGGGCCTATAATTGACATACCTCGCACAAAAGCTTTTACAAAGGATGGTTGTACGTCGATGGCAGCTTTTGCATCATCCAGTGCTTCAGTGTAATTCCCTGAGGAAAAATGAATTACACACCCAAAAGACTCAGTTTTAGTTGACACGTTCAACTAATTTGAACTGCAAGTTTTTAATTTTTTGTCAACGTGTCCTGCGAGCAACTGTGCTCACGCTGTGTGTGGTTGCTCCCAAAATGTTCTGCTATTGGTAAAAGATTTAATAACGGCGAAAGCAACTGTGGAATTGCACACATTTTTGGTTGGGATTCCACTGATGAACAGCTGCTGCAATTAGATATTAGGAGCAGCAGTTGTTGAGTAGTCTGTCAATTTTTATAGAACAGCGTCCCACAAAGCGTGAGTAGTAACAGCTGACACGTCTACTGATCACTTCACAGTAAAACCGTTCCCAGTTACAGAGCTAATGCTTTGAAAAGTCTTTAGACATTAAAGAGTTACATGACTATGACTAACTTTAAAGGTAACTTCTTACCCAAATTAAAGTACGCTGCCGCCCTGTTGCTGTACAGTTTAGCATTCAGTTCTTTATCCTTGCAGTTCACTTTAATTCCTTCTGTGTAATAGTTAATGGCACCGTTGAAATTTTTCTTGCTGTACTCATCATTACCCTCATTCTTGTTCACCTCTGCAATTGCTAATGCAGCAAATTGTAATTATTATCGTGATTTTAAAACGTGTTTGTATAAAATCGACGTGATCATCATTTACTCTTATTGCGGCCCTCGACTCCCAACCAGGGTTTCCCATAATAAAAATTATATCAGACCCCACACATGACCAAATGCATTTGCGATTGGGTAAGGTCCTCAATCTAACCAAATGCAACTTTTCTACGGTTGAAATTATATCAAGGAAAGAAAACAACATTTTCTCCTCACCTCGTAAAGTTTCGGCATCAAACTGAAGTGTTTCCGCATCATTAGCTGGTGTGACGTCACCTGCCTCTGAACTTCTCTCCATGAATGCTTTTAAGACTGGTGTATGATTGGTTTCTCTTTTCAAAGAGCCCCTACTGGGGCCTAATAAGAGAAAAGAAGGATTGTGTCAACATTTTTTCTTTAATATATATATATTTACACGATTCTTCCTACCTACGTATTTATTGGAGCCAAATACTAGTAACAGTGTCTCCACTTAAATTTAACACTGGCCTCTACTGCGCAGTCAGTACTAAGACAATCTTAGTTGATAGCCGGCTAACCAAACGGTGAAAACTAATTTATCTACTTTTC